>CM064524.1:30339181-31038472 GCA_032716605.1 Paralithodes platypus | reverse complement strand
GGGAGCCTGTCACTAGTTGAGTTCCACAGGGTTCAGTCCTTGCCGCGGTCCTGTTTTCTCATTTACATTAACGATATCGATGTAGGGGTAACCAACACCAGTTCCAAATTCGCCGACGATACAAAAATAGTAAATACAGTCCTGAACCAGATGATCGAAATGCGTTGCAATCTGATTTAAACAAGATATCAGAGTGGTCGAAAAAATTGGCAGCTGCCCTTCAATGGTCGATTAAAATGTCAGGTGCTGCAGGTTTGGTGATCAGAAATATGAAATACAAATACGACATGAATGTCAAACAAATACAAACACGGCAACGGTAGTAAAAGACCCTAGGGGTACTAATATCTGAAAACCTAAAAACTTACGACCAATGTCTAGCATCTGCAAATAAGGCAAACATAGCATTGGTCTTTATTAAACGAAAATTTTACATATAAACATGAAAACGTAATAGTGCCACTGGTCAAAATTAGTGTGATGCCCCACCTTGAATATGTTTTTGCAGTTTCTGGTCACGCTTATCTGATCTAGGACATTGTAAGACTCGAGTCAGTACAGCGTAGAGCGACTAAGATGATACCCTCATTACCCTGATTTAGCGGCGCGCACATAAGGTCAGTTAAAACAGCGGACATGGCGGCGCTCGACATAACTCGAGTGGCAATTCGCACTAATGTGCTGAGAGAGAGAACCAGTGGTTGCAGGAGAACTAGCGAGCGATGACTGCTCCAGAACCACAGCGGCGAACCTACTGACACAAATCTCGCTCCCTCCTCCCCTCTCGTCACACTTCGCTACATACTCATTATGTACTGGTCGGAAAGTTACCGAGTACTGCTTTTTGTCACGCGGCGTTGCACGTTTATTGCAAGAAAACTATCCATAACGGACGTTATGGTCATTCGAAGCTCTGTTTATGCCCTTATCAGGGATAGGTTTTGTTTTAAACGGTTCTGGGTCTTATTTAGGCATGAAATATCACGGTAAACGCCCTATTTTGGCTTAAAACACCCCTCTGTGCGGTACAACAAAATAAACCGCATCGCCTCTCGTAAGGTGTTAAGAAATAAACCATATGACGAAAAGACTTCACACGATGAACCTTTTCTCATTAAAAAGAGGAGGTTGAGGGTCAGCTTATTGATTGCTTTAAACTACTAAAAAAATTTCGACACAGTCGAAATGTAAATGCACTATTCATTCACATTAAAACCATACTACAAAACTCGACAAAGGGAAATGGAATGAATTAAAAACCAAAAAGGGCACACCTAGATGTCACAAAGATGTCTTTCTCCTAACAGTGTGGAGAGACTTTTCGACAGAGTGGAAGCACAACTACACGCGAGATGTGCTAGTTGTCACAGAGAGCGACAGAGTGGGCAGAGTGGTACGCCTTCAAGGGAAGGCCTTTGAAACCTCTATCTGCAGAGTGGCTGGGGTGATACCGAATGAAAAAAAAATAAAAAAAAAAAAAAAAAAAAAAAAAAATATGTATATGTATGTGTGTGCACTGTACAGTATGTATATATACTGTATATATGGGTGTAGGAATGTATGTGTATATGTATGTGTATATATATGTATATATATATGTATATGTATGTATGTGTATGTGTGTATGTGTATATATGCATATATGCATATTATAGTTTGTAAGGCCAGACTGCCTAGTAAGGACCTTGAGGTCTGTGTGGTCTGTGTATCTATGTAGCTCTATGTAACTCTCTCTCTCTCTCTCTCTCCATAACCTTTCTTTCTCCTACGTTTACAGTCGGCGAGATTTCCAGCTGGCCCGGGGTTCCCTTTATGTTTACTATTTAAGCTATTTATTAATGAATACATGAAAATCGCGAAAAACGGAAATTAACAAACCATTGGGTAAGTTAATTATGTATATTTTGTTTACCATTACTTTGCTTGACATAGATAAAATAGCATAAATACAAATAGCCCTGAGCCAAATGGAAATTCATGCCGGTGTACAACTGTACATCATTCAAGTTGTTTACTAAATAGTTCAATAATAGTTTGACCCACACGTTAAAAAAAAAAAAAAAAAAAAAAATATATAGGCTAACGAACGAAATTGTATTGCTTATACTGTTACATTAGTTTATTAATTATGAACATTATTCATAACAATTGGTGATATAGCGTATCGCCTATCTACGCTGAGAGGCAATCTAGTTAGTGTAGGAATAATAAGGCGAAATATAATGTATGCAAGCTGAAAAATAATGAACCAAAGAAGAAAAATATACAGTGAGAGAAAGAGAGAGAGTACAAAGGAGTAAAGAAGAGAGAAAGCAATAACAGCTATAATACTGATCCTTACGAGGCTGCTTGTATCTAAACAACCTAGCCTACTATTTAGTAGAGACAAAATGGCTTAGAAGGGACAGGATTTATATTGTCCATGCAGAATGGATAAACTGACACGGTACTCAACAGGGATATAAGAAAATAGACCTATCTTTCTATACAGTATCTATTCTACCAAGAGAGGTAATGAGGGCATTTCTTTATATTCATTTGTAAACACAGTCAGTCGGGGATTAACCCTCTCCGACATATGACGCGATGTTGAGCCTATTAGGGATACTTTAAAGCTTTTGTTACCATCAGGGGTATTTAGAAACCTTTAGTTTAGTTACTTCAACCTCTGCAGTTGTCTTTGAGTTAGCTGTGGGCAGAAAACTAATTTTGGAGAGGTAATTATATGAGTGAGAGAACTCTATTTCTTATTGCTAATCTGGCAACTTCTGCGTCATATGAGCGTAAAAGGGTTAATTAAGGACAAAATATTTGTATAAAACAAAATTGAAGGTTTCAAAACCCACAAAAGAAGTGGGTGAGGAGAGCTGGAGGGAGGCGAGAGGAGGGTGGAATGGTGAGGAGGGTGGAGAGGTTGCAGGAGGAGGAAGTCAGGGAGGAGTACAGGAGAGCAGTGGAAAGACGACTAGGTGGGTTCGACCTGGAAGTTATGGAGGAAGTGGAGGAGATGAGCAAGGTGTTTAAAGGTGAGATCTGTGCAGCATGTGAGGAGGTGTGTGGAGTGCGGAGAAGAGGGAGGGGAGTCAAAGGTACAGCATGGTGGACAGAAGAGGTAAGAATAGCTGTGGAAGAAAAGAAGAAAGCATATAGAGAGTGGTTGGGTAGTAGAGGGAATGAAGATTCCGAGAGACAGAAACAAGCGAGGTACGTTTTTTTTTTTTTTTTTTTTCTATGTGATTGAGGGAGGCAAAAGGCATAACTGCCTATAGCGAGTGCCTCCCCCATAGTTTAAAGAGTGACAGGGCCAAAATCAAGGGACGTTCGAGCCAAAATGCCTGGACACACGGAGTTTGAAGCAATTTAAGTCATAGGAAGAGGGAAAGACTGATTCTGGGAGAGAGTTCCAGAGCTCAGCTGTTGAGTAGAAGAAAGTTTGAGAGTAACGTTTCACTCTTGGGTTGGAGAGTTGCACAGAGTAGGGGTGGGATTGAGTTGCAAGACGGGTACCACGTGCCCTACGTAAAGGAGGTGGTATGCACTGGGATAGCTCTGAGGAACACTGATTATTATAGTAGCGATAGAATAGCGAGAGAGATGCAACATTACGGCGGAGAGAGAGAGAGATTGCAGAGAGTTGGTGAGTGGACGGGAGTTAATGATACGAAAGGCCTTCCTTTCAACTTTGTCTAGGAGAGCGGTGTGAGAGGAACCTCCCCACACATGTGAACAATACTCAATACAAGGGCGCACTATGCCCCTGTACAGAGCAAGAAGCTGTGCAGGGGAAAAGAACCCCCTAAGGCGGTTGAGCACACCCAGCTTCTGGGAGGCTGCCTTAGCAAGACTGGTAATATGGTACTTCCAAATGAGAGCAGAAGAAAAAGAGACACCAAGAATATTGAGAGAAGATGAAGGGTTGATTTTTGTATTGTTGAAGAATAAGGGATAGTCCGCTGGGAGATCCTGACGGGTAGATAGATGGAGAAATTGGGTTTTGGAAGCATTAAAGTTAACAAGGTTTTCTCTGCCCCAATTGGAAATAGTATTTAGATCAGAATTTAAGAGTTCTATGGCTTCATTACGTTGTCGTTGAGGGATTGCTGGCTGGGGCGTTCTGAAAAACTAATGGAGTAGTGTAAGTTGAGTCGTCTGCGTATGAATGGATGGGAATTAAGATACAGTTAAGGAGATCATTTATAAAAATTAGAAAGAGAATAGGAGATAGGACAGAGCCCTGAGGAACACCGGAGTTTATAGGGTGAGGAAGTGAACAATGGCCGTCCACAACCGCGGCTATGGAACGGCCGGAAAGGAAATTAGAGACAAAGGCACAGATGGAGGGATAGAAACCGAAGGAGGGTAGTTTAGAAATTAAAGTTTTATGCCAGACTCTATCGAAGGCTTTCGATATGTCTAGTGCAATAGAAAAAGTCTCACCGAAGTCCCGGAAGGAGGATGATCAAGAGTTAGTAAGATATGAAAGAAGATCACCAGTAGAGCGACCCTTAAGGAAGCCATACTGGCGATCTGAGAGCAGATTATGAGAAGATAAATGCTTAAGAAATTTGGAAGCAAGAATAGTTTCAAAAACTTTAGAAAGACAAGAGATAAGAGCAATTGGACGATAGTTGGAGGGTTGAGAGCGGTGACCCTTCTTTGGGACAGGTTGAATGTGAGCAAAGGGTTGAACGTGGAGAGTAAGAGGGTGGTGAAGAGAGTAGTGAAGGAAAGTAAGAGAAGAGTAGATGAGGAATTTGGAAGGAATCTGAGTGTAAAATGGAGGGAGAGTAAGAAACTGTTCTGGAAAGAAGTCAAGAAAGTTAGGGAAGGTAGCAAGGGAAACAGTAAGGGTGTGAAAGATAAGAATGGGAGAATGCTTGCCGAGAAGCAAGAGAAAATCGAAAGATGGAGGGAGTACTTCAATGAGTTGCTAAATGTAAGGAATGAAGAGCCAGCAAACATAGCTGGATATGGTATGGGAGGGAGAAGAAGAGAAGTAGTGGAGGAGGAGGTGGGGATCCGGAGGTCAGAAGTGTGGGAAGCCATGAAAAGAGTGAAGTTGGGGAAAGCACCAGGAACAGATGGAGTGTGTGGGGAAATGTTGAGGTATGGTGGTGAGATAGTGATAGAATGGGTATGGAAAATGTGAAAACTAGCATGGGAGAAGGGGAGTGCACCCAATGACTGGAAGACTGGCATAATAGTCCCCCTATATAAGGGCAAAGGGGAAAGAGGAGTGTGTGGTATCCACCGAGGAATATGTTTTGTAAGCGTAGTAGGGAAGGTATACAGTAGGGTAGTGATTGAGAGAGTGAGAGTGAGAACGGAGAAATGGATAGGCGACGAGCAGGGAGGTTTTAGGAAGGGAAGAGGATGTGTAGATCAGATTTTTACCCTGAATTGTGTTATGGAGAAGTATCTGGAGAAGAAACAAAAGGTGTATGTTGCCTTTATGGACTTGGAGAAGGCCTATGACAGAGTGGATAGAGAAGGTTTGTAGAAAGTACTTAGAATATACGGAGTAGAGGGCAAGTTGCTGAAAGCAGTGAAGAGCATGTATGAGGGTGCAAAGGCGGCAGTACGTGTGGAGAGTGAGCAGAGCGAGTTCTTTGACCTGAATGTTGGTTTGAAACAGGGGTGTGTGATGTCCCCGTGGTTGTTTACTGTATAATTTTGGAGTTATGAAAGAAATACTATCAAGAGCAGTGGATGTTGGTGTATCGCTGAAAAGGGAGGGAATTGAGTGGAAGCTACCTATACTGCTGTTTGCGGATGATACAGTTCTGATGAGTGATAATGAATGGGAGTTGTAGGGTCTGGTAAATGAGTTGGGAACAGTGTGCGAAAAATGGAATTTGAAGGTAAATGCGGGGAAGAGCAAGGTTATGGTCTTCGAAAGGGGTGAAGTCACAGAGTGTGAGGTGAAGCTGAACGGTCAGGCTATGGAGATCGTCAACTCATTTAAGTATCTGGGCAGTGTGTTAAGTAAAGATGGGACTATGGATGAAGAAGTGTGGGAGAGGGTACAACAGGGGAAGAGGGTTGTAGGAATTCTAAAAGCAGTAACAAGAAATAGGGTGGTCAGTATGGAAGTGAAGAAGTCCTTGCATGACAGTGTGGTAATCCCGACACTGACTTACGGAAGCGAAGCATGGACGTTGGTTGAGAGACTCAGACCAAGAGTGAGAGCAGTGGAAATGAATTACTTAAGGAGTGCGTGCGGAGTTACATGGAGGGATAGACAGACTAATGAGGAAGTAAGAAGGAGGTGTGGTGTGGAGGTAGATGTGCTGGAAAGTGTGAAAAGGAACAACTTTAGATGGTTCGGCCATATGGAACGTATGGAAAGCGAGAGAATGACTAAGAGGGTGTACGAGAGTGAGGTGAGGATGGAGTGAGGAAGTACATGAACGAAGGCGGTGCTGGTTGGGGGGAGGGGCGTCGACTGACTGGGGACAGAGGTGCATGGGGGCGGTTCGTTCGTGGCCACCCCTTCGGGGATCACGGCGTCAGGCAATAGATAGATAGATAGAAGATTTCAAGAGTGCTGTTGTCTATAATATTGATAGGCAGGCCATTCCATAAGTTTACTAGCCGGTTGAAAACAGAAATGCTTTGCATCATGGGAGTGAAAGGGCTTGAGGATAATTTACAACAATTTACTCGTGTGTAATTTGACTAATCGAGTATAAAGTATTTGTTCCATCCATATTGTCCATACCTTTAATTACCTCGAATACTTGAATTATATCGCCTGTAGTCTGTGCTTAGTCAAGCAGATTTTTTTAAAATTCTTCTAGATGTTCTTTATATGGCTTATATCTTAGTCTGGGAATTACTTTTGCTTTTTTTCGCTGTATTCTTTCAATTTTTTCAATATCTGTAATTGTTACTTCTAAATAATTTTCTTTAACAATACTTTCGAGTTGAATACCACCCATTGAAAAAATTGCCTTATTGTTTCTATAACCAACGTGCAGTACCTTACATTTATCGATATTGAAGCTCATATGCCAGATCTGAGCCCAGTTTGACAGTTTATCTAAATCCTTTTGGATGTATTGTATGTGTTCGTGATATTACCGTGCTTGCTATTTTTTTGTCATCTGCAATTTGAATTACTACACGAGACCCCGTCATCAATGTCATTTAAATAAATCAAGAAGAGGACAGGTCCGAGCACTGACCCCTGGGGTTCACTGCTTGTGACTTTAGTCCAGTCTGATACTTTGTTATATATTATAACTCGTTGCATTCGTCGAGTTAGCCAGTTTTCGATCGAGTGGAGCATGCTCCATTGTATGCCATGAACCTTTAGTTTTATTAGGAGATGCTTATGGGGAACTTCATCAAAGGATTTTTGAAAGTCAAGGTAGACGAAGTCAACTGTTTTACTTGCATCATACTTGTTGAAAACATCCTAACAAAAGTCTAGGAGATTTGCTAAGCATGAATGTTTAAGAGAGAGAACATAGGCACCTGGAGAGTGGAGAATGTGTGTGTGAAGAGTTGAATGCGCACATTTTCCATCTACAGTACTGGTATAGTATAATCACAAGGTTTGAAACTAACTCTTTATTGATCGCTGTTGCTGTATATTTGTTCAGTTATTTACACAATAATCAACGTTGCTTTATACAACTATAATATGGCAATACAATTATAGGAATGGATATTGTCATATCACCACGGAAATTATTATTGAGTTAGGCTGCAGACGCACTGCTAGCAGTTGCGAGCGAGCGGGCGGGTGCGATCAGAGGCCAGAAAACCAGCACCACTGTATTAAATACATGTTATTATTGAACCAAATTTAATTATATTTCACATGCATATACTCTAATCTATCCTCAGTCTAGACCATAACAGAGCCCTTTTTTTTACATTTCATCCTGCGCAGCTACGCGGCTTGGAGTTAACACGGCCGCACTGACCTACAGTCTGCTCGGAGTTGTTGCTCTCTTCTTGTTATGGTGATGTTTATTAATTAATAATTGTTATTTTTTAGTTAATATTGAATCAAATTTAATTATTTTTTACCATGCATATACTTAGATCTATTCTCTAGGCCATAATGGAGCCCTTTCTTTTAATTTCGTCCTGTGCGTCGCGCCATGCGCCTCGGAGTTGACACGTCCGCACGTACCTATAGTCCGCTTAGACTTGTTATTTCTAGATACATAAAAAGCGTATGCATTCACCTCTCTTCACCCATACATTCTCCCATCTTCAGGTGCCTGTAGAGAGAAGGAGAAACAGTTTTAAGTTTTACAATGTCATAGAGTGACGCCATTTTCCATTTACTTTGGCTGACATTAGATTATCATACAGTATGTAATTTAGGAACAAATGTTGGTATTCAGAGGTTGGTGTTACAGTACCAATGTTTCATTTACTTGTAATTTCACTTTGGGCTGTAGGCCTATTATAGGACAATGTAATTTGTATTCATTCGAAAATAATACAAAAATGGTTGTTAAGTTTTAGTGTGACTGTGATCATAATTAATTGCTATGTCATTTCCGTACATACTGTCATTGATCTGTATTTTAAAGAATAAAATAGAACATAACATATATTGTTGGGTTGTACTCTACCATGTTTCATTTCTTAATAAACGTGCAGTCCATTAGCATACAGTTCTGTTCGTCCATATTGGCAATTTGTGTGTATGTTGTTCCTGTACTGACCCCTTGTTGACCTCCCCTTTGTTGTGGTTCTTCCCATTAGCGTACACCTCAATACTGGTGGCTCATGTGTATCTTTATCCTTCCTTGTTTCCATTTCAAAGCATTACATGCTACCAGTCTAATGTTGCTTTACCCCCTTTACTGTCCTATTATTCATTATACAGTATATATATATATATATATATATATATATATATATATATATGTGTGTGTAATGTTTAGCTAACAATAACTATTTAACAAGCTTTGGAAGGCTTTCTGGGAATATAAGGTGTAAAGTGTGCCTCAATAATTGATCCATTGACTTTCATACTTCCTTCCTAAATTAAATATAATCGTCTAATGATACCCAAAATAAAGGAAGAAGTGCGTCCTCAAATACTGAAACTGTTCTTGTTCTTGTTTATTGATTATAGGGCTGTGTGGGCAGGCCCAATTAACCCTGCCGGAGACCATCACAGGTACGCAATCACAGGCGGCCGAGACGACCCGAACGCCGCAGGAAGACTTTGGTGTGCTGGAGCACCTGGACACGGAGGGCCAGGTCCAGTCCACTGCCCCCCAACAGGACGGGGAGGGTAAAGGTGGAGACCCCCAGGGAGCGGAGGCTGCAGCGGAGGAGGGTCCTATGGGAATAGAAGCGAGGGCAGTGAAGCATGAAGTGCTAAACCGTTTCATCCACCGTCCGGCACCACGGGCAGAAAGGGTCAGGCACCAGTCGCAGACGGAATAGGTGAGAGGCCAGTCCAACATGGCCTATGCGGAGATGGACCAGGTGAGGGGAATAATCTAGCCTGTACTGACCAAGGGCGGTGCGGGAGAGCTCACCTCTGAGGGAGGCATCCCAGAGCGTCCGGCATTGGGCAAAAGCTAGCCTGGCAACGGAGGAGGGAGGGAGAGGGAGGGGTTCAAGGGCAGGGGAGGAGTGGGCAAGGGAAGCCGCAGCATCAACAATGACGTTACCCCGGATACCAACATGGGAGGGAACCCACTGAAAATGGAGGGAAAACCAGACTGCCCAAGGGAGCAAAGGAGAGAATGGGCCTGAAAGAAAAGGTAGCGATGAGACACCGGGTGCTGGGAGCTGAGAAGGGCAAGGGAGGATAGTGAATCTGAGAAAACAACTATTGACTGTGGGGGGAGGAAATCACGAATGAAAAGTAAAGCTTGAAGGATGGCATACAATTCTGAAGCAAGAACTGAGTGGAAACCGGACAGCCGCCAAGCCCGACAAAGGGAAAGGTGCTCAACATAAATGGCGGCAGTAGAGGACAGGGGGGAGGAGGTGTGGGAGCCATCCGTGTAAATAGGGAAGTGAGTACTATAGCGGAGGGAGACAAGGTCGAGGAAAAGGGAGGGGGCACGGGAGCTATCCTGAATTTTGACGAAGGGAACATGAAGAGCAAGGTGGAACATAGAGGAGAGGTCGGACCAGGGTGGGAAAGGGGAGACGGAGGGGGTAGGGGAAGGGGGCGGAAGGGGTAAGGAGAGGGAGGATGAGGACAGGAGGGCACGGACAAGGAAAGGGGAACGGGAGCGGAGAGGCCAGGAGGGAGCATGACGCAAGACGGGGGCATGAGAGATGAGGAGGCTATAAGGATGAGCAGGTGAGAATGACAGGGCACAATGGAGGGTGATGACGGTCCATAGCAAGGGGAAGAAGACCCGCCTCCGCATGGAGAGAGATCGCCGACGACGAACGGAAGGCCCCCAATGCGATGCGGAGCGCCGTGTGCTGCACCACATCCAGCAGTTTAAGTACCGTGGGGGAGGCTGAGCCGTAGACGGAGCTACCGTACCAAATTTTACTGAGCACGTATGCCGAATAAAACCGTAGGAGGACTTCCCGATCCGCGCCCCAATGAACGCCCGCCAAGCTCTTCATGATATCGAGACGCTTCATACATGACGACCGCAAATACTCGATATGATGCTTCCAGATTAAGACGGGGCCATCGAGTCGGAGTCCCAAGAAAGTATGCTGCGTACGGAACAGGGCCGGCGTACCCGCGAGGAGGATGGAGGGGAGGGAAGGGAGCTTCCGCTGGAGGGTGAAGCACATCAAGGCGCACTTCTGCGCATTGACGGCAAAACCCCAGTCCGCAAACCACCGGAGCAGTTCATCCACCCCGGCCTGCAGGCCCACCTGCGCCTCTAACAGCGTAGGAGCCGTGCAGACCAAGGAGAGATCATCCGCATATGCCAAAAGAGACGTACCAGAGGGACGGGGGAGGTCAGGCAGGAGGCGATTAAAAAAAATGGACTAAGTCCCAAGCCCTGGGGGGCCCCACGACGGACGGGACGCGGCGAGGACAGCGCCCCCCCCCCCCCCCTCCCACACCGAGACCGAGAAGGAGCGACCCGACAGAAAACTGCGCACCCAAGACAATGGAACACCCGAGACACCCATACCAGAGAGTTTGTATAAGATGCCCTCATGAGAAGCAGAGTCAAAGGCACCCGCCACATCCACAAAGAGGGCCAGCATGACCCCACGACGTCTATAAGTGTCGTGTACCAGGTGCTCCAGCTGTAGGAGGACGTCCAGCGTACCCCGGCCAGGACGGAAGCCACACTGCTCCTCCAACAGCGCACCCCGAGACTCGGCCCACCACTGCAGACGAGCACCAACCAGCCGCTCCAAGAGCTTACCCACACATTGGAGGAGCACAATGGGGCGGTAACCAGAGGGGCTGGAGAGATCTTTCCCGGGTTTAGGGAAAGGGAGGAGGATAGACTCCTTCCGTGCACTCGGGAAGACCCCAGCCGCCCAGCTACGATTGAAGAGATCCAACAAGACAGCAGTAGAAGAGGGGGGGAGAGAGCGGAGGAACTCATAAGGGACCAGGTCAGGCCCGGCAGCTTTATGGGGCGAGAGAGCTGAGAGGGCAGAGGAAAGTTCCTGAGAAGTGAAGGGAAGAGAGAGACCAGGGGGGGAAGGAGAAACCTCCGCCAGGCGAACAGCGGCCGCCAGGCGGGCCGAAGCAGGGAGAGGGACAGGAGTGATAAGCAGCAAGGAAAAGAAAGAAGCAAGGAAATCGACCTTGGAAATATCAGACAGGAGAGCCACGCCATCCCGGCGAAGAGGAAAGGAGAAAGAGGAAGCACGACCCTTCATAGAGGACAGGAAAATCCACGTGCGCATGGCAGAGGAGGAGAAGGAGAGAGAAGAGACAAAGGATGACCAGGCCGAGTGGCGCGCGGCTACCAAGACACGGGTACACTCCGCGTCCAGGCGCCGGTACCGTAGCTTGTTCGCCTCGGAGAGACAGCGACGCCAGGCAGACCATGCCTGACGCCTAGCCGTAACTGCCCCGCGACAAGCATCGGTCCACCAAGGCACCCCGCAACGGGGCACCCCACGACGGTCGGACAGAGAGAAAGCCTGGCGGCCGGCGGAAACCAGCCACGAAGAAAAGGAGCCCGCCACAACCTCGAGGGGGAGGCCTACTGCCGGGCAAGGGAAGGAGAGAGCCTCCTCAAACACCGGCCAGCCCCCCTCCGAAAAGCGCCACCGAGGGCGAGTAGGACAGGGAAGATTCAAGGAAAGGACTGGAAACCCAACGACAAGAGGCAAGTGATCGCTACCCTGGTAGGGACCAAGAGAATAGGCCGCACCCTGAAAAGGGGCTTCACCCCGGCACAAGTCTAAAACGGAGGCCAAACCAGAGTGAGGATCAAACCGGGTGTGAAGTCCGGAGGGAGAGAGAAGAAAGAAACGGGCAGAGCCGAGAAGAAACTGGAAGAGGGAAGAGCCAGAGGCATTACGGGAACGAAGCGAAAGATCCGGTTCCCAACATCTATGCCTGGCGTTAAAATCACCCACGACCAGCGCCGGCGAGGCGAGCTGGCCGAAGTAGTGATCAAGTTCAGGAAGAGAGACAGAGAGACATAGATTATAAACCAACATAACCGAGGACCATCCTCTCGCCAACTCAAGGCGAAGCGCCAAGACCTCCAGTACACCTCCCCTGAACGGCTGCAGGGGGAGGGGTTGACATGGTACGTCTTCACGGACCATGATTGCCCACCCACCCCCAACCCGCCTGGGCCGGTCCGCACGAAGGAGGGAGTAACCCCAGAGACGAAAACGCGTGGCAGGGGCAAACCACGTCTTACAAACCCCGACCACGACGGGTCGCAGCCCGTCGAGGAAAACCTTGAAATCCTGAGATTTCCGGAGCAACGAACGGGCATTCCAGAAAACCAAAGAGAGGCTACGAGGAAGAGAGCCTATGAAGAGACCGAGAGACTGAGAAACCGAGGCATGAACTGCTCACATATATCCTGAGGGGCACCACCAGCGAGATAGGAGGAGATAGCGTCAATAAGTAAGCGGAGGAGAGCCTCCAAGAAGACAGTGGGAGACGGACCAGAAGCACCAGGAGGAGAGGAGGGGCGAGCAGAGGTAGGAAAGGAATAGCGACAAAGGGGCGGACGACCCGGACGGCGGCGGGGGGAGGCATCCTACTCCGACGGGATGGAGACGTCGGACAGCGCGTCCGAAATACCCGATCGATCCCGAGCGACGGACCGCCGGGAGTGCGGACTGGGATGGCGAGCGACACGATCACGAGGCGGGGTGGGAGGGCGACGCGTAGCCTGCGAGTACGACCACAGGCGAGACGGCGACCGAAGGCGACGCGACGGACCCACCACCGACTCTTCCTCATCCGGGGCGGCAAAAGCGGCGAAGCGATTCGTGAGCGAGACATCCGGACGACAGGTAGGGGAGCACCGACAGAGCCGAGGAGCGCCCTGCGGCGGCGGGGGCCCCGACGGACCGCGGACAGCCGCCGAGCCAAGGCGCGACGACGACGGATGAGTCAACGCCGCGGGCCCCCGGGGGGCAGACGCCGAACGACGATACCGGGCCGGAAGCGCACGCAGGTGGCGGTTGACGTCGAGTACTGAGGCCCCATCCACACGAACCGCACGGTGAAGCTCCACCGCTCTAACATAAACCGGGCACGTACGAAACACGACACGGTGATCGCCGAGGCACAGATAGCAGAAAGGGTCCAGCGCGCACCGCACACCCTCCGCGGAACGGAACCGGTGACCCCCGCTGCACCATGAGCACTTGACCGAGCTCCTGCAGGAATTGGACCCGTGACCGAACTGGTGGCAGTCGTAACACCTAAACATGGGGAAATGATAATGGGAGACGGGATACGAAACGGAGCCAAATTTGAGACGGACCGGGAGCGGACCCTTAAACATGAGGCGGACAGTGAGGGATTTGGGGGGATCATCAGGGCCCAGGAAGCTAGCAGGAAGGCGATGAACCTCCAGGAGGGAACAGGGGGCCCCTGCCCCCGAGCTCTCAAGGACCCGTAGGCCAGTTAACAATTCCGCCGAGGTAATAACCCCGTCCACAGGCCCAATTGTACCATAGGAGACTGAGGAATCTTGGAGATCGCGGACCCGGCGACACCGGACCTCCCACTCACCCAGGGCCATCAGCGCCTCCATGGAGGGCGATACCTGGGGGACATCGGCCTTCCCGAGACGCACCACCAGCGTCTTCCCACCACCCCTACATTCCACAACCCCCTGCCCATCCCTGCAGAAGCGCCCGAAAGGAGAAGCATCCACGGCCCGGGAAACCTTAGACATATTGCAAAATGCGGCGACCCCAGAGACAGCATTGATAAGAAACGTAACAAGCGGGGGAGACTCACCTGAGGGGGGGGGCTGGCACCGGCATGGCAGAGGCCTTGTGCTGCTTCACCGTACTAACCTGCTCACCACCACAATCCGGCGAGTGATCCCTGGTCCGCTTTTCCCCAGCCGAAGCCGAAGCGTCCATCGGAGAAACAGTAGTAGTGGCCACCCCACCACCCTCCACAACAGTGGACATGGCTAGAACCTCTATGAGGCCCCAGCCAACCAAGCACACACCCACACACAAAGGAAAAACAGTGAGTGGACAGGAAAGAGAGTAGGCACGTCCACACTCTCCAAGAACCACACCGCGAAGCCCAATCCTAGTGTCACAACCACCTGCCTCTTTCAAGTTTGACAAATTCCTTCAGACCTCTGAAACTGTTAACATTTCTTCTGTATGGAATATGTTGAAACGTACTAGCTGGTGTTTTTTATTCCTCTGTTTCGCCCGATTATTTTGGCGATATTAAGATGTTTCGCTTCATTTGTTTGACGAATATAAAACTTTGCTCCTTTTAGGTGTAAAATAATCTAGGCGAGCGATAGGAAGTCTGCAATTTAGTAGAAACCAACCTTTGGCTGGAGACAGTTATTTAGTTTAGCAGTCAAACTAAAAAATAAATTGCTAAAAAAGGGCAAAAAACAATCACAACCATCATAAATAACTAATGCAAACAATTTAATCCGAGAATCTATGCATACTTTGTTTTCAATTTAGGTAAGGGTGTTATTTATACAGTATATCTTGGTATGATACACGTGAATACCTTTACTTGAAAATAATAAATAACATAAATTCAATCTGACTATAATATCATAAAGCTTAATTGAACAGACTATAATATCAAGGTAGAACCTTAGTTGCAAACTACCTGCATTTTATTGTGAAAATCAAGAAGGACATATTGGAGGCAATAATTTCAGTAATATAAAGAATTCAGATGTTCAGGTCGAATTGCATCTTGACGTTTTCAGGATACAGGAACACATGTTCTTCCCTTTTATGGCTATTATTAGACAACTTTGTGAAAATTAGGAAGAGTATATGGACATTAGAGGGTTAACTGAGATAGCCTTTACCCTATTAAATCCCACAGATCTTTCTTAAGCCGTATAGAATCGTCCCAAAGAAGCCAGAATAAGCTGTCAAAGCGCGTTATAATCCTCAAGGGGTTAAGTGATTGGAAGTCGTGAATAGGTAACAGGAAATGCAAGTTGACAATAAAGTAGGACATAAGTAGGGAAGGGAGAGGGTCGTGGAAGGGGGGAGGGGGGGGGGGGCAGCAGATTAGTTGTTGGGAATGAATGGTAGTCTAGGGAGAAGTGAAACATGATTTAGCCCTAGGATGGGAATGGGAATATCTCGTGATGATGATGGCAGGTATACACACACACACACACATACAATCACATATACAAACATGCACGTATTCGCGCGCACACACTTACACATGCAAACAGAAACTCGCACATACATTCACACAAAAATCAAGAAACATACACACTAATTTATCTCTCTCTCTCAGTTGCTAATACAGATTCATACTTACTAATTGAACGAACGTAAAATAGTAGTTGAAATGAACCTGTTGTAATAGATAACAAATGAACCTGTTGTAATAGATAACAAATGAACCTGTTATAATAGATAACAAATGAACCTGTTGTAATAGATAACAAATTAACCTGTTGTAATAGATAACAAATGAACCTGTTGTAATAGATAACAAATGAACCTGTTGTAAGAGATAACAAATGAACCTGTTTTAATAGATAACAAATTAACCTGTTGTAATAGATAACAAATGAACCTGTTGTAATAGATAACAAATGAACCTGTTGTAATAGATAACAAATGAACCTGTTGTAATATATAACAAATGAACCTGTTGTAATATATAACAAATAAACCTGTTGTAATAGATAACAAATGAACCTGTTGTAATAGATAACAAATGAACCTGTTGTAATAGATAACAAATGAACCTGTTGTAATAGATAACAAATGAATCTGTTGTAATAGATAACAAATTAACCTGTTGTAATAGATAACAAATGAACCTGTTGTAATAGATAACAAATGAACCTGTTGTAATAGATACCAAATTATTCCTGTGAAGTGTCTAAGATAGTATCTAAGATAGTATGATGAAGGCAGCAGCTGGTGATTAGGAGAAGGGGAGACAGAGAGAATCTTCTGATGTGAGCAGTCTTAACCCAGCGACGTCCGTTTCATTATATCTTGACAACTATTAGATTATTATATTCAGTTTAGGAAGGACCTCTTGCAATGAAATGGCTATATATTATCTCATTTAATACTTTTAGCTACCATAGATCCTTCTTAAGTCCAATAAAACCACCTAATAGTTGCCAGAATGTGGTGAAAAGGACGTCAACGGTACTGGATGAGTTAAGATACGAACAGAAACGAAGAATTAAAACAGTTCTTGGAGAGACTTTAAGAGGAGATGGGCCAGTTTTCTAGACCACCTTCTCCCTCATGTTTATCCCCTATTAGTTTTCAGATTCTAAGATGTTCGCCTCATTACTTTGTCGATTTAAGACCTTGCGCCCCATTTCTTAGTCAATATTAAGACCTGTTGTGCTATTTAGGTGTCGATTATTTTCTTGGCGAACGATAGTGAGCCTGTCATTTGGGAAAAAGCGGCCTTCGGCCGGGAATTTTTTCTGCCGAAAAATGTACAAATTAATCTAGAAGGGGGATCTAATGGTTGTTATGTTTTTGTTTGGTGGAAGTTTAGGGAGGAAACTAAAAAAAATAATTAATAAATGAAATCTATCTATCTATCTATCTATCTATCTATCTATATATATGCTCAGGCCCAATCCCCATTTTGGGGGTAGCCGACTCAAGATAGAGCAAGAACAGGGAAAACACAAAAACAACATAAAACAACGAATAAACACAGATAAAAAAAACACAAATTCACACACATCTAGGTCACCCAGGAGAAGACTCAGAGACCAGGGTCACCAAGGTCGAATGAAATGAAATAATCGACCAAAATATATACCCTTTCTCCTTAATACAGGTGGAGATTTTAAAAACATGGGCAATAAGTATACAGTAATGAGGAAGGGGAACCTACTGTAGATAACATAGAGGAAGATAAAGGGTTTCTAGATTAAGGATACAGGGACAGAAGGGAAATATTTAACACTTCAGCACGATGACGCATTTTTCATCAGATCCAGGCTACTATAAGACGATGTTCCTTCGCTAATAATCTACTTCTAGGTTTCAAAGGGGTAAATACGATATCAATAAACCCACTGAATATCACAAGTCCTTCTTAAACTGCATAAAATCGTCTAATTTAAGCCAGAATCAAAGGTCAATAGCTGGCATCGTGGTGAAGGGGAAAGAGGTTATGGAGGGGGAAACATAAAGGTGAATAGCTGGCATCGTGGTGAAAGGGAAAGAGGTTATGGAGGGGGAAACATAAAGGTGAATAGCTGGCATCGTGGTGAAAGGGAAAGAGGTTATGGAGGGGGAACATAAAGGTGAATAGCTGGCATCGTGGTGAAGGGGAAAGAGGTTATGGAGGGGGAACATAAAGGTGAATAGCTGGCATCGTGGTGAAGGGGAAAGAGGTTATGGAGGGGAAACATAAAGGTGAATAGCTGGCATCGTGGTGAAGGGGAAAGAGGTTATGGAGGGGGAACATAAAGGTGAATAGCTGGCATCGTGGTGAAGGGGAAAGAGGTTATGGAGGGGAAACATAAAGGTGAATAGCTGGCATCGTGGTGAAGGGGAAAGAGGTTATGGAGGGGGAACATAAAGGTGAATAGCTGGCATCGTGGTGAAGGGGAAAGAGGTTATGGAGGGGGAACATAAAGGTTATCGATGCATATATTAACCCCTTCAGTACGGTGACGTCCTTTTAACTTTATTCTGGCTACTATCGGACGATTTCATTAAGTTTACAATAGGCCTCCAACAATTAACAGGCTTCGAACTAACTCCCTTAACCCTTTTCATCTCCACAGATCATTCTTGAACGGCACAAAATTATCTAAATGTAGTAGTATAATATGAAAAAGACGTTGCCGATACAGAAAGGGTTAAACATACTGTTGAAAGGGATATTAGGACGGTAAACCATTTGTTATGCCTCGCTATAATAAAACGTGATATAATCTAATTGCGGTTTCCACCTTAGGAAATAGCGTCAATCAACAGCTTGGATTCCTCTCCGCTGGGAAGTTACTAACCTTGGTTTAATAATCACACTCAATAATAATCAATGGACACAAAATACACAGTAAAGGTTCACTTGTTTTATTCCTTAAAGGAACATAATAATTGATATTGGTTCAGGGGTAATTTATCGAGAGGACTTCCCTAGTGGTTAACCTGACAAGCGCGATTTGACAGTAGGTGCTAGGGTAGTTATTTGTGCATTTCTAGCCCTGGATTCTGACAGAATTCGTTATATTTACAATATAAACCATTATTTGTTTTCGGTATGCTTTTATTTTACATATATGATGTATATATGAACCTTCAAGAGTGCTAAAATAAGTGGGAAAAGCATTTGGGTGGTGAAAAACGAAGATATTGGCACCCGGTCATAATCTCAGGCGAGAGAGAGAGACAGGCAGCCTTCCCCTCTCGCTGTCTGGGAGTCAACTGAGGAGAGCGGGGCGGTGTGTGCCAGTGTCTGGGTGTTGCATAACGATCTTTTATGCAACCCACTTGTGCTACATTATCGCGGGAGAGAAAATAACCGATAAATGATGATAATAAGAGGAAAAATAGGTGATAATTGAGGAGGGGAGGGAGGGGGGAATAAGGTGGGGAAGGAGGGGAGGGGGGTGGGTGAGATTTACATGGATGAGTACTGGAGGGGAATTATCTCACCTAGAGACAAATTCCTTTGTTTTGATAGGCCCTTTTTTTTTATGGAAGTCTTTTTTTATGGTCCTGCTTCCGTGAGGCCTATCGCGTTCCCTATAGGAAGCCTTCCGTGAGGCCTATCGCGCTTGCCGGGTTAAGGCCCCATTAATTGCTCTTTCCATTCACATATGCATAGCCTACGTGAGTTGCAGTTGGGATGTGTGTACATGCTTAGATTGATATGCAGGATTCGAAGTTGCATAATAAATCGTAAGCAGTGTCCACCATTCTTTAACTGTCTTCGTGGTGCGATGCATAAGGTGTTGATTTTCGGTGTGAGCATCCTGGATTCGAATCCACGGACTGCCACATGTGTTTGTAAATTTCATTAATCGATTTTAGGAGTATAGTTGGTTGTTGGAAGGAACATAATAAATGCTAGGGTACATAATCATATGATGTTAGAAGATAAGTATCAGTAACACATAAATATTGTTATGGTTACTGGTGAGACATATGAGATATAATAATGTTTCTAAATGAACATATGAATAATAATTATTACTAAAAGAACATAATAAACATTAATGTTATCAAATGAACATATAAATAATAAGTATGCTAATAAATTAACATACAAATAACAATACACATAGATGTTAAGTCTCAATCACTATAATTAAGTAGTGTCCTGAAAGTAAATATGGAAAAGCTCTAAATATAGCTTCACTCAAGCTAAATAAAAGTTACTGCGACTAGCATACACGCGGTACTGAAAGTATGTAATTAATAAGTTATAATAACTTGAACAGGAGAATAAACTCAAATAGCCTACCTCAAAGAGTGATAACTATGAATATAAATTCATAAATAGGTTAGATATGGATAATAGTCATGTATGCGTGACTGAATCCGAAACGAACAATAAGTTAAGGTAACTTGAATAAACGGAGTGTGAAGATAATTCGAATAATACACAAATGAATAATGATTCAATTAGGGTGATAATAAATAGTAGTCATAAATATATAACTGATTGAGCAAAACACTGAATAAACTTATCTAGGATTTACGTACCTAAATGATGAATTAGCATATGAACTAGGTCTGAGTAAGTATTCACGGAAATTTGCGTGTAAGTGTGTTGTATTTATTCCCAGATGAATATATGTATATTTCCCATTGAGAATACAGGAGACTGCATTCGAAAAGTATATTAATCTTACGATAGTTATGTATATGGTCTCCCTTATCAAAGTAACGGATAAAGAATAAGAGGGAAGAATGGGCAAACTTCGATATATACGTTAATTATGAATCTCAACATACCCAGTTAACCCTTGTTAAAATTATCGTTACCATTACGAAATAAGAGAACACTTAAAGAAGTTATAAAGAGATAGAAGCACTGGTAGGAAGTCTGGCGAGCACGTTGTCACTGGAACAGTTGTCCTCCCTGTCGTAGGGGCTTGGCGAATTTCACACACTCGTTGTAAAGCCCAGCTCGTCTTCTTCTTTCTTCTTTCTTCTCTCGCACAAGGTTGTTTTCACTTTTAGCTTATTACAGGGTGGTTAAAGATGTTACCGGTATTTGTCAAGGTTACTCCCTGTGGTATTGGTATTCCGTATTGGCATTCCCTCACTACCGGATGTATTGCCCTGATTCCCTTTCTACCCAGGGATCCCAGTGTTGCTTCTTTCCTTTGGTTGGGGCAGGTAGTAACCCTTTTTGGGTCAGCGTCAAGGGGCTTATCTCTCGGGGTAGTAGTGGCATGTGTGAGTGTGCTTTTTGATTGATAGAGGAGCGGGAGGTTGCATTCAATTATTTATAGTGTGACTTCTAACAGAGGAGGACATTCTACAATTACAGGCATGACCTGTTGAGGAATGAATAGGGAATTAGTGTGTTGGGGACTGGATAGGGAATTTGGGTATGTTATGGTGGTATACATAGAGGAAGGTTGGTAAGGAAAAATGTCTTGTTGCCTAGCTAGCATGGCTAATTTAGCTAGGAAGAAGATTACAAGACTCGATGGGGGAGTATGGAGGGGGTTGATGGGGAATTTGCATAAATAGCTCAAGCACGGGGGTGGTCAGTTTTTTCTAGAGCGTTGAGGGCGCGTTCTCCAACTTGCCTAGGAGAAACTGGTGTTGAGGTTGGTCTTGGATCTTGGATGGTCCAGGTTGTGGTGGCTTCGTCTTTTTGTTAGCAATTCGACAGGTGTTGTTGGAATTGTTGTTGGTTGACAGGAGCAGGTTATGGGTTGGTTTTGGCCTTTCTTGGTTAGGCCTCGTCATCTCACCATTAAACAGTAATACGAGCAGAATCAAGAGAGAAAAAAAGGCTGTGAATTTTAAACGGACATATATTTAGAAGAATGAAAGAAGACAGACACATATGCTAAATAAACTAGAAGTGTAATGGTAGACCTTGAGCTGATAATCTCTCTCTCTCTCTCTCTCTTTGCAATATTGAATAATTTCGCGAGACAATACTAAAGTTGAAGCCTAGATAGTTTAGCTGGCCGGCACGAACGCTATTGCAAACATATCTCTCATTATCAGTTTTCGATGTCCAATACTTGCTGATCAGTTTGTAATTATCTCCCATTTGCTCGTGCTCATCACCGGCATACAGAGACTCGTTTGTAAATATAGGATGGACAACGACACACTAATTATCTTTAACTTGACGTGGACAAAGAGTGAGGTTATAGCCAATTGAAGAATTATGGTTGATACTCCAGATGATGTGAAATAATTATATAATGTCCTTTCTTTTTTATTATTATAATTTAACTAATTTTATATTCATATTTCTATCTATCTATCTATTGGCTGACGCCGTAATCCCCGAAGGGGTGGACACGAACGAAGCATCCCCATGCACCTATGTCCCCAGTCAGTCGACGCCCCTCCCCCCAACCAGCACCACCTTCGTTCATGTACTTCCTCACTCCATCCTTCCACCTCTCCTTCGGTCTACCTCTCCCTCTCTGTCCTTCCACCTCGCTCTCGTACACCCTCTTAGTCATCCTCTCGCTTTCCATACGTTCCATATGGCCGAACCATCTCAAGTTGTTCCTTTTCACACTTTCTAGCACATCTACCTCCACACCACACCACACATGTTATTGTTCTTTATTAAATGTAAGTCTAATTGTGTGACTCGTGTTTTAGTGTAGTGTAAATCATCCTGGTAAGCAAACATTTCCGGTTGCATATATTTGTAATGTGTTTTTCAGGGTTAAATACAATTGCAGACTAATTATCTACAAAATAAATCTGAAATTTGTGCTTCCGTGATTGTATCCATTCGAGGATATATGGTAGATAATGCTGATATCGTGAAATATGTAAATTATGTTAACATTAAAAAAAAACATGTTTAGTGTTTCAGTCATGTTAAACATATTCGGATAATGAATTGTCCAGTTTCATGTTTCTTGGAATGGATCTATGTGTAACATACAGCACACATCTTCACTCAACAGATTGTCTCCTAAATTGCAGGATCGCTATCACTCGCAGAAAGAAATAATACTTAAATGAGGTTAAGTGTGTTATATTCGCCAAACGAATGAGATGAAACGTTTTAAAATATCCAAACTAATAGAGTGAAACAGGGAGGATCTAAAAAGACCCATCAAGCACCAGATAGGGTTTAGGATGCAATTCCGCCCCGACCTTCGAAAATTCCTAATAATACTGAAATCTCGATGCTTTAGTCTTGACATTATAGAGAGCTCTGATTGGTCGACATGCTATGTTACGAGACAACCTGGTCTCCCGTGAGGTTATTAATAAATGGAACAATACAGTAGTTTGTGTATTATACTTGACTGTAATACAATCTCAAATGGTTCAATCACCTGGTTAATATTAATAAATATACATAATTGGTATATCTATCTGGATATCTATCTATCTATCTATATGCTCAGGCCCAATCCCCATTTTGGGGGTAGCCGACTCAAGACAGAGCAAGAACAGGGAAAACACAAAAACAACATAAAACAAAAAATAAACACAGATAAAAAACACAAACTCTCACACATCCAGGTCACCCAGGAGAAGACCCAGAGACCAGGGTTACCAAGGTCGCTCCAGCACTCCCCCGGCCCCTGACCACCAGGAGAGGTTCCGATCTCGGCAGGCAGACATGCAGCGGAGCCAAAGCGACAAGCCCTCCCACCACACTTCCAGGCACACCCTTCATATTAATCGTCTCCCCGGGCCAGGCGCCTGATGGACTATTATCTAGTCCAACTTGCGCCCGACCCCTTACTCCAAATGACCACGTGTTCACTCAACTATTCACAAGCATTCTCCATTCACTCCTGTCCACCACCACTTCCCCTGCCTGATCTATAGTCATTCCTCTATCATCCAAAGCCTTTCTTACACAGTCTCTCCATCTCAATGGGTGTCTTCCTGCCCTTCTATCTCCCCTTGTACCTGACTCACATATTCTCTTTGTAAGCCTTTCATCTCCCATTCGTTCAACATGACCATACCAGCTCAGCACCCTTCTGTCCACTCTGGCTGACAAATGTTCCTGCTGCCCCACTCTCCTACGTATCTCTTCATTTCTCAATCTGTCTCTACGAGTAACTCCACACATACTCCTCAAGCAGCTCATCTCCATCACATCCAGCCCTCTTTTCTCCTTTTTCTTCAGAGCCCATGTCTCAGCCCCATACATCACTGTTGGCACAACAATTCCTTGATACAGTGCACTTTTTACTTTCACTCCGAGATTTCTCGTCTTCCACATACTTCCCATTGCTCCGAAAACCTTCCTTCCTTCACACACTCTCTGTTTTACCTCCACTTCCATACCTCCACTCCTGCTTATTGTTCCTCCTAGATATTCAAAACACTCTACTTGTTCCAATATTTCCCCATCCAGCCTCACATCTAGATTCACCCTATGCTCTCCCCTATTACACACCATTACTTTACTTTTATTGACTTTCACCTTCAGTTTCCTCCTTCCACAAACCACACCAAACTCTTTGACTACCCGCTGCAGTTTCTCATCAGAATCCGCCACCAATGCTGTGTCATCAGCGAACAGCAACTGATTCAACTCCCAATCTCTACCATTCTTTCCTACTAAACCCAATCCTCTTCCCATAGTTCTCCTTTTCACCTCCCTCACCACACCTCACCTTGTATTGAGTATTGTTCACATGTGTGGGGAGGTTCCTCTCACACCGCTCTCCTAGACAAAGTTGAAAGGAAGGCCTTTCGTATCATTAACTCCCGTCCACTCACCAACTCTCTGCAATCTCTCTCTCTCCGCCGCAATGTTGCATCTCTCTCGCTATTCTATCGCTACTATAATAATCAGTGTTCCTCAGAGCTATCCCAGTGCATACCACCTCCTTTACGTAGGGCACGTGGTACCCGTCTTGAAACTCAATCCCACCCCTACTCTGTGCAACTCTCCAACCCAAGAGTGAAACGTTACTCTCAAACTTTCTTCTACTCAACAGCTGAGCTCTGGAACTCTCTCCCAGAATCAGTCTTTCCCTCTTCCTATGACTTAAATTGCTTCAAACTCCGTGTGTCCAGGCATTTTGGCTCGAACGTCCCTTGATTTTGGCCCTGTCACTCTTTCAACTATGGGGGAGGCACTCGCTATAGGCAGTTATGCCTTTTGCCTCCCTCAATCACATAGAAAAAAAAAAAAAAAAAAAAAATCCATAAACATATTAAACAGCCATGGTGACATTACACAACCCTGTCGCAAACCTACCTTTACCTCAAACCATTCACTCAACTCACCATTTCCTACTCTCACACATGCTCTGCTCCCTTCATAAAAACTCTTAACTGCTTCTAACAAATTTCCTCCAATTTCATAAATCCTTAACACCTTCCACATTGCTTCACGGTCCACACACGATCATATGCTTTTTCCAAGTCCATAAAAGCCCAAAATATCTCCTTATGCTTCTCTAAATACTTCTCGCATAACTGTCTTACTGCAAACATCTGATCCACGCACCCTCTTCCCCTCCTAAAACCGCACTGTTCTTCTCCTATTGCAACTTCCGTACACTTTATTATCCTCTCTATCAACACCCTGCCATACAGCTTTCCAACCACTGACAATAAACTAATACCTCTATAACTTGAACACTCCTGCCGATCTCCCTTCCCCTTGTACAACGGCACAATACATGCACTCTTCCAGTCTATTGGTACCATTGACACAGCAAAGCACACATTGAAAAGTCTCACCAACCAATCTATTATCACATCTCCACCCTTCTTTATACACTCCACAGCAATACCATCCAAACCTTTTGCTTTTCCCGCTCTCATTTGTTTCACTGCTTCTTTCACCTAATTTTCCTCAATCCTTTCATTCATTCCCTGCCACCTGGGTGGCCTGGGTAACCTATCTCCATCCACCTCTGCTTCAATCACTGCTTCTCTTCCATCTCTTGTATTTAACAAAGATTCAAAATACTCGGCATATCTTTTCCTCACTTCAACTGGTTCCACTAGTAATTCTCCATTTTCATCTTTCACTGACTCTTCCCTCTTTTGTCCTCCTTTCCTTACTTTATTTACCTCCTTCCAGAACATCTTTCGTTCTTCAAAATTCTCACTCAGCCTTTGGCCCCACCTTTCGTTTGCATCTTTTTTCGCTTCTCTAATTTTCCGTTTTGCCTCTCTCCTTTTCTCCTTGTACCTCTCCCATACCTCAACACTACCATCCTGTAAAACCCTCTCAAAACACTGTCTCTTCTCCTCAACTGCCTTTCTCACCGTATCATTCCACCACTCGCTTCCCTTCCTGATACCTCTGCCTCCTACTTTCCTTTTGCCGCATACTACCTCTGCACTTGCTTTCACTCCTTCCTTAAACTGTTGCCATTCAACCTCTACTTCTCTCTCTTCCATCTCTCTCACTTCCATCCACTTTTCATTTAGTCTTTCCTTGTACTCCCTCTCTTTTTCACTCTTCTCTAACTCACTAACTTTTATTACCTCTCTTACTTCACGCTTGTCTCTTATTCTCCAGTAACTCTTAACTCTTAGCTTTCCCTCCACCAGGTAATGATCTGACATACCCTCCGCCTCACCTCTCATCACATTCACATCCAGCAGTCTACACAATCTTTCCCTTGTCACCAGCACATAATCCATCAATGCCCTCTCTACAATCTCTCCCCTCACAAGTCTATGCCAGGTGTACTTGTGTATACGCCTTTTTTTGAAGAACGTATTACCTACACTCAATCTACACTCTTCACATACATTTTTCAGTCTTTCTCCACTCTCGTTTACACCATCCACACCAAAACTACCGATGACTCCCTCAACAGGCTCATTTCCTACCCTAGCATTTAGGTCCCCTAAAACTATAACATTTTCATTTTCATCAAACCCTTGTAGACAATCTCTCAAATCCTCCCTATCTGGATATGAATGAATAAAATCACAACACTAATAGAGAATAAGTTGTCCTATGGGAATTCGTCAGTTGAGTTTAATATGCAGCCACTATCAAACTGCTTTAATTTTGACTCTAAGATAACAAATGTGTGTGTGAGATTGAGCTATGAGTATTGTCCAGCTAATAGTATCGTAACTCTTTCAGGACTATGGCACTATTATCACGATATTCCGACTAACGTTCGACGATTTTTTATTTGGAAAGCTCTCTAGAATATGGCTAGGTAATATTAATTCTAGGTAAAACGCTGATTCCCACATATCATTCGGAATCTAAATACAATCGCCTAATGATAGTAAGAATACGAGAATGAAACTTGTCACCATATGCTGAAAGGGTTAAGTCATGGTAATTCATTCTAAACTTCAGCCAGTATGAAAGCATTTACAAACCAATAAGTTGAAGGAATCCACTTATTTATATTGAAATACATTGTTATACATACTGTATATGAGACAAAACTAATAGCAAATACCAAATACAAAAAAAGCGTGGACGCCATTTGTAAAAGTTGTTTTCCGCTAGGTGGTGGGATCATATATTTAGTGTTCTTGAATGGCTGGGATATGAAACAGCTAATTAGTAACGTAGAGTAGACTACAATCGTATAATTTTAATTGAAGATCAGATTTATTTTAGTGTCAATTTTCCAAATGCACTATAAGATAAATCATCGGCCATAATATAACCACTCTTTAGCTTTATATAATATATTACGGAGAACCACGGTAATAGCGTTAAATACAACTATGTGTTTATGCTTATATTTGATATAAGTTCCCATCTACATTGCTGACACTTTCTTTCCTTTTGAGTACGTACCTATTCTTATGCCTGATTCCTCAACATCTCCACCCTCAAGCCAAATCACATCAGTGGTAGTCATACCAAATAAGAATACCCACGCTACCCATCATATACCGTTCTTTTCAAAGGCAGCCGCCAACACCACCACTTCCACCCACCTGCCCCGACCTACTACATCACTAACACTCAACGAGCGGCTAGATTAATAACTTCTACTACCTGCCAAGCGGGCATATTTACCCTAAACGAGCTTAATTCCATGGTCTTTTTCATGCATAAAGAAGAGCCAGAGCGTAATACAATTATGTATCTGTGAAAGGGCGTTAATTGAACTTTCCAATGACACCTGAACCATCCTTCTACGATCACGGGTTGTCTTGCAACGATCGTGCAACACGAAGGAAAAATCCCTAAAATACGGTAATTTCCTTACATATTTCCCTGTCTAGGGAGGGAGTGGGTGTGGATGTGTGTGGAGGTGGGGCCAGTCGCGGTGCGGGAGCCGTGCTGAACAGTCAGAGCCAACCTATGCTCCTCCCACCGCTCGGACTCTCTCTCAGAGCCAATTATGTGCTCAACATCGCATACGACTTAAGGCGTTCCCCGCTCTTTAGGTCTGGGTTCTCTTGACCGCCTTAAGTCGGTCCCCGATAGACAAGGGCTAAGCACCACCCCGACTCCGGCCCCAATCTCGCCAGGGCCTAGGGACCGATAACCATCTCCTGTCTTCTTTCCATTCGTAGCCCCTTTACCTGCCACCCCTGGTCCAAAAAAAAAAAACAAAAAAAAAACACAAGATCTAACGAGACCAGGAAGACCTTTTTGACCCAGACCACCGGACCAGCAAGAGGAGTGAACAGCTGACAAGACTCTGGAGAACAGAGGCATACTCAAGTTGTGTTCTGCTTGAAGAGTCGAGTCATATTCCAGTTGACAAAACGAGTCGTATTCCAGTCGTCCAGACCAGTCGTGTTCCGCGTAACTCTCCAGTATGCTCAAGTCGTACGCCACTTAAGTTGAAAGTGAGTCGTATTCTGCTCACTAAGTGCTACCCGAGCCAACCACTGTCCAGACCCTAGACGAGATGGAATAAACAGAAAACGAAGCAGATAAATTTCTTCTCCAGCATACTCAAGTCGTATTCCTCTTGAAGGGTTACGTTGCATTCTGTTTGACAGAGTGAATTGTATTCCACTCACTCCTTCAGCTTGCCGCTCAAGCCAGCCCACTGTCCATGCCCAAGACGAGAGATGGAAGGAGAAGACAAAAACGAAGCAAACTTAGCCCGACTATGAGAAGAATTCTATCTTTTTATGACCTCCTACCACACTGGTGAAATTAAATGCTCTCGTAGCCACTTTGCCTCTGGTTAATCAATAAAGTATTGAACGTCAGAGTTACCATTAGTATTGCTGTTCCCTGTTTCCTAATCCCTCCTAACATAAACAAATAAATCAATATACACCTATCACCTCTGCCACTTGTTAGATATACTTATACTTTGAATAACATTGGGGATTTCGCCAAAGTGGACTGATATATATATATATATATATATATATATATATATATATATATATTCGATACCTAAGAAACCTCCAACATCACTCGTTACACCGCAACTAGTTCCCTTAAAGGTGGTGGTGCATGACATGGGCTCTACTTATAATGGGAAATACCAACATGCAAGTAACGCACTTTGAGTGTTATTATTAAATTTTGTCAAACAATAATCTCAATATATCGAATTTTATACCTTGCGGAAGGTGTGCATGATTCGGAGTTAAGGCGATCTTCGTGACGTCACACCAGGAAAATTGTAAACAATAACAGCACCAAGAGGATTCAGGAAGACGCCTGAGAGGCTGAAAAGCTTGACTAGCCTAGATGTCTCGTGATTTGTGAGGCTAACTCTTAGAGTCCTAGGCCTATGAGCGGTAATTTCGTAACTTTAACTTCGTTGTATAACAACCTGCACAATGGACGATGATTATGAGAGCTGTGAAAGTAGCCTAGGCCTAGTGAACAATTTGAAATGCCTTTTAACCAGCGACGTGTCATATTTTTTTCTAGCTGTATTTAGACGATATTATGCAGCTTAGGAAGGATTTGCGGTAGTTGAAGTGGTTGGTTGAGATAGTTTGAAGTCTTATTATTGCTAGACGTCTTTCCTAAGCTGAATAAAATCGTCTAGTCTAACTTAATAGCCTAGATGCCAAAATATGATGAAAAGGAAGTCCCTGGTACTGAAGAGGTTAATTGTTAAATTGTGCAATGCACAATCAATTTAGTTCAACCGTATGATAGGCCTAATTTGACCATATCAGTTCGAACCAGAAGCTGCACAGCAACCAACAGTGGCACAGGCGGCAGGACAGGCGCCGACGGACCGACAGAGTCTTCACTCTTCAGGCCGCAGGCGTCAGGCTCAAGCTGTTGGTGGACACTTGCTATTGCTTACACATGAACCCCAGGCCCAGAGAATAGTAGCCTAGCCTAAACATAGGCTAATCATTTTGCAATAATAAAGGCCTAGGCCTAGGCCTAATTATTATTTTTAGGGTGTCAAATGGGATAATTTTGTTTCAAGACTGGGCTGAAGATGAGAAAAATAGGCCCTACAAGAAAATTAGTTTGAAATTAGCCTAGGCCTAGCCTATATTGATCACTTTCAAAGACATATCCTAAGTAATAAGAACTGTAAAGCATAATTTTAACTTTGTATAGCCTAGGCCTAGCCTATTCGGCTAAATAAAAATTATGAAAAAGATGGAACTGCTCTTGTTTGATAGCCTGTTTTTGCATTAGGCCTAACTAGGCTATGAGGTTATTCTCTTTTCAGTCAAACATTTCCCTCTAGGCCGTTTTTTTTTCTTTCTTACAAGCCTACTGTTAGCCTTTTTTTTTTTTTTTTTTTTATTTAGGCCTTTTTTTATGTGTGTGTAGGAACCTAAGGAGACTGACAATATTCAGATTTTTTTTTATATTAAATTGACATAGGCCTAGGCCTAATTCTTTAGACTAAGACTTGGGTTTTCTGTTTTTCAACTGCTGAGTGGATGGGACTCGTTAGCCTTGGTCGGCAACTCATCTAGGGGAGACAACCTTATACAAATCCGGGTGGATGGGACTCGTCAGCCTTGGTTGGCAAGTGGCAACCTGTCTAGGGGAGTACCGGTAAACCTGATACAAATCCGTACTGCTTACCTAAGGGTAAGGCAGGTTAGTGGATGGATTAGCCGAACACCACTGTAGAAAAATAGTGCTAACAAGATACACAAGAGGGCCTCGGAGTTGGACGAATCCTAAATTGAGTGGTCAATCCTGTAAGTCCTTCATTAAACTGCCTCGGGTTGTCCCTCTCACAGGGAATAGGTCCGCTTGGGGGCATTCTGTGTATGGCCACCCTCGTAAGGGTAGTAAGGCGTCCGGCAATAGAGAGATAGATAGATAGACACATAGGCCCAGGCCTAGCCTACCTGTGATCCTCCTGAAAGATAACAAATTTTAAAAGGCTAGCCCAGGCCTTTTACGCTCTAGGGCGGCTAACCAAACCAAATCTAACTTACTGTAACCTAACTTTTCCAGGTGAGGTTAGGTTATTTAATGTTGAATGTTGTGGGTTTTGATATAAATATACATACAAATAGCCAAATTGCAAATCTAGGTGTTTTAATGCTCAATGGAAAAACTTAAAAAAAGGGTTGTGGTGGGGGGGGCAAAGCCCCTTCATCCTATTACTGTATTGTGTCCCACAGCCAGTAACTCGACAATTTATGCAGCAGATGGCCGTGGGGTACAATAATGGGTAAAGCTCCTCCTCACCCCCCTTGAATTATTGTCATCATACTGTATATATAATTATGTTACCAGCAGGGGCATATAACGGCTGGCTGTGGGATAATTTTGTAAACAAAAATTATAAAATAAAATAAGTCAAATTAGAAGCGAACATAGGCCTAATTGCAAGCGTACAACTTATGCAAATAGTACAAAGCGATAGTATGCCTGCTAACACAACCCTTACCAAACTAAAATTTTATTATTACTAGATGTGCCTTTATATCTTTGGCAGTTTGTTTTTCTTTACATTATATACATACTGTTACTGGAATTACAGCTTTGTGTATATTTTAACAGCAAATGTATCGTAAAGTGGCGTCATTCTCCTGCAGAAATAAGCCTACCGGTACCTACGGTATTTTTTTTTTTATTAAGACATGTTTGACAGTTTAACCCTCTCACCACGGAAGGGCTCTTGAACGCCCATAAAAAAGCATATAACAGGTACCCGGATGGTCTCTTGAACGCCCAGTGGTTGAAAGCCTGTGAGCTTCGTGTGCGAGGCGTCGGTCCGACGCATGTAAACAACAGCCGGCTGGACCGTCGCCCCGCATCTCCGGCCACAAGAAGGAGAGCGTCGCTTGTTCGTGTGTGCCTGTATGTTGTTGTTAAGTATCGAAAAGTGGTGTAAAGTGGCTGTTTTGGCCATAAAGTTATCTCCAATGAAATCATCATCACAGCTCAACCAGTTGACTTAGAGAGCTCTACTTAATGCCATTCTACAGGTAAATAACACAGCTACGCTTGGGGATGCGCGGGAATGCGGGAAGCAGTCTGATTAACGAATATACGGTAGCCTAGCCTAGACGTTTTTCGGCCAAAACACCCGGGTTTCGAGAAATATATATATAATACATAGCCGGGGCTGGAGGGTTAAACAGTAATTGTGGAGATTATGCCTGGTTAGGCCAATACATGTAAATATATTTTTTCTTTGAAAAAATAATAAACTATTGAACTCGCTCTTATGCTTGCCTCGCCCGTTATGAAAACTCGTTCGTGTCTCGTGAACACAATAAAATACAAGTAGGCCTAGATACAGATTAACCAGGTGGACACCAGCGTCGGACGTGAGTCGACGGCATTCTAAATCCCTGCCAGTACCAGCGTCGGTTATAGCCAACGGCGCTAATTGAACATTGATAGAAGGCTCGTAGAGGGTTCAGATTTGTATGAGAACTGCTTTAGGATTCCACGGAACAATACCGATGGTTGGCAGCCCCCTACAGTAAGTCCAGCTGCGTGCACGCTGGAGTGATTTTCCAGTATTTTGCCTACCCATCACCCCATGTTAATTGCGACTTTCCGCCGCCCCCCCAGGACCCCTAAATGACCTAAGGGAGCGGTTTTTTTTGTGGTTTTCCCTATATTACTAACCCATCCCATGTGTTTTCAGGAAAAAAAAAATTGACAAGTGGCTGGGTCTGGAGTGTGCATTTTTATTAAATCAGCTGGGGCTTAATGGGTTAAGTAGGCTAGGTTTTTCATCGAATATGTAAACAATTGCCTCTCGTGCAAGACGCGTCCCTAAGCTTCTCAAACACTGTTGACTAGACCTAGGCCTATGTCACTTCCCCAGGAATAATAAAAGGCAGTGGACGGTGGATAATTTGTATATGTAATATGCAAGGGGTGACCCATAGCCTATGTCAGCACTTTGGCTGATGTTGGTACTGTATAGTGCTAACCGTGCCGCAGCAAGACTCGGTAAGGGTTATGTTTAGCGTGCGTACCGTCCACTTTGTTTACATAGTCGCATGCTCGCATTTATATTCGCGTCTAATTTGAGTGCTGTTATTTGCCCCTGCTGGTAATATATATGAAGATGACAATAAGTCATGGGGGTTGAGGGGAACAAAGCTCCCCCTCGACCCATTATTGTATCCCAAGGCCAGGTGTTGGATAAATTGTTATGTTGAGGGAGGCTTTGCCCCCCACCCCCCCATGACTTATTGTCATTATCATATATATTACCAGCAGGGGCAAATAACAGCAGTCAAATTAGACGCGAATGTACAGTAACTGCGAGCGTGCCACTATGTAAACAAAAGGTATGGTACACCCGCTAACACAACCCTTAACCAAGACTCAACTACAGTAGGTCCATCTGAAGTATCTGCAAACCATACCAGCCTCAACAGTGCCGCAACAAGACAGTACGGTACCATACCAAGACTCTACTGTACATTAGGCAACTTGGACTTTAGAACAACAAGATCCTGCCACAACACTGCCCTACCATGTAACACTGCTGCCGACACTGGCGTTGCGCCAACAGCGCCCAGGTTAAACTAGTAGAGTCCCTTATGGCACCTAACCGCACTCTACCAGTCTCGGCATTGCCATACCAAGACAGTGCCTGAGTGCCAATAACAAGGCTTTATTGTATAGGCTACTAATGGCTGTTAGTCGACAACTCATTTTCCACGCCCCCTATTAGTCGCCTTATACAACATGCAGTAGGATGCATGGGGTATATTAATTTCTTCCTTCACCATAAGATGAAGGCCTCCTTAGCCCTGGGGGGGAATGCATTCCTCTCTTCGACCTATTGACCTTCGAGTTCCGTTTTTCACACAGCATTCTAAACATAATTACTAAACCAAACTTTGCAACGCTCACTCATAAGAGCAGTATCATCAGCTAACCGTAGCACAAGCAACTTCCATCGCTCCATTGCCTTACTAGTGTACTGCAACATCCTCTGCTTTTCCTTGGATTTATTTCATGACTCCATCCCCCGTGCACCTCTCTCCCCAGTCAGTCGACGCCCCTCCCCCCAAACCAGCACCGCCTTCGTTCATGTACAGTATAGGCTATACCTGGTATAATTATAAAGTATGTATATATTTTTGTTTTGTTACCCTGGCTACCTTTGCTCATACAGAAGAAATGAGATTATACAGTACCGGTACTGTACAGTGTATATGCTGTATGTGAATGACTGGGTCATCATTTATTGTTATTATATTATTATTTTGTTTTTCTGTCTCAACTTCTGGACTGTAGGCTTTTCAATAGCCTGTAAACTCGTACGAGGCCCCAGGATTATCAATGAAGCTTTGAGATGATGGGTGGCTTCATGTGTCGCACTAGATGAGATGGAGACAATGGAGCTTCAAGGTGTTTGTTGCTTCCTTTCTGGCCACAATAGATGTATGTTCATACACAGGGACATACCCCATAGCTTGAGATGGTCTTAACAAAAATATATATCACACACATCTAGATCAACTAGGAAAAGACACAGAGAGCAAAGATGACTAGGGGGCTCCAGGAGTTGACTGGCTTCAGCCCTCCCGGAGAGGTTCCGGTCTTAGCATGCAGACACGCAGCGGGGCACACCACAATGCCCGCCCACCTCACATCCAGACATGACCCTTCATATTATACACTGGCTCCCCGGGCCAGACGCTTGATGGACTACACATTATCTAGTCCAACTGGGGCCTTGCCCCACGCCCGCGCTATCTCTCAACTATTCACAAGCATTTCTCTAATCATTCCTATTTATTACCACTGCTCTTGCCTGTTCTACAGTCATCTCTCTATCTTTCAACGCTTGTACTCCACAATCACTCCATCTCAACGGAGGTAAGTCTTCCTCCCTCCCTTTGTAGCTGACTCATATACAGTACTCTCTTTGTAAGCCTTTCATATCCCATTCGCTCAACATGTCCATACCAGCACAGGACCCTTCTGGCTCATCTCTCATCACATCCAACTTCCTTCTCTCTTTTGCCTTCAAAGCCCATGTCTCAGCCCCATACATAACTGTTGGTACAACTATCCCTTGATACATTGCACTTTTAGCTTTCATTCCGAGATTTCTCACCTTCCACATACTTACCATTGCTCCGAAAACTTTCTTTCCTTCATATACTCTCTCTTTTACTTTCATTTCCACACATGTGTCCTTGCTTATCATTTCTCCAAGATATTTAAAACACTCAACTTGTTCCAGTATTTCATCATCCAGTCTCACATCTAGATTCCCCCTACAAGCACCTCTACACACCATCACTTTACTTTTATTGATGTTCAATCTCAGCTTCCCCCTCCGACATACCACACCAAACTCTTTGACTTCTCGCTGCAGTTTCTCTTCAGAATCTGCTACCAATGCTATATCATCAGCAAACAGCAACTGGTAGAACTCCAAATATATACCACTCTTTCCTACTAAACCCAATCCTCTACCCATAATTCTCATTTTCACCTCCCTCATCACACCATTAAACAGCCACGGTGACATTACACAACCCTGTCGTTGACAACACTAGATGGCGACACTTTATTTATAAACGTCACTTGATTGGAGAGAGCAGCTATTCGGTACCGGTAGTTCACAGCATCTTTGAATATGGCCGGGCATCTTTTATGCTATGAATTGGTGACGATATAGGGGGTATTTTCTTGACATGTTGGTGTAGCCAGGATACTGTACTTGTAGATCAGCAGGAAAGAATGTTGTGAGGCTGAACCCATACCTGACTGCATGATTGATCATCCAGGGTTTATATCTGTTGCCTTATGCCCGTGGAATCTTCAGGCTGTCTACTATGCTTATAGGCAACAATATGGACAAATACAAAGAGAAAACTGAATGAGTAAGTGTAATGCCTTTAAAAGTACAGTACCGTACTGTAACTAGAATATGTTTTATCATACATAATGTACTGCTGATCACAATTATTTTCTTTAATTTTTCTGAAGTGAATATACATAATTATGTCAATATTTTGTCACACCTTCAAAGTTTAAAGTTTGAATTTTGTGACTAAACCAGATTCTTCAAAATAGCAAACTACAGATAACAAAATTTTATCATCTTAGCATATAGATATTTAGAGTAGCTTTAGCCTATGCTTATTATTCTGTACCAGCTATACATATAGAGAAATAGGTGAACAAGAAAACAAATATCACTTTTGACCAGATAGTAACAGACATCATACTATAGTGTGAATTTATATACTGTACTAAAACACTTATGATAAGTATACTCAAAGGATGACTCTGCTAAAGGATAAAATGGTGCAATATGAAGTCATACTATAAACAGTAGGCCTACTGTACTGTAATTGAAAAGCAAGTTAGAAGAGGAAATACTGAAGATGTGTCAGGTGGTATAATAAGGAGCTTATATGAGTAGAAGATGGAGGGTGATGGTATGGTATGCCTGTATGCATGTTATTCTGTCTTATTGTTAGAAAATGTGGAACACTAGAGTAGATAACACTATAGGTAAAACTTTGCAGTGAGGTAGGCTGTGATGCCCATCATAAACATTATGCAACACATTTTATAATAAAAGAAACATATTTGCTTTAAAGTATGACAGATCTGTTGATCAGTTGTACTTTCCAGCATTTACATCAGAGTGATTGACCTATAGCCTGGTATGAGCAAGTGAAAAAACAAAACATTAAATGGGGACCATTTTGGGATGGGCATAAGGGGCATGTCTGGACAAAAAAAGCTGGAGGTGTTCCCACCATGGTCATCCTTTAGTAGGGTATTCCTGGGAAGAAAAAAATAGTATCAAAGATATTGATATTATTTCAGTAGTACCGGTATTCATAAATATAAAAATACAGGTGATACACTCTTAACCCCAAGATAAAACAGTACAGTACCAGTATATACTGTACATTATACAACATTGAAAGTACTGATAGGGTTTCACCTAACACATCATCATCATCATATCATCTCCGACGCCTTGTTTCCCCCTGGGAAACCCCCACTAGAGGATGACCATGACAGAAACGTCTCCAAGCTACTTTGTCAAGACATGCCTCCCCTGCCCGTGCCACAATGCCCCTTCCACTACGTGGAAGTTTTTCTTCAATATATTTTTCCACTTTCTTTTCCCATACCATAGGTGGTCTTCCACTACTAGCGGTTCCACTCACCTGACTCCCATATATCTTTCTTGGCATTCTGTCTTCATCCATTCTCTGAACATGACTATACCACCTCAAAGTACTTCTCTTTATCCACTCAACCACACCACAATCAATGCCCAAAGCCTGCTCTTCCATTCCAAAGGACTCGTACACTTCCCTATTACTTGGCCCATCTAGCCTATTCATGCCAGCTGCCATTCTGAAAAAGCTCATATCCACAGGTCTCAGTTTGAAGAGGTCCTCGTCACTTGCCGTTCATGTCTCGCTTCCATACGAGAGTGTTGAGAGCAGCACACTGTTTCTCAGTGACTTTTTGACTAACTGGCTAACCATTCTTCCTTTGAGAATACTATCAAGTTCTCCAATCACCTTTCTCCCTTGCATTTTTCTCTCTGCATTCATCTCACTCTCCATTTTACCATATTTGCATAGTACAGCTCCCAAATACTTGAAACTTTCAACCTCTTCTAGTACTTCATTTTTCAATTTTATTTTACAACTTTTCTTGTGTTCTTTCTTGATTCTATATTTTTCCTTAAAATCTATGGTTTCATGCATTCTTCTCTCAAACACCATTACCTTACATTGACCTTTAACTTTCTCTTTTCACATACCCTGTCAAAGTCAGTGACCACTCTCTGAAGTTCTTCAGCATTTTCTGCCAACAGGACTGCATCGTCCGCATATAGGCATGTTAAAATCTTCCATGTTCTTCCCTCTGATTACAGTCTAGCTCCCACACCCATTGATACAGCCCTACATTCCCTAATCACTCCATCCATGTATATATTGAACAACCAAGCTGACATGACACATCCCTGTCTTACACCTACACTGACCTCAAAACTTTCACTTAACTTATCCCCTACCTTCACATTTGCCATTGCATTCCTATAAAAAGATTTTACTGCCATTAGCAACTTTCCTCCCACACCATATACTGTTAACACATCCCACAGGCCCTCCCAGTCTACTTTGTCGTAGGCTTTTTTCCAAATCCATGAATGCTGCATAGAGTTTTCTGTTTTTGGTCAGATACTTCTCTACCAACAATCACATTGAGGCTATCTGCCCTTTCTGAAACCTCCCTGTTCCTCACCTATTTTGTCATCCGTTATCTTCTGTAGCCTCTCTGTTACTACTCTTGCGTGTACCTTTCCAGGTATGCTAAGCAAGCTAATTCCCCTATAATTCTTACACTCTTCTTTACTACCCTTCCCTTTGTACAAGGGTACTATCACTGCTTTCCTCCAGTCCTCTGGTACACTTTCCTTTTCCCATGCTAATTTACATAACCTATGCATTATGTCAACAGCTTCTTCTCCTCCATATCTCAGCATTTCACCTGGGATGTTATCTACTCCAGCAGCTTTGCCCATTTTAAGTCTATTGATTGCTTTCTTTTACTTCTTCTCTGCTTATCTGGCTTTCAACTACCCTGTTTATTCTACCTCCCTCCATTCCTATGGAATGGAGTTTATTCCTATACAAGTTTATAGTTAGGCATAGAGATAAGATAGAAACATGCATATATATATATATATATATATATATATATATATATATATATATATATATATATAATATATATATATATATATATATATCACATTACTACCATTAGAAGCTATGCTATACCGTATACTTAATGTATAGTCGTGGACATGAATTTCTGTTTTTTTTTTGTAGAGATAATTATAATACACATGATAACTATATTGGAAAACTGTTGGAACCGCACAGACCAAATTACTGGGATTTACTAGTTAATGTTCATTGTCTTGTAATGTATTAGGTGTATTCTGACCACGACTGTACATACCCGGTAGATTATTGAAGCGTGGGGTTTAAATTAACAGCCCACTAACATTTTCTAGAATCTGCATAGGGCAGATTATAGGGCAGATTCTAGATATCTGGAGTTCAGCCGTAATTCTCTGAGAACCTGCAAAAAGTGCTTATTACCAGTATATGGAATGCAACAAAATGCAGTGTTATAGGATAATCGCATAAGGGAAATAAACTGGGAACATACTCTTTATTGCATTAATCTAATAAGTTATATTTCTATGAAAAGGTTAAAGATAAACAAATTCTTACTAATTATATTTTTTATTTCGTAAGTGTCATTGTATACTTGTACTTACATGTTTTAATGTTTTAATTTAGTTACCAACAAGCCTAGGAAATTGTTAAAATTCAACAGTTTGGGAAGTCTTACATTTATTCAAAATGTCTATAAAATACAGTACAGTATATCCTCATACATGAATTTATACTCAATTTTATGTATGAAAGTGAAATTTGAATGATTTACAAGACAAAAAAAATACTGGTACAGTACTGTACAACAAATCTGAGTGAAGTTTTGAGAAAACTTACCAGTAAGTTTCTCCAATTTTGGTTTCCTTAAATAAAAAAAAAAAAAAAAAAAAAAAAACCCAAGCCAACTTTATATTTTTTTAAGTATTATCATTGTTTTATGTCTTTCAATTAACCCAACATTTTGGTAAAGATGTAGTATTCGGGCGTATCGCCCGTCTTGTTTACACTACTCACAGGCTCGCAATCACGTTCCTGTCTATTTTAACTGCCTTGGGATACAATAATAGGGTACCCCCCCCCCCCTATTACTTATTGTCATCATCATATATTTTGCCAGCAGGGGGAAAATTGCAGAATAAAAGCAGTCAAAATAGACGGAATTTAACCGCGACCGCACGACCTATGTAAACATGACGACCGTAAGCCTGGATACTACATCCTTTCCCATATTTTCCCTAATATTCATAGCCTGCCCAACTGCAGCTCCAGACAGCACATATGTATAATGAAGCATTTCATCGGGAGATAAATGATCGGTAAAAATGTAGTTAATTTGGCCAGTTTTATTTTTTATTTATTTATTTTTTTTACCTAAAAACCTGGTGTATCTATATTCAAGTAGAATATTATGGTAAAACCCTATAAATCAGTAATATACGGGCCCATTACACCGAGAATATTAAAACAACAAGAGAACAAGTGGGGAGGGCTTGGCAATGATGCAGTATTCGGGCGTACCGCCTGCCTTGTTTACACAACACAGACGCTCGCGATCACGATCCCGTCTATTTTGACTGCCGTGGGCTACAATAATAGGTTGATTGCCCCCATGACTTATTGGCATCATCATATCTATTGCCAGCAGGGGGTAAATAACAAAAAATAGCCGGGAACTTAACCGCTGGTGATCTACTGTCGACTTATGTACAGTAAACATGACAACTGTATGCCCAGATACTACATCCTTCCCGATGGCTTTGAAGCTCAGGGAAAATGAGGGTTAAGACGTTTAATGAGTGAATATGGATAAAAACACCTTGTCCAAACCTTTAATTATTTGAATAGTACATAACTACGGAAAGTCGTCAAGTTTTGTAGTTACGAGATGTAATATAGACATAAAATACGATATATGCGGGTCGATCCACACTCGAACATCATCCGTTCCTCAGTGTAAACACACGACTGCAGGCGGATCGCTAGATATACCTAAAACTAACCAAACATAACTTAGGCCAACTGATTTAGGGATAGATGTAGAGTTCGGGCGTACGGTCGTAATGTTTACATAAGGCGATCGCCCGCGGTTAACTTCGCGTCTATTTTGACGGCAATGTTTTCGGTTATTTGCCCCCTGCTGGCAATATACATGATGATGACAATATGTCATGGGAAGGTGAGGGGGGGCATGCCCCCCTTATCATATTATTGTTTCCAATGGCATTTAAAATAGACGGGAACATGATTGTAAAGGTCCGACGCCTCCCCCGCCGCCGTCATGTTTACATCTGTCAATTGCTGTGGTTAAGTTCGTGTCTATTTTGACGGCGATTTTTTTGTTTCGGTAATTTGCCCCCTGCTGGCAATATATATGATGATGACAATATGTCATGGGGGTATTATTGTATCCAAAGGCAATCAAAATAGACGGGAACATGATGGCAAAGGTCCGACGCCACTAATGCGTAGTGTAAACAAGGCTGGCGGTACGCCCGCACTAAACATTCTTGCCTTTATTTACCCTAAAGTAAGCAAATCGCACAAAGTCGAGGTAACAATTTGCTCCGTTTAGTTTTTCTTTCAAGGGGGCCTAATCAGGGATCCGAATCATTATAAGATTGGTTGAGGGGGGGCACTCACCCCCTCAGAACTTAGTGTAATCATCATCTATGTTGCCATTACGGGGCATCAACCAAATACAGATATGATAATCCCGCGCACGAGTTGATATGAACGGATCGCCAGGATCGGCTAGATAGTCAACAAAACTGGGATTCAAACACAAGAAGTGGCGGATCTATCACAGACTTTACTCTTACAGGCGCCTGTGCACATATTAGTACCGTACCTAGGTAATGGACTAGTGCCAGGGCCCAGGGATGTACATTCTGCTTTACTGCCTTTACAGGTAGGAGTACAGTACCAGAAATTGTGTTCACGGCGAAAATATAGGCTAGTAATAAATTGACACCAAGCCACCAACACTTCTAGACTAGTATGAAATAATCAAAATACACACATAGGTCTAGCATTAAAATATAGCAGAAAGGGCAAGGATGTAGTATGAGGGTTTACCGTAAAACCGCCCGCCTTGATTACACTACACAGACGCTCGCGATCAGGTTCCCATCTATTTTGACTTACATGGTTTACAATAATAAGTTGACGGGCCAGGGGGGACTTTGCCCCCTCTCATCCCCCCCCCCCCATGACTTAGCCTATTGTCATCCTCATATATATTGCCAGCAGGGGGCAAACAACTGTAACAACATGACAAAATAGATGGGAACTTAACCGCAATTTATCAACCTAGGCTATGTAATCATGCCGACCGTCGGCCTGTACACCCGGATACTATATCCGGGTAGAACGTAGAGTTCGGGCGTACCGCCAGCTCTTGTTTACACTACGCGTAGGCCGTAGTGGCGTCGAACCTTTGCCATCATGTTCCCATCTATTTTGACTGCCTTTGGATACAATAATATGTTGAGGGCTCAACCCCCCCCGCCCATGACATATTGTCATCATCATTTATACTGCCAGCAGTGGGCAAATAACCTAAAAAAAACGCCGTCAAAATAGACGCGAAGTTAACCGCGGCGATCGCCCTATGAAAACATGACGACCGTACGCCCGGAATCTACATCCATCCCCTATATCCTTCCCCAGAAAAGTATGTTTAGCCTACTAATAAAAACTCATGATGGTGCACTTATAGAAATTTACCAATATCATAAGTTGTCCATAGGCTCACCTAGGCTAAGTGTAATAATAATAATAGGCTAATAATTCAATTGTTCGACCTAGCCAGTAGCATAGCCTATAGGCTACTGCGAAAGATTAGGCTAGTAGCCTAAATGTCATAAACTGCACTAGCCTTAGCCTAGGGGTTATTTTAAACGACACTAGCCTAGGCCTACTGCAGCGTTATGAGAAACAATTTATTAGGGAAAATAGGCACCAATAGATTTGCCATATAGGCTAGGCTAGTCCTCATGGAGGATTTTCGTTATCGATAAATTGAAAAAATACCCACTTCACATACAAATAGCCTACACCAAATATCTAGGCTAAGTCAAAGATGTAAAACAGCGGGGGTGGCAGCCCCCACCCATAATATTAGGATAGGTTAGGTAAGGTTGTTAGGTTAGGCTAATGTCATTTCAAAGGGGTATAGTAAACACTAGGATAGTCTAGGCCTATACCCGGTCAGAGGTAAGTCCTGCAGTAGTCTCCTTGAATGCAACCAATATTGAATTTGACGTTTCATTGCTGCTGGCCTCTGCAATGGTGAATGGTTTAGCAATAGGCAATGCACTCTCCTCGAAATGTAAAGTAGGCTACACAGCCTAGGCCTACAGCTAGACTTTGGCTTTTCATTCCAAATTCTTGTCTGGTTGACAAAAACATACCATTTTCTAACATACTGTTCTTCCTCAGGAAATTTATAAAGACATATACATGGTCCAGGTGTGTTAAAACACCCAAATACCACACAGCAGTTCGGCAAACATAACCACTCCTGACGAGGGGTGAGGAGGCACTGCCCGTGACTGACGTGAAATTAATTCATTCCCAAATATTTTCGCACTCTATTCCTGGTGTGACGTCACACATCGTTGCCAGTGCGTATTGTTAATAATGTTTTTTTTGCCATTACGGAGTGATATTTTTGGTAAATTATATATAACCAGTTATTTATCAGCTCCTGTAGAACCTCTCAACCACGATAAAAAGTATATGTGTTAATTCATGCATCACCACCTTTAACACCTCACGTCCCTCTATGCTAAGATTAATAGGTTTTATCTTTGTATGTTAATACACATATGTTGTAGGCATTAATTGCCCTCTGCACATATATATTGTGTGCTACTTTATCACCTTTAGTCAATAAACTAATATTACTGTACATGTGTTTTTGTTCTATGTACAGGTTAATCGAGCATCGTAAGAAGCCTGAAATAATAGCCATAGATACTCGGCATTTTATATATTATACAACCATAACACACTGCAATGTAACCTATCAATAATTTCAGTCAAATAATCAACAAATTTAACCTTCTACTCCGCCATATTTGCTTGCACTAGAGTACTTCCAGCAGAATTCAGCCCATTCAGAATATCCCCAATACCTATATGACAACTCGTTTGTCTTACCCCATTACAATTACAATAACACTAGTTTATATAAATAAATAAATAAATAAATAAGTATATATATATATATATATATATATATATATATATATATATATATATACATACAGTATATATGCAAATACTTGTGAACCGAAATTTCCACAGAAACATTTGGTTAACCCGTTACCCTTTCTATCAGTAATCAGTTTCCTGGTTTTCCACTATCGTTTCAGTATGTTTAAAGTTCAGCGCTACACCACACACTCCAACAATCCCCCGGTGGCTCTCTCACTTTCAATTTGTGTAAAGCCCCACAAGTTCCCTCCGCCTTACTATTGGCAGACTGTACTTTACCTCTCCCTGACTCTTTTCCAGCCATAGCCCAGAATGTTTTGAATGTGTGTATCTCATCGTCTACATGCAGCAACTGATTTGAGTAATGATTAATGTCTCCTCTTCCCTGATTTTGTCCTCACTTTTATAAAATTCCCTCATTATTTAATTTATTATCCAATACGATCGAAATCAGTTACTGCAGCACCTGCTCCACCGATATACCTCTACATAACAGTTTCAGAGTAAATACAGTTGGCTACATGAATATTCACCCACTCACAAGACTTACAAGCATAATTTCCTATTAAACAGAAATACAATACTAATGTAGGTTTCTGATTGATAGAGAATATGTCGGATTTGGTTTTATGGGTGTATACTGTATATGTAGGCCTACTACAACTGTATTTTAGCTAATAATCCTGCTAACTATCGATGTCTATAGCTCTAACTTCCATATAGAGAAGAACTCGCAGGTGATCAATTGACCACTTGTGAGTTTCAGGCTATAAGGAAGTTGGTGCCGTAATAATCGGTATCAAACTGAAATACAATAATAAAGTAGATGTCTAATGGATAAAATGTATGTTGAATTTAGTTGTATGTGTTTAAAAATTTCCTAAACCGCATTTTAGCTGGTATTTCTGCTAATTATCAATGTGAAAAACTCCAACTACCTTATAGCCTGAAACTCGCAAGTGGTCAATTGACCACTTGCGAGTTTCAGGCTATAAGGAAGTTGGAGCCGTGAACATCTATATTAAGGTTAATGTAATAATAATGTGCATTTCTGATGGATAAAAAGTATGATCAAATTGGATATATGTATTTAAAAATGTATTATAACCGCATTGTGAATTAACCCCTTGCGAATTAGATCGCATTTTGACATTTTAATCTGGCTGTCATTAGATGACTGTATGCAACTTAGGAAGGATCTGAGGGCATCAAAAGGGTAAGTACTATCTCATTTAACCCTCTTAGCTCCATATACCCTTCCTAATCTGAAGAAAATCGTCTAACAATAGCCAGAATGAACTGTCAAATCGCGTCATAGTCCTCAAGGGGGTTGATGCTCCCACAGGTTAATATATAGCGTGAAGGTGAGCCTTTTGTAATAATGTTGGTAGAAGTGGGTTACACAAATTATTTTCATTAAGAGAGGGGGGGGGGAGGTTGTATTCAATTTTGTATTTTAGTCATATTATATACATATACAGTATATGTTTTTTAGTTTGTTTCCTAGACCCCCATCAAACTTAAAAAAACACCCCCTTCAAGAATTAATTGTACATTTCTCGGTAAGAAAACTCGGCCGAAGGCTGGTTCGCTATTCCTCACCATGAAAAACTCGACACCTAAATGTCACGAAAGGTTTTAATATTGACAAATAAATGGGACGAAAGATCTTAATGTCTCAAAACTAATGGCGCTAAACATGAGGGAGAATGGGGTTCAGAAAAATGAAATAAAAACAATTCTCCTTTTACGTGTACAGGCACAATTTACTTACAATGCATTATTTGTAAGCAAATCTTAACATTGCTTTATAAATACTCAAAGCTACATACTATATTATGGTGTTCCTAGCGTGACTCAAGCTGAAGGTTCCGCGGTAAACAATTATTAACCTGGGAACGGCGAGAACACTCTTAAGAGGTTTTGGTGGGCAAGGGCGAGGACCCTCTTAACCCTTAAAGATCGGGGACCAACTTAAGTCCGTATAAAACAATTTGGACTATGTGGCGGGGCCCGCCTTAAGTCCGAGTGCAATTTTGGCGCAATATTGGCTCTGAGAGAGAGACGAGTGACTGGAGGAGCATGGGTTACCTAATGACCGCTCGCCACGGCCGCCGTGGACCTACTGAGATTTACTTCACTTACATCCACCCTCACTCCCTCGCTACATACATAATTGTATAAAGAAATGACCGTATTTTAGCGATTTTGCCCTTCGGTTGCACGATCGTAGCAAGACAACCAGTGATCGTAGAAGGATGGTTCGGGTGTCATTGGAAAGCTTAATTTAGGCCCTTTCAGGGAATCATACTTGTATTGCGCTCTGGGTCTTGTTTATGCATGAAAAAGAGCACAAAATCAACCCGATTTATGGTAAAAAAAAACGCTGAGCGGCACAGTGAAATATATACCACCGCCCGCTCGTAAGGTGTTAAGAGATAAGGCCTAAAAAAAACCTTTTAAAAGGCCCCAGTAGCACTTACAAGTGAAATGGTTATTAAGTGAGATAATTCCGCTCCACTCCACATCTGTCAAAATCCCCTCTTTCCCCCCCCCCCTTTAATTATCACCTATATTTTCCCTGTTATTCCCTTATTCATTGGTATATTTTTGTGTAAACATCTCCAAATCGATCCAAGGCTCTGGTCTTGTGTGTGTCTATGCGTGGGAAAGAGAGAGAGAGAGAGAGAGAGACAAGCCTCAGTCACTGTCCAGGCTTTGAGAGAGGAGGGTGTGGGCCTTCCCTGTCTCTCACCTCATGAATGAATGCTCGGCAATAAATCGACATTTTCACCATCCTAACACTATTCCCACTTGTTTTAGTGTTGTTACATGTTACTATCTTCATATTAAATGTAAAATAGGCGCATATGAATAAGTAATAACAATATTTATCGTAAAATTGCGATTATAGGCGGGAATGGAGCTTAATATTGCCACCCAGAAGTGTGGTGTTCACCATACCCTGCGCGCGCGCGCCGGGTTAATACTTTACCTTTATTTGCGTAATTAAGGGCAGGTATTTGGTTTTCCTGAACCCCCTTATCCCTCATGCTTAGCCCCATTATTTATGAGATTTTAGAACATTATCCCCAATAGTTTGTTGATTTTAAGATCTTTTGCCCCTTTGTTGGCAGTACTAAGACCCTTAATGCCATTTCGGTGTCGATTCTTCCCTGCTGGGCGGTAGCGAGCCTGTAATTTGGGAGAAACCGGCCTTTGGCCAGAACATTTACCTATAGAAAATGTACACATATAATTCGAAGGAGGATCTTCGGTGGGTTTTTTTTATAGTATTATTATTATTATTTTTTGTTTAAAACTTGATAACTATATACAAATATATATACATATATATATATATATATATATATATATATAATAGATATATATATATAGTATATATATATATATATATATATATAATATATATATATATATATATATATATATATAGATATATATATATATTTATTATATTTATATTATATATATATTATATATATATATATATATATATATATATATATATATATATATATATTGTAAAAGAAGACATTATATTAACCTTCCCCTGAATTTGTAGGCACCCCTCTGTCTCCCCTTGACTCAAAGATTAAACCTATGTTTTTCGTCTGACAGCTGCCCAAACTGCTTGTTTGTTTGTTTGCTTACCTAACCTTTGCTCCCAAAATATACCTACGGGAACACGCAAACAATCAACTAAACAAACTCACACACACACACAATCCCACGCGAACAAGAACGTTCGCTTCGCACTATTCCAATAATGTTCTGCATACTCTCACCGTACCCATCCACCTCTCTCTCTCTCTCTGTCTCTATCTCTCTCTCTCTCTTTCTCTCTCTCTCCAAATCAGTGTATAAATGTGTGCATGAATATAAATATTTCAACAATTTATAACCAACTCAACAATATGCTGAAGTAAATAACAAACATGATTAAATACGATTGTTTTTGTTGCAAGGTCACTTGAATATAATTTGGATAGCGTTATCCTTAATTTTCAGTTTTGATCACATTAAATTAACAAACCTATACTTCGTAGTATGTTAAACAATTTATATATGATATTGTAGAGTGCAGCACGTCAGCTCATGCATATGAATTTAATTTACATGTTAGTTGTGCCAGAGTAATGCATTTTCCTCCGGGTCTCTGAATTTGAAGCCTTACAGCTGATATGTGGCACTCCTCCTTTTCTCAATCCCTTTTACGAGCTCTTACCTTCTTTTCCCCATCCCATCACAGTTCCCAAGGAATTAACAAGCAGATCAGTATAGATCAATAGGTCTCTTTTTGGCTGCATTCTTCTGTAATGCTTTATTTGTATGTGTGTGGTATGTGAGAGTAATTGTTTTTTGGTTATTGGTTTTCTTCAACATTCCCTCCCGACACAAACTTATAGCTGTATCGGTCTTTTCAATGAAATCCTAAGGTCTTATTCCAGATGCCAAGTGAGTCAGACGAGTGTTTGCAACTGTCTTGGTTGTAGTATTACCTACATAGATCTAAGGCAGTAAACTGTCACTTTCCGGCTCAATACATTATCGACTTCTAGAAACTGCATTACCACTCCCTCGCTCACCTGTTTCGTAATCTCAGACGACAAAAAACTCTCACGCCACCTATTGATATTCTCTCTCACTAGGTACTACCCTCATAGCATAATATGAATATACTTGAGAATATACTTACAATGCTAATGTATTAGAAACAATAAGGATTTTTTTATTTGTTTGTTCATTTTTTGTTTGGTGCGTGGGTTGGATTTGTGGCAATGTACTGAATCTATGTATAAAGCAATTTTCCTCCCAATAATAGCTTTCCATTGACAGATCAGGTTTTGAACTTGGGATTTTAACCCTTTGAAGCTCTGACGCGTTTATTTTGGCTATCATTAGACGATTTTATGCAGCTTAGGAAGTATCTGTGGGTATTAAAAGGGTAAATACTATCTCAACCAACCGTTTGACTTCCATATACCGTTACTAATCTGAATAAAATCGTCTAATAGGAGCCAGAAACAGAACACAAAACGCGTATTGGAGCTTGAAAGGGTTAAGATTACTCGCTCAGTAGCATGACCACTCCACCACACTTACTCTTAGCATCTTAGCATTTTGTTCTTCAGCAACTCTGAATTAAATATTAGTGAGAGGAAGGCAAATGATGTAGTTCCACAGTGTACCGGTATGTGCATCAATATTTGCCTTTAATCCTTCGACGGTTGGCTGAACTGATGCATGGTATGTGGATGTGGGTGTGGGGTGTGTATATGTGTGGTGTGTGTATACTGTATGTGTGGTGTGTCTGAGTGTGTGTGTGTGTGTGTGTGTGTGTGTGTGTGTGTGTGTGTGTGTGTGTGTGTGTGTGTGTGTGTGTGTGTGTGTGTGTGTGTGTGTGTGTGTGTGTGTGTGTGTGTGTGTGTGTGTGTGTGTGTGTGAAGGAAGAGGAGGAAGGTAATGACTGCACTGTTCCACCAGCTGTGTCCTGCCACCCTTCCTATGAAACAATATAGTTATATTTAGTTTAGAGAGAGAGAGAGATTGAGAGCAAGTGTGTGGGTGTGAGGGTGTAGCAAAGATTGCAACACAGAATGTGTTGATGCCAGATGTGTTTGAGTGTGTGTGTGTGTGTGTGTGTGTGTGTGTGTGTGTGTGTGTGTTATTCATTCCTTTTACTTCTAAGATATAATTATATCACAATACTATTATTATAAAGCAATTGAAAAAGAAATGCCTCTTCATTTACGTTTCTTTTATTTAATTTACTGGTATATATTAAAAATTTAAATGAAACTCAGGAATCACTTACCATATGTAATGTAACATATTTGTTAGTTATATACTATGGTCAAAAGAAAACAATAATATCAATAACAATTATTAAAACTTAGCATATTATAAATATAATGATATAAACATAATTATATTTTGTTTGTCAGCAGCTCTTGGGGACCAAATTAAAAACAAAAACAAAATACTGAAAAGAGAAAAACATATTTAATTCCGCAAGTAAAAGTGCATCAACAATTATTTAAAATTAATTGAACGCCAGTTGATTTCATAAACATAATATGCTCGATTATTCTATTTCAATTTGCATAAGATCTTTATGATGCTCAAAATAATATTTCGTGTAGTGTTAATTTACCGCGTGCAAAATGGCTTAACATTTTGTTTTACTGTTTTACTATGACAAGTGTTATATATGGACACAACTAGAGATACTATATATCTAATAATGTATACACTATTAGATAAATTGTGCAAGTAAATATGCACATTGTTATGCCGGGATATAATATGTCTGTCCCGTTAATCAATCTTTATTAAAATCCAATTATGGACTTATAGACGATAAATATCCTCAACAGGGACACGTCGGTCGAACACGTTCTTATTCACAAAATAGGTACTCAATCAGGTGCATACAGAACTCAATGACAACACACATGTAATTTATATGCATTTAGTTTATTCAAGGGCACAGGGTATAATATTATATGGATATTCTGATTACTTTTTACGATATACTCCGGATTTCTCAATACGTACCAGAATCATAGCAATGTTTAGGTCACGAATATACCGAGCTCGGAAGTGAGGACTGAGTGTTAACTTAACTATTATAAGGAATAGTAAGCAACGCATATAATGCATTTGATCATATATAATCAGTCTTTAAGTAATAACATGGTATATTAATATATTGTGGTAATATAAATAAGAGGTATGCAAAGTATTTATAAACACGTTACCTGTAGAGTCAACCCTTGATGATAATATTTATGTGAGTCGAGTGCCTTAACGTATTTTATTCGTAACTATAAATGAATTCATACAGATTTTCTGAACACGACAGAGAATGAAAAGAATTTAGTATTTAACACCTTATTAGCGGGCTAGGCGGTCTAGCGGACCGTAGCGCCCAGCGGGGTGTTTTTACCCTAAATAGGCTTGTTTACATGATCATGTTCATGCCTAAATAAGACCCAGAGCATAAAACAAGTATCTATCCCTGAAAGGGCGTAAACAGAGCTTTACAATGACACCCGAACCATCCTTGTACGACCGCTGGTTCTCTTGCAACGATCGTGCAACACAAGTGCAAAAACCCTGTAATTAGGTAATTTCCCTACATAATTCCCTGTGTAGCGAGTGAGAGAGGGGAGGGAAGGGTGGGAGGCACCTCAGTTGGTCCACCGCGGTGGTCGTGAGCGGTCATAGGGTTGCTAGGCTCCTCACTCCGCTCAGCTCTCTCTCTCAGCAACATTACGTTCTGAAAATGGCGCACGACATAAGTTGTGAACCGCCACTTAGTCCAAATTTATTTCACACGACATAAGTTGCACACCGCCAATTAAGGGTTAAATAAAGGCGCCCTGGCGTTTGGTTCGATAAGCTTACGAGGGGTGAGGGGCGCGCGTGTAGTTTAAATCGCACGGGTAAAGGTAAATTGACTAGGTAGATAGCTCAGGTCATTCTAGTTACTGCGGTCTTGAAAATTTAGTTTATTATTAGTGCGATTATAATCTTAGTATTCAGAGAATCAGATGAAACTAAAATGAGGGGTATGATGAATTGTTTTTATAATTCAATCTCTACTTGACTTAATTTGAGTAAATTATAATATGAACATTTATTTCGTCAATTGATTATATGCAAGAATAATAACTCGGGCTCGAGGAATTCAGATTTAATATTTAACTCCTGACACGTAAAGGGCAAAAGATTAATATCTCTTATATAAAGATAGTAAAATATACAGTTAACAGAACTATCGTAGTTAACTAATATTGAGAAACTCTTAACTAAAATTAGCGTGTACGAATAATTAGTATAATGCTAATTATACGTAAATGGCGCACACGAAGAAGTTGTACTAATAAAAATACCTAAAAAGGTATAACAAGATGTCTGAACTAGTTAACAGAGTCTGATAAAGAATTCACACAATAAGCGGTGTATTCGAGTGATGAATAATTAGATAACGGAATCTATGCAAGGCTAGAATTCCTAGACGAGAAGAATCAGAATTATCGACATCAGTAATAAAGTGAACGGGAATACTGTTCATACAATAATCAGTTAATGCTTAATCAAACGAGCATAACTTTATTAGTTCTCGTGAAGGAAGTATATACAAGAATTACTAACGAATCTTCACAAAGAGGGGGGACTGAGATAAATAGAATATGAAATTGAGCGTAGGTTTTAGGTAATAATGTAAATTTAGGAAGGGAATAAATACACGAAATACACTTCGACCTCTACTTGCAACATACATAATAAAATAGACATATACAAGGAGAATCTGTGAGTATTCGGCTAAGTGAATTAATTAACACGAGTATGTAACGTATGCGTAAGACGTTATAATAGAGTTTTATATCAAAGATGAACACTAGATCTTGGGCACAGATCTATATAGCACGTAATCTGAAGTCAGGGAGATTATTACATATGCAATGAATTAGGATCTTGGGCACAGATTTGTATATAAATTAGCACTGTAATATTCACATATTCTACCTTCCCTTCACAGCAATAATCGCAACTTAAGATACTCAGAAAAACTTTGGGTAATATGGGAAGGTACAGTTTAGAGAGCAAGTCTGGCCGACGTTGAACGTAGATCCACAGGGCAGGACTTCAGGAGGGGCTGCTTCTCACAATCAGGACTTCTGGGTCCAGACTTAAGGAGGTACACAGCAGGCTCGGCGTACTCTCAGGGGCAGGGGGAAGGGCTAGACAATTTTCCACTGCTGTTAGATGCCCCGGAATTTTCAGACTTAATAACATTACCCCAGTGGATGTTTGCTTGCTTTTCCTACAATTTCGTTGCAACTATGTCCGGCTTAATTCTTGTCATTACTTATAGGAACTAAATGTTAAAGGGATATTGTGAATCGTGATAGAGTTGTTGCGGTTAATACTTAACTAAAACATACATGTTGATTATTATTATGTGAAGCTGAACGGTCAGGCTATGGAGATCGTCAACTCTTTTAAGTATCTGGGCAGTGTGTTGAGTAAAGATGGGACTATGGATGAAGAAGTGCGGAAGAGGGTACAACAGGGGAAGAGGGTTGTAGGAACGCTGAAAGCAGTAACAAGAAATAGGGTGGTCAGTATAGAAGTGAAGAAGTCCTTGCATGACAGTGTGGTAATCCCGACACTGACATACGGAAGTGAAGCATGGACGTTAGTTGAGAGACTCAGACCAAGAGTGAGAGCAGTGGAAATTAATTACTTAAGAAGTGCGTGCGGAGTTACATGGAGGGATAGACAGACGAATGAGGAAGTAAGAAGGAGGTGTGGTGTGGAGGTAGATGTGCTGGAAAGTGTGAAAAGGAACAACTTGAGATGGTTTGGCCATATGGAACGTATGGAAAGCGAGAGAATGACTAAGAGGGTGTACGATAGCGAGGTGGAGGGACAGAGAGGAAGAGGTAGACCGATAGAGAGGTGGAAGGATGGAGTGAGGAAGTATATGAACGAAAGCGGTGCTGGTTGGGGGGAGTGACGTCGACGGACTGGGGACAGAGGTACAAAGGAGTACAAAGGAAATCAAGCAACAACAGATCTAGTGACCCTTCTAGGCTGCTTGTCCTCCAAAACACTGAGGATCAAGTGTCCAAACAGTGGTTTAGAGTGGGTAAGGGAACATTGGAAAGGGAACTACTGCCCTGCCACTAACGTGGCAGGACTAGGAAGTTAGTAGGGGACATAGGGGTTAGTAACTGAGGGGAGGATAAAGTTATTCATTTACATTTGATGCGAGATATTTGTCTAGGCGGAATTTAAATGAATCAACGGTGCTGCAGTCTATAACGTCTCGGGGAAGCCCATTCCACAAGTTGACAACTCGATTGAAGAAGAAATTCTTAGATTCGTGCGAGTTAAAAGATTTACCAATAATTTTGCAACCGTTTCCCCGCGTGTAATTAGATTGGTCGATAGTGAAGTACTTACTACAGTTCATATTGTCGATGCCTTTGATGATTTTGAACACTTGAATTAAGTCGCCTCTTAATCTGCGCTGGGTTAAAGGAAATAGATTTAATTCTCTAAGACGCTCTTCGTATGGTTTGTTCTTTAGGCTAGGTATCATTTTGGTAACTCTACGTTGAACTCGTTCTAGCTTGTTTATATCTTTTTGGTAATAAGGGCACCAGGATTGAACGCAGTATTCCAGAAGAGGGCGGACTAAGGAATTGTAAAGGGTTAGGATAACTTCTTTGGATTTATGCTCAAATGACCTGCCTATAAAGCCAATTATTTTGTTTGCCTTCTTAACAACTTCTGAACATTGTTGACTCGGTTTTAGGTTACTCGATATTGTTACTCCCAGATCAGTTTCTCTGTTTACATTCTTAAGCTGAGTGCCATTCATCGAATAGTTTGCTTTCTCATTTAGGTATCCGACATGTAGTACTTTACATTTATCCGCATTGAAACTCATTTGCCAAATTTGGGCCCAACATGACAATTTATCTAGATTGTGTTGCATATCGTCAACTTGTTCTTTTGAGAGTACGCTATTTGCAATTTTTGTATCGTCAGCAAATTTTGAGATTGTACAGGTGAGACCCTCATCTATGTCGTTGATGTAAATTAGAAAGAGAATTGGTCCTAGTACCGATCCCTGGGGTACCCCGCTACTTACATTGGTCCATTTAGATGCCTTACCGTTTATGACTACCCTTTGCTTTCTGTTGCTGAGCCAATTGTCTATCCATTTCAACACACCGTCTTGTATTCCATGCGCTTTTAGTTTTAGCAGTAAACGTTTGTGGGGAACTTTGTCAAAGGCCTTTTGAAAATCAAGGTATATAATATCTACAGCTTTACTCTCATCGTAGAGGTTGAGGATATCGTGGAAGAAGTCTAAGAGGTTTGTTAAACAGGAACGTTTTTTACGAAAGCCGTGTTGAGTATCTTTAAGTATGTTATTTTCCTCCAAGTGATTTACGAGTCTGTCTCGTATGGGGGCGGTTCGTTCGTGGCCACCCCTTTGGGGATCACGGGGTCAGGCAATAGATAGATAGATAGATAGACATAAGGATCATAGTTATTTTATTTAATACTTAGGCGGTATCTACTTAGCTTAGTACAGACATAATGTTAATCATAATGATTAGTTCATAATTGAGGTTCGTTGTTAAACTTTGTAATAGCTTGACTCTCATTTCTTCTTCCTCGATGGTTGATAGTTCTCCAGGACCATCGTAATATGTAGAGTTGATTAGTCCCACTTATTCCTGTAGCATTTTGGCCTTTGATGTTTCATTTGCATAAACATTTGTTCGTTATAATGCAAATCTGGTGGCTGGGCAAATGGTGGCTGGTGATTGGCGGGCATGATTTGAAAGCGGTGTTGTGATAGGGTCACAGCATTTCCTTTTTCCCGGGGTGACTAATAGAGTATAGGAAATTCCTGGAGTCATGGGGTGCTTGGGTAGATGTTGCTCCCTTTGGTTCTTGTGTTCTCGCTTCTTCTTTCTGCTCACCTGCAAGCTAGCAATCTTGCAGGTGTCCATGGACTCCGTTCTAATTAACCCCATCACTTCACACATCTGCCATACAAATACCATACAATATATTTCCGTCCCTAACTCAATATAATGTACGGGTTAATGATGAAACCCGTTTTTAAGAACAACATGATTCCGTGAATATCAGTCGGTTTATATGTTGGAGTGATGATATGAGAGATTATTGCAGCTAGGGGTGTAGGAGAGAGAGAGAGAACAGAGTACAAAGAAGTACAAAGAAAATCAAGCAACAACAGGTATAGTGACCTCTCTATGCTGCTTGTCCTGCAAATCACTGGGGATCAAGTGTCCACACAGTGGCTTAGAGTTGGTAACGGAACATTGGAAAGGAAACTACTTCTCTAGAACTAATGTCCGTGGCAGGATTAGGAAGTTAGTAGGGGACAGATGGGTTAGTAACATAACACAGTTATAAGTGATCTTTCGTATATCTGGTAAAATGAGAGTAACATGAGAGTAATATATATAAACAATAATCCTTGATGAATCAGAGAGAGGAATAAACTAAAGTTATTCATTTACAAACGCACAGTCCCGGGTTTGATGCAAGATATTTGTCTATGCGAAGTTTAAAAGAATCCACGGTGCTGCAGTCTATAATGCCTCGGGGAATTGTATTCCACAATTTGACAACTCGATTGAAGAAGAAATTCCTAGATTTGTGTGAATTGAGAAAGTTACCAATCATTTTGCAACCGTTTCCCCATGTGTAATTAGATTGGTCGATAGTGAAGTGTCGTTGCCTTTGATGATTTTGAACACTTGCATTAAGTCTTCACTTAATTAAGTGGCATCTTGTTCTGCGCTGGGTTAAAGGAAATAGTTTTAATTCTCTAAGACGCTCCTCGTATGTTTTTTCTTTAGGCTAGGTATCATATTTGTAACTCTACGTTGAACTTGTTCTAGTTTGTCTATATCTTTTGGTACCGGTAATAAGGGAAAAAGGATTGAACGCAGTATTCCAGAAGAGGGTGGACTAAGGAATTGTAAAGAGTTAGGATAACGTCTTTGGATTTATGCTCAAATGACCTGCCTATAAAGCTAATTATTTTGTTTGCCTTCTAAATAACTTCTGAACATTGTTGGCTCGGTTTTAGGTTAATCGATATTGTTACTCCCAGATCGGTTTGTCTGTCTACACTCTTAAGCTGAGTACCATTCATCGAAGAGTTTGCTTTCTCATTTTGGCATCCGATATGTAGTACTTTACATTTATCTGCATTGAAACTAATTTTCCAAATTTGGGCCCAACATGACAACTTATCTAGATTGTGTTGCATATCGTCAACTTGTTCTTTTGAGAGTACGCTATTTGCAATTTTTGTATCGTCAGCAAACCTTGAGATTGTACATGTGACACACTCATCTATGTCGTTGATGTAAATTAGAAAGATAATTGGTCCTAGTACCGATCCCTGGGGTACTCTGCTACTTGCATTGGTCCATTAAGATACCTTTCCGTTTATGACTACTTTTTGCTTTCTGTCGCTGAGCCAATTTTCTATCCATTTCAACACAGCGTCTTGTATTCCATGCGCTTTTATTTTTAGCAGTAAATGTTTGTGGGGAAGTTTGTCAAAGGCCTTTTGAAAATCAAGGTGTACACTATATACAGCTTTACTCTCATCATAGAGGTTGAGTATATCGTGGAAGAAGTGAGGGAGAAGAAGAAGAAGATTATATATATACAGTATATGTATATATATATATATATATATATATATATATATATATATATATATATATATATATATTAGAGAGAGAGAGAGAGAGAAGACAGACAGAATCTTGTGTGCCATTTAGGTGTCGTTTTGTTTATCCTGGCGAGCGATAGAGAGCCTGCAAGTTTGGAGGAGGGCAATTTTCTACCAAAAAATGCACACATTTATCTGGAAGAGGGGTCTATGGGATATTTTTTAAAGTTTGATGGAGATCAGGGGATTAAGCTAGAAATAATAATATTTATATACAACAAAGATATATGAGTCTCCCCTTACTCAAAGTGAAAGCAGTGGAGGAGGGGGGGAGAGCCACTGATTACAGATAGGGAGTCTATATAAAAGGTGGATAGGCCTTGGAGTTTTTTATCTTTGACTTTACTTCTTATTCTCAACATTTCCTTCTTGCATCCAAATTACTCTACTCTCTTACTATATTCCAGCCATCAAGTCGAGTGTGAGAGAGAATGGAGGGAAAAGTGAGAGAAACAGACAGAGATCAGGATGGGCCTCTATTCTGAAATGAAAATAGATTATCACCTACCCACCAATTAACTTACAAATAGACCTAATTAATTAAATGAATGAAACTAATGAATACATGTGATACTCTAAGGATTCGAACCTAGGATACTCCACCAAAATTCAGAGCACTCAAGGCGTTCGTGCCGCGCTTGGGTGTGAAGGTTCTTTCTACTATTCCTTGGTTAGTTAATGTCTCCCTTGAGCATGGCGATGGGGTAATGGTCTCTGTTGGCTATTACGGCGCTAATGAATCTCGAAGGAGGGAAATTGCGCTTATTGTTATTTGTACTTTACGTTGAGAAAGAGGACACAAGCTAGCACTTGAGAGAATGACTGATATATTAATAACACATTCATGAATATTGAGAGATACTTCCCAATCGGAATATAATTATCTCTTGATAGCCAAGCTAATGTTGTCATTATAGTGACATGTGGCACCTTCTCTTTAGGCAAATATACTATTAGACGATATTAACCGACATTAACGTCGTAATAATGAGGAATACATTCAACTATTAGACGATATTAACCGACATTAACGTCGTAATAATGAGGAATACATTCAACTATTAGACGATATTAACCGACATTAACGTCGTAATAATGAGGAATACATTCAACTATTAGACGATATTAACCGACATTAACGTCGTAATAATGAGGAATACATTCAACTATTAGACGATATTAACCGACATTAACGTCGTAATAATGAGGAATACATTCAACTATTAGACGATATTAACCGACATTAACGTCGTAATAATGAGGAATACATTCAACTATTAGACGATATTAACCGACATTAACGTCGTAATAATGAGGAATACATTCAACTATTAGACGATATTAACCGACATTAACGTCGTAATAAGAGGAATACATTCAACTATTAGACGATATTAACCGACATTAACGTCGTAATAATGAGGAATACATTCAACTATTAGACGATATTAACCGACATTAACGTCGTAATAATGAGGAATACATTCAACTTAACCCCTTGAGAATTGTGACGCGTTTTGACAATCTATTCTGGCTATCATTAGACGATTTTACTCAGATTTGGAAGGGCATATGGAAGTCAGAGGGATAACTATGATAGTCTTTACCCTTTTGATTCCCATATATCCTTTGTAAGGTCTATACAATCGTCTAATGATACCCAGAATAAACTATTAAAATGTTTCATAATCCTCAACAGGTTACTGGAAATTTTATGAATAATATGCGCTTATAATGGAGCACTAGTGATTTGTTACAGAAGTGAAGACACCAGGCGGAATAGTCCAAGAGGTTTAGCTAAAACCCGGAAAGTGGGGAACAAGCTGAAACCTTTAGGGCAAGTCAAAAACATTTTGTAGAATCACATACTAAAAGTCCCTGAAAATCCCCCTTTTGCGTTTAAAAAAATCCAAGATGGCGTCCAAAATGGCGCCATTTTCCTTTGTATTTAATCTTTGCCTCTAGACGGGTTAGAAACATGGCTAGATATACGTGTTTAGGGTACAAGGAACTCATTACAGTGGTTATCTAAAGGTTACAGTGATTATTTCGTCTGTCTTGGATTTCATCAAGAATTATTTCATCTCTGAGCTTTTGTTTAGGACACGCATGATTCTGTTGAACAATAGAGTAGGGTTCACATCTGCCTGTTGTTCCTTGACTTTTCCCATCTTCTCCTTTGCTACGATTGTCTGCACCTTGTCATTACTGTCATTACGGCGTAGTGTGATGTCTGTGAACTTCTTTCCAGACATTTCTGATGCTGCTTTCTGACCAATTTCTACCACATTATCACAGTTGATGGATGTATCAGCAACAATTCCAGTGGACAGAGACACCAGACGATCAGGTTCATAGCCAGCAAATGCTGGGTGTGCCTACAGCCATCCAACAAATACATGACGATCCTAGTTATCTCTTGACAGGACATTTGGCCGCATGTCTTTGTGTTACTCTGCTGTACCAGTGGGAACTACTGTGAAATGCTCTACTGTATCCCAGATGGGAACGCAGCAAGGTAGGGCAGGCACCCATTTTGCAAGTGTGTTCTCTATAGTTCCATGGCCATGGGTCATGTCTCTCGACACCTTGGAGTTGTGTTTTATCAGAAGTTGCTCTATTGCCTGATCTGAGAAATTCCTACTCCAGAATGAATTCTGATGACGGATGGTGAAGTAATCATTCTTTGTAAATTGCTTGTACTCGTTTGTGATTTCGTTCAAACTTTCCATATGTTTCTAATACAACCTGGCAGACTTGGCGTTGAGAAGATGTTCTGCAGCATGATAATGTGGAATCATCTCTCTCACACAGCTGATGTGAAGCTTCCAGTTCCCTGTCCTTTCAGTGTGAATCAAATGTTGCAAGAGAGCCACTTTACCACAGCTTTCTGGTTCTGCTCTGACTTGCAGCATGGTCTAGGAGTTGCGAAATTATGTGGCTTAAGTGCTTGACACACTCCTCCTCTGTTACATTAGTGGCATTTTTATTATGGTTTTAAGAGGGCCCAGTGAAGGTTCTGTCGGTGGCCATTGTCTACACTCTCCAAGGTGCCAGTTGTATCCATCAAGATGCTGATGAGGGCAGCTGAGCTGACAAAGTAAGCATGCAGGTCGCAAGAAAAGCAAGATAACATACGAATCACAGATCCGTAGGCATATACTGTCTTCCAAAGCTCTGCCAGTCCACTGCATGATATTATCTGACCTATGGATCACAGATATGGCCCTCGAAAAATTTAAAATCTAAAGATTATTAAGGAGTTCAGATAATTTTGAGGTCCAATGTATCTGTCATCTTTGTTTATGACTTTTCCAATTTATAGAACCTCTAAATAACCACTGTAAGTGGTTTGTAGTACCTTAAAACATATATTTAGACAGTGTATTCATGTTTCTAACCTGTCTAGAAACAAAGTTATGTACAAAACTGAAAGTGGTGGCCATTTTGGATGCCATCTCGGACACACAAGTGAAGTTTTCGGGAACTTTTAATATGTGATTCTACACATTTTTCTGGACATAACCTGAACACTTCAGCTTACTCTCCACCATTTCCAGGTTTTGGCATATATGAGCTAATGCTCTTGGGTTAGAGGCGCAACACATAGACTAATGAGATTGATACAAAGAAGCATTGTTTAGAGAAGGAGAGATTGCAAGAGAAGAAGAGTCATTTAAAGGAATATACTGTATGTAGCAATTAGTGAGTATATGACGGCACAGGTAATACACGTTGATTCTCTTTATATTCTCTGTTTATACAACTGCGATTATTGTAACTTTACTTACAATTAGTAGCCCAAAAGGTCAAAATATCCAAAGCAACAAATATATTCATGAATAATTATAATTTTCCAGTGTGCAATAATGAAAAGTAATAGGAATATGCAATTCATATAACCTGAAAAACATGTGGTCATAAAAAAGGATAAACTATTTAGAGTGTCGAGATAATGCCTCGCCCGGTTTACGTATTATGTGTACTCCAATACATTTTTATTTTTGATTCAGATGTACCTACTTTGAAATTTTGCATATAAATACTACTCTATTTGCTGTGGGAGTTGTGTATACATTGTATCTGCATACATTTGCAACTGGATGTGCATATTATTTGTGCCATATCAATAGCGGGTATGTACTGTACGTATTTGAACTCCAATGATGTTCACACATTTAGGGTTGAGTCATTGAACTTCATTTTATATTAATTTTGTATTTAGTTTGTGTTCTTTCAGTGAGAGCGATGAGAGGTGTGTTGGGAAAGAATTTGAAATGTGGTGTATGTCGACTTAAATATACAAAAACAAATACAGACACACTGGAATAGCAGTACCGTAGTTCATATTAATGATATTGAAATAATATTTAACTACGGTTATGATGGATGTCCTCCTCAGACGAGATGGCGAGACAGCTTCAGTGATTGAATCTACAGTCTTTAGAAAACCTTTGTATGGAGAGAGAGTTGAAAAATTGAATATATATATGCATATACTGTATACCGTATAAAGTATATATATATATATATATATATATATATATATATATATATATATATATATACGGTATATATATATATATATATACGGTATATATATATATATATATATATATATATATATATATATATATATATATATATATATATATATATATATATATATATATATATATATATATATATATATATATACCGGTATATATACTGTATATATATATACCGGTATATATACTGTATATATATATACTGTATATATATATATATATATTGTCACATCCTGCCGAACTTATACCCCAGTTCAGTTGTATGTGTGTTATAATACCTCAGGTGGCCTGTGGAGAGGCTAGGGGCCTTGCCTTGTGGTTAGCCCTTGTCTCGTCAGGGTTGCGCCTACGAGAATATTGTTATTGTTGCCACGAGTATAATTACTTCTTTGTGTTGGCCCTTGTGGGATTATTTCGTTTATCATAGGTTTTCACAACGATGTCTTGTATTTATTTCATTGCTCCTGTGTTATTAGTGGAAGCATAGGAGCTTTATTTAATTATGTAGATTGGCGGCCCTTGGAGCCCTTCCTTCCCGCGCGGCTCCCTTAGGATTCCCTTGGCCGCACTAGCTAGCGTCACTCCAGTCCCAGATCCCGTACTGACAACATCCACTGTTTGGTGTTGTTAGGCTTGTTTCATGGTTTCCCCTTAAATACCGCATATATATTTTGTTCCTTATTAGATCGAAGCATAGCAAGGCTGGAGTCATTTTAAGCATATTCTTTTTGTCTTAACTTTATTATTTCGAGCACTAGAGATTTCTTCATTTATGGCATTCTTTTCCCTGCCTTTCTCATGTATAACCTTCACACTATTTCGTCTCCTTTATTCTACTGCATTGTTATTTATTATTGTATGTATTTATCCATTGTAGGGTTGATATCTGCAGTGGTTTTGGAATTGGCCTGTCCTATATCACTATCGGGGTGAGTGGGCAGGCTTTCAGTGCCAAGCAGGCTACTGCTTTTTTCCTCCCACCACACTGCCTCCTCTAGCTCGGGCCTTATTTAACCCTTTTAGGGGGTGGCAGGCTGGCAGCCAGTTTCCGACCTACTGATATATTAACCCTTGTGTCTTATGTGTTAGGCTACTGCGTTAGGCTACTGCGTTGGACATTTTTCCCATGTTTTTGTTCTGTATTATTCTCAATTCCTAAGCGATTGGGCAGGATATGGATTGTTCTGGGAATCTAGCAGTATTATGTTTTGGCATCTTTGCGCAGTTTAGAATAATCTTAGAAGTACTCTTGAAATACTAAACGCACTATCAACCAGACTTGGGGACAGTAGATATTTGTTTGTCTCCTTGTATTACTGCTTTAATAGAGCAAAGAGGAAGATAACCCCTTTTCCTAGAGAACCTGCGTGTCTTGGTGTTTGAGTCAGATATTAAAAGCGTGTCTGTTGCAGGGTTAGTTTAGGGCGGTGGGCAGGGTTGGGTGCAGGTCTACAGCATTTGTGTCTTTGATACAGCGTTTCTTTTTTGCCAGTGCTGTGGGCTAGGCTATTTGAGTATCTGTTTTCCCCGAACCTCTCCTCGTAGCAATATATATATATATATATATATATATATATATATATATATATATATATATATATATACTGTGTATATATATATATATGTGTGTAAATAATACTCGGTATATACAAAAATTAGTAGGCATACTGTATATATAATGTGATGGAGATGAGCTGCTTGGGGAGTATGTGTGGAGGTAATCGTAGAGACAGATTGAGGAATGAAGAGGTACAGTTGGTCAAAGTTCCAGCTGACCCACCCTCGCTCTGGGGCTCGCAGAATTATCTGGCAATACTGGTGTAGGAAGGACGTGTGTCTTACAGAGATTGGGATTGGTAGATCTGATTTGGGCTATATCATTGTTAGAACATATACTAAACAAGGGAAAGTAAGCCTATCTCAAATAAAAATGCATACATCGCTATGTATGATCCCGAACATTCACCCAAAGTTCGTAGATTTGCTTATATATTCAAGTTATTATATCCACTGATTGGCAACGCATATAAAACCTGCTGGCTGCCACAACATACTTTACTCGATTTTATAAGAATACATATTTCTGTTTTATTGGTGGCTGCTTAATGAAGGAGCATTTAGTCTTCACAACGTGAACATTACATAGTCTAATTTGCAGTAATATACAGGACAGACACAGGTAACATATTAATGGCAAGTGGTATCCCTGCATAGCAGCGAACGAGTGAAACCCTTTGCGTTGATGAACGAAATAAATAGAAATATACTGTAGTGTTACCTTTAAGATTCTGTCTATGAAGTTCTCTTTCCCAAATTATGCCATCCTTCACCTCTGTCATTCTGCAGTATGCAGTATACAACACTCTGTTCACAGACTAGGAATACGGATTTATTTATTATTCTGTATGCTGCCAATGACGATATGATTTGTAACAACCTACTGATAACAAAGGTAAATAATGACATTGCAAAACATAGAGAGGCACATGTGTGGAAAGCATGTAGGAGAGGGAGATCTTGAGAATGAAGGGAGGCAGAGAGAGAGATCATGATAAAGCAAGTGAGGGGGAGAGGAAAAGAGTGAGGGAGTAAAGAAAGGCAGAATGAGAACAGACACACACACAGAGAAAGGAAGGGGGGGGGGAGAACAAATGAGACACAGAGAAAACCTGATATATAGAAATAGAATGGCAAGAGGGACATCGTGTGGGAGAAGGGAGAGACGGTGAGTGCGACAGATCACAGTCAAACTTACTACACCGGATTAGATATAACCGACAACCAAGTGGTTGAATGATAAATCGTGAAAGATTATTTCATATCTGACAGTCTTTAAGGAAATACTTTATTTATACTTATATTGTTGATTAAGGCGAAGGTTTTCACTGTGTTAACGTTTAGGAATATGGGCGAACCGGTTTATATTTATAATTATAATTGGCGATATAACAAAATCAAAATGCTCGAACATCAGGACCTTGTGATGTTGATGTTTATAATTATTTTACTAATCATTAATATTCGTATAATATAGTATACACCTGTGTGTGTGTGTGTGTGTGCGCGTATGTGTGAAGACCTACACACCTTGTGAAATTACGTAAGCTACTGCAAAATACATGTGACCAAATGGCAGATGTTCATTAGGAGTGACTACAGCAAATGCTATATTTATATCTATCTATATACCCGGCACAAGGCTCATTTCTGGGTTACAAACGAACTTGAAATGAGGAATTTGTTCGCCAGCAAATACGTATACAATCTATATGATTATGGTCAAATTAACTAAAACCATAATTTACAATAGCAGCCTAGTTGCAATATACATTGCGTACTATTTCTACGTCAGTAATATAATATATATATATATATATATATATATATATATATATATATATATATATATATATATATAGTACATCCGTGGGTGGCCTAGGGCATCGTAATTTCCATAGTAAGCATATTAAAAGAGTCAAAACTGTACTCAACGCCATCTTTATTTTCACTTACTTCTTTTCAATTTTCTTTACACATTTTCGGTCCACATCAGGAAAGCCATCATCAGGTAAAACAACTGATCCTTAAACAAAATGAAATCTAAAATTAATGCAAAGTAAAAGTGGATCAAATATAATTAAAAATTTAAAGTTTAGCAAAAAACATGAACACATTAAATCATCCTAGATCACGTTTATTTGTGATCTAGGATGATTTAATGTTTTCATGTGTTCATGTTTTATGCTAAGCTTTAAATTTTTAATTATATTTGATCCACTTTTACTTTGCATTAATTTTAGATTTCATTTTGTTTAAGGATCAGTTGTTTTACCTGATGATGGCTTCCCTGATGTGGGCCGAAAATTTGTAAAGAAAATTGAAAAGAAGTAAGTGAAAATAAAGATGGCGTTGAGTACAGTTTTGACTTTTAATATATATATATATACATATATATATATATATATATATATATATATATATATATGAGAGAGAGAGAGAGAGAGAGAGAGAGAGAGAGAGAGAGAGAGAGAGAGAGAGAGAGAGAGAGAGAGAGAGAGAGAGGAGAGAGAGAGAGAGAGAGAGAGAGAGAGAGAGAGAGAGAGAGAGAGAGAGAGAGAGAGAGAGAGAGAGAGAGAGAGAGAGAGAGAGAGAGAGATGCCCAATTACCGAGTAACAGATGTTCGGCCACTCCTTATCATCTGTGTATTAATGATATACTGAGACATAATGAGAGTATCGGGGCCCTGAGTTGGATGGGATTTCGGAACCCTATGCAATGAAATGGCATTTATGTGATGCCAAGCACGTCGACAAGTTTGTGAAGGCGTAATCGATTTCGTCTCCGAGATGCATTGGGAAAAATATATGCAAGACAGAGGAATGTAACGGAAACCGAGACAATCAAGGAAGGGGAAGGAAGTAGAAGAACCTTCAATGTGTAACCACTTATATGTGTATACAACATCGGATATACTTTAGTCATTTCATAGACTTATAATGGCCACGGTTGAATTACCAATTCAATAACTTAAAATTAATCTAATATTTTTACAGCCGACATAACTTCAGAAACGTAAACATATAAATAGGTAAGCTGTTACGTGACACAGGAGTCAGGTGACGATGCTACCCGTAATGGTTGCTCTTATTGACAAAACATGTTGAACCTCCATATTTGCTGATATTATAGTCCCCAGATTAAATTGATGCTTGTTTCATATCCTGTCGAATTTTCCCATTTACCGTGATTATTTTTGTTTGTGCATGTGTAATATTATTTACTTTTGTATTTCATTACACATTTCAGTTTTCATTTGAGACCTAATATTAGCCATATTACGATCGTTAATGTGCCAAAACTGCTGCAGTTGAGCAATTCATAAAAATAACTGAAGTATCTCCAAATATTCGTAGCGTAGTATTTCTAAAATATACAAAATATTGGTTGATTGGCAGCGTGAACCAACCCTGACCGCACCTTGACTGCCACAAGACCTTTGCACCACACGTCAAGAATACAGGATTCTGATAAAATGCAGAAAGCAAATATTATATTATCTTTATCTGTCTTGGGGGTGTAATGGTTAGCGTGCCTAAGTTCTGTATGTAGCATCCCGCGCTCGAATCCCGGGATGGCAACATGCTTTCATTAATGTCATTCATTTCGATGGGTTAGGGCTGATGTTAACAACGGTTAGATACATTACTACATATGTGTCTACCTTATATTGACGACGATCAAGAGATTGAGTGAATTTAGCGAAATATAATTGCTATCAGCCAAATTTTTAATTGTGACACTTGATTTTTCCGTAGTATGTTCGTCAAGGCGAATATTTTAACTGTATTTAGGTATAGAAATATGGGCTCATAGAAATAAGAGTAGTGATTACCTCAATGACCAGTAAATAAAATCACAAGGGTCGAACAATAACCCCTTGTGATAGGTGTTTAAATTAATAATAATCATTAACTAATGTGCATATATTATAGTATAAGTGTGTGTGTGTGTGTGTGTGTGTACTATGCAGCTTGTGAATTGTTTTCTATGTGTAAGAAGGGAACAAGAGGCAGAACTGCCTATAACATTACCCTCGGGGGGGCCCCCCCCCCCCCTCTTGTTTGAAAGAGTGACAGAGCTAAATTCAAAGTGTGTTGGATCCAAATGACGTAAACTATTGCATAACTGTGACCAAATTACTAATGTTCATTAGCAGAATGCAGTAAACGCGACCTCATGAAAAATGCAGATGAACTATATATTAGCAAATAAACCCTAGACGGTTTTGAATTCGTCTAACTAGGTAACAGTATGTCCAACAGTTACTGTCTTAGTCATGACGTCAACAGTAAGCATTACATCCACCACTCACAAAACACCTAGCATGTTCTCATCAGCTAATCAGAGGTCGAGCGAGGTGTTGTGATGACTAAGGGTTAGAGTCTACAGCTCTGCCAGGGGCGCCTGCAAAGCGTCAAAGCTATTCCAAGGGTGTCAGCCCTATCAATACATCAAAAACCCAATCTTTTCAAAGCATCAAAAAAGTTGGACCTTTTCAATTTCACAAAAGGCTGAAACTGACTGAATGATATCATATCATAATTTGTTTTTTACCTAACCTAACCTAACCTAACCTAACCTAACCTAACCTAACCTAACACATTGATATGATCTGGGGAAAAACTGTTTTTTGACAAAATGAAGACATCTGGAAAATTTGATGTATTGATAGCTTTTTGCAGATTTGATGAAATGATAGGATCAGTTTTTGACGCTTTGATGCTCCCCCCTTTGCCATCATGAATACAACACAGAGACGATTAATTACTCGTGGGCAAATAGTCGCACTCCAAGAAGAAAGGCGGTACCGCTAGGAGACTTGGTGTTTCGCGCAATACTGTGAAGAAATGGATATGGAGACATGCAGAAACGGGTAATTTAACTGATTTACGTAAGTATGAATACCTCAATCCTAAAAAGCACATGGTCCGTATTAACATAATATTCTGACTACCTGCATACGATATTTTCAACCTATGAAGGATCTCTATTGGTCAATGGAAAAAGATAATTCCTGTAGCCTACTCATTTACTAAGGCAAATCCTTTGTAGCGTGAATAAAATTGTCGGGATGTAGCTAGACAAAAATGTAAAAATGCGTCTTGTGGTTCTGAGGGTTAAATTGTATGGTTAAATATACGATGCTAAGCAAATAATGTATTATATAAATATGCTAATGCAAATATTCGTAATAATATCTATAATGAGTAAATAACACTAAGTTAATGCATACTAAATTATGGTAAAAGCATATACACACCCAATATTGATTATTTGCAGAAAGAAGACCACGGGCCCGGGTGACTACTAGGGAACAGGACGCGGCCATCATAGCAGCAATACAAAATTACCCCTTTTCCAATGCTGTATCCATCAGGGAGGAATTCCAATTACATGTTTGTAATGAAACTATCCGATCACGCATGCGTGAAGCAAGCATACTCCACAGAGTCCCAGCCGTGAAAGAAAGGTTATCTGAGCAGCACCGTCTTGGTCGGCTTGAGTTTGCGCTGCAGTATGTGGCAGGGGTTTTGGTCCGGAGCAGTTTTTACCGACGAGAAGACCTTTGCCAGTAGCCTACTGATCATGGGAAAATTCATCTGTGGCGGCCGACAGGCACAAGGTAAGTAAACACAATATATTAAGTCAGTCCGTAGACAATCACGAAACAGGGTAAGGAGGTATCTGCAATATACGGGTACTGCAGTTTAGGGTAAGACCGAATATGATTGAGAAATTCATGATAATAGTAGAGGGGCACTCAGGAGAGCGCATACCTCCACCTACGCTGGCGGAAGTATGTGCTCTACCGATCGCCTCCTAAGCCGAATATCTACCCCTCACTAAATTTCGTGACGAACAGTTCATAACTTTGAGATACCATGTTTACAGACACAGACAAACTAACAGAGGCAATTACTCCAGTGTCCTAGGTGGAGGTAAAGAAAACACATTTTGTTCCATAATTGTATATCTAAATTTGCTAAGTATTTCTCCACAAGGCATCAAACCAGTAACAAATCGTAAACTGATTAAACTTATATATTGTTGATGGTGTTGCATAGCAATAAAATATAATTTAGATCATTAACAACACTTAGATAACTGCAATTTACTGAGTACGGACATAATATTTATATATGCATCTTATTTTTGTTTTCTACAGATATGACAGGGCTCACATTTACGAGGTGGCCAGAAGTGGGCACGTGTGGGGCTACATAATTATCCCTGCATGGTGTGGGAGATTTTTTTCCTATTGATGGGAGGTTTACGGCAAACAAATACCTAGACATTCTGCAGAATAAATTCCTCCCTTCAATACAGGAACACAATTTTCCATTCTCTGCTGGACCAATTACGTTCGTTCACGACAGATGCCCCATCCACACGGCCAGAACAGTGCGTGAGTGGTTTGACGGACAGCAAGACATCCGGCTCCTGGAACTGCCAAGCAGGGGTGCGATATGAACCCCATAAAGCATAATCTGGGCATATATCGTCAACTCCTGGGAGCCTGAGTTCGAGAGGACACCGGAACAGTTGTTGGACCATGTAACAAGGCAGTGGGAGATTGCAAGAAACAAGCCTGATATTGTTAGACATATTGTATCATCTATGCAGGAAAGGCTACAAGCTGTGATTGAGAAGGAGGGTGGATGGACTCATTATTAAACAATAAAGTATGCCCTTATCTATAATGTAGCCTACTCCTCCAAACCCTAATTACTGTATATAAATTGAAAATATATGATTAGCCTAGTATATGCTACGTTAATCAATCAATTATATGTATTTCATAATATACATTATGAATGTGTATAATAATATATTTGTAGCGTTGGAAATCCTGCAATTATTTAACAATGAAAGTATTGTAAAATAATATTAAATAAAAGATTAAAAAATACCTAAACATTATTACATTCTGTCGCTTTCTTATAGTCATACAGGTTAAAAGAGAGTACAAATATATACTTATAAAAAAGAATATGGTAAGTGGGATTGTTCCCGTTGAATATTTAAATCAATAACATAAACATTCTTAAAATATGATTTGCTAACACAAAGCAATACAAATGTGTAATAGGCCTATAGTGCCAGGAGAGCAAAATATAGTAACAAAATAAAACCGCATAAAACGTATAGACTTTATATTAGTTAAACCATCACTTCTAATAGTAGGTGCAATAATACATTAAATACGATGTGTAATGTGGCTATACAAAAAAAAAAAAAAAATTGTTACGATCCAGGTTCTCAAAGACACAGGGCTCTTCAACATTGGACTAGATAATGGCAAAATGCAACAACGGTAACACTAGATCCAACCCCTGCTTTAAACACTGGAAAACAAAACACCATTACCGCCCTGAGTCGTGCCTGGACAACGAGGTATCCTATGACTCGGTAACTGGTGCACACACACTAGGCTGACGCTCGATGAAACAGCCTATTCTCAAACAGTAAAAGATTACTCGATTAAGTTACACAAAGAAAAGATAGTTAACGTGATTAATTAACGTTACGGTAGATACTCAATTAACTGGCACTCCTGTATTAAAGAAAGTGCAATGCTAGTCCTGCAACATCAACTGGAAACTTCTGAAATAAGTCTGATGCTGGGAAGATGTTCGTAAAGAATCTTGAACAATTATAATGCAGAATACGGGTCACAATAAATGCTAGGACATATAGTAATAATAGGCAGGCGAATAATAAAGACTGCGCAAAGGTAGTAATGCTCGACAACTAAAGAAATGCTTCGTGACACAACGCAACAGCCTACTAGGGTTGTGCAACTCAACAACAACCTCGGCTCAAAAGTGCAGTGAATAATAATGTTGCATACATATAATAATGGGGGCTTATCTCTAACCAGTGTCTGCTCAGTTAATACAGTCTAGCTGGGGTATCAAGGCAGGGCAACAATGGGCGAGCATGCGGCTCGTAGCCTAACGTTGTCCGAAGGGGGTATAATGACGATTACGTTATATGGTGGGGATGCTCTCTTGATAAATCTAGGTCTCTAGTACCTAGTTCTATCCTGGCGATCCCTCAGAAGTCAACACAAAGAGGCAGCACTATGTTGTGAGGGATAGGCTATGGCCCTCTCACACCACAGCGCTGTGCTCGCAAAGTAAACCCACACGAAGACAACTTAGGGTCCCACAGTACCTGTCGATGTCGTGCAGGGCTTAGCTAACACTGCACACATCGGAGACAACGACACAGTAACCTTGCCCCTAGTCTAGCTTTAGATAACCAAGCAGAATCACTCAACACCTTGCCAGGGAGACATATACCGGTCTACAACCTTCCCGAGAGAGGACACATACGGAAAAGTCCGTCTCTCAAAAACCTCAATAAAGCCTAATACCTCCTTAATCTAATACATGGAAATATCTGAGAGCTTCGCGTACAATACGACTGGCCGACGGTGAACGTCTATGCTGAAACCAGAAGGGATGTTGAGTTTAATAAAGATTAGAGAATGAGAAAGGAGAAGTCGAGAGAGAGAAATAGTATGCAAAGTGGCGAGTATGGGGGACAGAATTGCAAAGGATGTAGACGATACGCGTGTCAGGCAAGATTTGAGCTGGTAAAAAACACGCGGCCGCGATGGGAAGGGACTAGTTGACCACCCGGCCGCCAACGCCGTCAGCGCCCAAGCGAGCCGCGTCATAGCTCACCCCGCTGCCAGGTGTACCCCCTCACCCTCTCTCGCTCGCTTCCCACACAAGCAACATTTATATTATAGTGAATATAAAATATAAGGCGCGGTCACAGACCAAAACAAAGATCACTTCTAGACTGTCTGTGGCAACACAACACTAATAAAACAAAGCAGATCATCCTAGGACAACTGTAGCCCATCCCCCCATCCTGGCGAGCGCTAGCGAGCTGCAATGCCCCACGCAACCATTCTGTTAACGCCGGGAGGTGTCACACCCCCCCCAAGATATGGGACACTCAAACATGGGCCCATATCTGAACAGACAGAATGTCGCTAGAATCTGCCACTCCTAACCACTCTGCCACTCATGGAATGCAAGCTCAGTCTCCTCAAAAAAAAAATACAACAACATTTATATATAAAACAAATCTTATCACTCTTCCCAAACATAATACATTAATTCATAACATTGTGCTCCCAGAGCGAGCTTTAAGAAGCACAGCCTACTGAGGGAAAATCATCTGCACTCAGTACTCAGCTACAATATTATCTTTAAATTAATTATTAAAAAGAAAGAGTTTTTATTTAATTTTTCATATTTTATTTTAATGTTGTTTTTGGCGGCTACTATAGATGTAGCCTAATTTTCGTCGAATCAAAGCCAACAACTCCTGCCCTGCGACCCTACGCTGATGCTACACACGCGAGCCAACAAGCACCAGCGCAAAAATACACCGCGAGCCAAGACAGGAGGCTATACCAACATACTGTGGTAGCCTACCCCGGATCCTCCACCCGCGACAAACAGTCCGCAATCACATTCTCACAACCGGCAATATGGCGAATGTCTAAGTTGTACTCTTGCAACATGAGCGACCATCTGGTCAGCCTCATATTCCGGTTGTGGAATTGATTGAGGAATTTAAGCGGGTGGTGGTCGGTATACACTACCACGACTGGCCCATAGGCAGGAACATAGACCTAATACTAATAATAATAATAATAAACGGTTTATTAAAGAATGGCAGCCTCATGAGCTGAAAATACACATTTTACAATTTAGTGGATGAACATGAGATGTACAGATATGAGGATGGTAAGCTTAGTTTCAACAATAAATAAATACAATAATGATGCATGTGCAGAATACAAATTATCATAAAATAACCATGAGAGTAAGTGATATACAGTACATATAATTTACTTACTCATAAACAGAACATTCGTATATACACGTACGTGCGCACATACATATACATACATATATAGGAACATAAGAACATGCAGTAAGTGTGCACATGTCCGTATACACAAACGCTCACGTATGCACAAACATACATACATACAGAAACTGTTTTGGTATGGTCAGGGTAAAGAGGGTGCAGGTACTGCACCCTCTTTACCCTGACCATTAACTGGGAGGTTAATCCTCGGTAGTGTGTGTGTGTGTGTGTGTGTGACAGAAGGCGAAATATGGAAGAGCTGGGCGTTCTATTGTTAAGGGTGGAAATACATGGATGAAGATACGCGAACACTTAATAATAGATAATGCTTATTCATAGATTTATAATCAGAAGTTGCGCTAGTGAGCAATATGTTCTCGCTCATATGTACGTATATTTACATACATATGTGCATATGACCATATAAATACACGTACAGTACATATATATATTATATATATGTGTCTGAGCGCTAACACGATTGCCAACAGTTCCTTTTCAACAACCGAATAGTTTTTCTGTGCTGAATTAAATTTCTTTGAAAAGAAACTGACTGGATGCTCAAGACCTTCCTCGTCTGTCTGCAAAAGTACGGCACCAGCCCCTACTCCGCTGGCATCAGTCGCCAACTGAAATGGTCGTTCAATGGCCCTGAGGATAGGGTGAGTGCATAAAAGGTGTTTAACTACTCGAAACGCCTGCTCACACTCAGGTACCCAGTGGAACTTTTTATCTTTAGCTAGTAGATCTGTCAAAGGAGCTAACACAGTAGAATAACCTCTTATAAAGCGGCGGTAATACCCAATCATGCCCAAAATATCTCATGATCTGCGCTTGGTGGTCAGCCTGGGGAACAAGTCGATAGCCTGTATCTTCTGTTGGGGCGGGCTCACCTGCCCTAACCCAACCACAAACTCCAGATACTGCACCGTGGCTTGCACAAAGTCACACTTGCCCAGATTAACCACCAAGCCTGCTTTACTAAGTTGACTAAATAAGGCTTCTATGTGCTCACAGTGACTTTGGAAATCGTTGTCATAAATTATCACGTCATCAAGGTAGACAGTACAGTTTGGGATGTCTGCTACGATGTCGTTCATTACCACCTTACGAGCGGCCTATGCGGTTTATTTATGTGTACCGCACAGCGGGGTGTTTTTAGCCAAAATAGGGCTGTTTACGTGATCATTTTCATGCCTAAATAAGACCCAGAACGTAAAACAAGTACCTATCCTGAAAGGGCATAAACAGAGCTTTCGAAACACCATAACGATCCTTGTATGGATAGTTTCTTGCAATAACCGTGCAAACGCGAGTGCAAAAAGCAGGTAATTCGGTACTTTCAGTACATAATTGAGTATGTAGCGAGTGAGAGAGGGAGGAGGGAGCTGAGATTTGTGTCAGTAGGTTCGCCGCGGTGGTCTGGAGCAGTCATACGCTCGCTAGTCTCCTGCCACCACTTGTCTCTCTCTCTCAGCCACATTACGTGCTGAAATTGCCACTCGACCTATGTCGAGCGCCGCCACATAGTCCAGCTTTATTTAACTCGACTTATGTTGCTCGCCGCTAAATAAGGGTTAAGCTCTGGAAAGTGGCCGGTGCATTTTTCAGACCATATGGCATCACATTGCAACGGTAAGTACTGCCATCCACCACAAACCCGCACACCTCTTTAGCCCGCTCAAACCGAGACTCTCTCCAGGTACTTCTCTTGCCGCGAACAAAAACCTCTTGCGGGTAACCATACCGCGAGCAATACAAGAGCAGGTTCCGGACAACAGTTTTCGCCATGCCATTTCTCATTAAATATGCGTCAGGATAACGAGTGGCCACATCCATGATAGTTAATAGAAATTTATTACCGGCACTAGTAGGGGTTAGGGGTCCGACCATATCAATGATGACCTTACTGAAGGGCGGTCCACTGACAGGAATGGGGTGCAACTGGGCTCTCGGAATTGTTTGGTTAGGTTTTCCAACCCTCTGGCACGTATGACACCTTGCTATCCAGGTTACCACCTGCCCCTTCAACCCCGGCCACCAAAACAATTTTTCTAAAGCCGCCACCGTTTTTCTCACCCCTAGATGTCCTGCCAGTGGTATGTCATGCGCCAACCTCAGTAGGCTATCCCTGCACTCCCGTGGCACCACCAACTGGTCCACTACTCCGGACCCCTCTTGCCAACTACGTTTAGGGTCTTGAAAACGCCTATAGAGGATGCCTTCTAAATATAAAAAATCTCCTGGCTGTGCATCGCCGTCCTCGTCGAGCTCTACAGCTCCATTAGCACACGTTTGGAGCTCAGGGTCCTCTAGTTGCAACCGACGTATATCTGAGGGTGCCAAGCGATCTAACTGCTCCCGGAACAATGCATGACCTTCCCCGATACTGGGCTGCTCCCTCTGTCTCTCTCGATGTACATAACGTTGCTGTCGTGGAGACTCGTCATGCCCAGCCTCGTCACTCTCGATGACAGGCCCAGGGGCTACTCCAGAATTATATAATGGTGCTAATACTGAATCATCCAGGAGAGCCGCCGAGTCAAAACTCTTAAAACCAACTCCAGCTTTAGCCTCCTCCTGTTGATCGTTCCTCTGCTGGTCTGAAGACGGAGGACTAGGCTGTGACACTTTAGCTGCCCGAGCTCGGGTGACAACACACGCCATGGGTTGTGTCTGGCACCGCTCGACCCACTCTTGCTCTTCCCTACTCACGTCGGCCGGCCTCTCGGCAACGACTAAGGGTAGAACCTCAGAAGCGGGCATTGCAAAGTCGTTGCCGAGAAGAAGGTCGACGCCCTCCACTGGCAGTTTCTCCACAATCCCGACATCCAATTCACGTGCCACACCATCCACCTCCAACTCCAACCGCACCAGCGGGTATGACCGAGTTGCATTAATACCCTGCACCACTACCACCCGAGCCGCGTTTATAGGGTAGCCAGTCAAGTTTTTCATCAGAGTCTGGGAAGCACCTGTATCACGCAAGACCTCTACTCCATGCTTGCGCCCCGCCCACATCACGCAACTCCGCCCTCTATGGTCGCAAAAAACATCCTGAGCAGGGTTCGAGCCTCCCAGGTGCTTCTGCATTGGCTGTGCCTCAGCCTCTGACGAACTGCCCCGGGCAAACTCAGATGACTTCGGAGACACACCAATGTTGCAGGCCAAAGACACAGCTGCTGTAGGTGGTTTGCTAGGACAGACTCTTGCAAAGTGCCCCTTTTTATGACAATGATAACACTCCAACTCCCCTTTGGGCTTCCCTTGGTACTGGGAAGGGCCCGGCCCCTTCTTAAATGGGACGGTGCTAGTCTTGTGGTCTGTCTTGGTATCATGGCTCTTGTACTTGTTTGCATAAGGTATATCACTAACTCGGGGGGGTGGGGCGTCACGCCCCTTGTTACCTGCCTCACTACGCTGGGCAGACCCGCACCCACGAATTAGTGATAGCCGGAGATCAGCCATCTCAGCTGCCTCCTGTAGAGTTTTTGGTTGCTTTTCTTTAAGGTTTAACGTCAGGTCGCCGCCCGTGCATTTGAAAAACTGCTCTAAAAGCACCAACTGTTTAATGTCGTCAAACGTAGTAGCTTTCTCCGACCTCAGCCAATTCCCAAAAGCATCGGACAGCTCCCGGGCATGCTCCAAAAAGGTGCTCTCCTGACCCTTGGTAACACCCCGGAACTTCAACCTGTACGTCTCTGGTTGTAGTTCGTATGCTCTCAGGACAGCCTCCTTGTGTTCCTCGTAGATAATACACGACTCTATCGGCAATGCATCATAAGCCCTGAGTCCCTTGCCCACAAGTCTAGAGGAAACAAGGGCTGCCCACTTCTCCCCAGGCCACTGGTGGATCTGGCACTTCTTCTCAAAGCGTGTGAAAAATAATGTTACACCACTCTCATCAAACACCGGAACCAGTTTCAATAAGTGCGAGAGAGATTGATCATGAGCACGGTTACCAGCCCCAAGTCGCTGTCCCGTTGTCTCTACTTGCGACTTCTCTACGTCCCTGTCGGCACAGTACCTAGTCGACTCAGCTTGGATTTTTGCTAGCTCTATGTGCTCATGACTGATAGTTTTCTCTCTTCTATCTTGGCTAATTCTATTTGCTGCTGGATCTTAGCTAATTCGAGCTGAAGCAATAATTCTGGAGTTAACCCTTGAGGAGGTGAAGGTGCTACAATGTTTGAAATTACCGGTGGTCCCCCCAGGGGCAACCCACCCTGCCAGTCACCACCCAACTGCGGAAGCGTACCCGGGGTCGGCAAACTACTGGGATGGCTGGGAGTCGAGTGTAGGGGAAGCATGGCCGAAGGGCTCTGAGCACTCAACCCATCTCGCTCACCAGTCACCCTGCCCAGTACACACGTTATCAAGTTATCCTTGGTCATGCTGCTAGTAACCGCATGACCGATAGCTGTGGCCAGGCATTGAAGACCGTACCGATCCATACCCTCCAACCGCTCGGCAGTAACAGGCCATTGCAAAAATATCCTAGCATCCTCCTCACAGTTCACCCGATTAACCCTTTCATCATGCTGCTGTTCCTCAGTTTCGACATTACGTACTGTGTCTCCATTCTCCTCTGACCCGGTATAAGACATGATGCTCACAAAAATTTCTCACCACAATATTCAGAAAAGAAGTACCCCAAACTCTTATGTAGCACTATTCACTTGCCAAAAATGTCTGAAGACTCTCCAGTGCTATACTACTTTGCCAAAACAAAATTAACGTGCCCACTATATTCCTCAATAAAACAAATGACCACAACAATCCTGCAATTATCTCTTAGTTCACAAGATCCTGAGCTAGGTCGCCATTTGTTACGATCCAGGTTCTCAAAGACACAGGGCTCTTCAACATTGGACTAGATAATGGCAAAATGCAACAACGGTAACACTAGATCCAACCCCTGCCTTAAACACTGGAAAACAAAACACCATTACCGCCCTGAGTCATGCCTGGACAACGAGGTATCCTATGACTCGGTAACTGGTGCACACACACTAGGCTGACGCTCGATGAAACAGCCTATTCTCAAACAGTAAAAGATTACTCAATTAGGTTACACAAAGAAAAGATAGTTAACGTGATTAATTAACGTTATGGTAGATACTCAATTAACTGGCACTCCTGTATTAAAGAAAGTGCAATGCTAGTCCTGCAACATCAACTGGAAACTTCTGAAATAAGTCTGATGCTGGGAAGATGTTCGTAAAGAATCTTGAACAATTATAATGCAGAATACGGGTCACAATAAATGCTAGGACATATAGTAATAATAGGCAGGCGAATAATAAAGACTGCGCAAAGGTAGTAATGCTCGACAACTAAATAAATGCTTCGTGACACAACGCAACAGCCTACTAGGGTTGTGCAACTCAACAACAACCTCGGCTCAAAAGTGCAGTGAATAATAATGTTGCATACATATAATAATGGGGGCTTATCTCTAACCAGTGTCTGCTCAGTTAATAAAGTCTAGCTGGGGTATCAAGGCAGGGTAACAATGGGCGAGCATGCGGCTCGTAGCCTAACGTTGTCCGAAGGGGGTATAATGACGATTACGTTATATGACGGGGATGCTCTCTTGATAAATCTAGGTCTCTAGTACCTAGTTCTATCCTGGCGATCCCTCAGAAGTCAACACAAAGAGGCAGCACTATGTTGTGAGGGATAGGCTATGGCCCTCTCACACCACAGCGCTGTGCTCGCAAAGTAAACCCACCCGAAGACAACTTAGGCTCCCACAGTACCTGTCGATGTCGTGCAGGGCTTAGCTAACACTGCACACATCGGAGACAACGACACAGTAACCTTACCCCTAGTCTAGCTTTAGATAACCAAGCAGAATCACTCAACACCTTGCCAGGGAGACATATACCGGTCTACAACCTTCCCGAGAGAGGACACATACGGAAAAGTCCGTCTCTCAAAAACCTCAATAAAGCCTAATACCTCCTTAATCTAATACATGGAAATATCTGAGAGCTTCGCGTACAATACGACTGGCCGACGGTGAACGTCTATGCTGAAACCAGAAGGGATGTTGAGTTTAATAAAGATTAGAGAATGAGAAAGGAGAAGTCGAGAGAGAGAAATAGTATGCAAAGTGGCGAGTATGGGGGACAGAATTGCAAAGGATGTAGACGATACGCGTGTCAGGCAAGCTCTGAGCTGGTAAAAAATACGCGGCCGCGATGGGAAGGGACTAGTTGACCACCTGGCCGCCAACGCCGTCAGCGCCCAAGCGAGCCGCGTCATAGCTCACCCCGCTGCCAGGTGTACCCCCTCACCCTCTCTCGCTCGCTTCCCACACAAGCAACATTTATATTATAGTGAATATAAAATATAAGGCGCGGTCACAGACCAAAACAAAGATCACTTCTAGACTGTCTGTGGCAACACGACACTAATAAAACAAAGCAGATCATCCTAGGACAACTGTAGCCCATCCCCCCATCCTGGCGAGCGCTAGCGAGCTGCAATGCCCCACGCAACCATTCTGTCAACGCCGGGAGGCGTCACATTATCAAACAATACGTTTTTGGCGTTTGTTTTAAGGTAGGTGTCGGTGATCAGCGATATACTGAGAGTATGTGGGGCGCTGAGCTGGATGGGATTACGGGACCCTTTGCAATGCAATGCGTTGATTTGGTTTTGTCATTATATTTTCCATCTAATCCCTGGTCATTATTCTTCACACCCACGTACTGGAATGCCAAATTACAATCCTACTGAAATAAGATAACAATTATACATGGAAACTAGCATATTATTGTTTCACAATACATGAACATTGATTCCAGGCCCGTTGTCACGTTGTGAAGGGGTAATAGTTTTCGTCCCCGACATGTATTAAAAATAATATTTGCAAGACACAGGAATATAGAGGAAACCGGGAAATATAAGGAAGGGGAAGGAAGTAGAAGAGGTATACACTGATTCCTCACTCATTTGTATCCTTCAACGTGTGATATTTTCTATATATATATAGGCTATATACAGTAGTGTATACAAAACAAATATATATTTTAAATTGTTGTTTACATATTTACCATGGTTTACTTAGCAATTCAATAACTCTCGTTTGATTTTTTGGTGGGGTGGGGGGGAGCTAAAGCGTTCCTGGGCACTGGTAGTTGGTTTTGTCTTGCCTCGGCTGTCATGGTGTATGCCCCCATTGATTGAATACCAGTGTGATTTGTCATTGTGTATATAGTGGAATAATGTGATTCGTGAAGGCAAATGCACGTATTTTACAGCCTGAATTAACGTCAGCTCAAACATTTGCGTCAATACCATAGTTATATTCAACACTGTTAGCCTATATGAATTCGCTATTTCATACATGATGTGCGTAAACATCGAACATAAGCGAACAACACGTTTATAACCGAAATATGCCGGTAATGAAAACAAACAAAACTCGAATTCAAGGTGGCAAAGACGTGTGTGTGTGTGTGTGTGATCGTCTCTCTCTCTCTCGCTAAGCTTCGATCAGCCGTATTCTTATACATTTATTTACCATAGCAGCGCCTGATAACGAACAAATATTTTGGGAATATGTGTTGTTTATTGAGAGAACACGGATTAGCGCTCTCATTTCTCAAGATAACTTTATTTTTCAAGCTATTTCGTCCACTATCGGCTCTGCGAAGGGAAAGAATTGATTAAGAATACTACCCAAAGTGGCTGATGGTCGATAAATCTGCCTTACACTGTCTCTCTCTGTTATTGCTTAATAACGTAATACTGTAGTCAGGAAATAATACGACAAATATTCACGGCAGTGTTTTCCCTATCTCCACTCCACCGTTCGCTGCTGATCAAGGACACCATCAGCCATTATTGTGTCAATTAATTAAGCAGATCTATGCAATTTTGGAGATTTTTCATGATTATAAATAGCGCTATATGCAATTTTACTATTGATACATTTCCTTTGCCTAGGTTATTATATGTTCTGACACTGTTATATCCGAAATCAGATCTACCAATCACAATCCCTGTAAGACACGCCTCTTTATTACACCAGTATTGCCAGCTAATTCTGCGAGCCCCAGAGCGAGGGTGGGTCAGCTGGAACTTTGACCAACTGTACGTAGGAGAGTGGGGCAGCTGGAACATTTGTCAGCCAGAGTGGACAGAAGGGTGCTGAGCTGGTATGGTCGTTTTGAACAAATGGAAGATGAAAGGCTTACAAAGAGAATATGTGAGGGATAGGAAGACCCCCATTGACATGGAGAGACTGTGTTAGACAAGCTTCATGTTCTATGCTCATATTTTTACTTATTACACCGCCTAAAGACTTAAATGAGCTGATATTCTCTATTACCTGACCATTCAATCTAGCTTCGCGTCGCTGTGATTATATCCTTTTCAAAGACCAATATCTTATTCTTCACCACCGGATTTGTTTCTCACACACAGTACGTCCTAGGGTGTTTCACATGTTCGCACCTAGTCGGGGGACACCTCGATGACGTATACAGACTAATAAAACACATAACAAAGCAACTCCAACAACTTCCTCTCTCTCCAACACCCCTTTTCCCTTCTCTACACTCTTCAGAAATTAGGAAAAGTAGAAAGTAGCTACGAGGTGCTGTTTTAAAGGCTTATCCCTCAATACCTTCACCTGACCTGACCTGAGTTCCAAACCCTGCAACCCTCACTAGTAACACAATTCATCACAATTACCATCAGCAAACAGTACCACAGGCAATTTCAGCTCTTTCCCTTCCTTCACCACGGGTAATTCAACATCCACCGTTCTTCCTTGTATTTGTTTCATGTTTCCATCCATATGTATACTGAACAAGCATGGGGATATCACACACCTTTGCTTTAATCTAATTGCCAGATCAAAGAACTTGCTCTGTTCATTCTCTACACGCTCTGCCTATTCCCTAACCTACCCGACCACTCCCTGTATGTTATTTGTTTTCCTCCTCTCTCATCAATTGCTAGTTTTACTTCCTCATTCCACAATGTTGTTCCTTCCCCTCCCCTCCCCCTTCTCCTAGAATAACGTACCTTTTCACATACTGCACATATCTCTTCCTTACATGCAGTGCTCATCTCTTCCACTTCCTCCATTCGCTCTAAGTCAAAGCTGAAAGACTAACCATATCCATTTTCAAATATAATGCTGTTAAGCTTGAGGTTTATGGATTCCAAATGTTGATATTACTCAATGTAGCACTAACAGATTAAAATAGGTGGTAAGATAAACAATCTACTAGTCACAGTGGAGCATATTAGTGTTCCGTAAATAATTAAGCAAATTACACTTGGCTACCGTACAAATAAACACATATTTACGGCCACGGTAGCCAAGGGCTGCTAAGTCACTGTACTTGAAGTGCAAGCCAGAAGTCAGTCTGCTGATCACTTACGATAAGATAGGTTATGGAACTGCGCATTTTCAGCCTCATTGACTACCATTTCGAAATAAACTCATGTACTGTGCACTAGAGATCCTATAGTAAGAAAGAGACTGGCAAACCCACACTTCCTGATATTTTGCGTCCTACGGAGGCATTCCACAATGATGAACTTTCTTATTTTGCTTTTATGCTGATTAACAAAACTACACCATACCCTAAAATATATTGTGAATGTTGCAGAGGAATCACTGATAGATACTAATTTACCGAAGGATGTAAGATCAATGAATAAGTGTTGAAATTTGCTTACTGAGAATATTATTCTGTGTATATGAAACATTACATGTTATTACAATATAAAGTGTGTCAGATTGGAATGTTACTATGATAATGTTTCCTAACTTATTCTGAACCCAATGTTTAACATATCTATCTATCTATTTTCTCAGGTCCAATCCCCACTTTTCCTATTTTTTATTTTATTTTATTTTATTATTTTATTATTTCTAATTTTGTTTGGGGGGGGGGGGTGGCCGACTCAAGACAGAGCAAGAACAGGGACAACACAAAACACAACAGAAAACAACAAACACATAAAAAACAAAACACAAATTCACACACATCTAGGTCATTCAGGAGAAGACCCAGAGACCAGGGTCACCAAGGTCCTTCCAGCACTCCCCCGGCCCCGACCACCCGGCGAGGCTCCGATCTCGGCAGGCAGACATGCAGCGAAGCCCTAACACCACAAGCCCACCCACCACACTTCCAGGCGCACCCTTCATTATTATTATTAATCGTCTCCCCGGGCCAGGCGCCTAATGGACTATTATCTAGTCCACCTTGCGGCCCGACCCCTTCCCTCAAATGACCATATGTTCACTCATCTATTCACAAGCATTCTCCATTCATTCCTCTTTATTACCACTTCTCTTGCCTGATCTATAGTCATTCCTCTATCATCCAAAGCTTGCCTTACACAGTCTCTCCATCTCAATGGGGGTCTTCCTGCCCTTCTATCTCTCCTTGTATATGACTCACATATTCTCTTTGTAAGCCTTTCATCTTCCATTCGTTCAACATGACCATACCAGCTCAGCACCCTTCTGTCCACTCTGGCTGACAAATTTTCCTGCTGCCCCACTATCCTACGTATATCTTCATTCCTCAATCTGTCTCTAAGAGTAACTCCGCACATACTTCTCAAGCAGCTCATCTCCATCACATCCATGTTTCTTCTCTCCTTTTTCTTCAGAGACAATGTCTCAGCCCCATACATCACTGTTGGCACAACAATTCCTTGATACATTGCACTTTGTACTTTCATTCCGAGATTGCTCGTCTTCCACATACTTCCCATTGCTCCGAAAACCTTCCTTCCTTCACACACTCTGTTTTCCATTTCCATATCTCCACTTCTGCTTATTGTTCCACCTAGATATTTAAAACACTCTACTTGTTCCAATATTTCCCCATCCAGCCTCACATCTAGATTCACTCTACGATCACCCCTATTACACACCATTACTTTACTTTTATTGATGTTTACCTTCAGTTTCCTCCTTCCACACACCACACCAAACTCTTTGACTACATATGGCAAGTCATTCATGTTTTATCTTTCTACATGGTTCAAAATATTTGAGTTACTCCTTTAACCCCTCTTTGGCGGCGCTCGGCTATAGTCGGACAAGAAAACCTTGGACTATGTGGCGGGGCCCGGCTATAGCCGCATGCAATTTTGAGCACGTAATGTGCTCTGAGAAAGAGACAAGCGATGGGAGGAGCATAGGGCGGCTCATGACCGTTCGGCACGGACCTCGCGCGACTACTGACACTTACTCCACACACATCCCCCCTCTCTCCCTCACCACACATGTAATTATGTAACGAAATGACCGTATTTTATCAATTTTGCCCTTCGGTTGCATGATCGTTGCAAGACAATCAGTGATCGTAGAAGGATGGCTCAGGTGTCATTGGAAAGCTCAATTAATGCGCTTTCAGGGATACATAAATGTATTATGCTCTGGCTCTTGTTTATGCATGAAAAAGAGCACGGAACAAGCCCATTTATGGTTAAAAAAAAACGCTGGGCGGCACAGTGAAATATACTCCACCACCCGCTCTTATTGTGTTAAAGTTCATGCTCTATAAACTATTCTTAGAAAAATAATACATTTTAATGGGAGACTAACCCATTTATTTTCATGGTATACTACAATTATTGTTAATTATTTTATCCTTTAGCCAACCTATAGCCTTTTATTAGTTTATTAAATTACCCACACATATGATATGTAGTTAAATACAATAAATAATTAAATTAAGTATATTTTATACTATTGATATCAAGCAACAAGTGACAGCCACCAGAACACAAAATGAAGGCGGCCATGTACGGAGACCATTGCTGGTGCGGTGCAGTGGTGCCGTGTGGAGGTATGTGCGACGACTTTGTCGGCAGTTTAATCCTCTTTCTTTCTTTTTGTTTTATTAACTTTTACATAATATATTTATCTTCTCCACTTGCATCTATCTACTAGATATTTTCTTCGGTCTCTTGTTTGCATTTATTTTTGCTTATGAACTAATTTTATTCTGTCTTCCTTCAGTGATATAAATGTTCACCACATTAAGTTAATAATATTAATTATTTTATTATAATCTTCTTGAACTTTTCCCCAACTGTAACCAATATTATGCCACTTTACCATAATTATACCACTTTTATAGTTATCATACCTCTTTTACCCTAACCTACTGTCTTATGGGTTATCTTCCCTTTGCTGTGTTTATTCTTTAACTTGCACTGTACATCATTATTATTGTTTTCCTAAGTATAAGAAGGAGGGGAAAGGTAATGCTGCCTGTAATGTTTTTGACTCGACCCTTTTGAGAAGTTCGGTATCGGTGGAATTAGGAATGAAAATGATCATTAAAGTATTCATGTTAATTTAACCTTAAATCGGAATGTTGGTAATAATAAATCCATCTAATATAAGGATAGAGAGGTAATTCACTGTCAGTGTACAGATGTATTGTATACACATTTTCAATTTAATGCTTACATACAGTATATTTGTTTACAGTGTACTCGTCTACTTCTAGTCAACGCCCGTCTCTGTTGAATCCATTCTACATGCCCCCTCTCCTTTCTCTCTCGCATTCTCTTTTCTTCTTATCTCTCTCCCACTACTAATTGTTTTTAAACATTACATTAGGAATCTCAACTACTTATTCCATTATCGGATAAACCCAACATGCAACAGCGTCTAAATATTTAATAAGTTCTGAGCTCCCGAGACAATCCTCTGTCTGCACAATGTATAGCTTGTCCATTACGCCGATTATCTAATATGAATAATTACATTCCAGATAAATTAATTAATAATCTATATATTGCTTGGATATCTCTTAAAATCATTAAAATGTTCTGTATTTCATTAACAGTAAATCAAGTTGGTGATATAAGAGAGGCTATTAAGTCATTTTGTGACAATTAAATTAATTAGGTTGATGCTGGCAATGATTACGTTTTTTTCGGTTTATAGCGTGTCTGTTGTAAATAATTAGTTAATACACATCGAGTTTACTGACCCGATTGCTAGGGATTCTTCCAAAACTATATATACTGTATATATATATATACAGTATATGTATATATATGTATATATTTGTTTTTTCTATGTGAGTGAGGAATACAAAAGGCAGAACTGCCTGTATCTAGTGCCTCCCCAGAGTTGAAAGAGTGACAGGGCCAAATTCAAGGGACGTTCGAGCCAAAATGCCTGAACACACAGAGTTTGAAGCAAGTCATAGAAAGAGGTAAAGACAGATGCTGGGAGGGAGTTCCAGAGCTCAGCTGTTGAATAGAAGAAAGACAGAGTAACGTTTCACTCTTGGGTTAGAGAGTTGCACAGTGTAGGGGTGGGATTGTGTTGCAAGACGGGTACCACTTACACTACGTAGAGATGGCATACACTGGGAGAGCTCTGAGGAACGCTGATTATTGTAGTAGCGATAGAATAGCGAGAGAGATGCAACATTGCGGCGAAAAGAGAGAGATTGCAGAGAATTGGTGAGTGGATGGGAGTTAATGATACGAAAGTCTTTCCTTTCTACTTTTCTAGGAGTGCGGTGTGAGAGGATCCTCCCCACACATGTGTACAATACTCAATACAAGGACACACAAGGACGCATCTACTGTTAACAAGAACAAAATGTAAACTTTGCCATGTTACTGCAAGAGTTTAACTTGAACTTCAGCTCAAAGTCCACCACAGGATCACTGACACTGGTTTACAACCTACATACAACCTAAGCAAACCTTACTTAAGGTAATCGCTTTTTCTGGACCCCCCCCCCCCCCTCTCCATTCTCCCCCATGTTCAGCATATTAATTTTGAAATTTTAAGACGGTTTGTGTCATTAGTTTGTCGATTTTAAGACCCTTCGCCTCATTTCTTTGTAAATATTTAGACCTTTTGTGACATTTAGGTGTCGACTTTTTCCTGGCAAGCGATAGCAAGCCTGTAATTTTAGAAGGAACTGGCCTTTGGCCGGGACATTTTTCTATCGAGAAATGTACACATTTATCTTGAAAGTGGGTCTAGGGGGTGATATTTCAAGCTTGATGGAGGTCTAGCGAGGAAACTCAAAAATATATGAATAACTAAACATATATAGACCAAAACACATGCACTAACCCCTTAACCTAACCGAATCACTCTTGTCTACATAAAAAAAGGAGAAACGATATAATGATCATGAAAAATATCCATTCACCTAATGATGTTACCCAGCCAATAAAACACGTGAACAAAGAAATTAATTAATTAACCAAACTTAGATTGTATTGTTTATGTGAGTGAGGGAGACGAAAGGCAGAACTGTCTTTGACGAATGCGTCTTAGTATTGTGACACCCTCGTCCCTCTTATCTCCCCTCTCCACTTACCTTCCACCATCGTCCCTCTTACCTCCCCACTCCACTTACCTTCCACCCTTGTCCCTCTAACCTCCCCACTCCACTTATCTTCCACCCTCGTCCCTCTTAGATCCCCACTCCACTTATCTTCCACCCTCGTCCCTCTTACCTCCCCACTCCACTTACCTTCCACCCTCGTTCCTCTTACCTCCCCACTCCCCTTGCCCTCAACCCTCGTTCCTCTTACCTCCCCACTCCACTTACCCTCAACCCTCGTTCCTCTTACCTCCCAACTCCACTTACCCTCAACCCTCGTTCCTCTTACCTCCCCACTCCTCTTACCCTCCACCCTCGTCCCTCTTACCTTCCCACTCCACTTACCCTCGTCCGTCATAACCTCTTCCTTTTCTTCATTATAATCATGGTCAAAGTTCTCTCAGTTATTCTCCCTGGTGACCCCCTCACTTTGCATAGAGTTGGTGGCAAGTTTGGGTCCTCACTTTTGAAAGATTAAAACGCGTGGTGACGGTATATTCTGGTTATCATTAGACGATGTTATGCAATTTAGGAAGGATCTTTGGGAATTATAAGGGTAAAAACTATCTCAAATAACCCTCTGACTTCCATATAACATTCCTAATCTGAATAAAATCGCCCAATAATAGCCAGAAAACAGAAAATAAAACGTAATCTTATCTTCTAAGGCTTAACATTTTATGCACCTTACCTCCAACCGTCAGAGGTAGGAAAATAATGCTTCTTAACCCCTTGAGGATGATGATGCATTTAGACAGTTAATCCTGGCTACACTTAGACGATTTTACTCAGATTAGGAAGGGTATATAGAAGTCAGAGGCTTTATGGCATTAGTCTTTACCCTTTTAATTCCCACACATTCTTCCTAAGCTGTATAAAATTGTCTGATGATAGCCAGAACATAATGTCAAAACGCGTCGTAATCCTTAATGGGTTAAGGTGTGTGTGTTAATATGTGAGGTCTGAGGGTGGTACTACCAACTTAAAGATTATAACAACATATCCGTCCAGTATTTCCGTCAGTTGTACATTAGCCCAAATTTGTGTCGGGGTAAGGGCGTATAATTATATTGATTTGTTTATCTATGTATTAATTTATTATTTTGTTTAGTTTCCTCCCTAGACTTCCATCAACCTTTGAACATACTTGCAAGGCTCCCCTTCGAAAAATGATTTGTACATTTTTCCTTAGACCCCGGCCAATTGCCGGTTCCTCCAAAATTGCAGGCTTGCTATCGCTCGCCAGAAAACAATCAACACCTAAATTGCATGAATGGTCTTAAAATCACCAAACTAATGGTGCAAATATCTTATAATTCCAAAATTAATGGAACTAAACATGAGGGAGAAGGGGGCCCAGAAACCCCCCGTAAGTGACTCTGCAGATAATAAGTAGTTTTTAGTAAATTTTAAGAAGAAGCCTTGGTAATATATGGTTTAACTTTAACTTGGTGTCCCTGAAATTGAATGTGGTATTCATGATACAATTTAATTAATCCGGTTAATACATTATTCGAAAAAATCTTAACACTATCTGGTCCGACGCCTTGGGCTTATTATGATAGTTTGTTTAGCCTAATCAGTATTGACGATTGTGATTGTATTCAGTTTTCGATCAGTGTATCTTAGTTTGTCCTCTAGGTTAAAAAAAACACCTTCCCAGGCTTCTTTCAAACGATAACAAATGCCCACCCATAACCCCTCCAAGGTAAATATGTTGATTATTCGATATATAAATGTCCTGGCCGAAGGCCGATTTCTTCGGTTATAAGCTTGCTATCACTCGCCCAGAACAAAATGACACCTGAATGGAATGAACCGTGTCATTATCGCCAAACTAGTGGGGTGAGACGTCTTAAAATATCCAAACTAATGGAGCAAAACAGGGGAGTTCACAAAACACCCCCCTCCGCCTAAATAGGTTAAGTTGTTTGTATCTCGGTACATTGCTCAGGAACTTGGAAATGGCTTACTTACTGAGGCCAACTTACAGGCAGATTTGTATTAATAAATATTTATTTGTTCATTTATTGATTGGTTGATTTATAATTTGTAGTTCCTCCCAAGACTTCAATCGAGCTTTTATAAATACCCCCAAGATCCTCCTTTGATATAAATTTGTACATTTTTCGGTAGAAAAATGTCTCAGCCAAAGGCCGATTCCTCCTAAATTACAGGCTAGGTATCGTTCGCCAGGAAGAAATCGACACCAAAATGGCACACAAGTTCTTAAAATCGCCAAACTGATGGGACCAACATGATGGAGAAGGGAGTCCAGAGAAAACAAACCTCCCCTTAAATGGACCAAATGATGGGAAGACCTGTGCTGATAAAAGCCTAATGTGTGATAAAGAATGGGTACGAGAGCCGATTAACCCTTTGAGGATCATGACGCATATGAACAGTTTCTTCTGGCTAATATTAGACGAATTTATGCAGCTTAGGAAGAACCTCTAGCAATCAAAAGGGTAAAGTCAATCTCAATTACCCTTTTGACTCACGCAGATCCCTCCGTTACTTAAGTTTAATTGTCTAGTAATAGCCGGAATATACTGTCAAAAAGAGTCTTAATGCTCAAGGGGCTAAGAGATTATATCAATAATTATAGAAGCGTGGAGGAAAAACTACCTTGAGTTATATATTATGGAGTGAGGCGGAGTGGAATGGTGCGGAGTGAGGAGGAGAGATGAACTAAAGGGGATCAACTCAGAGCCAACCCTGATATTACTGTTGTTGTTATTGTTGGTTATCGAGTATACATCATAAGTAAGTGGAGGGGAATTGGTGACTATCTATCTATTCCAAAATATCTTACTCCCTGAAAGGGTGACCATGATCAAAATTCCTCCAAACGGCTTTGTCCCCTGTCAGATAACAGGTCTCTCTCTCACCCATGTCATATTCCATGTGTTTTTATTATTAAGGTTTTCAATTGTTTTTGCCATGTTTAAACAATATACTTTATGTATAGTTTGCCCCCTAGACTTAGAAATACACCTCCCAAGACCCGCTTTATGCAAAAACACGCTGTCAAGACTCCCTGCAAGGTAAATATATACACTTTTTTGGTAGAAATATCCTGGTCGAAAGCAAGTTTCTCCTAAATTGAGGACTCGCTATATCCGTCGCCCAGAAAATAAATCGACTCACAATTAGGGTGACGTATCTAATAATTGGTAGAACTAATGAGGTAAAAAGGGGATACCGAAACAAAATAATGAAGTGAAACAGGTAGACTCATAATACAAAACAAAAACACGTTTCGCACCAGATAGTGTTAACGTGTCTTGTATTTGTTTAGTTGTGGTCCAGGTTCCGTCCTCCCATTGGCCAGACAGAGGTAGCAAAAGTGAAATTGGTGGGACATGTTGCATTGTCAGTGATGGGTGTGGTTGTGATTCATATATTTATTTTTATTTACATTTGCCCACATAAGTTCTGTTCCTCGTCGTGATATCATGTATTAAATTAAAATTAGTTTGAATTAATTATGAGTGTGATTTAATTCAATCATCAGTTGACTAATCAGATGAGTTAACCACTGCGTGAGAAACTACACTCGTAATTCAGTCATGTGCATTATATTGTTATGTATAAGTTCACGGAGAAAACATGATTTATATGGGCAACCGTACATTGTATGTAATGTATTTAACCAAATTGACCATGTTTCACTCGCTGGGATAGGTCCATGTTGAATATGTGATTGTTGGCACGGGTAGATGTATAGAATGGAAGTAGTAAGTTGTATAGACTCTTATGTATGTATAAAGTCAAATACCTTATCATAACCAATATGAAGTTAACTACATTTATTACCATCGCACATAAAATGTTATTCATAACACTTTTGTGAGGACAGTGTTGTACAATAATCATAAAATATTATTTGATTGGCATATGATTTGTATAATGCTGTGTTTATTGTGTTGTCATGCATGTATTTATAATGTTGCGATGTACACATGTGTGTGTGTCTGTGTTTAAAAGAGATAGATAGATAGATAGAGAGAGAGAGAGAGAGAGAGAGAGAGGGAGGGTGTGTGTGTGTTTGGCGAGGGGGGGGGGGTATATTCAGTATAACAAATGGCAGGAAGGTCAGACACGCACACAACCCAACTCCTGAACTCATTACTCACTGTCACACATTTACAGAAAAGTGTACCATACTGCATTCATTTGTTTGCAGTAATTGACCACTTGTGAGTTACGGGAAATAGGCTCTGAGGAAGCTGCAGATATAGATATATATTAGATGTTGAAAATGATGCAGGATTGCATTAAGAGTCAGCTGAGTCGGGAAATATAACACTAGTTTGGTTAATCTTATTTTGTTGTTTTATTTTTTTGTAATCCTCTGTAATATTAATATACGTCATATTTTAGCTTTCAACACACAAGACATAGCTTCCACCCTGTGATTTTTCAGTGCTGTCAGGCACATGAAAATGTTGCTTAGTTAACAGAAACATGGAAGAAAATACCAAATCACTCAAATCTAGGCAAATTTCAACTCGACTGAAAATATACATGTATTTGTGTACGTATTTTGTAAACTGAAACCCGGAGAGAGAGAGAGAGAGAGAGAGAGAGAGAGTCCGTCCGTCCGGATTATGTGTTTGGTGTTGGAGTGAAATATATAAAAAATATTTTCATTATGGTTCGGGATGTGTCTAATCCATTGACGCTTCTGGCGTCCAGTGACTCTCAGAGACTCAGACCCTGACAGTCTCTAAAGTGAATTCCAAGGGAGTAGTTCAGGGCACCCCTAATCTAATAGTAATAATTTCGTCTCCAACTAAGCATAAGCGCATGCCATATACAAAACAACATATATACAGACAAATTTGAAACAGATCCTAAGTTAAAAAACTGGCTAACAAAGAGCAGTAAGGGACTTCTCTATTTTCACTGCATATTGTGGAATTCAGATGGAAAAGAACTCCGAAACAGAAAATCCTGCAGCTGGTGTCACACATAGGAATACATTGGAAAGTGGTCAAAATACATTCAAAGTACATGATAAGTTAAATGTTAGTGTATTCAAACGTGAACATAATAAAGTAAAGGAGAGTGAAATAAGGTTAGCTGCTGTGATAAATAATATAAATCTTCCATATGAGGTTATTGATAAACTAATACCAATAATGCAAGCAATTTGTCCTGACTCAGATGTATTTTAAACTAGCACCAGCACACATAAACCTCATGTTAGAGAAGATACTATATGAATCTGGTGATCAACAACAGTTGCTTACATAGGCTATTGAGTACCGGTATATTTTATATTTCATTTTAGAAATAGAGCTGACATTTACTGCTGCTGCTAACAAGGGAAAGTTTGTGGTGGAATCTAGGGAATTTCCGATAGGTGGATCTGACAGAACTGCTGTGAATTCGATGTTTGATGGAATACAAAACTTGAGGAAACATCGATAAATGTTGCTGGCAAGATACCCATCGTCACACATAGATGGCACCACCACTCATTCTGTGTCCTAACAACCACCACTAACACCACCACTCATTCTGTGTCCTAACAATCACCACTAACATCACCACTCCTGTGTCCTAACAACCACCACTCATGCTGTGTCCTAACAACCACCGCTAACACCACCACTCCTTGTGTCCTAACTACCACCAAATACCACCACCTAACCTGTGTACTGACAACCACCACCACTAATACCACCACCAATTAGTCTGTCCTAACAGCCACCACCACCACAAATCCTACCACTTAATATGTGTACTAACAACCACCACGTACACCACTACCACCACCACTTAGTCTTTGTTCTAACAACCACTGCTAATACCGCCACTAACCACACTAACCGTGTGGTGGAGTGGTCTTGCCACTGGACTAGTAATCCAATGGACCCGGTTTCGTACCCCCGATATGTCACTGGGAAGGTATTATTGGGATGGAATTTGTGCTGTACCTAGTATCAGTGCGTTACCACAAAGCCCACTGAAATGCATAAAACAAAAACAAAGAAAAGCTCATTGTTCCTTTACTAAATAGCACTGTATGAATATGCCTAGTAAGTTAATTGCTCAATAGGTGGTGTTCTGAGAGTGAGGGTCCGAGTATAGGAGATAAGACAGTGAAGCTGGAAGGCTAAGCAGCTTCAGAGATTGGGCTGCCTCGAGCAGTGGGTGGGTGTTTCACATGTCTTACTCCCTAGGCTGGAGCGAGACCTCACGGGTTTCACCCTGTTGAGCAGTAGATTGTACAGTACAACAGCACAATACATGCACTCTTCCAGTGTATTGGAACCATTGACACAGCAAAGCAAACATTGAAAACTCTCACCAACCAATCTATTATCACATCTCCACCCTTCTTTATACACTCCACAGCAATACCATCCAAACCTGCTTTTCCCGCTCTCATTTGCTTCATTGCTTCTTTCACCTCATTTTCCTCAATCGTTTCATACATTCCCTGCCACCTGGGTGGCCTGGGTAACCTATCTCCATTAACCACTGCTTCAATCACTGCTTCTCTTCCATCTCTTGCATTTAACAAATAGCGTAGCATTGTTGTAGCATGCTGCCTAATAAGGCAAATCTTGTTTCACTCTCTGGGTAATATAAGCTGCCCATATTGACCCGCCAAACCCTACAAGCTTCTCACCCACTATCCCTCCCTCCCTTCACCTCCCACTGCCTCCTCCCTACCTTCACCTCTCACTACCCCTCTCTCCCTCTACCTGACACTTACTCTCTCTCTCTCTCTCTGGCATCGTGAAATCACTGTGTGAGAAATACGAGTTCGAGGACAGCTACTCACAATGCAGTGAATGTTTGAATGGAGAATTATACTCGCCTGGTGGAAAACGATCTTTTATTGTTTACATTGACGGGACAAGTTTTGACTTTCAAAACAGCTCTTCACAGCCCTGCACAACTGAAAAGATCTCCAAATACAGTCGAAACTTGGCGTGTGCTTGTATAATAGTAAAACACCCTTTTCTCCCTTGTGGGTATGATTCACAGAAAACGAGTTTATATTGTCTTTGAAATTAGCTTGTAGAGTGTATATCGTGATAAAATTGTATATTACATGCGTTTTTAGTAAAGTAAAATTAACTTACACAATATAGTTACTGAAATTGCTTACTATACATTACGACGGATTAAAGGTTAATATGAATAAAGTAGACGTGCCGTTTTGTCCAAAATAAAAAAGGCATACCCAACTATGTGATGAGTTACCATCATCACACATATTACCACCATCATCACTACTACTATCATCATCACTATAACTGTCCCCATCATCACTACTATCATCATCACCATTACTATCATCATCACTACTACTATTACAATCATCACTATTACTCTCACCATCTTCACTAATACTGTCACCATTGTCACTACTCTCATCATTATCACTACAACTATCACCATAATCATTATTATCATCATCATCTTACAATCATCATTACTTGTCACCATCATCACTACTATTATGCCCATCATCGCTACTGCTAGTACTATAACCATCATATCTACTACTGTCATCATCATTATCACTACCATCATCATTACTACTGTCATCATCAGCACTACAACTACAACCATCACCACTACTACTATCACCATTATCACTACTATTTCCATCATCCCCACTATTACTATCATCACTTCTAATGTTAAGTAAACTAACTTAAGCTAACAGATGCAGGGCGAGATGTTTTCGACCCCAGAACGAATGCATTCTGTGTGTACGGGGCACACACACTAAGAATGCCATCATTGCTGGATGGGGGATGGGGGATCAATATTTTGGACCTAAAATCATAAACTATTGCATAAATTCAAAAAATCTTTTTTGACTGATGTTCGCATTCACCCAACAAATGTTTGTGTGAAATTTGGTGAAAATCCGTCCAACGGTCTCGTAGGAGTTCAGCGACAGACGGACATCAACGACAGACATTTTTTTCGGGTGGTACCCACTATAGTCGTGACTATACAGAGGGCGATACCAAACTCTGCTTACGCAGAATTGATAAAGTAGACGTGCCGTTTTGCCCAAAATCAAAACGGCATACCCAACTCTGCGATGGGTTACCATCATCACTAATATTACCACCATCATCACTACTACTATCATCATCACTACAATGTCACCATTATCACTACTACTATCATCATCATCATTACTATCATCATCACAACTACTATTACAATTATCACTACTACTCGCACCATCATCACTAATACTGTCACCATTACTATCACCATTTTGTTTACCTAAAATCATATCTACTGCACAAATTCAAAACATATTTGTTTTATTGCCGTCGCATTGACGCACCGAATGTTCGTGTGAAGTTTGGTGAAAATCCATCGAACTGTCTAGGAGTTTTCGGACAGACAGACAGACATTTCGGCCGGCATGTACCACTATACGGGGAGCGATACCACTCTGCTTACGCAGAGTTGATAAAAACGAATACCACCATAAACACCACCACTTAGTCTGTGTCCTAACAAGTAACAACCACCACCAACACTAATACCATCACTAACACAACCACTAATACCACCACAATTTTAACACCACTCACACCACCACTAAGAACCCCAATAATACCACCACTATTTTAACACCACCACTAATACCACCACTATTTTAACACCACTCACAGCTCCACTAAGAACCCCAATAATACCACCACTATTTTAACACCACTCACACCACCAATAATACCACCACTATTTTAACACCACTCTCACCACCACTAAGAACCCCAATAATACCACCGCTAATACCACCACCATTAACACTACCACCACTATCACTTCTTCCTTTAAAGAGATATTTTTAGTGTATTCCCTAGACCTCCATCAAATTAAAAATCAATACCCCAAGTCTCCCCTTCGAGATATATTAGTACATTTTTCGTTAGAAATAAATCCTATATTGCAGGCTCGCTACCGCACACCAGTAAACTAAATGGCACAAATTATCTTAAAATTTACAAGGAAATGGGTCGAAAATGCTTACAATCGTCATACTAATGGGGCGAACGTCTTAAAATGTCAAAAATAATTGATTACATGGGGGTCCAGCACCCCTCCTTAAGTGATAATATACCCTTAACACTACCAATTCGTCTGTTTCCTCACTACCACCAACAATCCACGAAGACAACAACTTATTCTTCCACCCATCACCTCCACCATTAACACCACCAGTTAGTCAGTGTCCTAACAACTTCCATCAACAACCACCACCAAACCACCAACACAACCTCTAAGTCTGCATACCACCCACCACCAACATCTGACATCTACCACCACTAACCCCTCCACCCTTAACACCACCAATTAGCATGTCTCCTAACTACCATCATTAAACCACCACCAAACCACCAACACAATCATTTAGTCTAACACCCACCACCACCACCATCTGACCTTCACCACCACTTAATTTGCAACCCAAGCCTCTGTCCCAAAAGCGATTAGTTATTTGATCGTGTAAATGCTCCTGTGATGAATAATTCCAGGAACAAATAATAGTTCATCTTCCGTCTGAAGCCATATATTTCCCTCAGTCCTTTTGTCGCCGAATATGAATAATGATTATAATGTTATATTTCAAGACTATTCAAAACACACTCTCCCTCTCCTGGCAACAATATTTAGAAGAGTTTATATGTATTCTTAGATGATATTTTTAGCTTTAATAGAAAACGGCATTTATTGAATTCATATTGTCACCAACCCACCTTACAAATATACCTAATTAATGAAATCAATGAAACTAATGAATACATGTAGTACTCCAAGGATTCGCACAAACCATTACGCTATCAAGACAGTTATAAATATAATTAAGCTAAATTATTAATTTGTAAAGCCAAACGTTATCTGAAGTTGAGAACATAGTCATTTCAGCCGAAGTTTCCAAATATACTGTATATTCATGTCTACATTAAACAAAGCACCTAACGATTAAAGCAGTATATATATATATACACGTTTTCCACAAATCAGTGAAATCCAGTCATGACAATAAAATGTGTTCATCAAACTAATAAATATTTAGTTTAGTTATTATTAATTTAAATGTATTGTTAGTATAACTTGTGATGCCTACCAGCGTTGGCAGAATCGCCTCTCGGTAGCCACTAGCGCTCGCCAGGGACATCGAAATGGGCTACAGTTATCAGAGAATGTTGTTCTTTCTTTCCTAGCAATCGTATTGTCATAGACAGTCCAGTGGTGGTCTTTATTTTCGTCTGTGACAACGGAAAGTATTTTATATAATTAATAGAATATAACATGCATTGTGTATAGTTAAGGAGAGAGAACAATATAGGCAGTGGGGTGGTAGTGTGTGCGTGCGTATACATGTGCTGCCTCCCCCCACTCGTAGGCTCGCGCGCGTGCCTTTCTCACGCCTCTTGATTGGCTGGTGTGTTTGGCTGTGTCACGTGACGCCTGCTACCTTATGACGTCTCGGCCCGTGATTGGCCGACCACCGCGTCTTTGTGGGCTCCTGTGTGCATGTGGGTCCACAGGAGCTGCCTCCTTCAGAGCAGGCCAGGGGCACACACGACTAACATCCCTTTTACAACTGTCCCCCATATTCCCACCATTCTGATACTGTCTCTCTCACTCAACTTCCTTCCTTTCATTCCTCTAATCTTTTAACATCACAGCACTCCCTTTGGGTTTTGTACACGATTTCATATCGGCCCATCGTATTGTGTGCGTCGCTCTCAGATATATTTACATGTATTAGAATAGGCTATAAGGGTTCTTAGTCTATGGAGGTTGGATGACTCTGTGTGTGTCACCCTCAGCGTCCTTAAGTTATGGAGGTTTGACGACTCTTTGTGTGTGTCTCCCTCATGATCAGTAGTGCTCTGCTCGGTTATTTAATGCTAGACTGGGATAAGGTTTCTGTTGTCGTTGTCACCGATGTGTGTACGGTTCGTTTATACCTACACGACTTTGACGGTTTCTGTGGTAGCCTGGGTCATCCTTTTGGTTGTGTCTTTTGCGAGTCAGGATCGTGTTGTAAGAGGGCATTAGCCTACTATCTTATAACACAGTGTTGCCTCTTTGCTTGACTTTAGAGGGATCGCCAGGGTAGTGCCAGATACTTGAGATCTGGATCTACCAAGAGAGCATCCCCGTCATTAACGTAACTTTAACAATACCGCCTTAAGGACAACGCTAGGCTATGAGCCTGTCTTGCTCACCACAGTTTCCTAACCTTGATATCCCAGCTAGACTTTATTCGCCTAGCAGACACTAGTTAGGACCTAAGCTCTTTTGATATGTATGCATTATTATTCACAAGCATTTATTAGTCTAGGTTGTTGTTGAGTTGCACAACCATAGTAGACTGTTTCGTTGATAAGGAAGTACTTCTTTTAGTGTCGAGCATTACTACCGTTGCGCCTTTATAGTAGTCTCATGTCAGTTAACATTATAAGTCCTATCTTTTTGTGCATTTCATTTACACGTGTGGTGTCTTGCCTCCTGCATTTATATAGTTTAAGATACGAGCATCTTATGAGCATCAGACATTCTTCAGAAGTTTCCAGGTCTATGCTGTAGGACTATACTTCACCTTCTTTCAGATAGGAGTAAAGAGTTTATTGTTGTTTAGAGTAACTGTATTAAAGCATTTTTTCATTGTATTAAATCTTGCAGTGATTTTAATTAATCTTTCCCTACAGTAGATTCTTGTTTATGCATTTTAACGTAACTTGCATCCTGTGTGTTATCAGGCTATACCAGTGTGGGTTTGCCTGAAGTAGAGTACATTTATGCCCAGTCATGGATACCCCGTTTTCGCAGATTAACTCTGGAGGGTATAGGTGTTTTGTTCGCCGGCATATAAGTTCAAGGGTTTGGATCTAGCGTACGTACCGTTGTTGCATAGTGCCCTATTACTAGTCCAATCATTAAGTGCCCTTGTTTTATTCGTAGCCCCGGTCGTAACAAACTTTACAATATACCAGACCAGATGGATGGAGTAAAATAGGAAAGAAGAGTAATTGGATAGAGGAAGAACAAGCTGAGAAGTGAGAAGTACAGTAGAAGACTGAAAGTTCTCGGTGTCAACCAAGTTGCTTTATTGAACAATATAATATACTGTGCAGAGTTATAGGTTGGGCTTTACTGCGCCAGAGAAGGGCAGCGTCTCTGAAAACCATTATATTGGCCAAATAAATGTTGGTTAAAGCCTGATATAAAATGACGAAAAAGATACTCACTCTATACTCTTTTCATTATAAGTAGGCGAAGATGTTTGTTTACGTATATAGACATGTGAAACAAATAATATAGATATTTTCATTTCAATATCGTTTCTACATAACTAGTACAATATTTTGTTGTTGTGAATTCACATCAGCTCACTGACGAAGGTAGTGGCATCAAAGTTCATTGCCTGGTTATGATGAACAGACCTTAATTATGTTGAGTTAAAACCAGTCTTAACGAAATTTGTATAATAGTGATTTAAAAGCGAGCATATTGTGAAAGTGTAGTCATGCATATACAGTAGCTAACGGAATTATACAGTGACTAAACATGTCTTAATACAAAATGTTCATACAATGCTTTATAATAGTGTGAAAATAATTGTCGGGATATGTGGCTAAATACTACAATAGAGCACGTATAAAGGTTTACTCTCTGTATTATGTGAACATTATTTGTTTGTTTGCCAAAGCAGTAGCTGGTGGGGTGAGCATAACATATCTACTAAGTTTCCTATGCGGTCACATCAAATTGTTAAAGAAATCATTTTTAGTGCTAACATTATGGAAAAGATATATATATATATATATATATATATATATATATATATATATATATATATATATATATATATATATATGTATTATATATATATACTGTATATATATATATATATATATATATATATATATATATATATATTATATACACTAAGGATATTTGGCAAAATATTCTCCAATCCTAACTTAAGAACATTATTTACACTTCGAGTATTACTGCTTATCCCTTGAGCGTCAATTATGTAAACAAAAACAAAGATATATTTTGTCATGTTGGTTTGAAATTGTTTTTAATGGACGAAAACTTTTACTTCCAATTGAACGTCAATTGAACGTCGTGTTAGTATCATAGACTTTGGAATTACTATTTTGCCTTTAATCATATATTAAAGGGCCTGCAATACTCGTTCATATACGTTTGTCAGGCTGAGTACGATGTAGAGCAAAATTAACCCTTTCAAGAGACGAGGGTGCGTTTATACATTTAATTCTGGCTATGATTAGACGATTTATATAAGTTTAGGAAGCAATTTTGAGAGTCACAGGGTTAATTGGTATACATTAGTCTTTACCCGATTGATTACTAGAGGATTTTTCAAAGCTCAGTTAAATCGTCTTTTGTTATCTAGAATTAACATAATAATGCGTCCTCAAATTGTGAAAGGAAAAGGCGACAGTATCTATTTTTATCATCCATTAATTTATATACTCATTTTTATATCGTCGCTAGACCTCCATCAAGCTTAAAAACACGCCCCCTAATCCCCCCTTCAAGATAAATTTGTAAATTGTTCGGTAGAAAAATGTCCCGGCCTAAGGCCGGTTCCTTTTAACATTACAGGCTCGCTATCACTCGCCAGGATAAAATCGACACCTAGATGGCACGAAAGGTCTTAATATTTACTACGAAATGGGTTGAAATATCTTAAAATCACCAAATTAATGGGTCGAACGTCTTATAATCTCAAAACTAATGGGACAGAACATGAGGAAGAAGGGGACCAGAGAAACAACCCATCTCCCCTTAACGTGTATTACGTGTACGAGAGTGTTGACAGTTAATGTAGGCCTCAGAATCCTACACAGTCCAGCTCACCAATAAGTCACACCTTGTAGCCGTAATGCACGGTATAGTTTTGAGCCTATTAAACCTATATCCCAATCTGTGGCAGTCTTTACAAATTATTCAGATTAAATCCCTCTAAGTCTAGGCGGTAACTGAGCATATTGCCTTCTGGCAGAAAGTATAGTTTATACTTATTAATATAGGTAGCGCCAACGAACTTGACAATTATCTTGACCCCTTAACTTCTCATAACTCAAAATGAATGAAAGCAATCGAGCTGACATTTCTATCATTTGGGAAGAGCCCACCAGGAAATAGATGGGGATATTTGCAGCCAGTTTGCTCTAGGCCCGTTTGAGTTATGTGAAGTTAAGGGGTCAAAATTATTGTCAAGTTCGTTGGCACTACCTATAGTAATATACAGCATAAGATACATGTTACTAGCCATATCACTCACAAATCAGATCGATTAAAGTTATTCAATCCACAGTTTGAAACAAATTGGATTTAGGTAAGGTAGATTAGGTTAACTTAAGTTAGGATTAAGTTAGTCTATGTTATGTCAAAGTTAGTTTATGGCTTGTTTACTAAAGGCGTGGGTGAAGTTAGTTTATGGCTTGTATACTAAAGGCGTGGGTGAAGTTAGTTTATGGCTTGTTTACTAAAGGCGTGGGTGAAGTTAGTTTATGGCTTGTATACTAAAGGCGTGGGTGAAGTTAGTTTATGGCTTGTTTACTAAAGGCGTGGGTGAAGTTAGTTTATGGCTTGTATACTAAAGGCGTGGGTGAAGTTAGTTTATGGCTTGTATACTAAAGGCGTGGGTGAAGTTAGTTTATGGCTTGTTTACTAAAGGCGTGGGTGAAGTTAGTTTATGGCTTGTTTACTAAAGGCGTGGGTGAAGTTAGGTTATGGCTTGTATACTAAAGGCGTGGGTGAAGTTAGTTTATGGCTTGTTTACTAAAGGCGTGGGTGAAGTTAGTTTATGGCTTGTATACTAAAGGCGGGTGAAGTTAGTTTATGGCTTGTATACTAAAGGCGTGGGTGAAGTTAGTTTATGGCTTGTTTACTAAAGGCGTGGGTGAAGTTAGTTTATGGCTTGTTTACTAAAGGCGTGGGTGAAGTTAGTTTATGGCTTGTATACTAAAGGCGTGGGTGAAGTTAGTTTATGGCTTGTTTACTAAAGGCGTGGGTGAAGCAACTCTGAACGTCGACGAAGTGACTTGAAGGCGAAGTGACGACAAATTGGATCACTTTTCGGTATTTTTTTTTCTTTGATTTATTTATTTATTTATTTTTTCCTCCCTAGACCTCCATCAAACTTAAAATACACATGCATTAGATCCCCCTTCTAGATATTAATTTTTACAATTTTCGGTAGAAAAATATGCCGGCCAAAGGCCGGTTCTTCTAAAATTACAGGTTCACTATCGTTCGCCAGGAAACAAAAACTACACCTAAATAGCAAGAAAGTTCTTAATATTGACAAACAAATGGGGCGAAAGGCCTTAAAATCGACAAACTAGTGGAGCAAACAACTGAAAATCTGAAAACTAAAGGGGGTAAACATGAGGGAGAAGGAGGTATATAAATACGGCCCATCTCCCCTTAATACGCACTTCATATTTCACTAGATAAAGGATTCAATTTATCTTCACTCTCCACAAACTCTTCCCATTTCGGAAATTTACTGCCGCTCTCTGTTTTCTTCCCTCGTTACGTTTGGCTCTGTGTATTTTATAAATATTCAGGTGGCATAAAACCCCGGTGAAATTATTCCAAGATGAAAATGTTATATGGTGGATGATTTTTATTTCAACGTTACACACGTAAGGATAAACTCTCTCTCTCTCTCTTACGAGACAGACTCGTAAATCACTTAGAGGAAAATAACATACTTAAAGATACTCCACACGGCTTTCGTAAAAAACGTTCCTGTTTAACAAACCTCTTAGACTTCTTCCACGATATCCTCAACCTCTACGATGAGAGTAAAGCTGTAGATATTATATACCTTGATTTTCAAAAGGCCTTTGACAAAGTTCCCCCACAAACGTTTACTGCTAAAACTAAAAGCGCATGGAATACAAGACGGTGTGTTGAAATGGATAGACAATTGGCTCAACGACAGAAAGTAAAGAGTAGTCATAAACGGTAAGGCATCTAAATGGACCAATGTAAGTAGCGGGTTACCCCAGGGATCGGTACTAGGACCAATTCTCTTTCTAATTTACATCAACGACATAGATGAGGGTCTCACCTGCACAATCTCAAAATTTGCTGACGATACAAAAATTGCAAATAGCGTACTCTCAAAAGAACAAGTTGACGATATGCAACACAATCTACATAAATTGTCATGTTGGGCCCAAATTTGGCAAATGAGTTTCAATGCGGATAAATGTAAAGTACTACATATCGGATACCTAAATGAGAAAGCAAACTATTAGATGAATGGCACTCAGCTTAAGAATGTAAACAGAGAAACCGATCTGGGAGTAACAATATCGAGTAACCTAAAACCGAGTCAACAATGTTCAGAAGTTGTAAAGAAGGCAAACAAAATAATTGGCTTTATAGGCAGGTCATTTGAGCATAAATCCAAAGACGTTATCCTAACCCTTTACAATTCCTTAGTCCGCCCTCTTCTGGAATACTGCGTTCAATCCTGGTGCCCTTATTACTAAAAAGATATAAACAAGCTAGAACGAGTTCAACGTAGAGTTACCAAAATGATACCTAGCCTAAAGAACAAACCATACGAAGAGCGTCTTAGAGAATTAAATCTATTTCCTTTAACCCAGCGCAGATTAAGAGGTGACTTAATTCAAGTGTTCAAAATCATCAAAGGCATCGACAATATGAACTGTAGTAAGTACTTCACTATCGACCAATCTAATTACACGCGGGGAAACGGTTGCAAAATTATTGGTAAATCTTTTAACTCACACGAATCTAAGAATTTCTTCTTCAATCGAGTTGTCAACTTGTGGAATGGGCTTCCCCGAAACGTTATAGACTGCATCACCGTTGATTCATTTAAACTCCGCCTAGACAAATATCTCGCATCAAACCCGCGACTGACTGCGTTTGTAAATTAATAACTTTATTTTATCCCCCCTCAGTTACTAACCCATCTGTCCACTACTAACTTCCTAATCCTGCCACGGACATTAGTTCCAGGGCAGTAATTCCCTTTCCAATGTTTCCTTACCCACTCTAAACCACTGTTTGGACACTTGATCCTCAGTGTTTTGGAGGACAAGCAACCTAGAAGGGTCACTAGATATGTTGTTGCTTGATTTCCTTTGTACTCCTTTGTACTCTCTCTCTCTCTCTCTCTCTCTCTCGATACATACACACTTTTATTGACACACTTACTTGGTTGTGAGATCCAGTGATTATATTCCCTTCAATATAACTTAGCAGCTTATTCGCCTCTTCTCCTCACAGCTACTGATGATTATTTCAATTTGTTTTTCTCCCTCATTATTAAATTGCAATAGCCACTACACACACACACACACACACACACACTTCTGTCAATCCACCACGTTTAGTTGTTGTTAAGCCCATGGGAGTTTGTGGCCCAGTGCATATAAACGGAGTAGAGGGTTGACTAACTACGAACTGTTGGGCCTTACTCATTAGTTCACTTGTTTGGTTGGTTGGGGAGCTGACTAAGATAAACACCTTACTCGTCACCCCAACTCCCGAACACACACTTTATCTCTAATATACTTTTAAACAGGCGTCGGTACCGACGCCTTAAGACTCAAAAATCTATCAAGGATCCTATGTTCCTTACTGGAATCAAGCCAAATATGTTCTTCGACTTGCCAAACACTCTTTCATCAATAATAAATGCACTGAACTGTCCAACTCTAGCTCTTCCCAACCTTTTTGGCATCTAGCCAAAAACCTCTCCAGCATTTTTTTCTTCCTCGTCTTTCCCAAACCTTTTCCATTCTGATGGCACAACCATCACTTCTTCCTCTGACAAAGCTGAACTCTTCACTCAAACTTTTGCTAAAAACTCCACCTTGGATGATTCCGGTGCTATTTCTCCCTCACCACCTCCCTCTCTTCTACTTATGCCTAATATCATAATCTCTTCTAAAGATGTATTTTCTACCCTCTCTGAGCTTAATACTAAGAATGCGTATGGTCCGTCGGTGTTTCTCCTGTTGTACTAAAACAATGTGCTTCTGTGCTGAATTCTTGGCTAGGCAAACTCTTTCGTCTCTGTCTCTCCTGTAACGTCTTCCCTTCTTGCTGGAAGTTTGCTCTCATTAAACTTGTCCCAAATAAGGGTGATCGCTCGCAACCCTCCAACTATTGTCCAATTGCTCGCTTCTCTTGTATCTCTAAAGTTTTTGAAACTGTTCTTGCTTCCAAATTTCTTAAGCATTTCTCTTCTCATAATCTACTCTCAAATCCCCAATATGGCTTCCTTAACCCGGCAAGTGTGGGAAGACTCTTAAGAGTTTCCCCGGGCGACTGCGGGAAGACTCTTAAGATCCTGGGCCTAAAAAAATCCATTTAAAACACCCCAAAAAAACTTGATTTTTTTTTTTTTTTTTTTGCCCCTGGGCCATACCAAATATCACTCCTCCACATCCCCTCCTTCCCCATTCCCCCCCCCCCCCCTCCTTCAGTTATCACCTATTTTCCCTGTTATTCCCTTCTTCTGTGGTCTATTTTCGTGCTAACATTAGCGAGTTGCAAGCAGGGCGTTGTCATCATTGTTACCAAGTGTGGGAAAGAGCGAGAGAGAGAGTATTGCGCAACAGTGTCTCTCCAGACATGGGGAGGAGTGGAGGAGTGGGAGGCTGCCTCAGCATTTGGTTATGTAACTCCCGGCCTCTATCGCCAATTTTGACCATCCAAACGCTGTTTCCACTTAATTTATTGTTGTGACTGGTTAATATCTTCATATTAATGGTAAAATAGGCGCATATGAATAAGTATTAACGATATTTATGGTAAAATAACAATGTTAGTGATGGGAACAGCTCAAATACGTGCGCACAGGCGTGTGGTGTCTCATACCCCCATGCGCACTTCTTAGGTTAAGGGTCGCTCTACTGGTGATCTTTCATATCTTACTAACTCTTGGTCCTCCTCCTTTCGGGACTTCGGTGAGACCTTCTCTATTGCACTAGACATCCTAGAAGACAAGGTCTTCGATAGAGTCTGGCACAAATCTTTAATTTCTAAACTACCCTCCTTCGGTTTCTCTCCCTCCATCTGTGCCTTTGTCTCTAATTTCCTTTCTGGCCGTTCCATAGCTCAGGTTGTGGACGGCCATCGTTCACTTCCTCATCCTATCAACTCCGGTGTTCCTCAGGGCTCTGTCCTATCTCCCATCCTCTTTCTAATTTTCATAAATGATCTCAACTGTACCTCCAGTCCCATCCATTCGTATGCAGACGACTCTACCTTACACTACTCAATTAGTTTTCCAGAATGCCACAGCCAGCAATCCCTCAAAGACAAACGTAATGAAGCCATGCAACACTTATCTTCTGATCTAACTACTATTTCCAATTGGAGAAGAGAAAACTTTGTTGCCTTTAATGCTTCCAAAACTCAATTTCTTCATCTTACTACCCGTCCGGAACTCCCAGAGGACTATCCCTTACATTTCAACAATACAAAAATCAATCTTTCATCTTCTCTCAATATTCTCGGTGTCTCTTTTTCTTCTGCTCTCACTTGGAAGGACCATATTACCAGTCTTGCTAAGGCAGCCTCCCAGACGCTGGTTGTGCTCAACCGCCTCAAGGGGTTCTATACCCATGCACAGCTTCTTGCTCTGTACAGGGGCACAGTGCGTCCTTGTATTTAGTATTGTTCAGATGTGTGGGGAGGATTCTCTCACACCGCACACTGTAGAAAGGAAAACCTTGCGTATCATTATTTCCCATTATTTCCCGTTCACTGACCAACTCTCTGCAATCTCTCTCTCTTCGCCGCAATGTTGCATCTCTCTCGCTATTCTATCGCTACAACAATAATCAATGTTCCTCATAGTTTTTCCAGTGTATACCACCTCCTCTACATAGTGTACATAGTACCCTTCTTGCAACACAATCCCACCCCTACTCTGTGTAACTCTCCAACCCAAGAGTGAAACGTTATTCACAGTATTTCTTCTATTCAACTGCTGAGCTCTGGAACTCTCTCCCAGAATCAGTCTTTCCCTCTTCCTATGACTTAAATTGCTTCAAACTCTGTGTCCAGGCATTTTGGCACGAACGTCCCTTAATTTTTGCCCTGTCACTCTTTCAACTCTGGGGGAGGCACTCGATACAGGCAGTTCTGCCTTTTGTCACCCTCACTCACATAGAAAAAAATATGTAAATATATATATACTGTATATACTGTATGTATATATATATATATATACTTTTTGTTTCTCCAAAATTATAAGTATATTTGCCTCCTCGACAAAATAAATAACACATTGGTAGATATATAAAATAAAATATAACGGATTGTGCATTGAAAAGAATTTAGTATAAATATTTTGCCTTACGGGGAGAGAGAGAGAGAGAGAGAGTGAGAGTGAGTGAGTGACAGAGAATCACAATTGATGCATATTTTTCTGCACACAGCAAACTTTGCTGACCTACCATAAGAAGTCTCACGCGTAAAAATGCATGTTTGTTTTGTTTGCATTTGTTCCAAACTCATGCAATTATAATAATAATGCTACGAATAATCTAAAAATCAGCAACAAATGGTTCTATATCATTTCCTGAATTTCCTACTAAAATTGCAATATACAGTATTTTACAGTATTATTTCTTCCTATACATATGCATTATATTCTTTAAATTACTTAATGATTATATATATTTTGTTTTTTTATTTGTACGACAAAATGATATGTCTTTAACAACCACATACACATAAATAATCAAACACGTTACCCTATACAACAGTATATTTATCCATGTATTACATAATGCTGTAGAGGTGTGGGATGCGGCAAGTGAATGTCACCTTAGATCAAAACTTATAATATTCAATACTTTGCAAAAGAAGGCTGTTAGCATGATTAGATCAGCGTTTTAAAGAAAAAGTACTGAGCCACTGGTCATATAATTAAAATTACAAATTATTCACGATTTACATGAGTACTCAATCGCTAAATTGATTTTAACCCCTATGTATCGGCGCGCAACATAAGTCGAGTATAATAAATCTGGACTATCTGGCGGCGCGCGACATAGGTCGTGTGGCAATTTCAGCACGTAATGTTGCTGAGAGAGAGAGACAAGTGGTGGCAGGAGAGTAGCGAGCGTATGACTGCTCCAGACCACCGCAGCGAACCTACTGACACGAATCCCACCTCCTCCCTCCCTCTCTCACTCGCTACATACTGAATTGTATGGGGAAAGTACCGAATTACATGCTTTTTGCACTCGCGTTGCGCGGTTGTTGCAAGAAAACTAGCCGTCATAAAAGGATCATTATGGTGTCATTGGAAAGCTCTGTTTATGCCCTTTCAGGGATAGATACTTGTTTTACGCTCTGGGTCTTATTTAGGCATGAAAATGATCACGTAAACAGCCCTATTTTGGCTAAAAACACCCCGCTGGGCGGTACATATAAATAAACCGCTAGCCCGCTAATAAGGTGTTAAAAGTTAAAAAATATCTTGTACCCTCATTATTAGGTTATATGTTTCCTGTATAACCCTTATAATTTCCCCCATTTATTTTATACACTTTCACCACCAACTACAATATTTTTATCTTATTATATAATTTTAATTGATTAATTTCACTCCCAACACTAAACACCCCCAAATTATATTAATGAAACTATAGGATCTCTTCATATGTATTGAACTATTCCTGTATATATGTCATTACTCAATTATTATCACACTTAGCAATATCTTAATACACAGACTATATAATATATGATTATAACATTACCGGTATCTCATATGTTTATATCTAATATTTTGTCTAGGATCTTTCTTGGGATAAATACAACATTTCAAGCACCCTTCCTGTTGCCAAGCCATCACACATCATTAGTCAGCAACCATTACAACTACTCCCTTCCTATTAAGCACGTTCGCCTGTAGTGTTGTGACAGCCAAGAGATAACTCCTGCTCATTTATTCATCAGGGCAACTCACCCTGCCCGGAGCTCTGCTTATCTCCCATACCCTGGACCTTTAAATATACCCTCCACCTTCCAACCCTGGTATCCAGGTATGTTTGGCACCCAATAACCTTGTATATACATCTTGTAGTTTCATACCTGCATAACAAAAATAAATAACTAAATATCATGATCGCATACCTTCATTCAGCTTGCGAGTGATTAAAACCCCATGGGTCTACGTTGCTTTGTTCCGTGTTTATGACCGCGAGAGTCTAAAGCAACTTTCCACTCCTCGAGTGTACTTTTACATCATATAGAAGAACATTTAAATACTATATGTTGGTAAGGTAAACTTCAAATACCATGTTCTGGTACAATACTTTTGGTTTTATAGTACTTCGGATATACATACTATAAGTGCTTATAAGTCGAAGCTGCAGCAGTACACCGATAGTAGTGCATGTGAATGTTCTTATAGTATGTTTTATGTGCAAGACATTTGTGCATGTGTGTGTGTTACGACTGGGGTTCAAATATATCAGGGCTCTTATTCATCGGACTAGTAATGGCATAAATGTTACAACGGAAAGCGCTAGCTCCAACCTCTGATGTATATTCCCAGTGAACAAAGAACACAAATACTCTACAGAGTTCTATATGCAATAATAGACTATCAAACTCTCAATAAATGTGCGTCTACTCTAGGCTTAATGTTATGTGAAAACAGCCTATTACTACCTATAACCGAAGGTGCTTGGTTATGGTATGCAAAGTAAGGTGGTAAGAGAAGTTACAGCTTACATTACTTTAATCAATAAATGTCAGGCACTCCTGCATGAAAGAAAGTGCACTAAAGTCCTTCAACACTAACAAGGAATCTTCTTTAAATGTTAGATGCTATAAAGATGCTCGTATCGGAAATGGAACCCAAAAAGGCAGGCAGCGGAACAATGCTCGTGCAGGCTATGCACACAAAAAGGTAGAATATATAATGCCGTCGGAGCCAAGAATATCCTAAACACTACAACAATAATAATAATCGCCACGACAATGCAGTATTCCTATCAACAAAAAGAGCCTAAGTCGTTTGTGTCTCAATACATCAAACTAGGCTGCGAAATGCTTGTGTAATCATAAACAGGTATGCATAAAAAGAGTAATTAGGTTAATATACTTAATGTCTACCATGATTGATAAAGTCTAGCTAGAGTCAATGATACGAGATACTGGTGCGCATGGCATGCCGCATAGCCTAGTGCAAATCTCAAGTCTGTGCGTCAAATATTACGTTATAATGAAGGGTAGCTCTCTTGAGAAACCTTAATACCGAAGTATTAAGCGTTCTCCTGGCGTACCTCAAAGACAAACAATCGAGACTAGAACAGTGCAGAATGGTATAGGCAAAAAGCCCTCATTCGTGCATGCTCTATTCTCAATGGCACACAGACTAGAATTTGCTCAATCAACTCCAGTTCTCAGGTATGTCGTGCCGCTTTTAACTAAAGCCAGCACTCATAGGAAACAATACCTTATAATATCAGACTCCCAGTCTAGCATTATCTAATCCAGCAGAACACTAATAACTAAAGGAAGCAGTACTAAACAATATAAATGCCAACCAATGCTTCGTGATCCACTTATCTTAACAACTAACCTACATAGGCTATATCAGACCTTAACACACAATACAACTGGCCAGCATGAAGCTGATTTTGCAGAGTTAACCAGAGGGGGTATAATATTAATAAAAGGTGGTGAAGGATATGGAAAATGAGAGAGATAGGCAGAGGAAAAGATTCTCAGGTACGGAGCGGGGACAGATAGCAAGGGAAAAAAGATGGGTGTGTTCTAGAAACCAGATCTGAGGGAGAGAGTGGCGAGGAACTGTATATATACTCGCACTAGCTCGAGCCGCGTGGGAAAACAGCGGTTACAAGTCATCTAACCACTAGCAAAGCTTACAGCATGGTAAGGGCCTCTCTCCACCAACCCCCGCGAGGCAGCCAGCCGTGACATCATCGAGCAGGACAAAAAACACTGCGCGCCCCCTCTCACTCTGTTCTACTCCCTCTCTCTCTCCCAGATCCTATCATTACTAGTTAATGATAAAACATATACTTTACAATTAAATATATAAAGCCTTGACATGGGTGAAAACAAAAAGCCTTTCTGGACTGCCCATGACACAAGCTTTCATATGAAATAAAGCACACTCTAATACATAAACTGTAGCCCCATCCACTGCCCTGGCGATCCTAGCGGGTCACTGTAGGACAAGCCATGCGGTTCTAACGGAGTGGTTAACGTCACACCCCCCCCCAAGATTCTTCTCAGAGGCCCCAAGGCTCACAAAAATCTGATGGTTAGAACCCATGCTATATCTCCACTTCCCATCACCCAGCGGCAGTAAAATATCTGGCACAGTTCTTCAACAAAACATTTTTCAAAATTATAACCCTCCCTAACACCATAGGTTAAATTATATGTAGTTATGCTCCTCAAGAGCGAGCTTCTCTAGCCCAGCATTCTGAGAGGAGTGCAACTCAGAATTACTGCTATAACATACTAACAAAAATCAACTATCAAAGAAAGAGTTTTTATTTGATTTTTATGTTTATAATTTGTTTATTTCGGCTGCACTATAGGGGCAAGCCTAGTTTTTTCTTCTATACCAAACGCTCAACTCCTGCTTTACGACCCAATACGCTGGGCTACAACCGCGAGCCAACAAGCACCAAGCGCAAAATACTATTCAAACTAAAGCAGGAGGCTACCCGTGTGTCAATCTACCCAGGATCATATACCCTTGAACGACCATCTGCAACCACGTTGTCACAACCGGCAATATGGCGTATGTCCAGGTTATATACCAGTAACCTTAGTGACCACCTGGTCAGCCTCATATTCCGATTGTGAAACTGGTCCAAGAACTTGAGAGGGTGATGATCGGGGTAAACTACAACGACCGGACCATAGGCTGGAACACAGACCTCGAAATGCCTCAGAGCAAGTACAACCGCCAGCAGCTCCTCCTCGACAACAGAGCAGCTCCCCTGGGCCGAATTGTACTTCTCCGAGCAGAAACTAACAGGATGCTCCAGCCCATCATCTTCCTTTTCCACAAGGACGGCACCAGCCCCCACACCACTAGCCTCCGTTGCTAGTTGGAAAGGTAGGCTAAAGTCAGGGGCCCTGAGGATCGGGTGAGTGCACAACAGGTGGTTTACTTCTCTAAACACCTTCTCACACTCAGGCGCCCATTTGAACTTCTTATCCTTCCAGTTATCCTCCACCTGAGCTTGACTGTCCCGTTCTCCTTCTCCACCTTGACTGCTAAACGTCATCACAGGCACAGTGAGAGGCTCAGGGGGGTGCCTCCCATACTCCTTCATGGGATTAACATGACATAACTGATTGTGCTTCCGCCTGTCTGGAGTGGCTACCAAGTAAACCAGGTCCGATAGCTCCTCCACCACCCTATAAGGACCAGCGTACTTCGCGGATAAGGGGTGACCTACAAGGGGCAGTAGAATCAACACCTCCTGACCCACGTGAAACTCCCTGAGTTCAACCTTGAGGTCGTACCTGTCCTTCCTGAGGGCCTGAGAGCTAGTCAAATTACGGCCAGCCAACTCCAAACTGCGCAACATCCGTTCTCGACTGTTGAGGACACACTTGAGCATAGAACAAGGTTTTTCTGCACCCTCCCATACTTCTTCAACCATATGGAGAGGCCCTCTGACACGGTGTCCAAAGACGAGCTCATTAGGGCTGAATCCCAAACTCTCCCCAGGTACCTCCCACACAGCAAACAAAACATATGGCAGGCCAAGATCCCAATCCCTCCCACTCTCAAAGCAACAACAACGAAGCACAGATTTCAAGGCTGAGTGCCATCGCTCTAACACACCCTGGCTCTCCGGATGATATGCAGATGACACAACCCCAACAATCCCATGCTGCGGCATTGCTTGTACAAAGAGGCTAGAAGTGAAGTTGGGTCCCCGGACTGACTGAATCCCCTGCGGGTAACCATACCGGGAAAAATACACTAGCAAGCTTCGGACCACCGTCTTCGCCGACCCATTTCTCATAGGGTACGCGTCAGGGTACCTTGTTGCTACATCTCCCGACTGTGCATCACTGTCCTCCTTCAACTCTTTCGTCTTTTTAAGCCCATCCTCTGCCCCTTCAGGAACAGTTACTGGGTCTTCTCCAGACTCGAAATGTGGTCCTAATAATGAGTCCCCGAGAAGGTCCGTCGATACTAAACTCTCAACCGCATCAACTTTCAACCCCTTCTCGGTACCCTTCCTCCGCTGATCTAAAGATTGTTGACCAGAATGCGACTCCCTGGATGCAGAATCTCCGGTGACAACACACGCCATAGGCTGCACCGGACACTTCTCAACCCACTCCTGCTCCTCCCTACTCACGTCGGCCGGCTTCTCGACAACGACTAAGGGTGGAGCCTCAGAAGTAGGCCCCGCAAAGTCGTTGCCAAGAAGGAGGTCGACGCCCCCAACAGGTAACTTCTCCACAATTCCTACATCCAGGTCACGAGTCACACCATCAACTTCCACCTTCATTCTTACAAGCGGGTATAACCTTGTCGCATTAACTCCCTGAACCACAACCACCCGCGCCGTATTGACAGGTTTACCAGTGAAATTTCTCAACAGTGTTTGCGATGCCCCAGTGTCACGCAAAATTCTCACCTCATGTCTTCTACCCCCCCACTCCACACAACCGAGTCCCCTGTGGTCACTAAAGGCATCACGGACAGGGAATAAGCCTTCCGGATCCTTCTGCACTGGCAGTGTATTTACCTCGGAAGAAATGCCTCTAACAAACTCCGATGTCCTCTTGAACACTCCAATGCCGTGAGCAAAAGACACGGCTGCCGGAGGAGGTCGACTAGGGCACTCATTTGCCTTATGACCCTCCTGGTGGCACCTAAAACACATAAATTTCGGTTTCGGCTTATACTGTGATGTAAAAGGCCCCTGACTTTTCACATACGGTGTGGTGGTAGGTTTGGCTTCAGTTTTAGTTTCATTGCTCTTTGGTTTAAATGTGTCATTGCTACGGGGAGGGGGAGGATAACGGTCCCTAGCACTTGCATCGTACTTCTGTGAGGACCCGCAACCCCGAATCAATGACAGCCGTAGATCAGCCATTTCTGCTGCTTCTACTAGAGTTCTTGGGTTTTTCTCCTTTAAGTTCAAAGTTAGATCACCGCCCGTGCTCTTAAAGAACTGCTCCAACATCATTAACTGCTTAACTCCATCAAACGTTGTTACCTTCTCAGATCGGAGCCAGTTCCCCATAGCATCGGACAAGTCCCGGGCGTGTTCCAAAAAGGTGCTATCTCTTCCCTTAGTTACACCCCGGAACTTCAAACGGTACGTTTCTGGTTGCAGTTCGTAAGCCCTCAGGACAGCCTCCTTGAGATCCTCGTACACAATACATAACTCCGAAGGTAATGCATCGTAGGCTTTAAGACCCTTGCCTATTAATCTAGAGGATACAAGTGCTGCCCATTTATTCTCTGGCCACTGGTGTTCCTGGCACTTCTTCTCAAAGCGTGCGAAAAATTCTGTTACACCACTCTCATCAAACACCGGAACCAGTTTCAATAAGTGCGAGAGAGACTGCTCATGAACACGGTTACCAGCCCCAAGTCGCTGTCCCGTTGCCTCTACTCGCGACTTCTCTACGTCCATGTCGGCACAGTACCTAGTCGACTCTAAATCCGCTTGGATTTTTGCTAGCTCTATGTGCTGAGACTGCTGACTGATAGTTTTTCTCTCTTCTATCTTGGCTAATTCTATTTGCTGCTGGAGCTCACATGCCCTTTGTTGCTGCTGAATCTGACATTTTCTCTCTTCGATCTTAGCTGATTCTATTTGCTGCTGATGCTGAAGCTTAGCTAATTCGAGCTGAAGCAATAATTCTGGAGTTAACCCTTGAGGAGGTGAAGGTGCTACAATGTTTGAAATTACCGGTGGTCCCCCCAGGGGCAACCCCCCCTGCCAGTCACCACCCAACTGCGGAAGCGTACCCGGGGTCGGCAAACTACGGGGATGACTGGGAGTCGAGTGTAGGGGAAGCATGGCCGAAGGGCTCTGAGCACTCAACCCATCTCGCTCACCAGTCACCCTGCCCAGTACACACGTTATCAAGTTATCCTTTGTCATGCTGCTAGTAACCGCATGACCGATAGCTGTGGCCAGGCATTGAAGATCGTACCGATCCATACCCTCCAACCGCTCGGCAGTAACAGGCCATTGCAAAAATATCCTAGCATCCTCCTCACAGTTCACCCGATTAACCCTTTCATCATGCTGCTGTTCCTCAGTTTCGACATTACGTACTGTGTCTCCATTCTCCTCTGACCCGGTATAAGACATGATGCTCACAAAAATTTCTCACCACAATATTAAAAAAAGAAGTACCCCAAACTCTTATACCTCAATATACACACAAAAATTATCGGAAATACTCAAGGGCTATACTATGTTGCAAAAAAAAAATTATTCTTGCTGATCCCCGCAAAATATTCCCCAAAACAACAAATGTTCCCTGCTTAATAAATGTAGGTTCACCAAATCCTAGGTAAGGTCGCCATTTGTTACGACTGGGGTTCAAATATATCAGGGCTCTTATTCATCGGACTAGTAATGGCATAAATGTTACAACGGAAAGCGCTAGCTCCAACCTCTGATGTATATTCCCAGTGAACAAAGAACACAAATACTCTACAGAGTTCTATATGCAATAATAGACTATCAAACTCTCAATAAATGTGCGTCTACTCTAGGCTTAATGTTATGTGAAAACAGCCTATTACTACCTATAACCGAAGGTGCTTGGTTATGGTATGCAAAGTAAGGTGGTAAGAGAAGTTACAGCTTACATTACTTTAATCAATAAATGTCAGGCACTCCTGCATGAAAGAAAGTGCACTAAAGTCCTTCAACACTAACAAGGAATCTTCTTTAAATGTTAGATGCTATAAAGATGCTCGTATCGGAAATGGAACCCAAAAAGGCAGGCAGCGGAACAATGCTCGTGCAGGCTATGCACACAAAAAGGTAGAATATATAATGCCGTCGGAGCCAAGAATATCCTAAACACTACAACAATAATAATAATCGCCACGACAATGCAGTATTCCTATCAACAAAAGAGCCTAAGTCGTTTGTGTCTCAATACATCAAACTAGGCTGCGAAATGCTTGTGTAATCATAAACAGGTATGCATAAAAAGAGTAATTAGGTTAATATACTTAATGTCTACTATGATTGATAAAGTCTAGCTCGAGTCAATGATAGGAGATACTGGTGCGCATGGCATGCCGCATAGCCTAGTGCAAATCTCAAGTCTGTGCGTCAAATATTACGTTATAATGAAGGGTAGCTCTCTTGAGAAACCTTAATACCGAAGTATTAAGCGTTCTCCTGGCGTACCTCAAAGACAAACAATCGAGACTAGAACAGTGCAGAATGGTATAGGCAAAAAGCCCTCATTCGTGCATGCTCTATTCTCAATGGCACACAGACTAGAATTTGCTCAATCAACTCCAGTTCTCAGGTATGTCGTGCCGCTTTTAACTAAAGCCAGCACTCATAGGAAACAATACCTTATAATATCAGACTCCCAGTCTAGCATTATCTAATCCAGCAGAACACTAATAACTAAAGGAAGCAGTACTAAACAATATAAATGCCAACCAATGCTTCGTGATCCACTTATCTTAACAACTAACATACATAGGCTATATCAGACCTTAACACACAATACAACTGGCCAGCATTAAGCTGATTTTGCAGAGTTAACCAGAGGGGGTATAATATTAATAATAGGTGGTGAAGGATATGGAAAATGAGAGAGATAGGCAGGAAAAGATTCTCAGGTACGGAGCGGGGACAGATAGCAAGGGAAAAAAGATGGGTGTGTTCTAGAAACCAGATCTGAGGGAGAGAGTGGCGAGGAACTGTATATATACTCGCACTAGCTCGAGCCGCGTGGGAAAACAGCGGTTACAAGTCATCTAACCACTAGCAAAGCTTACAGCATGGTAAGGGCCTCTCTCCACCAACCCCCGCGAGGCAGCCAGCCGTGACGTCATCGAGCGGGACAAAAAACACGGCGCGCCCCCTCTCACTCTGTTCTACTCCCTCTCTCTCTCCCAGATCCTATCATTACTAGTTAATGATAAAACATATACTTTACAATTAAATATATAAAGCCTTGACATGGGTGAAAACAAAAAGCCTTTCTGGACTGCCCATGACACAAGCTTTCATATGAAATAAAGCACACTCTAATACATAAACTGTAGCCCCATCCACTGCCCTGGCGATCCTAGCGGGTCACTGTAGGACAAGCCATGCGGTTCTAACGGAGTGGTTAACGTCACATGTGGCATGTGAGTGCATGTGTTCGTGCGCATTCTCGGTGGCTGCTCATTTTTCTTTTATTGTGACTAAGTAAATTACTATATACACTGTGACTATATAGATTATCAGAGAACATAAAGTATATGCTGCATGGCATCAAATCATCTATCTATCTATCTATTGCCTGACGCCGTGATCCCCGAAGGGGTGGCCACGAACGAACCGCCCCCATGCACCTCTGTCCCCAGTCAGTCGACGCCCCTCCCCCCAACCAGCACCGCCTTCGTTCATGTACTTCCTCACTCCATCCTTCCACCTCATATTCGGTCTACCTCTCCCCCTCTGTCCCTCCACCTCGCTCTCGTACACCCTCTTAGTCATTCTCTCGCTTTCCATACGTTCCATATGGCCGAACCATCTCAAGTTGTTCCTTTTCACACTTTCCAGCACATCTACCTCCACACCACACCTCCTTCTTACTTCCTCATTAGTCTGTCTATCCCTCCATGCATCCCGCACGCACTCCTTAAGTAATTCATTTCCACTGCTCTCACTCTTGGTCTGAGTCTCTCAACCAACGTCCATGCTTCGCTTCCGTAAGTCAGTGTCGGGATTACCACACTGTCATGCAAGGACTTCTTCACTTCCATACTGCCCACCCTATTTCTTGTTACTGCTTTTAGCGTTCCTACAACCCTCTTCCCCTGTTGTACCCTCTCCCGCACCTCTTCATCCATAGTCCCATCTTTACTCAACACACTGCCCAGATACTTAAAAGAGTTGACGATCTCCATAGCCTGACCGTTCAGCTTCACCTCACACTCTGTGACTTCACCCCTTTCGAAGACCATAACCTTGCTCTTCCCCGTATTTACCTTCAAATTCCGTTTTTCGCACACTGTTCCAAACTCATTTACCAGACCCTTGCAACTCCCATTCATTATCACTCATCAGAACTGTATCATCTGCAAACAGCAGTATAGGTAGCTTCCACTCAATTCCCTCCCTTTTCAGCGATACACCAACATCCACTGCTCTTGATAGTATTTCTTTCATAACTCCATCCATATATACAGTAAACAACCACGGGGACATCACACACCCCTGTTTCAAACCAACATTCAGGTCAAAGAACTCGCTCTGCTCACTCTCCACACGTACTGCCGCCTTTGCACCCTCATACATGCTCTTCACTGCTTTCAGCAACTTGCCCTCTACTCCGTATATTCTAAGTACTTTCCACAAACCTTCTCTATCCACTCTGTCATAGGCCTTCTCCAAGTCCATAAAGGCAACATACACCTTTTGTTTCTTCTCCAGATACTTCTCCACAACACAATTCAGGGTAAAAATCTGATCTACACATCCTCTTCCCTTCCTAAAACCTCCCTGCTCGTCGCCTATCCATTTCTCCGTTCTCACTCTCACTCTCTCAATCACTACCCTACTGTATACCTTCCCTACTACGCTTAGAAGACATATTCCTCGGTGGTTACCACACACTCCTCTTTCCCCTTTGCCCTTATATAGGGGGACTATTATGCCAGTCTTCCAGTCATCGGGTGCACTCCCCTTCTCCCATGCTAGTTTGCACATTTTCCATACCCTAGTATTGCAAATCATCTTTGTTATAAATAAACTAGTAGTTTTTTTTTTAATTAAATTTGAGCTGAATGCAGTAAAAACAAAAATGCCGAATTTATGTGTGAGTGATGCTGCAACTCTCTCCTGATCATTATTGTAAACTATCTTCAAGGCAGTCTCTATCATTTGTATAATTTATACGCCTTTGTGTCCATGATTTATGAGTCAAATGATGGATGGGAATGTTGATCTTAGTGTTATTTGACATTTTGAATGTCTTACTGTACTTGTTTCTAGCATTTATATATGACAGATTCGTCTGTAAGCTGTTCTACCTGTTCTCCTAGAAAAGACCAACTCTTGCAGCCAGTAACATGCTGAGTATCTGGCTGTTACTTCAGGCTTCTTGCAATACTAGATTAACCATTTTAGGGGTGCAGTATGTCCTTAACTTACTGGAAGAACTAAGATTAGAACAGATACACGTGCACGTTCATACGATTTATTTACTATAAATTCGAAGGTAGGTTTAATAAACATAGGTTAGTGACTGTCAATAAATAATCATAGCAATATGTACTTAAATGGATGCACAATAGAACCACATTAGATACAGACTCATGCTTGTGTGGGGAGGAGCTAAAGTTAGTGAAGTATGATACGTCTTGCCGAGGGAAATATTACTCTGTGCCTCAAGAGAAATACTGCTACTTGAGTGTGCGGGAGAGACAAGAGGAGTACTACTACTTGTCTGGACGAGAGGAATATTACACGTCTTGTCGAGAGACGTGTAGTATTCAACGCCTCAAGAGGAGTACTGCTTGAGTGTGGTGAGCTGAGCTATTCAAATCTATTTACTGTTTTTCGCCTCCTTATTTACCATAAATGGCTTTATTTTCCCAAAATAACAATAGTCGGCAGAGTTTCCTGATCAAACCTTATAATATGTCTTTGTCTTGATGGGCAGTTGTTATTATGAATATGATATAGTACACACACACTTACACACACTATGTAATATATAAAGTTAATTTAATTGCATCCCGAGTAAGGCTTTATTTCTCTAATTTGAATAATGGAAAAATAGACAGGATATGAATTGCCTGCCTTATTATACAATTCAATATGCGCAGAGAACAGCCAAATATGTTTCATACTGAAGCGAATAATATAAAAACTTTGATATAGAAATTCCTCTGATTTATTCCCCGCGCTTATTGAAAGGCAACACATAAATTTGACTTATTTTTCGTTTGTTGTCAGAGGGAAATATTACAGCGCAGTAAACACCAGGCTACAGATCGTATGGAGGAATATATTGATAACACACACGCGCACACACATATATATATATACACACACACAACTGGAGGCTTACTTGAATACAGACAGACACATAAACATCAATGTCATAAACAATGATGATATAATGCTTAACATTCGGTGGTGTACTCAAATGTTCACGGCTTATAGTAAAGACGAATACACTGTCATAGATTCAAGAAATGACAAAAATATTATAATTGTTTCATCAAAAGCTATGATGCTTCTGAGCTTGCACTGAGAATTAAAGGTCCATCATGTAAACTATAGATTGCAATAATTATATTGTAAATAATTGTTTCATCAAAAGCTATGATGCTTCTGAGCTTGCACTGATAATTAAAGGTCCATCAGGTAAACTATAGATTGCAATAATTATATTGTAAATATCTAGTACATCCTTTTTAGGCTACTCGAAATACTGTAGTTGTTGTAGTACAGGAATATAACACTTCACTAAAGCATAATAATAACCCCTAGAGGATTATGACACGTTTTTGACAGTTTATTTTGGCTATAATTTGATGATTTTATACAGCTTAGGGAGCATTTGTGAGAATTAAATTGGGTAAAGACTACCTCAATTAACCCTCTGTCTTCCATATATCCTTTATAATCTAAATAATACCGTCTAATAATAACCAAAATAAACTGGTAAAACACATCATTATTCTCAATAGCTTAAACAAAAAAGTAATTTGTCCAAGATATTTCGCCACGGATGATGGGGACACTGATAAAAATGTATATGCTGGCCATAGACTACAGTAGATCTGGACTGGACACGAAAATGGAACTTTGCAGTAAGGGACCCAAAATCGGTGAACGAACCCTGAAGTTCGAACCTCGAAACCGCGAAAATGTGGTATTTTCGCGGTTTCCAGGTTCGAACTTGGGGTTTCGTTCTCCGATTTTGGGTCCCTTACTGCAAAGTTCCAAATTCGTGTCCAGTCCAGATCTACTGTAGTCTATCATTCTGGCGTATATTAGTATCCATATATATATATATAATAATTATTCATCCCTAAAAGAGCACATTAAAGTGTCTAACCCTAGGATTTCAGTATATGCCCGGGCTATACTACTGCAATGATATTAATAATTTCAGCACGATGACGTAATATAGTCTACTTTCTTTTTTCTGTTTTTCTATGTGATTGAGGGAGGCAAAAGGCATTACTGCCTATAGCGAGTGCCTCCCCCATAGTTGAAAGAGTGACAGGGCCAAAAAACAAGGGACGTTCGAGCCAAAATGCCTGGACACACGGAGTTTGAAGCAATTTAAGTCATAGGAAGAGGGAAAGACTGATTCTGGGAGAGAGTTCCAGAGCTCAGCTGTTGAGTAGAAGAAAGTTTGAGAGTAATGTTTCACTCTTGGGTTGGAGAGTTGCACAGAGTTGGGGTGGGATTGAGTTGCAAGACGGGTACCACGTGCCCTACGTAAAGGAGGTGGTATGCACTGGGATAGCTCTGAGGAACACTGATTATTATAGTAGCGATAGAATAGCGAGAGAGATGCAACATTGCGGCGGAGAGAGAGAGACTGCAGAGAGTTGGTGAGTGGACGGGAGTTAATGATACGAAAGGCCTTCCTTTCAACTTTGTCCAGGAGAGCGGTGTGAGAGGAACCTCCCCACACATGTGAACAATACTCAATACAAGGGCGCACTATGCCCCTGTACAGAGCAAGAAGCTATGCAGGGGAAAAGAACCCCCTAAGGCAGTTGAGCACACCGAGCTTCTGGGAGGCTGCCTTAGCAAGACTGGTAATATGGTCCTTCCAAATGAGAGCAGAAGATAAAGAGACACCAAGAATATTCAGAGAAGATGAAGGGTTGATTTTTGTATTGTTGAAGAATAAGGGATAGTCCGCTGGGAGATCCTGACGGGTAGATAGATGGAGAAATTGGGTTTTGGAAGCATTAACCCTTTCACGCATTTATGACGCAGAGGTCGCCAGATTAGCAATAATAAATAGAGTTCTCTCACTCTTATAATTACCTCTCCAAAATTAGTTTTCTGCCCACAGCTAACTCAAAGACAACTGCAGAGGTTGAAGTAACTAAACTAAAGGTTTCTAAATACCCCTGATGGTAAGAAAGACTTTAAAGAATCCCCAATAGGCTCAAAACCGCGTCATATGTCGGAGAGGGTTAAAGATAACAAGGTTTTCTCTGCCCCAATTGGAAATAGTATTTAGATCAGAATTTAAGAGTTCTATGGCTTCATTACGTTTGTCGTTGAGGAATTGCTGGCTGGGGCGTTCTGAAAAACTAATGGAGTAGTGTAAGGTTGAGTCGTCTGCGTATGAATGGATGAATGGATGGTCTCAAAAGGGTAAGTACTATCTCAATAAACCATCTGAAGAACATACGTATTTCTGCAACAGCATATAACCGGCTAATGTTAACCAACAATAGGTAAAATGAACTCGGAACCCTACGGGTATTGCTGCGCTGAGGCATATTTTTCACCTATTCATAATCCTGCATATACTGTACTTATAAGAATAGTTCCATTGTGATATATGCAATCAACATTATTAACCTCTTGATATTTATGACACGTTATGACAGATTACTCTAGTTATCATTAGACGATTTTATGCAATTTAAGAAGGATCTCTATGAATCGAAGGGGTAAATACTATTTCAATTAACTCTCTAGCACCCACAAGATTTTCGTAAACTGAATACAATTGTCGTATAAGAGCCAGAATAAACTATCGTAACGCGTCATAATCCTCAAGGGGCTAATTTAGTCAGTATGTTGATGTAAGTATTCTATGATTGACCACGATGAACCTGCATACATGTTATTCATTTGTGTGTAACCCTTAAACCCTTTTTGGTCGGAGGAGAGTATTTTTGGGACTCACCCGTTTCGCTGCACTAGCTGGGAGATTTTTAGACTTTTCACCCCTTTAAATTGGTGATAATATAAAGCTTCACCCCATTCAGGTGTCGATTTAATCCTGGGCAAGCGATAGCGATACTGCCACTTTGAAGAAATTGCCCTTCGCCCCGGACATTTGTCTATCGATAAATGAAAGACTGGGAAGGCGTTTTTGTTATGCCTAGAGGACCAACAAATATATATGATCGAAAATGGCTGGATCAGTTCCAGTCCTCAATAATAATTAAACATTATATTATATTAACCCAAAAGACGTCGGACCAAAAGTGTTAACTACTTGAATATATTTGGAATTCGGAATGTGTCGAGGGATAGATGGGTGAGTGGCGGGATATGTAAAGGAGGCGAGAGCGAACTGACTAAAATATAAATTGTTGCTTAAGAAGGGATTTATGTGTTGTAAATATCTTGCATAGAGAGAGAGAGGGCGGGGGGGGGGGGGAGAGAATGGGGGGAGGGAGAGGGAGAGCTATTGTTGACATTATTGTCCGTTAAATAAGTTATATATTGTATACATAACTTGTCGTTTGAGAGTTAATTTATGTGTTGTAAATGTCTTGGAGAGAAAGAGAGAGAGAGAGATTGTGTTGATATTCCTGCACGTTAAATGGACTGTATATGATAATCCTCGTAGATTAACAAATAATGAAAGAGCAGGGCAAGACAGATCAAAGGCTACAATGTGCATTTCTACATAGTCAATAATAATAATAATCATAATAATCATAATAATAATAATGATAATAATATACCAACACTTTGTAGAGCTATAGGTTATGAAAACTATTGGATATATATATATATATATATATTAGTATAGCCAGGTAATAGATTCTCTTTTAAACAGACGAGGTTAAAGGCAACAGCAGTTTCAGCATTCAGTATTTTATTGTTACAGCTTTCAATGGTTCTAACAATTTTCCTCTGGGGTTCAGAGATGAGGTACAACAGGTTAGCAAAATTCATGGTGGATCCAACGTTTCACAAGTAAACATCTTGCATCTTCAGGGAATGGGCAGGTAATGATTAGAATAAGGACAAAGCAACATATTTATACAAAATTCAAGGATCAAGAATAGGTAGGTGGGCGGAGCTACTGGGTGTGGGGTGGCTGTTCATTGGTGGAAGGCAGTCTATTCGCGAGACGGGCACTAAATCTTATCGGTGGTTGGTTGTTGGCTGTGGGTGGCTGTGATTGGTTGGTGTTGTCAGTTGTGTGCTGGGCGCGGAAAGGTAAGGGAGGGGGGCACAGGGCGAGAGGAACGAGGGCAGTATGCCTGTAGCGCTTGCCTGAAGGAAGAATTTGGAGGTCTTGTGTTTGGTTGTTGATGCTGGGGTTGAGCGTTTGAAGATGCAAGATGTTTACTTGTGAAACGTTGGATCCACCATGAATTTTGCTAACCTGTTGTACCTCATCTCTGAACCCCAGAGGAAGATTGTTAGAACCATTGAAAGCTGTAACAATAAAGTACTGAATGCTGAAACTGCTGTTGCCTTTAACCTCGTCTGTTTAAAAGAGAATATATATATATATGTATATATATAGCCTATATGCCTTATAAGTATGCCAGAACTTTTGACTCTAAACCTTCGTAACTCAAGAAGGGCTGGAAAACATGGGCTGTAGTTTTCCACAGTTATTCCCTGGCTGACTGTTCCCACATGGTAGACATAATTATAAGCTTGCTTACTGGTGGCCTACCTATATTGAACAGGGAATAGATTGTGTTAAATTTGACGACTGAAAATATTAATAAAATTTATATGGTTATGTTATTGGCGGAATAGCTCAAACATTGTTGTAATGTTGTAATCGAGGTTGCAATTCTATTTGCTTAAATAGGGGGGGGTGCATATTTGTACCAAAACATGCTCAAATATGTCTCGAAATGTGGTCATTGGGGTATCTATAAAAGCTTGATGGAGGACTAGGGAGGATACTAAAAATATATAAAATAGTTTAAATATGTAACTAATATATAAATATCTCCCCTTAAGACCAGTAATTACTTAGAATATATTAGTATAATAGTCGTAACGAACCTCTGTTATTTTCAAATGATAAATTAAACAATAGTACACCTACACACATGCAAGAATAACGATTGAATGTAAAAATACATACATAACGCGATTATTTTTATATAACTAATTCGAATATTTACCAAATGTAATGGATGTTTGTATGTTATTATTAAAATTGTTGCAATTAAATTAAAAGGAAATATTAAAATGTTAGAAAAATTTCAAAGCTAAAATGTTGCTATTAACCAATGTTAAATAATTCATGAGAGCCGCTGGGGTTCACCACAATAACATTCGCTCGCTTCAACAACATTTAATACATAAGCAAACACAAACGCCACCAAAAACGAACAATATTTTATATATTGTCCAAAAATATATAATTATTTGAAATGTTTGTTTTTGTGTAGGGATATAAGGGGAAATATTTTGAAACATATATTTAATATTAAACAATAGTGAGGAATTGCACATTAAATTGAGTATTAAAACTTTGATGATTCCCTCCCTCCCTGTTCTTCCCCTTACCCTAACCCTCCCTCCCCTCCCTGTTCTTCCCCTTACCCTAACCCTCCCTCCCCTCCCTGTTCTTCCCCTTACCCTAACCCTCCCTCCCCTCCCTGTTCTTCCCCTTACCCTAACACTCTCTCCCTTCCCCCTCCCTGTTCTTCCCCTTACCCTAACCCTCCCTCCTCTCCCTGTTCTTCCCCTAACCATAACACTCTCTCCCTTCCCCCTCCCTGTTCTTCCTCTTACCCTAACCCTCCCTCCCCACCCCCTCCCTGTTCTTCCCCTTACCCTAACACTATCTCCCCTTACCCTCCCTGTTCTTCCCCTTACCCTAACTCTCCCTTCCTTACCCCTCCCTGTTCTTCCCCTTACCCTAACACTCTCTCCCCCCCCCCTCCCTCTTCCTCCCCTTACCCTAACCCTACCTCCCCCCCCCCTCCCTCTTCTTCCCCTTACCCTCCCTGTTCTTCCCCTTATACTAACCCTCCCTCCCCTCCCCCTCCCTGTTCTTCCCCTTTCCCTAACCCTCCCTCCCTTCCCCCTCACTGTTCTTCCCCTTACCCTAACACTCTCTCCCCTCCCCATCCCTGTTCTTCCACTTACCCTCCCCCTCCCTCCCCTCCCCCTCCCTGTTCTTCCCCTTACCCTAACACTCTCTCCCTGTTCTCCACCTTACCCTAACACTCCCACCCCTCCCCCTCCCTGTTCTCCACCTTACCCTAACACTCCCACCCCTCCCCCTCCCTGTCCTCCTCTTTCCCTAACACTTCCTCCCCTCCCTGTCCTCCCCCTTACCCTAACATTCCCTCCCCCCCCCCCCCATGTCCTTCCCCCTTCCCTCGCCAACCCTCCCTCCCGTCCCCTTCCCTGTTCTCCCCCTTTCCCCAACACTCCCTCCCCTCCCCCTCCCTGCCCCCCCCCCCTTACCCCAACACTCCTTTCCCTCCTCCTCCCTGTTCTTCCCCTTACCCTAATACCCCCTCCTCCCCTTCACCCTAACACCCCCTCCCCCTCCTTTTTGCTTCGTAGTGATATTGTTGGATTGGTTGGAAGAGTGGCATACTGGCCAGGATTCGAACCCACTCACTCCAGGTATATTTGAGAGAGTTGGGCACCGTAACTACTCGGCCATGAGCGGATCTCTCTTCCAACCTTTCTTCCTCTTTTTCCTATTTTCTTCCCCTTGATACATTATACATTATCTCTCTCTCTCTCTCTCTCTCTCTCTCTCTCTCTCTCTCTCTCTCTCTCTCACATGTATGTATGTGTATGTGTGTGCATTGTACAGTATGTATATATATACTGTATATATATGTATGTATGTGTGTATGTATGTATGTGTATATGTGTGTGTGTGTGTGTGTGTATGTGTATGTACCGGTGTGTATATATATATATATATGCATATATACATATATAGTTTGTAAGGCCAGACTGCCTAGTAAGGACCTTGAGGTCTGTGTGGTCTGTGTATCTATGTAGCTCTATGTAGCTCTCTCTCTCGCTGATGCCTTCAGCGTAAGCGGCATCGATGTTTCAAAACCTAAAAATTCAAGGAATATGTACAGTATATGCTTGATCACATGAACACCATAAATGTTAACGTAATTATATTGACTAAGAACAATTATATATTTTCGTACTTTGATATTCTGATAGGAATAATGACTTTACTTGAAACTTAATCAGTCTTTCTTTCATCCTATGACATAAATTGCTTCAAACTCCGTGTGTCCACACCAGACATGTCAAAACTATTTTGCAGAATCTCTCAGTAGATAAGGCTCCTGGTCCAGATGAAATTCCTCCAATAGTACTTAAGAATTGCTCCTTGGTGCTCGCTCCTGTATTGGCAAAGTTTTTCCGTCTGTGTACTCATACCTCATGCTTCCCAGTACCCTGGAAAGAAGCAAACATCCATCCAGTTCCTAAAAAAGGTGCCTCTTCTGATCCATCAAACTACAGACCAATAGCTATAACTTCCACTCTTGGTAAAGTCTTTGAAATTATATTAAATAATCACATAATTAAGCATCTTGAGAATAATAAATTAAACAGTGATAGGCAATATGGTTTTAGACGATGTCGATCAACTGCAGACATGCTTTGCCTTCTTACGCATCAAATCAACCAAGCTACAGACCAACATGGTGAAACACATACAATAGCACTGGATATATCAAAGGCATTTGATAGAGTCTGGCATCAATCCTTATTGTCGAAGATGTCACACTACGGCCTTGCATCATTAGTTCCACTAATTTCTTCTTATCTTCATAACAGAAAAATACGTGTAATGGTAGATGGCCTTTATTCTCAATTTCACTCAATAAATGCTGGTGTTCCCCAGGGATCAGTTTTGGCCCCAATTCTGTTCCTCATTCATATCAATGATCTCATATCTACCACTCATAATCCAATACATTCCTACACAGATGACTCAACACTCCACAGTTCCTTCACATTTACCAATTCTTTCACCCAACCCGATCTTATAAATTCAAAAATAAACACTGCAATTTCTCTGAACCAGGACCTTTCTAGAATTAATGGATGGGGACAAAAGAATCTAGTTTCCTTTAATGCACAGAAAACCAAATACATTCAATTTTCTAACCGACAGAATCTCACTGACTCCCATATATTTTTTAATGATGTAAATATTCCCACTTCCCCTAGTATTGACATTCTCGGTGTAACATTAACTACTAACTTGAGCTGGACACATTATGTTAGAAGCATTGCTAAGAATGCCTCTAAAAAACTGGGACTCCTGTACAGAGTTCGAGAATTCTTCACTGACGAGCAGTTGGCCGTGATATATAAAAGTCATGTGCGTTCTCAGATGGATTACTGTTCACCTCTGTGGGGTGGAAGTGGAGTGGTTGCATTGAGGCAGTTGGACAAAATTCAAAATAAAGCTATTAGATTAATCAATAACCCTGCAATCACACAGGACCTTCCTACATTATCCATACGAAGAAACGTTGCATCCCTTGCATTATTCTACAGATATTTTCACAGCAATTGTTCCGAGGAACTTGCTTCAATTGTGCCGCCTCTCCACATCTTTCCCCGTAGAACTAGGGCAGCTGAGAGCGCCCATGAATTTACACTTTCTCCTCCACAATGCAGAACTTCTGCTTATCAGAATTCATTTATCCCCAGAGCTACTACTCTTTGGAATTCACTTCCCTCTAATTGCTTTCCACAAACTTACAATCTACAAATGTTTAAATCCAGTTGTTACAAAAATTTTATGAATGGATGATGCCTTTAGGCACATGGACCTTTTTGTTGTATCTGTGTTTGTCCTTCCTCCGTTCATTGTCTCTTTAAAAAAAAAAAAAAAAAAAAAAATTAGCTCGAACGTCCATTGATTTCGGCCCTGTCACTTTTTCAACTCTGGGGGAGACACTCGTCACAGGCAGTTCTGCCTTTTGTCTCGCTCATTCATAGAGAAAAAGAAAAATCACAACCTATATTTTGATTTCGTGTTCATGGTTGTAATAAAAAAAGAAAAATTAATAAAATCATAATAATTTAACAGGTCATTAGACACAGGCTTAGTTCCAGAAGCTTGGAAGCTTGCAAATGTAGTTCCGATCTTCAAAAAAGGTGATAAATCAATAGCATCCAATTACCGTCCCATTAGTCTCACATCAATCATAGGAAAGCTACTAGAGTCAATTATTGCTAGTAAAATTTGAAACCACTTAGAAACATTTAATTTAATAAATTCTTCTCAACATGGATTCATCCAGGGACGTTCTTGCCTTACTAATTTGCTTATTTTGTTCTCAGAGGTATATGAAGCAGTAGATAATGACAAGTCATATGATATAATATATTTAGATTTCAGTAAAGCTTTCGATAGAGTCCCTCATGAGAGATTGATGAGAAAGGTTCAGGCGCATGGAATAGGTGGGGCGTTGTTGGGATGGATTAGGTCATGGCTAATTGGTAGGAAGCAGAGAGTCAGCATAAATGGTACCAAGTCAGAATGGGGAGCAGTCAAAAGTGGTGTCCCCCAGGGACCTGTATTAGGTCCTCTGTTGTCTGTTATATACATAAATGACCTTGATTTAGGTACAACTAGTAGGATAAGTAAATTTGCAAAATGGGCAGAACAATTAATTCAGATAGAGATATAGAGTGCCTCCAAAGGGATCTAGATACCTTACACGAATGGTCAGTAAATTGGCAGATGAAGTTTAACATTGACAAATGCAAGGTATTAAAGATAGGGAAGATGCATCTATATATCTATCTATTGCCTGACGCCGTGATCCCCAAAGGGATGGCCACGAACGAACGTTCGCCCCCATGCACGTCTGTCCCCAGTCAGTCGACGCCCCTCCTCCCAACCAGCACCGCCTTCATTCGTATACTTCCTTAGGGAAGATGCATACAAATTTTAAATATAAACTAGCTAATATGGAATTGGAAAACTCAGATTGTGAGAAATATCTAGGTGTGTTTGTTAGCAATGATGTGAAGCCTAGAAAACAGTGTATAAGCTTTTGTAACAGGCAAACAGGATTCTCGGGTTCATCTCTAGGAGTGTGAGTAACAGAACTGCCGATGTTATCTTAAAACTTGACTTGTCATTAGCGAGACCCCATATGGATTATGCTGTTCAATTTTGGTGTCCTTATTACAAAATGGACATAGATTCATTGGAGAGAGTACAACGTAGAATGACAAAAATTATCCATAATATTAGAAATCTTCCGTATGAAGAAAGGTTGAAGAAATTAGGCTTACATTCGTTAGAGAGACGCAGAGTTAGAGGTGACATGATAGAGGTGTTCAAGTGGGTTCATGGAATAAATAAAGGGGACATGAAAAATGTACTAAAACTCAGTGATAGCGAAAGAACTCGAACAAATGGTTTCATATTCGATAAATTTCGTTTCAGAAAGGATATAGGCAAATATTGGTTTGGTAACAGAGTTGTAGATAGGTGGAATAGGCTACCAAATGCTATAGTGGGATCAAGAAGGATGGGGAGCTTTAATATAAAGTTAGATAGGCATATGGACGAGATGGCTTGGGTGTGAGGGGGATCTGACAGGTGTGGGTCAATCGGCGTTCTGTAGACCCCCGTTTTCTTACCTCTGACCGTTTCAGTTAGGTCAGTCCTAATGGTGTTAGTGAGCTGGGCTTTATAAGCCTAGCTTATAAGGCCTTATTGTTAGGCCTTATAATTAGGGTTAAGTGTGAGAGGGATCTACCTTGTTTGGGCCTATCGGCTTTCTGTAGACTCCCATTGTCTTATGTTCTTATAATGATCACTATTTAGAAGCATTTGGAAGTCCTAAGTTTACTCATCTGTTTTCCTTACCATTTGAATAACTATTTATATATATATATATATATATATATATATATATATATATATATACTGTATATATATATATATAATTGTGTATTTAGCATGTTAATGCAAATTATCTTTGAACATATTTCGCTTTCACTATCATATCTACAAAAGAGGTGGAACTTAAGAATTGTTTTATGTGTTTCCTAAGATGGGTAGTTCTACACATTTAATACCACACTACTAGTACTCGACACATTGTCATTTACACCCTGGTCTACATGTTTGTCGTAGCCCCACTTAGGATTACACGGACCCTACGGTTGTCCTGTGTTTATTTGCATCAGTAAGAACTAAAGAGGCGACTAAAGAGGTTGGGTCGGTGGGCTTGCGACCCCCACCCGGAAAAAATATCTAAGTAAAGAAAAACGAACGAACAGCCTCGGATGCGGACGGAACCAACGCTGACGAACCACGACCGACTAAGGACATGCCTTCGGACATTCTGAGAATGGCTACGTGGAATGTTAGTGGCATGAATGATGGCACAAAAGAGAGAGAGGTTCTGGAAGTGTTAGTGAATGCCAGGCTGGATGTATGTGGAATGACAGAGACCAAATGGAAAGGTTCAGATGTGAGAGAGTGAGTGAAGGAACAGCGAGAGAAGGTGCATGTTTGTTTGTAAGTAGCAAATGGAAGGAATGTGTAAGAGAGTATGGGTCTGTGGGTTCAAGGATTGTGTGGGTGAGAATGAAAGTAGGAATACAAACGTGGGTGATTGTATGCGTGTATGCCCTGACAGAGGATATACTTGAAAGAAAGAAAGAGGAGTTCTGGATGAATGTGGAGGCGTGCCTGGAGAAGTTTGACAAGAACGAAAGAATATTTCTGATTGGGGATATGAATGGTAAGGTGGGTGATAGGAAAGTTGAGGGAGTGGTGGGAGGGTGGGGGGTACCATCAGAGGTGAATGGGAATGGTAGTGCACTTGTGGACGTATGTGTGGGGAGGAGGCTGTGGATAGCCAACACCTTCTTCCGACACAGAATGATCCACAGGTACACGTGGAAACGGATGTTGACGATGAAGGATAAGACAGTGGTGGAACGAAAGTCATTGATTGATTATGTATGTGTGGATGAACGAATGAAGAAATCTGTGATGGATACTAGGGTGTATAGGGGTATTGGAGGGGGTCTGTCTGATCATTATGTAGTGGTAGCTAAGGTTAGGATACAAAAGAAGTGGGTGAGGAGAGCGGGAGGGAGGCGAGAGGAGGGTGGAATGGTGAGGAGGGTGGAGAGGTTGCAGGAGGAGGAAGTCAGGGAGGAGTACAGGAGAGCAGTGGAAAGACGACTAGGTGGGTTCGACCTGGAAGTTATGGAGGAAGTGGAGGAGATGAGCAAGGTGTTTAAGGATGAGATCTGTGCAGCATGTGAGGAGGTGTGTGGAGTGAGGAGAAGAGGGAGGGGAGTGAAAGGTACAGCATGGTGGACAGAAGAGGTAAGAATAGCTGTGGAAGAAAAGAAGAAAGCATATAGAGAGTGGTTGGGTAGTAGAGGGAATGAAGATTCCGAGAGACAGAAACGAGCGAGGTACGTGGAGAGTAAGAGGGTGGTGAAGAGAGTAGTGAAGGAAAGTAAGAGAAGAGTAGATGAGGAATTTGGAAGGAATCTGAGTGTAAAATGGAGGGAGAGTAAGAAACTGTTCTGGAAAGAAGTCAAGAAAGTTAGGGAAGGTAGCAAGGGAAACAGTAAGGGTGTGAAAGATAAGAATGGGAGAATCCTAGCCGAGAAGCAAGAGAGAGTCGAAAGATGGAGGGAGTACTTCAGTGAGTTGCTAAATGAAAGGAATGAAGAGCCAGCAAACATAGCTGGATATGGTATGGGAGGGAGAAGAGAGAAGTAGTGGAGGAGGAGGTGGGGATCAGGAGGTCAGAAGTGTGGGAAGCCATGAAAAGAGTGAAGTTGGGGAAAGCACCAGGAACAAATGGAGTATGTGGGGAAATGTTGAGGTATGGTGGTGAGATAGTGATAGAATGGGTATGGAAAATGTGCAAACTAGCATGGGAGAAGGGGAGTGCACCCGATGACTGGAAGACTGGCATAATAGTCCCCCTATATAAGGGCAAAGGGGAAAGAGGAGTGTGTGGTAACCACCGAGGAATATGTCTTCTAAGCGTAGTAGGGAAGGTATACAGTAGGGTAGTGATTGAGAGAGTGAGAGTGAGAACGGAGAAATGGATAGGCGACGAGCAGGGAGGTTTTAGGAAGGGAAGAGGATGTGTAAATCAGATTTTTACCCTGAATTGTGTTGTGGAGCGGTATCTGGAGAAGAAACAAAAGGTGTATGTTGCCTTTATGGACTGGGAGAAGGCCTATGACAGAGTGGATAGAGAAGGTTTGTGGAAAGTACTTAGAATATACGGAGTAGAGGGCAAGTTGCTGAAAGCAGTGAAGAGCATGTATGAGGGTGCAAAGGCGGCAGTACGTGTGGAGAGTGAGCAGAGCGAGTTCTTTGACCTGAATGTTGGTTTGAAACAGGGGTGTGTGATGTCCCCGTGGTTGTTTACTGTATATATGGATGGAGTTATGAAAGAAATACTATCAAGAGCAGTGGATGTTGGTGTATCGCTGAAAAGGGAGGGAATTGAGTGGAAGCTACCTATACTGCTGTTTGCGGATGATACAGTTCTGATGAGTGATAATGAATGGGAGTTGCAGGGTCTGGTAAATGAGTTTGGAACAGTGTGCGAAAAACGGAATTTGAAGGTAAATACGGGGAAGAGCAAGGTTATGGTCTTCGAAAGGGGTGAAGTCACAGAGTGTGAGGTGAAGCTGAACGGTCAGGCTATGGAGATCGTCAACTCTTTTAAGTATCTGGGCAGTGTGTTGAGTAAAGATGGGACTATGGATGAAGAGGTGCGGAAGAGGGTACAACAGGGGAAGAGGGTTGTAGGAACGCTAAAAGCAGTAACAAGAAATAGGGTGGTCAGTATGGAAGTGAAGAAGTCCTTGCATGACAGTGTGGTAATCCCGACACTGACTTACGGAAGCGAAGCATGGACGTTGGTTGAGAGACTCAGACCAAGAGTGAGAGCAGTGGAAATGAATTACTTAAGGAGTGCGTGCGGAGTTACATGGAGGGATAGACAGACTAATGAGGAAGTAAGAAGGAGGTGTGGTGTGGAGGTAGATGTGCTGGAAAGTGTGAAAAGGAACAACTTGAGATGGTTCGGCCATATGGAACGTATGGAAAGCGAGAGAATGACTAAGAGGGTGTACGAAAGCGAGGTGGAGGGACAGAGGGGGAGAGGTAGACCGAATATGAGGTGGAAGGATGGAGTGAGGAAGTACATGAACGAAGGCGGTGCTGGTTGGGGGGAGGGGCGTCGACTGACTGGGGACAGAGGTGCATGGGGGCGGTTCGTTCGTGGCCACCCCTTCGGGGATCACGGCGTCAGGCAATAGATAGATAGAAGAACTAAAAAGAATCAGTCATTTTTTGACTTCGTTTCATTGAGTAAATTAGAATAACAACAGATTAATTCATTAAATGAATGTTTATGTTCTGAAGCGTAGTATAGTCAGGTACAGTCTTTCTGAGTATGAAAACAATAATAAAACTTTAATAATATGCATCATGAATTCTAAGTCACGGTGACTGAAACAACGTAATTAAGTCAGTTACAATTTGTTTTAGTGGCGACATTCTTTGGATGTATAAACAAAATTAAAAACTGAAGATCAGTCCTTTGTGATACGAAAGAAAGGTTAGTGTTAGTGAGAAGAAATGTTTGTGTTGGAGGGGGAGGGGATTTTTCGTATTCATCCCCCTCACATCACTACTAACTGAGATTAAGTGAGACTCCAGCTTTTACTTATTGCACTTTTCACATGGTTTAATACTAAGGTACTTGGATTATTTTTCATACACACAAATTATTTTTCGGTTATTTTCGCGCTCTTGCCTGTCGATCATCTCCCATTACTAAGGGTTTATTCGTTCGCATAAACATTGATTGTATAAAAGTGTCCCGATTTGCAAATGAATGATTATCATTTACATTTCGACATGTCTCCTCCACTCGTTTCCATTGTTTGCTAATATTCTATCAGATTGTGTTTGTTTACGCAATATAGCCTTAACCCACCACACCCCGTTCGTACGGTATTCCTGTGGCATTGTTCACCTTCAATACCTTATTTAAGGGGAGTTTTTTTTTTCCTTGACACTTTTCTCCCTCATGTTTAGCCCAATTAGTTTTGAAATTTAAAGGCGTCCACCCTATTACTTTGGCGCTTTTATGACTTTGTCATATTTGAATGTCATTATTATGAGTTTTGTTTCCTGGTGAACGATAGCGAGCCTGTAATTGAGGAGGAACCGGCCTTCGGCCGGCACATTTTACTACCTAAAACTCTATAAACTTATCTCGAAAGGGGGTCTTGGGGATGGTTTCTTAACCCGGGAAGTGCACGCTATTGGTAGTTCAAACCCTCCCACCAAGCAAGGATATTTGGCTTCATTCCCGGCTAAAATCATAATTTTACCATGTATATCGTTATTACTTATATGCGCCTATTTTACGTTTAATATGAAGATATTAACATGTAACAGCAATAAAACAAGTGGGAATAGTATTTAGGGGGTGGAAAAGACAGATTATTGCCGACCCTCGAGGCATGAGGCGAGAGGCGAACGCGACGTGTATCCTCCCTCTCAGAGGCCTGAAGGCAGACTGAGCCCTTGGTCTTGCTTTCTTTCTCTTCCCACACTCTCGATATGCGCAGTAGACGACTTTGGAACCAGATTGGAGATATTGGCGTGATAAATAAACCTATAAACAAGATAATAAAAAAATAAAACAAATCTATAATTGAAGGGGGGGGGGAGGAGAAGGAGGGTGTTTTGACACATGTGGAGGATTGATAGAAGGTATGGAGGGGAATTATCTCACTTAATCACTTATTCCTTTGTTTTGATCGCTACTGGGGTCTTTTAAAAGGCTTTTCCTAGGCCTTGGATCTTAAGAGTCCCATCACCTTTCACCACAAATACCTCTTAACCCGTACAGCCCCAGCGACGCGCCTGGCGCGTCGGTGATGTATGTAACGCACAGCCCCAGAGACGCGCCTGGCGCATCACCCTAATTGTGCCGACCGTAACCTCAGGTGTAGCCACTCAAGAGGGCTAAGCTTAATAGAGATGTACGAAGAAAACTAACTACTCTATAAAAACCTTGCATAACGATGATATTTTATTATATTTTACTTTTTATTTTTTTCTCTGGCTCGGGTAAATAATTATACTAAATTTTGAAATGCCAACTAGAATTTAAAGGCATCACATTATATTCGTTAACTTTTCAAATAAAAACTCAAACTCACTCGTCTAATCAAAGCTAAACTAAGTGAAATATAGGTTCATCGTACAGAATGTGTTTGCCTTTTCAGCATTGGAGGATGCATATATGATATTTGTCTATGGCTATTATTAGACGATTTTAATTTAGATTAGGAAGGGTGTATGGAAGTCAGAGGTTTAATTGAGATAGTTTGCACCTTTATACTTCGCAGTTTCTTTCAGATACTCCTTAAACTGTACATAATTGTCTAATAATCTACCAAAATGTGTCAAGGTGACAATAATTCCCTGCAAGTAACTTTTGGTCTCCTCCCTCGCTCATCACGCCTTCCCTCTCCTCTGATCTAAAGCCAGACACTAATGAGGTTTCAAGTCTCTTTTGAGTCTTTTATTACACTCCCAGATCCTCTTTCCTGCTATCCCTTCTATCCCTCCCTTCCTCACTCACTCCGTCCAGGGAATTGGGTTCAGTCACGCTGTTAAATATACAACATAGTAATGCATAATGTTATCTTCATGTATCTTCTCTTTGTATATATCTACAGTCAGTATCCTGTGTTTCATTATCTCGTGTGTATCACTCATATGCTCATAATACACGCACATATATATATATATATATATATATATATATATATATATATTTTTTTTTTTTTTTTTTTTTTTTTTTTAAGAGACAATGAACGGAGGAAGGAAAAACACAGATAAAACAAAAAGGTCCATGTGCCTAAAGGCATCCTCCATTCATTAAATGTTTGTAACATCTGGATTTAAACATTTGTTGATTGTAAGTTTGTGGAAAGCAATTCGAGGGAAGTGAATTCCAAAGAGTAGTAGCTCTGGGGATAAATGAATTCTGATAAGCAGAAGTTCTGCATTGTGGAGGAGAAAGTGTAAATTCATGGGCGCTCTCAGCTGCCCTAGTTCTACGGGGAAAGATGTGGAGAGGCGGCACAATTGAAGCAAGTTCCTCGGAACAATTGCTGTGAAAATATCTGTAGAATAATGCAAGGGATGCAACGTTTCTTCGTATGGCTAATGTAGGAAGGTCCTGTGTGATTGCAGGGTTATTGATTAATCTAATAGCTTTATTTTGAATTTTTTCCAACTGCCTCAATGCAACCACTCCACTTCCACCCCACAGAGGTGAACAGTAATCCATCTGAGAGCGCACATGACTTTTATATATTACGGCCAACTGCTCGTCAGTGAAGAATTCTCGAACTCTGTACAGGAGTCCCAGTTTTTTAGAGGCATTCTTAGCAATGCTTCTAACATAATGTGTCCAGCTCAAGTTAGTAGTTAATGTTACACCGAGAATGTCAATACTAGGGGAAGTGGGAATATTTACATCATTAAAAAATATATGGGAGTCAGTGAGATTCTGTCGGTTAGAAAATTGAATGTACTTGGTTTTCTGTGCATTAAAGGAAACTAGATTCTCTTGTCCCCATTCATTAATTCTAGAAAGGTCCTGGTTCAGAGAAATTGCAGTGTTTATTTTTGAATTTATAAGATCGGGTTGGGTGAAAGAATTGGTAAATGTGAAGGAACTGTGGAGTGTTGAGTCATCTGCATAGGAATGTATTGGATTATGAGTGGTAGATATGAGATCATTGATATGAATGAGGAACAGAGTTGGGGCCAAAACTGATCCCTGGGGAACACCAGCATTTATTGAGAGAAATTGAGAATAAAGGCCATCTACCATTACACGTATTTTTCTGTTATGAAGATAAGAAGAAATTAGTGGAACTAATGATGCAAGGCCGTAGTGTGACATCTTCGACAATAAGGATTGATGCCAGACTCTATCAAATGCCTTTGATATATCCAGTGCTATTGTATGTGTTTCACCATGTTGGTCTGTAGCTTGGTTGATTTGATGCGTAAGAAGGCAAAGAATGTCTGCAGTTGATCGACATTGTCTAAAACCATATTGCCTATCACTGATTAATTTATTATTCTCCAGATGCTTAATTATGTGATTATTTAATATAATTTTTTTTTTTTTGCCAAGAGTGGAAGTTATAGCTATTGGTCTGTAGTTTGATGGATCTGAAGAGGCACCTTTTTTAGGAACTGGATGGATGTTTGCTTCTTTCCAGGGTACTGGGAAGCATGAGGTATGAGTACACAGACGGAAAAATTTTGCCAATACAGGAGCGAGCACCAAGGAGCAATTCTTAAGTACTATTGGAGGAATTTCATCTGGACCAGGAGCCTTATCTACTGAGAGATTCTGCAAAATAGTTTTGACATGTCTGGTGTGGATCTTAAGTGAGGGAATTTCAGGTGAATTAAAATTAAGTACAGGGACATCTTGATTTATGTCATCTAAGGTTGAGTTGGTGGAGAAAATATCTGCAAGAAGGTTAGCTTTACCTCGTGGGTCACTTACAAGATTGCCAGTCGGAGATTTTAATGGTGGAATGGATGAAGCAGTAGTGAAGTTGGATTTGAATGAGTTAAGAGTAGACCAAAATATTTTGTTATCATTTGGATTATTTAGAAGTTTATTTGCCTGCTTATGGAGAAAGTTTGATTTAGTTAGGTTTAATACAGTTTTGGCATGATTTCTGATGTTTCTAAAGTAATTAAAGGCTTCATGTGTTTTTGATCTTGTGTATGCATTGTAGGCTATTGCTTTTTGTTCAGTTACTCTAGCACAATTATGGTCAAACCATTTAGGTGAATTAGATCTTTTACTGTACTTTTGATGAGGAATAAAAGTTTCCATTCCAATTTTTACAAAATCTTGTATGTGGCTCAAGGTGGAGTGTGCATCATTAGAAAAGAAAGAGGTCCAGGGAATATCAATAAAGAAACCTTGAAGACCCTCCCAGTCTGCCCTATCGTAATGCCATTTAGTCACCAAAACAGGTTCAGAGTGGGAAGGTGTGGTAGGTGATAGACAGGTGGCCTGTATCAGACAGTTATCAGAAGATCCATATATATATATATATGACCCTGTTTTGCTGAATCCAACATGCTATGGTTAAATCATATGTGCCACGACCTTGTGATAAATGAACAACCATTCTCCAGTGCGTAGAAGGAACTGGTGTAATACGTAGTGGAGGACTTTTAAAGAATTGCACATACCTAATTCAATGCAGATCCATATTGTAAGACTATATAAAAAGACTTCAGTCAGTGCGCCGCTTGGATCTTATGAACAATTAGTTTTGTAATTCTCTCTTGAGCTCTCACAAGGGTTTCATTGGCATACTAGCATTAGCATCTTCCTCAAACCAAAGATATATAAACCACTGTCCATATCTAGTGTTGCGTACAATGCTATAATATTTGCCGTGGTTTTATAATATATGAACATAATTTCTTCATAAAAGGAACCAATTACATTTTATTACTGTACATAAATAGTCTCGTATACTTAGAAAGACACATTTGACCCAAGAACTCGATAAATAACTTACAGCCGCACTGTTAGAAGGGTGTTTCCTATCAGTATCGAACAAACACTAAGACACCAGGTCTTGATTTACGAAAGAAATCTTGCTATAAACCATTTTACTTTTTATTGGGCTCTTTCTCATTTCGTAATCCCCGAAACCAAAACAATGTCACAAATCTCAGAACCATTTTATTTTATTGGATCTTGTCTTTCACCCGTTCCACTTGCTATCAATCATTCCATGGATATCAAGAAATTCTTTCAGTGTGTTTGTCAATAAGCCCGTCGCTAAACCTCTCGAAACAACCTCCAGACAGAATGCACAATGAACCCACTACATTTTCCCATTTAATAATTCCCTTTTATTTTGATTTATTTTATTTTCTAAAGTGATACGATCCTACATTTTATGTTGGATCTGTTGTTTAATATTGTAATACCTTTAAACTTTGAATCTTTACATTACTCTAAATTAAATATGTGGACAAAATTCACGAACCTTCGAACTCCTGTGCAGGAACCTATCTATCTATCTAAAACCAGACGCCGTGATCCCCGAAAGGGTGGCTACGAACGAAACGCCCCCATGCACCTCTGTCCCCGGTCAGTTGACGCCCCTCCTCCCATCCAGCACCGCCTTCACTCATATACTTCTTCACTCCATCCTTCCACCTCTCTCTCAGTTTACCTCTCCCTCTCTGTCTTTCCACCTCGCTCTCGTACACCCTCTTAGTCATTCTCTCGCTTCCCATACGTTTCATATGGCCGAACCATCTCAAGGTGTTCCTTTTCACACACTTCAGCACATCTACATCCACACCATACCTATCTCTTACTTCCTCATTCGTCTGTCTATCCCTCCATGTAACTCTGCACGCACTTCTCAAGTAACTCATTTCCACCCCTCTCATTATTGGTCTGAGTCTCTCCACCAGCGTCCACGCTTCGCTTCGGTAGGTCAATGTCGGGATTACCACACTGTCATGCAAGGACTTCTTTACTTCCATGCTGACCACCCTATTTCTTGTTACTGCCTTTAGCATTCCTACAACCCCATTCCCCTGTTGCACCCTCTCCAGCACTGCTTCATCCATACTCCCATCTTTACTCAGCACACTGCCCAGATACTTAAATGAGCTGACATTCTCCATAACCTGACCGTTCAACCTCACCTCACACTCTGTGGCTGCAGCACCCCTTTCAAAGACCATAGCCTTGCTCTTCCCCGTATTTACCATCAGATTCCGTTGTTCACACGCAGTACCAAACATATATACCAGACCCTGCAACTCCCATTCACTATCTCTCATCAGAACTGTATCATCGGCAAACAGCAGTACAGGTAGCTTCCACTCATGTCCCTCCCTTATCAGCGGTACACCAACATCCACTGCTCTTCCATGTATTTATTTCATGACTCCATCCATATATACATTAAACAAGCACGGGGACATCACACACCCCTGTTTCAACCCAACATTCAGATCAAAGAACTCGCTCTGCTCATTCTACACACATACTGCCGCCTTTGCACCCTCATACATGCCCTTCACTGCATTCAGCAAGTTGCTATATATTCTCAGTATTTTCCACTTCTCTATCCAGTCTGTCATAGGCCTTCTCCAAGTCCATAAAGACAACATACAGCTTTTGTTGCTTCTTCAGATATTTCTCCACATCACACATAAATACACACACACAAAATTATATATAAACATATATATATATATACACTTATACAGTATATATATATATATATATATATATATATATACGGTCACTGTATCCCTGGTTTTTCCTCTTTCCTCTTCTTCCACTTTACCCATTCCTTCCCCTCCACCGCCGGGCCACCTTGCCATCATATTTTCACAGATTTTCTCACTTCCCATCATGGAGGACGCGCGAGAAATATATTTGCCTTACCATATTCCACCAACGTCAGCTTATTTTCTCTTTATTTGTTTGCACCCGCCGGTCAACAATTTGCTTACGTTCCGAATAATTAATGATTGAATCGATCGAAAAATGTTCATGCTAACCAAAAGTAACTAATACTAATTATGCATACAATGTGCAAGGGTGTTTGTGAGTACTTTAAGCATTATTTACTTACTCCCAGGAGGATTATGAAATGCTTTTGCAGTTTCATCTGGCTATTATTAAACGATGGTATTCAGCTTAGGAGGGACGTGTGGGAGTCAGTCCTAATTGAGTTGGTGTTGACTCCCTAGATATATAGAGATCCTTCCTAAGCTGTATAAAATCCTTTAATTAATAGCTCGACTTAGAGAAAGAAATGCGTCTCCGAAACCCGAAAGGGTAAACGTGTACTCGTTTTGTAACTAAACCCTAAATATCACGTAAGCGTAAACGAATTTATGAACACAATGTTATATACAGCAACTACAAAACTATATATACTATTTATTGAAAAGCAAATTCGAACCAATAATCAATCCAGATAGTTATAATTCCATAAAAAAAAAAAAAAACACGCACAAAGCTAGGGTCCATGAATTCTTATAAGTGTGTTAGAGACTATGCCATCCGAGTGTACCACCCTACATTAGGATTAGGATGAATATAATGGCATTTCACTGGTCTAACACACGAATAAACAATAAGTAATAATAATAATAATAATGATCGTCTGGTTACTTATATACCGCCCGTATCTCCTCCTTCGAGGATTCACAAGCGCTTGGCTTTCTTTAGTCTACCAGAGACCATTACCCATCCCCCTTGCTCATGGGAAGATGGTAACCGCCGGCTATAACCCAGAAAAAACTTTTCAATCTGAGCGGGGATTGAACGCGAGACCTTCAAGATGGGAATCAGGCACGCTATCAACTGAGCCAGCCGGACGGCTGGCTCAGGTGATAAAGTAAATCAATTAATTCAAAATACCACCATTGTTACCAACCTCACTACCACCAGTCAAAGCTACCACTTTCATTATCGACGTATTTAACCCATTCAGTACCGATGATGTACTTTTAACTTTATTCTGGCTTCTATTAGACGATAATATTTGGTTCAAAGAAGGCCTCCAGCAATGTTATTTTTTGTTTTAATATTATTATTATATTATTATTATTGTTTGTTAGGTTCCTCCCTAGACCTCTATCCAACATCCCCATGACCCCCTTGAAGATAAGTGTATACATTTCGGTGGACAAATGTACCGGCCGAAGGCTGGTTCTTCATGCACCACTTTGATAACAGTTCAATAACTTTGCAACATAAGAATCCTTTCCATTATAACTCAATTGTCTGATTAGTTCTTCTATTATAACTCAATTGTCTTAATATGCAGTACCTCTCATAACACAATTATTAGCAATCAAATATATTACATATCAAGTAACTACATCACTGTTGTCTATTACAACGCAATAATTGTAGTTACTATTATATATTTTATCACATGTATCTGAATACCACTTATCTGTTATAACTTGTTTATCTGAATATCAACATAAGCTACATATTACTTACTCCTTCCAAAACTATTTATCCAACATTATACTCTTATTAACCCCTTGAGGATTATGACGCATTTTGACAGTTTATTCTCGCTATTATTAGATGATTTGTTTTCAGATTAGATAGTATATACACAAATATATATGTAGTGAAAATTATTTTAAACGAATGTGTCGAAGGACGAAAGAGAGTAATTCCGATTTTCAAATCCGGTGAGCGAAAAATCCTAAGTAATTATCCCCCGATTTCAATATTGCCAGTGCTCAGTAAAGTCATAGAAAAACTGGTATATAATAGGTTACAATGAAGCAACTTGGTTGAGCCCGAGAACTTTCAGTTTTCTACTGTACTTCTCACTTCTCAGCTTGTTCTTCCTCTGTCCAATTACTCTTCTTTCCTATTTTATTCCAGCCATCTGGTCTGGTGGTCAGGTTTTGTACTGATCATAACATTATAACAAATTCCCAATTTGGATTTAGGGCAGAGATGTCAACCGAAAGTGCTCTCATTCATTTACTAAAGATGTGCTTAGTTCTTTTGATGAAGAAAAGTTTACTATGGGTGTCTTTCTGGATCTGGCAAAGGAGTTCGACACTGTTAACCCATTGGCTGCGGGAGACGTTCCGGAACGCCAGGACAATTTACAGGCTTTTAGAGTCTTTTAAAGCCTGTAGAATCGAGTGCGAGTGTGCGGGAGCACGGCAGGCCCCCTATCCTCTCTCCAGCCAGCCGGCCGAGGCACTGAGGAGTATGAGCCATACTCTCGCTAGACATACAGCACTGCCAAAGGCAAATGTAGTGGGATATTAGTGATAATTGCTCAGTATTAGCGAATGTCTATGGTAGCGCTGCGGGTGAAGCCCACGCGCTACGAAGTTGGTTCTGGTATCATTTTGAAGCTAATTTCTTCTAGTTTTTTGCTAAATACATTTAATTTCATTCAGACACTTGCTTAAGGGGGGTGACCTGCTTTTTGTTATTTCTGTCCTTTTCTCCCTTTCTCTGGCTTGTATCCATTCGGCCCCATTCAACCAACTATTTTAAGATGTTTATCCCCATCTAGGTGTCGATTTTTTCCTGGCGAACGATAGCGAACCAGCATTATATGAAGAAATCCGGCTTCGCCGGAGAAATTTTTCTGCCGAAAAATGTACAAATTTAGCCTACTGTCAAACAAAAATTAAAAATATGCTGGCTCGCTACCGCTCACCAGTAAAAAATTGACACCTGGATGGGGATAAACGTCTGAAAAACAGTAGGCTGAATGGGGCCAAATGGATACAAGCCAGAGAAAGATAGAAAAGGACAGAACAAAAACAGGTCACCTCCCTTAATCATACAGGAGTGCCTGAATGAGCCCTAATATGGCGGAAATAGGCGGAAATATGCCGGCAGTGTAAGTGTTTATCATCAAATATTATTACAAAAGCTTGATAATTATGGAATAAAGGGTATATCAAATAAATGGTTCTCTTCATATTTAAGAAATCGTAAACAGTTTGTTGAATATGATCACTGCCAGTCCCATTATATGCCCATAGTGTGGAGCTCCTCAGGGATCAGTTATGGGACCCATTTTGTTTCTTTTATATATTGATATTGTCTTGATAGCGTAATGCATAAGTGCGCTGAATTTCGATGTGAGTATCCTAGGTTCGAGTCCTTGGAGTGCCACATGTATTTGTTGATTTCATTAATTGAGTTTAGAGGTGAAGTTGGTTGGTGGAAAAACACATAATAATTCATTCTGGTTCAGGAGCAATTTATAGGAAGGCCTTCCCAAGGGTTAATTAAGTGCTCCATTAACTACTCCTCCATTCGTCTATACATTAGGCTACCTTAGCGCAGTTGGAATATATGTACACCCAGAAGTGAAAGTCCCTGCATAGGGTTTACCCCTTACTCCTACTACCCCAGAAGGTAGGAACGGGGTGGTCCCTGCCCAGTCCCCCTTACTACTCCTACCCCAGGCAGAAGGGACGGGATGGTGCCAGTCCGTCACCCCTTCCTTCCCCTACCCTATAATGGAGAGATTAAACAAGCAGGCCCCCCACTCACACCCTACCCCAACCCCACACAGGAGGAAACCGCGATTACAACCATTGTTTTCCACGATACAAAATAAAGTAACCTTGCAACGAGGCCGAGACCATGTCAGTAATTGGTAATCTATATATATTCTATATATGCCAAAACAATGTTGCAATAAATTATCTGATTTTACAGAATGAAGATCATTTACACTATTTGTCAATTATCCGTAGCTTGACACACAAACACTTATGATTTATGAGTAATTAGTATTCTATCATGTTTGTATTTATAACTTAAATTTCCAATACCATCACCCCTTCTAGTTATTTTATAAATTATTGTATTCACCCGTGGCCAACCCTTCGGGGATCACGGCGTCAGGCAATAGATAGATAGATCGATAGTATTCACCCACCCGCGCAATATGCATTGGTATTTAATGGATTTGCACATTGAAATGGCAATCTTTTAATTTTTGAATACCTCTGAAGAGATGTTGGAACTTACTAAAAAACATATAGTATGGATTGCTTAATTTATTATAAATGGTATATTCATGCAATGCTCGATCCGTGGTTAGGCTTTTTGGTGCATATTCGAGAATATTAACACTTTCTCTCTCTCTCTCTCTCTCTCTCTCTCTCATATATATATATATATATATATATATATATATATATATATATATGTATATATATTAACTGCCATTTTATAGTATTACCATGTTCACTGCGGTCATTATTTTTTTTGGCGGGGGGGGGGGGGTTCAATCAAAAAGGTATTTCATATGATTTTTCCACCAACCAACTTTACTTCTAAACTCAAATCATGAAATCAACAAATACATGTGACAGCCCAGGGATTCGAACCTAGGATGCTCACACCGAAATTCAGTGCATGTATGCATTACGCTATGAAGACAGTTTTACAGAATTCAACGAGGTATGTCATAACTTTATAACAAACTAGATATCTACTTATCTTTTCGCGGATATATCATAATCAGGAGAGCATTATAAAAATTATCCGCGTAGCAACTGATAGTGAAATTATTGAAAACTCACTTCCCAAACAGTCTCACATATACGATATTAACGTAGCACTCTAGTGTTGTCTTAATTATACTGAACTTTTTCGAGTATATGTCATCTATATGATTAAATACATAATTCTCATAATCGGTTTTCACTTGGAACGAGTGTTATTTCGAAGCATGCCGATGTTCAATGCATACGTATGCAAATACGAAATAAATGTTCAGTAATAGCTATTCACCATCTATCCTACCTAAAATCGACAGTTATATTTTATCAATTATTAAATACAAGGTAATCGGTAAGAAAATTCTTATCTAATTCCTGCTATAGAATCTCTCTCTCTCTCTCTCTCTCTCTCTCTCTCTCTCTCTCTCTCTCTCTCTCTCTCTCTCTCTCTCTCTCTCTCTCTGAAATTGTTGTCTCGGTTCTTAAGGGATACCAACAGATTTTTAATTTACTTTTGTAATTATTATTTGTATTGCTTCTACATTAGCACACATCTATTATTAACGTTAATCTTTAGTGCAAGTTAATCAGAATCAATTAGATTAATAGTGTAACTGAATAGTTAGGGTCATAGGATTTATCCTGAATAATGTTGGCAGGCCTGAACTGTAATAACTGTGGTGTTCCAGTAGTAGCAGAAGAGTTGGTAAAAAGCTCAATATGAAGATCCATACTAATCTCAGCCTAATGTCAGAAAGCAATAAGGGCTGAACGAGACTCAAACTATGCAAGTATGTAGTTCGGGGGAGGAAAGGTGATAGTTTAGCAGTCGACACAGGACAATCAGTTTCAGACAAGGGTTTTAGAGAAGATGGACCACATCTTGGAAGATAGTGGAGATAACCCCATTATCTGTCTCAGTGCCGGGAGTAACGATGTTGGTAAGGGTAGAAGTGAGGAACTGCTGCAGCAGTATCGGGATGTGTTAGATAAGGTTAGGATGAAGGGAGGGATCCCTGTAGTACATTGTATCCTACCCAGAAGAGGAGTTCCCAAGGAATGGACATCCAGGGCGATTGGTGTCAATTGCCGTTTGGAGAAATATTGCAAAGAAAAAGCAATACCATTCATTGATAACTGGGATAGTTTCTATTATTATGTTCCTTCCAACAACCAACCATACTCCTAAAATCGATTAATGAAATTTACAAACACATGTGGCAGTCCGTGGACTCGAACCCAGGATGCTCACACCGAAAATCAACACCTTATACATCGCACCACGAAGACAGTTATAATTTTTTTTTTTTTTTTTTTTTTTTTTTTTTTTTTTAGTTATTAATACTAATTGTAATTGTGATTAATTTAACTATAATATTAATTAATAATAATCTTAAGTTTATTTAAAAAAAAAAAAAATTGTTATTATCTTTAATATACACAGTAATATGATCAATTTTAAATAGTAAGAATTTTTTAAAAAATTTATAAAAGGTGGACACTGCCTACGATTTATTATGCAACTTCGAATCCTGCATATCAATCTAAGCATGTACACACATCCCAACTGCAACTCACGTAGGCTATGCATATGTGAATGGAAAGAGCAATTAATGGGGCCTTAACCACTTAGGGAGAGATGGGATGTACGCAAGGGATGGGGTTCATCTTTCACGGTTAGGGGATTCTACATTAGCTAGTTCTTTAGATAGGGTGGTTGTGGGGTTTTGAACAGAAATATTGAGAGTGTAAATGAGAGGTTAAATGGAACAATTTTAGCGTCAGGCGAAAGCGATAAGGATATTCAGTCTCATGCTAAAAATTATGACTATAATGCAAATGATAGTAGTGATGGTGCAACGGAAGATGGAAATGTCGTTAGAAATAAAGGTAAATTAGGTATAAAGAAAAGAAGTAAATTGAGAGTATATTACACAAACTGTAGGAGTCTATGTAACAAAATGAACGAACTTAGAGCCCTTGTTAGCAAAGACAATATAGACATAATAGCGCTAACTGAAACGTGGATTAATACAGAAACCAGGCATTTTTTAGCAGAATTTGATATACCAGGATATAGTTTGTTTAAATATGACCGAACAAGTAAGAGGGGTGGCGGTATAGCAGTATTTGTCAGGAGTACATTAAAAAGCTGTATTAAATCAGGTATTAGACTAAATAACGATAATGAAAGTGTTTGGGTAGAGGTTAACGAAGGTAGTGAGACCATAGTTGTTGGAGTTATGTATAGACCGCCAAATATGAGTAGAAATGACGGAACGTCATTATGGGAGGAAATTAAAATGGCATCAAGGTTTAGCAATGTGTGCATTATGGGGGATTTTAATTTTCCGAATATAGATTGGCAGCATCAAATAGGAGACTCTGATTCTGAGGAGTTTATAGAGGTAGTACAAGATAGTTAATTCATAGATACGCCGACTAGAGGTAATAATATTCTCGATTTAGTTTTCAGTAACAATGAACATATGGTAAATAATGTAGAGATAGGGGACCACCTAGGAAATAGTGACCACAATTCTGTGTATTTTAATATACAATGGAAAGGTAATACCAGAGAGAATACAACATTAATACCTGACTTTAGAAAAGCCAATTATGGTGGGTTAAGAAGAGCCCTATTAGCCGACCCTATGGTCAAAAAATTAAGTCGATCCAGGTGTCCAAATGAGTGTACCCCTTCTCAGGCACCTGTCATCTTAAGTCAGGAAGAGACGTCAACCTTGGTAGATACATACGATAATTTTATCAAGTCAGTATTCAATGCACAAAATAAATACATCCCCAAAAGAAAATTTAGATCAACACAGAACCAACCCAAATGGATGAATAATAGACTATTAGATCTTCTAGGACAAAAGAGAGGAATATATAGAAAAATTAGGAAAGGCGAAATTCACCTACTTGCTTACTATCAGAATCTATCAAGACAGGTAAAAAAGGATATTAGGAAAGAAAAAAGAAATTATGAAATTAAGGTTGCCAATGACTCAAAAACTAATCCTAAAGCTTTTTACCAACTATATAAATCCAAGGTTAGAGATGTAATTGGTCCCCTTAAAACTTCGATAGGAGAAATGACAGAAAATGATTTAGAAATGTGCAGTACATTAAATAGTCAATTTCTTTCCGTTTTCACTAATGAAAATTTGGCACAGTTTCCAGAAGTCCGTAAGGTATATAGCGATAGTATAGAAAATAGGTTAAGTACGGTTACTATAAGTAGAAATGATGTGCTTAAGGAAATTGACAGACTGAAACCTCATAAATCGCATGGTCCTGATGAGGTATATGCTAGAGTATTAAAAGAATGTAGGGATGAGTTAAGTTACCCATTAACATTTTTATTTAACAAGTCATTGGAGACAGGTATAGTTCCAGAAGCTTGGAAGCTTGCAAACGTAGTTCCGATCTTCAAAAAAGGTGACAAATCAATAGCATCCAATTACCGTCCCATTAGTCTTACATCAATCATAGGAAAGCTACTAGAGTCAATTATTGCTAGTAAAATTAGAAACCACTTAGATACATTTAATTTAATAAATTCTTCTCAGCATGGATTCACTCAGGGACGTTCTTGCCTTACTAATTTGCTTAGTTTTTTCTCAGAGGTATATGAAGCAGTAGATAATGACAAGTCATATGATATAATATATTTAGATTTCAGTAAAGCTTTCGACAGAGTCCCCCATGAGAGATTGATGAGAAAGGTTGAGGCGCATGGAATAGGTGGGGCGTTGTTGGGATGGATTAGGTCATGGCTAATTGGTAGGAAGCAGAGAGTCAGCATAAATGGTACGAAGTCAGAATGGGGAGCAGTCAAAAGTGGTGTCCCCCAGGGATCTGTATTAGGTCCTCTGTTGTTTGTTATATACATAAATGACCTTGATTTAGGTATAACTAGTAGGATAAGTAAATTTGCAGACGATACTAAAATGGGGAGAACAATTGATTCAGATAGAGATATAGAGTGCCTCCAAAGGGATCTAGATACCTTACACGAATGGTCAGTAAATTGGCAGATGAAGTTTAACATTGACAAATGCAAGGTATTAAAGATAGGGAAGATGCATACAAATGTTAAATATAAACTAGCTAATGTGGAATTAGAAAACTCGAATTGTGAGAAAGATCTAGGTGTGTTTGTTAGCAATGATTTGAAGCCTAGACAACAGTGTATAAGCGTTCGAAACAAGGCAAACAGGATTCTCGGGTTCATCTCTAGGAGTGTGAGTAACAGAACTGCTGATGTTATCTTAAAACTTTACTTGTCATTAGTGAGACCCCATATGGATTATGCTGTTCAATTTTGGTGTCCTTATTACAGAATGGACATAGATTCATTGGAGAGAGTACAACGTAGAATGACAAAAATGATCCATAATATTAGAAATCTTCCGTATAAAGAAAGGTTGAAGAAATTAGGCTTACATTCGTTAGAGAGACGCAGAGTTAGAGGGGATATGATAGAGGTGTTCAAGTGGTTTAGTGGGATTAACAAAGGGGACATGACAAATGTACTAAAGCTCAGTGATAGCGAAAGAACTCGTACCAATGGTTTCAAATTAGATAAATTTCGTTTCAGAAAAGATATAGGCAAATATTGGTTTGGTAACAGAGTTGTAGATGGGTGGAATGGACTACCAAGTGCTATAGTGGGATTAAAAACGATAGGGAGCTTTAAGATAAAATTGGATAAGCATATGGACGAGAAGGGTTGGGTGTGAAGGGGGATCAGCAGGGTTGGGCCAATCAGCGCTCTGCAGACCCCCGTAATCCTGCGTTAATCTCTAACCGTTTTGGTAAGATGATCCTCAGGGTATTAGAGTGTTGAGCCTATAATTGGGCTTTGTAATTGGGGTTGTGTGGGACAGGGATCTGCCTTGCTTAGGCCAATCGGCTTTCTGCAGACTCCCATTTTCTTATGTTCTTATGTTCTTATGTTCTTATGTTCTTAATCAGCTTTAGAACACCATGAATAGAGACGCATTTAGTATTCAAAGTTTAAACACGGTTACCAGCTACTCTAAATATACCAATAACTCAAGAGAGAAATGCTTTACCACAAATGTTTGCCTCGATGTTAATTAATTGTTCAATATATATATATATATATATCCGACGTGAGATATGTCTACCATTTGTTTACTACTGCTTATTACAGTGATATATGTTATCATATATGTTATATATATATATATATATATATATATATATATATATATATATATATATATATATATATATAATATATATATATATATATATATATATATATATATATATATATATATATATATATATATATATATATATATATATATATATATATATATATGTGTGTGTGTGATTCTACAGTATTGAGTTATGCAAGACATATATACTGTAGGCCTATGCAGTTTGGTATAATATTTAGTAACCCACTTCCTTGATAATATTTTCCAATAGGTGTTATACACCCAGACACCATAAAATACAATAATTCATTACTAGATTATACTGCTTTATAATACTACCAAATAGCAAACATGGCATATTGTTATGCTGTCAAATGTAAAGCGAGTACGGTAGCTATTGTGTTTTTGTGTATAATTTCTACATGATAATAAATGTATAACAAATGATATATTAAGCCTCTGAGAATCGATGCCACTCTTCTTTTCTACTTTATGGCTATTATTAGACGATTTAATTCAGATTAGGACAATATTTCACATTGGTCCTTCCTAAGCTGTAATTATTCGTCTAATTATAGCCAGGATAAACAATCAAAATGCGTCAAAACCGTCAGAGGGTAAATTAATGAAGGTAAACACGATACCATTACTTATGAAATTGATAATGGTGTGTGTGTGTGTCAACCTCCTGTCTGGCATTGGGGTGGGGTGTAAGTGTGCGTGGTGGGGGGGGGAGGGGAAAGCGGGGGTAGCTTGTTCTCTTCATGGGTGGGGAGGGGAAGGAAGGGGTGACAGACAGGGCACACCCTGCCCCTTCTGCCTGGGGTAGGAGTAGTAAGGGGGACTGGGCAGGGCCCACCCCGTTCCTAGCTTCTGGGGTAGTAAGAGTAGGGGGTAAACCCTATGCAAGGACTTTCACTTCTGGGTGTACTATTGTGGACATAAGTCCTGCTACACTTGCCCGGCAGAGAATCGCGAATTGTGTTGGTAACATTGGTGCACCCCCCTGCCCCCACTCTTCTACCCTGTCTCAGCCCTCCTTTCCTCTTTCTTTCCTGTTTCACGTCTATAAGCCCCTCCCCTTGGATTGTTTCCACTACCATGACTATAACCAGGGCCCTGACTATAGCCACATAATGATAAATATCACGATAACCTCTCTCTTCTTCCTTTCTCTCATTTATCCCTCTATCATCGAATCTATGTATCTTATGCATGCTTTCCAATTCCTCCTAAAATGGAATATCTATCTATATGCTCAGGCCCAATCCCCATTTTGGGGGTAGCCGACTCAAGACAGAGCAAGAACAGGAAAAAGGAATAACATATCGTTAAAATAGCAATAGCTTACATAGTTCAAGTTCAGATTTGCCGTTTCATAGAAACGTAGCACAATTATAGTGTTATGATCCATTCGAATATGGGAGTATATTAACCATAATTATAATATTATCTACTGTAAGTCAGATACAATTGAGACTTGAATATACTTTTGCATTCTCATATTGTAATTCTGTTATGATTAATTAAGCAGATATATATAAATATTTGGAATAAACATGTATTTCACTGTTGAAGTTTATATTCAGTACTATTAAAAGAGATCATTGACCCACACATATAATGGGTTCCTTGATTCAATGCATTGCATATTAGTGTTTTTAAGTATATGGTTATAGGTGTATATTCTCAATAATCGGCTGTCAACCCGCCTCCCCCTTCACTACGGTACGCTCACACTAATCTATTCATATTTAGTAACTAGTCAACTCAAACAAACGGCCACACACATTAGTGTGACATTACATTACACATACTTGCATGATATGTTCATACTTGAGGAGATTTGACGTCTTTCAACTACCTCAGCGAGCGCTGCTACCTCCGAGATTAACCCCTTCCGTACCTAATTCCGTACCTAATTCCGGGTCTAATTTTAATTTAGCTATATTTAGACAAATTTATGCATTTAAGGAAGGATATGTGGTATTACGAAGAGTTAATTTAGATGGTATAAAACCGTTTAACTGTTACACTTCTTTCTTTTACTGAATAATATTTTTTTTATAAATAACTATACTCCACTCACTGGAGAGGTTGAAATTAAAGTGTTGTGCGAGGCCACCTGTAAGTGGTGAAGGGAGTGCTACGGTTCTCGCTCCTTCCGAGTGGATAAATGGTTCTTCTTGTCCCTTCGATTAACATAAACAAATACATAAGTGCAGTTCAGTCAAGTATAATATTAACATAAACAAATACATAAGTGCAGTTCAGTCAAGTATAATATTGGATTGCATGTAATTACACCTAATTAATTTCGACTGTTTCATCATAACGTTGGGGCAAAATGCCAATTTGGCATGGAATTGGTATATTAAATAAGGCAGTTGACACGAATTATTAAGTCGAATATAAGGCGGTGGAAATTTGTAAGACAAAACAGACTATAATTCCTTAAACATGACATATTTATAGAACTAAAATGTACTGAATATATTTATATTAATCACGAGTGAAGTAGCTTAAGGGATGTCGTTGCATAGCAGATGAATGTCAATATCATAGAGCAGAGGGCCTTGGTGAATCTTACCTAGACCATGAATAGATACTTATTATTTACCCTTTCGGTTCCGGGTCCATCTTATATATTTCACTATAGCTATGTTCAGACTATTATATATTGATAAGAAAGGGGCTGTTGTAGTTAAGGTATTATTTGCGATAGTCAGTAACATTTTAAAAAGTAGACGACTTCTTTAGCTCAATACAATAGTCAAATATTTGCTAGAATAGGATGAAAAGAATATCACCGCTACTTAATAGGATGAAAAGAATATCACCGCTACTTAATCAGTTAAACCTCATAATTTTAGCGTTAATTGAATGAAGAGATGCATGCCCATACAACTTTAATAAACAGCAACCATAGAGACTTATATATAAACAAAAGGGATAATGAAGTAGGATATAGATGTAATGGTTAAAAGGAACCTTGTAAATAATGAACATGTGGGAATTCACCTAATGTAAATATGATTTTTGCTGGCCCTTTATGACTTTAAATATTTAATGTCCAGTTAGTTTATAGGTGTTTCAACATAATTTATATTGTGCCAAACAGAACATAAGATAAACCATTTAATTATTATTTATAATAATATTAATAATACAATTAGCCTGTACTCCAAAGAGATTAAATTTACGCTGGAGTGGTAAAGGTATTGTTAAACACGCACCGAAAATGTTTTAAGTTTGATTATCGTCTTGTCCAACAATAAGAGTACCTGTTTTTGGTTTACCATGCAACACGTCTTTTAACCCTTCACCACGATGACGTATTTTTCGTCATATTTTGGTTATTATTAGACAACTTTCTTTAGCTTATAATCTACTTCTAGGACTCAAAGGGGTAAATACGATCTCAATAATCACTCTGAGTAACACAGGTTCTTCTTAAACTGCATAAACTCGTCTAATTATAGCTAGAATCGAAGGTAAGAAGACGTCATCTTGCTGAAGGGGTTAACTAAAAGCACTATTCATATAACCTTATTTATAAACGGTTGTATATGTGTGTGATCAGTGTTTTTTCTTAAATATTGTTATATTGTTTGTAGCTACTAGCTGTATACACCATCAATTTGCTGAATATAATTTTCAACTAATATTTCTCAAATTCATGCTATGAGGAGTAAATGAAAGGTTTGGTTACATCTTGTAAAATACCGGTACCCTAGTCTTTCTTTCACATGAAATGAATAGATATAGATAGATAAATTATATGCATTATGTTCACGTGTTCGTATATAACTTATACGCGAAGATCTCCATGTAGGGCCGAACCCGTCGTATACCATGACAAAAAAAAAAAAAAAAAAGGAAAAATAACTCTTCGCTCTTGGTTTTATTTACGGTACTTATAACCAGCTACCTGCTAAATAAGAACAAAATAAAGGCAACAATAAGGAGTTGTAGAGATTTCTAAGCTGAAGTGTTTGTTGTGGTTTCACCATATACTAAATTCCCCAGGCAGTTTGCTTCAAAATTGATCATGAAAATAATATGATGCATTGTAGATAGTTAATTTGAGTTATAGGTTATTTATTAACAAATTACGGACGTGCACTTTATTAAAACACATAATTAGAAGTAATGTATCAACAATTACAACAAAAACAATGTAACCTAGTGTGTGCCACCATTATAACTAATGGAAGGGATGGCGTGAGAGAAATAATATGAGTGTGTGAAATGGTAGTAATTGAAGGAATATAAAGATAAAACAGATTCTACTTGTCAATTTATTATCCGTATTTGTGTCTGTAACTATCTGTCATTCATTTGAGAACTTGTTCTGCATCACTTAAGCTAATTCACTCGTGATTAATATAGATATAGAACTATTATTTCTATATTTGAATAACTGTTAAAAAATTATAGTTTATATAAAAATATATTAACCGAATAATCCACTTTAATGTATCATGTTCTCGTGTTCCCAGTTGTTGATCATGTTGCCTCAAACAGATTGCATAGGATTTAAGCTGGTGCCTTACTCAGCTCGATTCAGTTAGGATCGTTAATGCATTTATGTGCTGGCTATAATTAGGCAATTATATTCTGATTAGGAAGGGTATATGTAAATCAGAAGGTTAATTGGGATAATCTTTACCCTTTAATTCCCAAAGATCTTTCTTACGCTGTATAAAATCGTCTACAAGGAGCCACTATAAACTGTCAACATGCGTCATGAACCTTAACGGGTAAATGGTGTCGCAAGGAAAACCAAAGAATATCCTCCTCCTGTCGGAGCCAATATTCAAACTCTAAACATTTTAGCTGTGTGTTCAACACTTAATACCTCTACCACACATATACACATGTAAATAGGTAGTGACGCTATTTTCACCCTTCCTTGTGTTTACTGTATGATATCTACGTTATTTAGGTGTTATGTGATATTTTATGTCTTAAGGTTCGGACATCACTTATCACATTATCATTATAATAACTAAGACTTATTTAGTTTAATGAATATATATGGAATAATACAAATAAGTTTAATGAATTCAAATAATAATGTGATAATCAAGAGTGATATCCAAACCTTAAGAGCAATGAAATATCACAGGGACACATAAATAATGCAGATATACTACCTTAAACACAAGCAAGAGATGAAATGTCGCTACCTATTATATACGTGTAATAAGTGAAGCAGGGTCTGTGATTGGCTATAAGAAGCATGGGCTAAGTCAGTCAGCCTTCATATATTGCTTACATTTTGGGTTTATCATTTATTTATCTCGCTTGTGTTTACCGTATGATGTATATTGTATTAATGTGTTTAATGTGATATATCATGGCTTTTAAGATTCGGATAACACTGTAGATTGTTAAGTAATCATTACAATTATTAACACGTGTCTAGTATAATGAATGTATAAAGAATAATAAAAATAACAATAGACATTATCAGTTCTGCGATTCTTCTGGGCCTGTGAGCTACGGTATTGATAAGATGGGGAATCATGAGCGTCGATACAAACACCAATTAGGTGCCAGAGGCATGCTTCGAGTGAATGGAGAATAGCTATATTTATAAGTTTTTATTCAATTAAGGAAGGAAATGTAACAATTAAAAGGCTCCAAACTAGCTCAATTAGTTCTTCCAAATACCACAAATCCTTCCTTATCTGCACACAATTGTAGAATTATAAATGTAATAAAGCTAAACACAACCCTGGTATGGAAGGGGTTAATTTCGGAGGGAGCAGTGTTTGCGGAGGCAGTTGAAAGATGCCAAATCTCCTTAAGTAAACAAATAACATACAAGATCGTGTAATGTAATGTCACATTAATGTGTTTGGCCGTGTATTTGAGTTGACTAGTTACAAACTATGAATAGATAAATCTGGGCTACTGTAGTTAACTCCTTTAACACTATTACGTTATTTTCATCATATTTTGGTTACCATTAGACGATTTCTTTATCTTATAATATACTTGTAGGATCCAAAGGGGTAAATCAGATCTCAATAGACCTTCTGAATAACATAGGTCCTTCTTAAACTGAATCAAAGGTAGAAAGACGCCATCGTGCTGAAGGGGTTAAGGGGGAGGTGGGTTGACAGGCGATTATTGACAATACACACGTAAACATATATTTATAACTTTTAATATTTTAGTCGTGTCAATTATATCTTTTATTAGTATATACAATTTAACAGTGAAATACATGCTTACTCCAAACAGTGGGATATATGGGCTTAGATAATTATAACTGAATTGAAATATGATAATGCAAAAGTAAATTAGTCTCAGTTGTAATTGACTTAGATAACATAATTATACAGTATAGTTAAAAACTTCCATATTCTAAAGGATTATCAAACTTTATATTATGTTAGATGTATTTAAAATGGTAAATATAAATATGAAGTATGTAACAATATGATATTTCATATTAGTTAAAAGATTAGGAAAACATTCATAAAAATACAATGATTCGATGAGAGAGGGGGAAATAAAGAGCGGCTTATAGACGTGAACAAGAACGAAAGCAGTAGAGAGGGAAGGAGGGGCTTGGCTGAGAGAGGGTGGTAGAGTGGGGATGGAGTGGAGGGAGGGGGGGGAGGGGGGAGGGGGGGGGTAGAAATGTTACCAACACAATTCGCGATTCCCTGTCAGGCAGGTGTAGCAGGACTTATGTCCACAATAGTACATGCTCAGATTAATATGCAGGATTCGAAACTGCATAATAAATCGTAGGCTTATGCATGTTTCTTTAACTGTATTGATAGCGTAATGCATAAGTGCGTGGAATTTCGGTGTGAGTATCCTAGGTTCGAGTCCTTGGAGTGCCACATGTATTTGTTGATTTCATTAATTAAGTTTAGAGGTGAAGTTGGTTGGTGGAAGAAAACAATAATAATAATTCATTCTGGTTCAGGAGCAATTTATAGCGAGGCCTTCCCGAGGGTTAAGTGCCCCATTAATTACTCTTTCCATTCGTCTATACATTAGGCTACCATAGCGCAGTTGGAATATATGTACAGTAGCCCAACTAAGTTTTTCGGCAATATTAGGTACGTGGCACCTGTCTAGTTTGCACTCCCGTCCCAAGTCCGTGTGTGTGGTCGTGTCTAGCAGGGGCCGTGGTATCTAGGCAGGCGCCACCGGCTCAGCTACCACAACCAGGGCACACAGACACAGTACTAGCATGCTGGGCGCTACATTTTGTTTTTGTTTTGTTTTTTTCTATATTCCAACTTACTTCCTCTCGGGCATAGGCTGAGAGCCTTAACATTCACCGCTTTACAATGAACAGTGAAGCCCGTGAGGTCTTGTTCCAGTCTAGGGAGTGAGACATGTGAAGCACGTAGAGAACAACGAGCACCTGCCATCTTGCCTTCACATGAGGCACGGTGCTCGCTCATGGCCCAAAACGACCCCATCTCTGAAGCCACCTCGTTCCCGTGCTTCACTGTCTCACCCCATACACTCGGACTCTCACACTTACACACACACAACGCCACATATGACAATATTGCTATCATTATTTGCTTGTATCATATTAGAAGTCTCTCTCTCTCTATCTCACTGAGGTTAATATCAATCAATGTTCACGCTACACTATTTGTAGATTAATTAGCACACACACACACGCACACACAGACACGGAAGGCAAAGTTCAGTGTTATAAACCCACATTCTTCACTGATTTCCTTGATAAAACAATGAGGTGTAAATAATTGTGTTCGTTTATCTAATTAACCCTTTCAAGATCCGATACGCATTTCTGTTCTGTGTTGTGGTAATTATTAGACGATTTTATTCAAATTAGGAAGGGTATATGGAAGTCAGAGGGTTGATCGAGCTAGTCTTTACCCTTTTAATAACCACAGATCCTTCCTAAGCTGCATACAATCGTCTAATGATAGCCAAAATAAAGTGCTAAACGCATCAGACGCTTCAAGGGGTTAACACCACTTTAGATTATAATACTGGGTATTTTATAATCTGCATCATCTTGCAGTGCTGGGTTATACGAGTAGTTCTATTTGCAACATCTGCATCAGGTAATATTATTAATGATAAGAACGTGTATTAACACATACTGTACCGCCGACGTCCTCTTCTTCCTATTCTAGCAACTATTACGTGATTTTATTCAGCTTCGGAAAGGCCTTTAGCCATAATAAGGCTTCAAACTATCTCAACCAACTCTTTAACTACCACAGATCCTTCCTAAGCTGCATAATATCGTCTAAATATAGCTAGAATAAAATTGAAAAGACGTCGCTGGTATTCAAAGGGTTAATATACAGCTAAAGTTTTTACTGTTTCTATGAGATACTATTAGAATATAGAAAATTATCGTTATCGTATCATGATTTTAGAATCTAACTTCGATGAAATTATGGCTACTATGGAAATATATGTGAGTATAACTAAACATTATTTAGTTTACCGGGTATATAATTTAAGTTCTATTTGACAGAATTTTAGACACACACACACACACACACACACACACAGTGGTCCGTAGCATATTGGTTAGCGCACTTGGTTCATAGCCAAAAGGACACAGGTTCCATTCCCGGGCGGGAAAGAAACATTTGGGCAAGTCTTCTTACACAATGAGCCTCTCTAGACCTAGCAGTATAAATAGGCCTCTGGAATAAAAGGCCGCTTACGACGTCTTTTTTAGTGTTGGTGGTCTATTACTAGCTGGACGGGTACAGTACAGGTCAACCAAACACTCAAAATCCAGATATCGGCAATTGGCTGATTACAGATTACATGCATATCTACAGCCACTCCAACCATGCATTTACACTTCACGCAATATATTCCCAGGTCGAACTTTTTTCGGTAAAAATAAAAAAATAAAAATAAACAAACGTGAAGCTGTAATTATTGGAAACAGGTGATCAGAAAATCCTCAATACTCTCTTGCCCACATCACACCTAGTCATCCATTCAGCAAATCATAAGAAGGCTCTCTCCCCACCCACCTCTCCCTTCGACCGTTCGTTGGCATGACATTAAGTTGGGGAAAGAAGTCCCCCACCAGAATGAGAACAACTTCTACTGGGAAATTTATAGTAAAGAACTTGATGCGAAATATTATATACTACTGATGCTTAACTTATGTATTTTTGTTATTGGTTTTTTATCCTATAGTATTCCCACCTCCTCAAAATGAATGTCAGGACTTCTTTTGAATGTGTCAATTGTCTTACATTGATATGCAGGATTCGAAGTTGCATAATAAATCGTAAGCAGTGTCCACCAATCTTTAACTGTCTTCGTGGTGCGATGTATAAGGTGTTGATTTTCGGTGTGAGCATCCTGGGTTCGAATCCACGGACTGCCACATGTGTTTGTAAATTTCATTAATCGATTTTAGGAGTATGGTTGGTTGTTGGAAGGAACATAATAATTGATATTGGTTCAGGAGTAATTTATCGAGAGGACTTCCCTAAGTGGTTAAGGCACCATTAATTGCTCTTTCCATTCACATAATTATGCATAGCCTACGTGAGTTGCAGTTGGGATGTTGTGTACAGCTTAGATTTGATATGCAGGATTCGAAGTTGCATAATAAATCGTAGGCAGTGTCCACCAACCTTTAACTGTCTTCGTGGTGCGATGTATAAGGTGTTGATATTCGGTTTCTTTCCTCAGTGTGAGCATCCTGGGTTCGAATCCACGGACTGCCACATGTGTTTGTAAATTTCATTAATCGATTTTAGGAGAATGGTTGGTTGTTGGAAGGAACATAATAATTGTACCACTTTTTCAGGCAATTTGTTCCACTCGATGACCACACTGTAGGTGAAGAAGTGCTTTGTGACATCGAGATTTGCCCTCCTGGTTTTTAATTGCATTCCATTTCCCCGAGTTAACCCTTCTTTAGCGGCCTATGCGGTTTATTTATATGTACCGCCCAGCGGGGTGTTTTTAGCCAAAATAGGGCTGTTTACGTGATCATTTTCATGCCTAAATAAGACCCAGAACGTAAAACAAGTATCTATCCCCTGAAAGGCATAACAGAGCTTTCGAATGACACCATAACGATCCTTGTATGATGGGATAGTTTTCTTGCAATAACCGTGCAACGCGGAGTGCCCAAAGCAGGTAAATTAGGCCACTTTTTCCCCATATAATTCAGTATGTAGCGAGTGAGAGAGGGAGGAGGGATCTGAGATCGTTGTCAGTAGGTTCGCCGCGGTGGGTCTGGAGCCAGTCATACGCTCGCTAGTCTCCTGCCACCACTTGTCTCTCTCTCTCAGCAACATAACGTGCTGAAATTGCCACTCGACCTATGTCGAGCACCGCCACATAGTCCAGCTTTATTAAATACGACTTATGTGGTGAGCCGCTTTTTAAGGGTTAATGAACTATAATCTATTTTGAAAAGTGAATCTACATCAATTTTGTCAAATCCGTTTAATTTCTTGAAACACTCGTTTAATTGACCTCGGAATCTTCTTTTCTTAATAGTGGAAATAAATTTAATTTGTTTAGTCTTTCATGTTAACCCGTAAACGGCGGCAAAGCTCTTAACCCTCTCACATCCTGACGCAATTTTTGAGCCTATTAGGAATACTTTAAAGCCTTTGTTACCATCAGGGGTATCTAAAAACCTTTAGTTTGTTTACTTCAACCTCTGCAGTTGTCTTTGAGTTAGCTGTGGGCAGAAAACTAATTTTGGAGAGGTAATTATAACAGTGAGAGTAATCTATTTCTTATTTCTAATCTGGCAACCTCTGCATCCTATGGTCGTGAGAGGGTTAAGAGGTTTTACTGGGCGACGGCGGCAAAGCTCTTAACCCTTAAAGATCGGGGTCGGACTTGAGTCCGGTTCCAATTTGCAGCAAGTTAGGAGCAGTATTAAGGCTTTTAAAGGGTTAAAATCGAGTGCAAATGGCCGGGATCGCAGCGGGCCAGACAGCCGACTCCCAGGGCTTACCGCCGCCCATTAACTCATGTTCCCTGTGTTCTCGAGAGGCTGGCAGTGTAGCCAGTAGTGAGCATAGCTGGGAAAAATATGCCGCTATACGCTAAACTCCCATGTTACTGGTATCACTGTATGAGAACCACGAGTGCTACGTAATTCGTTCTGGTCTCATTTTGAAGCTTTTAGCGCCTAGTTTTTTGCTAAATAATTTTTTGTTCATGCAGATACTTGATTTATCATGCAGGAGGGCCTGAATAGGCCCAAATAAGCCCAAAACACCCTGCTAGACAAGGGTTAAGAGGGAGGCCTAAAAATACCATTTAAACAGCACTAGGCCTAAACATGTTTTGTTTTGTTTTCCCTATACCTCATATCACTCCTCCACATCCCCTCCTTCCTCCCTTCCCCCCCCCCCCCCCTTCAATTATCACCTATTTTCCCTGTTATTCCCTAATTTGTTGGTATATTTTTGTGCTAACATTAGCAAACTGTGTGGGGGATGTGCTTACGTGCCTAGCGGGTGTGTTACACAAGCGAGTGTGTGTATGAGTAGGCTCAGTGTGGCTTGAGGCCTCGTGGAGGGAGGGGTTGCCTCAATTTTCTCCATAATTCATGAATGGGCTGGTCCATCTATATTCGCGATTTTGACCAGAAAAATTATATTTTCACTTGTTTTATTGTTGTTACAAGTTACTATCTTCATAGTGAAGGTAAAATAGGCTCATATGAATTGGTAATAACGATATTTATCGTAAAATGACGATTATAGGCCTGAATGGAGCCCATAATTATGCTCGCCCATGGGGAGCTAGTTCATTACCCCCCACTAACCGTTCCCGGGTTAAGAAAGAGAGAGAGCGAGAGAGAGTGTGTGTGTCTGTGTGTATATATATATATATATATATATATATATATATATATATATATACTGATAATAATATAAATATACGGCTTATTTAGAATTGAAGCCAGAGGCGGAAAATATACATGTGAGAAATACATACAGTTGCGCTGACATTTTTAACTGCATTAACCCCTAACTGTCGGGGCGCAACATAAGTCGAGTATAATAAATCTGGACTATCTGGCGGCGCTCGACATAGGTCGTGTGGCAATTTCAGCACGTAATGTTGCTGAGAGAGAGACAAGTGGTGGCAGGAGAGTAGCGAGCGTATGACTGCTCCAGACCACCGCGGCGAACCTACTGACACGAATCCCACCTCCTCCCTCCCTCTCTCACTCGCTATATACGGAATTGTATGGGGAAAGTGCCGAATTACATGCTTTTTGCACTCGCGTTGCACGGTTGTTGCAAGAAAACTAGCCATCATAAAAGGATCGTTATGGTGTCATTGGAAAGCTCTGTTTATGCCCTTTCAGGGATAGATACTTGTTTTACACTCTGGGTCTTATTTAGGCATGAAAATGATCACGTAAACAGCCCTATTTTGGCTAAAAACACCCCGCTGGGCGGTACATATAAATAAACCGCTAGCCCGCTAATCTAGTGTTAATATAAGCTTAATAAATATATATAAATACATACCACCGTGTTGTATGTATGCACAGTACACGTGCATGTACGTACCCATACATAGTTATAATGATAATGATAATTTTTATTTGGTCCATAGAAATACAATTACAATAAATTCTAATAATACAAAATTTGACCTAGCTCTTTGATGAAAGGTAACATCATTAAAGAGCCAGTTAGGTAATATAATTATGTATGTTCTTCCAAATTGGTATATTCTTGGACACTGAGAAGAAAATATTACAGTAATACTATCTAAAACAGCAGATATATTAAAAAAAAATGCATATATTTTATTAGAATATTGTTGTACATGCACATATACTGCATGTACACACATACACAGCGCATACACACAAACGTATCAATTTACTTACTGTACATACTTACATATACAGTATACTTAATCATACTTATATATATATATATATATATATATATATATATATATATATATATATATATATATATATATATTATAATATACATATATATATATATATATATATAATATACATACATATACTGTATATGTATATATATATATATATCTATATATATATATATATATATATATAATTATATAATATATATATATATATATATATATATATATATATATATATATATATATATATATGTATATATTCATAAATATATATATTCATATTAGTGGGCAGTATGTTTTAATTGAGGCAACATTTATTAAAGACCAAAGGCATATTTGTTTTTACTACCGTTTTACTGGTGTTTTCAATATTTCTCACTGTATGTTTGATTTCATAATTCAAATGATATATTAAGTTTCCAAAGTTCTTTATTATACAGTATATTATCAATTAGGTGTTGATTAATACGTCAACTTGCATTTTATTTGTCCTATTATTTATTCACTAAACGTTACGTGCTTTATTTGCACATCTTCAGTAGATTTATATCTGTAATAGTAAAACATATAAATTAGTATATGCTTCGTCCAAATATGAAGTACAATATTTAACAATGTGTGTATATATATATATAATATATTTTATATATATATATATATATATATATATATATATATATATATATATATATATACAATATGTATACATGTATATATATATATATATATATATAGTCTATATGTGTATACACATATACATATACACATACACAAGCAGAGCTATATGCCACCAGGGTTCTGTCCTATCTCCTATTATCTTTCCAGTTTTCATAAATTATCTTCTCAACTGTACATCCAGTCCCATCCATTCATATGCAGATGACTCTACCTTACACTACTCAATTAGTTTTCAAGAACGCCCCAGCCAGCAGTCATTCAAAAGCAAACGTTATGAAGCCATTAAACACTTATCTTCCGATCTAGCTACTATTTCCAATTGGGGTAGAGAAAACCTTGTTGCATTTAATGCTTCCAAGACTCAATTTATCCATCTTTCTACCCATCAGGAACCTCCAGAAGACTATCCCTTATTCTTCAACAATACAAAAGTCAACCCTTCATCTTCTCTCAATGTTCTCGGTGTCTCTTTTTCTTCTGCTCTCACTTGGAAGGACCATATTACCAGTCTTGCTAAGGCAGCCTCCCAGATGCTGGGTGTGCTCAACCGCCTCAAGGGGTTCTTTACCCCTGCACTGCTTCTAGCTCTGTACAGGGACACAGTGCGTCCTTGTATTGAGTATTGTTCACATGTGTGGGGAGAACCTCTCACACTGCACTCATAGAAACATGTAGAAAGTTAAGCCCTTCGTATCATTAACTCCCGTCTACTCACCATCTCTCTCTCTTCACCGCAATGTTACATAAGAACATAAGAAAATGGGAGTCTGCAGAAAGCCGATTGGCCTAAGCAAGGCAGATCCCTGTCCCACACAACCCCAGTTCAATTACAAAGCCCAATTATAGGCTCAACACTCTAATACCCTGAGGATCATCTTACCAAAACGGTTAGAGATTAACGCAGGATTATGGGGGTATGCAGAGTGCTGATTGGCCCAACCCGGCTGATCCCCCTTCACACCCAACCCTTCTCGTCCATATGCTTATCCAATTTTATCTTAAAGCTCCCTACCGTTTTAGACCCCACTATAGCACTTGGTAGTCCATTCCACCCATCTACAACTCTGTTACCAAACCAATATTTGCCTATATCTTTTCTGAAACGAAATTTATCTAATTTGAAACCATTGGTACGAGTTCTTTCGCTATCACTGAGCTTTAGTACATTTGTCATGTCCCCTTTGTTAATCCCACTAACCCACTTGAACACCTCTATCATATCCCCTCTAACTCTGCGTCTCTCTAACGAATGTAAACCTAATTTCTTCAACCTTTCTTCATACGAAAGATTTATAATATTATTGATCTTTTTTGTCATTCTACGCTGTACTCTCTCCAATGAATCTATGTCCATTCTGTAATAAGGACACCAAAATTGGACAGCATAATCCATATGGGGTCTCACTAATGACAAGTAAAGTTTTAAGATAACATCAGCAGTTCTGTTACTCACACTCCTAGAGATGAACCCGAGAATCCTGTTTGCCTTATTACGAACGCTTATACACTGTTTTCTAGGCTTCAAATCATTGCTAACAAACACACCTAGATCTTTCTCACAGTCTGAATTTTCTAATTCTAAATTAGCTAGTTTATATTTAACATTTGTATGCATCTTCCCTATCTTTAATACCTTGCATTTGTCAATGTTAAACTTCATCTGCCAATTTACTGACCATTCATGTAAGGTATCTAGATCCCTTTGGAGGCACTCTATATCGCTATCTGAATCAATTGATCTCCCCATTTTAGTATCGTCTGCGAATTTACTTATCCTACTAGTTATACCTAAATCTAGGTCATTTATGTATATAAGAAACAACAGGGGACCTAATACCGATCCCTGGGGGACACCACTTTTGACTGCTCCCCACTCTGACTTGGTACCATTTATGCTGACTCTCTGTTTCCTACCAATTAGCCATGACCTAATCCATCCCAACAACGATCCTCCTATTCCATGTGCCTCAACCTTTCTCATCAATCTCTCATGAGGGACTCTGTCGAAAGCTTTACTGAAATCTAAATAAATAATATCATATGACTTGTCACTATCTACTGCTTCATATACCTCTGAGAAAAAGCTAAGCAAATTAGTAAGGCAAGAACGTCCCTGAGTGAATCCATGCTGAGAAGGATTTATTAAGTTAAATTTTACTAAGTGGCTTCTAATTTTCCTAGCAATAATAGACTCTAGCAACTTTCCTATGATTGATGTGAGACTAATGGGACGGTAATTGGATGCTATCGATTTATCACCTTTTTGAAGATCGGAACTACATTTGCAAGCTTCCAAGCTTCTGGAACTAAACCTGTTTCTAAAGACTTGTTAAATAAAAATGCTAATGGGCTACTTAACTCAGCTCTGCATTCTTTTAATACTCTAGCATATACCTCGTCAGGACCAGGCGATTTTTGAGGTTTCAGTCTGTCAATTTCCTTAAGCACATCATTTCTACTTATACTAACTGTACTTAACATATTTTCTATATGTTATATTTCTATACTATCACTATATTCCATATTGACTTCTGGAATCTGTGCCAAATTTTCATTAGTGAAAACGGAAAGAAACTGACTATTTAATGTACTGCACATTTCTAAATCATTTTCTGTTATTTCTCCTATTGAAGTTTTTAGGGGGCCTATTACATCTCTAACTTTAGATTTATATAGTTGGTAAAAAGCTTTAGGGTTATTTTTTGAGTCACTGGCTATCCTTATTTCATAATTTCTTTTTGCTTTCCTGATTTCCTTTTTAACCTGTCTTGATAGAGTCTGATAGTATATATGTAGATGATTTTCGCCTTTCTTTATTTTTCTATATATTCCTTTCTTTTTTCCTATAAGATCTATTAGCTTATTAGTCATCCATTTTGGTTGGTTCTGCGGCGATCTAAATTTTCTTTTAGGGATATATTTATTTTGAGCATTGTGGAGTGAAGCAATAAACTGGTTATATGTAGGTGGCAAGTTTAACTCTGGCATATCCTGACTTAATTGCTTAACAATAGGGTCCACCCTTAAGTCTCTTCTTAGCCCACCATAATCGGCTTTTCTGAAATCTGGGATAAGTGTCGTATTCTCTTTAGCATTCCCTGTCCATTGTATATTAAAATAAATAGATTTATGATCGCTATTTCCTAGGTGGTCACCAATCTCTACATCATTTATCATATGTTCATTGTTACTGAAAACTAAATCAAGAATATTAATACCTCTAGTTGGCGTATCTATGAATTGAAATAAAACACTATCTTGTACAACCTCAATAAACTCTACTGAATCGGAGTCGCCTATTTGGTGCTGCCAATCAATGTTCGGAAAATTAAAATCCCCCATAATGCACACATTGCTAAACCTTGATGCTATTTTAATTTCCTCCCATAACGATGTTCCGCCATTTCTACTCATATTAGGCGGTCTATATATAACTCCAATAACTATGGTCTCACTACCTTCGTTAACCTCTACCCAAACACTTTCATTATCATTATTTAGTCTAATACCTGATTTAATACAGCTTTTTAATGTACTCCTGACAAACACTGCTATACCCCCGCCCCTCCTACTTGTTCGGTCATATTTAAACAAACTATATCCTGGAATATCAAATTCTGCTAAAAAATGCCTAGATTCTGTATTAATCCACGTTTCAGTTAGCGCTATTATGTCTATATTTTCTGTGCTAACGAGTGCTCTAAGTTCGTTCATTTTGTTACATAAACTCCTACAATTTGTATAATATACCCTCAACCTATTACTTTTATTTGCAACTAATTTTCTATTGTTTTTAGCTAACTTATTATTTCCTGTTGAACTACTAGCTCTAGACGGAAATTCTGCTCTATCAGTAATCTCATCTTTACTATCAGTTACATGTGTAGTGTTATCGATAATACTATTACACATCACTATATTCGCACTATCTTGACTGATTATTTCTATTTTACTCACTGGTTTGTCACATGACGTACCTGCTCCATATGGAGACAGTATTTTACTTACACACCAGGTTTTTTTAACGAAACCCCGCAACAATCTTGTCCAGTGAGCTGGCCAAGGTCGAAACTCCTAGTCGAGAAAGATGTACTCCATCCTGGGCATACAGTTCATCCTTACCATAGAAGTGGGTCCAGTTATCTAGGAATGGTATTGACTTTGCCTTGCAATACTTCTCCACCCGGCTATTTACACCAATAGCCCTGGAGGACCATTCCTTCCGTACCCCTCTTCTTGGCAGGATACTGTGTACCACAGGAAATCCACCCTTCTCCTTGATCCTCTCCAGCATTTCCTGGTACTTGGTCAGCAACTCCTCAGTCCTGCATCTCCATATGTCATTGGATCCCGCGTTGATGAAGATGATGGGGTCCTCCCCACCCACTTCTAGGACACCATCCATCTTCTCTGCCACCCTCCCGACTCCGGCTCCAGGTAGGCAGACAACTTTACTAACATGAGTGTTAGTAGCCCCGTCAAGGTACCTAACCATTGAATCACCGACAATGAACTTAGCTTTTTTCCGTTGTCGGCGTGTAGCAGGAGTTGTAGCAGCAACAGCAGTAGACTTCCCCCCCTCCCCTCTCACTGCCTCGATGATCGCCACTTCCTCGCCATCACTCTCATCAGCCAAGGTGCTGATGTTGCATCTCTCTCGCTATTCTATCGCTACTACAATAATCAGTGCTCCTCGGAGCTTTCCCAGTGTATACCACCTCCTCTACGTAGGGTACGTAGTACCCGTCTTGCAACACAATCCCACCCCTACTCTGTGCAACTCTCCAACCCAAGAGTGAAACGCTATTCTCAGACTTTCTCCTATGCAACTGCTGAGCTCGGGAACTCTCTCCCAGAATCAGTCTTTCCCACTTCTTATTACTTAAATTGCTTCAAACTCCGTGTGTCCAGGCATTTTCGCTCGAACGTCCCTTGATTTTGGCCTTGTCACTCTTTCAACTCTGGGGGAGGCATTTGCTGCAGGAAGTTATGCCTTTTGTCTCTCTCATTCACATAGAAAGAAAATATATATATATACAGTACATATGTGTATCTGTATAATATTATATATAAATAGCACATATAAGTACCGAATAGATACAGAAATTACAATCGCATATCAAAATAGAATATTGGTGATTGCAGTTGATTATACACTATATGGTAATTTTAATTTTAATTAGGTCGGATTTATTTAATGCTTATGAGACAACAGTGTATGCTAAAGTTTCGTTCTACTCTTTCTCTCTCTCTCTCTCTCTCTCTCTCTCTCTCTCTCTCTCTCTCTCTCTCTCTCTCTCTCTCTCTCTCTCTCTCTCTCTCTCTCTCTCTCTCTCTCACTCTCTTACTCTTACTCCTTGTTATCACCTTTATCGCACTCGTCTCTCCTACCCACCCACCCCGCCTGTTCGTCGCCAGTGTTTCAAATACTCGTCATTGCTGTGGTTTTATGCCGGTCGTAAATTCGAGTTTGTCATCAAGGCCCGAGATAGTTAGAGAGGGTACGGAGAATGAGAATGAGAAGTAAGGAATAGAGGAAAAGGTAATTAGGAAGAGGGAGGAAGGGGGTGCAAAGGAGGAGAATGGGAAATAAGAATAGCTAGGAAAAGGGAGATAGGGGTGCAAAGAGGAGATTGGGAAGAAATATTAGCTAGGAAAATGGTGATAGAGGGTAATGGAAAGAAAGAATAGCTAGGAAAAGGGAACTAGGAGGGTACAGAAGATGAGTACAACGTAAAAAGGAGTACAAAGGAAGTCAAGCAACAAATGGTCTAGCGACCCCTCGAGGTTGCTAAATCAGTGCTGTTCAAAGTGTCAAACAGTGGTTCAGAGTGTGTAAAGGACAATTGGAAAGGGAAGCACTGCCTTAAGACCAATGTCCTTTGCAGGTTTAGGAGATGTTAGTAGGGAACAATTTGGGTAAATAACATAACACAATGTATTTGAGAAAAAGGTCATTCGTTTACAAACGCAATCAGTTGCGTGTTTAAGGCAAGGTGCTTGTCTAGGCAATGTTTAAAGGAATCAATGGTGCTGCAGTCCATAACATCGCGAGGAAGCCCATTCCACAAGTTCACAACTCGATTGAAGAAAACATTCTTAGACTCGTGCGAGTTAAAATATTTTCCAAAAATTTTGCAACCATTTCCCTGTGTGTAGTTTGATTGGTCAATCGTAAAGTACTTATTACAGTTTATATTGTCGATGCCATTGATGATTTTGAAGACTTGAATTAGGTCACCTCTCAATCTGCACTGGGATAAAGGAAATAAACTTAATTATCTAAGCCGCTCCTCGTATGGTGTGTTTCTTAGATTAGGTATAGGCTAATTTTGGTTACTCTACGTTGAACTCGTTCAAGTTTATCAATATCTTTTTGGTAGTAGGGGCACCAGGATTGAATGCAATATTCCAGAAAAGGACGGACTAGGGAATTGTAAAGTGTGAGGATTACATCTTTGGATTTATGCTTGAATGACCTGCCTATAAAGCCAATTATTTGATTCGCCTTCTTAACAACTGCTGAACATTGTCGACTGGGTTTTAGATTACTCGATATTGTTACTCTCAAATCAGTTTCTCTGTCTACACTCTTAAGCTGAGTGCCATTCATTGAATAATTTGCTTTCTCATTTTCTGTCCCGAAATGGAGTAATTTACATTTATCCGCATTGAAACTCATTTGCCAAATTTGGGCCCAACATGACAACTTATTTAGATTGTGTTGCATATCGTCAACTTGTTATTTTGAGCGTACGCTATTAGCAATTTTTGTATTGTCAGCAAACTTTGAGATTGTACCAGGTGAGACCCTCATCTATGTCATTGATGTAAATTAGAAAGATAATTGGTCCTAGTACCGATCCCTGGGGTACCGAGCTACTTACATTGGTCCATTTAGATGCCTTACCGTTTATGACTACTCTTTGCTTTCTGTCGCAGAGCCAATTTTCTATCCATTTCAACGCAGCGTCTTGTATTCCATGCACTTTTAGTTTTAGCAGTAAAAGTTTTTGAGGAACTTTGTCAAAGGCCTTTTGAAAATCAAGATATAATATCTACAGCTTTACTCTCATCATAGAGGTTGAGGATATCGTGGAAGAAGTCTAAGAGGTTTGTTAAGCAGGAACGTTTGTTACGAAAGCTGTGTTGAGTATCTTTAACACCTTACGAGCGGCCTATGCGGTTTATTTATGTGTACCGCCCAGCGGGGTGTTTTTAGCCAAAATAGGGCTGTTTACGTGATCATTTTCATGCCTAAATAAGACCCAGAACGTAAAACAAGTACCTATCCCTGAAAGGGCATAAACAGAGCTTTCGAATGACACCATAACGATCCTTGTATGATGGATAGTTTTCTTGCAATAACCGTGCAACGCGAGTGCAAAAAGCAGGTAATTCGGTACTTTCGGTACATAATTGAGTATGTAGCGAGTGAGAGAGGGAGGAGGGAGCTGAGATTTGTGTCAGTAGGTTCGCCGCGGTGGTCTGGAGCAGTCATACGCTCGCTAGTCTCCTGCCACCACTTGTCTCTCTCTCTCAGCCACATTACGTGCTGAAATTGCCACTCGAGTTATGTCGAGCGCCGCCACATAGTCCAGCTTTATTTAACTCGACTTATGTTGCTCGCCGCTAATTAAGGGTTAAGTATGGTATTTTCCTCAAAGTGATTTACGAGTATCTCTTATTAGTATTTCTAGCATTTTACATACACATGAGGTTAAGCTAATTGGACGATAGTTACTGGGTAGGGATTTGCTGCCTTTTTTTAATATCGGTGTTACGTTGGCTAGCTTCCACTGACTAGGCATAGTTCCGGACTGCAAGGATGTATTGAATATCAATGTCAGTGGTTTGGAGAGCTCATCCTTAGCTTCCTTTAGAACTCTAGGTGAAATTGTATCAGGTCCGGGCGATTTATTTACCTTGAGTTTATCTAAACGTTTCAATACTTCTCTCTCTGTAATGGTGATATTGCTTAGAACATCAGAATTATGAATCTGAATCGGCGATGCTGTAGGGATATCAATGAGGTCTTCTGTTGTAAAAACTAATGCAAAGAAGGTATTGAGGGCATTACTCATTTGTACTTCGTCTTTGGTGTATTCTCCATTTTCATCGACTAACTGTCAAACAGTTTAAGTAACTACTTTCTTTTTTCTGATATATCTATAGTATTCTTTTGGGTTTGTTTTACTTTGATTTGCAACATGTAATTCCAGGGTCGTCTTACCTTGCTTAATTAACTTTTTGGCTTTGCGTCGTAGTTCTACAAATTTCACCCGTTCTTTGTCATTTTGTGAGAATTTTAATCTATCATTAGCAAACTTTTTAGTAAGCAGACAGTCTGAAATGTCTTTATTCCACCATTTGGGCTTATCATTATGGTCTGTACACCGTATTTTCGATGGTATGCAGTCTTGCACTGCTTTTAGGTAAGTGTTTGCGAATAATTCCCAAGATGTATTTGTGTCGTTATTGCTAATTAGAAAGCTCCAGCCAGTTTCTTTAAACATTAGTCTAAGTTTTCAAAAGTTTGCTTTCTTGAAATTAGGGACTTTCTCGATGCTGCTATTTGGTTCGTTACTAAGTAAACTTGAAACTGAAAGTTATCGTACGATGGTCGCTGTTACTGAATTCATCACCGACATTCAAATTCTCTATCAATTCTTCTTTTGTTGAAGTACAAGGTCAAGGACGTTATTTCCACGAGTTGGAGATCTAACAAATGTATATAGCGAACTCTCCTGCAAGTTTGCATACAGGTCTTGTCCAGAGTGTGAAGTAATGCTATCTCCCTTCTTGGTCACAGGTAAATTGAAGTCGACAAAAATGACGGTATCTTGCGAGTTCCTTACGTCTGCAATTTGCTCATATATTTCCCGTCAGTTTGCAATGATTGAGCTGGAGGTCGGTATAATAATGCAAGTATGATTTTTTTACCTTTATTATTCTATATTAGCACAAAGGATGTGTCTACGTTCACAATTTGAGGTTTTAACAAGAGGGTCGGGTTAAGAATTTATTTGATAAGAAGTAAAACGCAACCTCCATTTTTATTTATTCGGCTTTTCTCAATAAACATTACATAACCAGGAAATGAATACTATGCTAAACAGTCTCTGTCTTCTGTATTAAGCCAAGATTCTGTTATGCAAATAACATCGTAATTTTCTGTAAACACTAGTTCTTCTAAATCTGAACATTTATTGCGTAATGCTACGAGCATTTGCATAGAAAACCTTTAAAGTTTTTTATTTGGAATTCACGGAACGGTCTTTATTTAAATTCTTAGTTCTGGTCGGATCTACATATATGTACCTGTCTGTCCTCGGTCCTCGATCCTCGTCCCTGGTTGTCCTCGATCCTCGATCATCGTCCCTGATGGTCCGATGTCCTCGATCATCGTCTCTGGTGGTCTTCGGTCCTTGCTGTCCTCGATCGTCGTCTCTGGTAGTCCTCGGTCCTCGATCATCGTCCCTGGTGGTCCACGGTCCTCGATCATCGTCCCTGGTGGTCCACGGTCCTCGATCCTCATCCCTGGTGGTCCTTGGGCTTCGCTGTCCTCGATCCTCGTCACTGGTGGTCCTGGGCTGGCTCTGCTTCTTTTCCGAAAATCCTTTACTGTGTCGTGAAGCAGGCAGCCAAATCTTGCAGCTCCTACCTGGTTCAGATGGACTGCATCCACTACAAACAGATAATCCTCACGGTAGAAGTCATTCCAGGTATTGATGAATCCAACGTTTTCCTCCCTGCAGAGGTCAGCCAGACGACGATTTACGCTAGTGGCTATGTTGAAGAATCGGCTCTTCACACCGATCCTGGGGACGATCCCTGATATGATGACTCTGCGTGGCTTTTCCTTATACGTCTGAATCAGCTTCCGGTACTTCAGCATGAGGACCATTTCGGAGATATGGGCATTGCAGACAGTTCAATAGTTTTTTCCCAGGGCCCATCAATGTGATTAATATTTCTGACTGTTTCCACCTGGTAATCTTGGATGGCGTTGTTGTTGACCAAATATAAGCTTTTTAATCAGCTCAATAAACATCCTTGTCTCATTTCTTATTACACGAGTCGAACATACAATCCGCAGTTGTGAAGATGCTCATTGAAATAATGTAGCTCAACTTTACCTCTTTAATAAAAAGGGGTCATGTGGTTTTCACTCTGGATAACGTTAGCTTTGTAGCTTTGGCAGACCCTTTGGGAATCAAAGGAGTATAAGGAAAACAAATAATAAAACTAAAATATCTGAATCTAATGAAAAGGGGGTCAACTTATTAAAGGGTTAATCAAGACGTACAATCGCTCACCTAAAACAAAAAATTCACTTTTTTCTGGTTAACAACAAACAGCTATATGCAGGTTTTGGAAGGACCTCTAGGAAAATATTTTTTCAACTAATCATTTGACTCGACAAACTTGTCCTAAGTATACCAACGCGCATGTTCGCCATCAATTTGGGGTATTAGACGATTTAATTCATCCTAGGAGGGATTTGTATCCCAAATTAACCCTTCGGCTAACACAGGCCCATCCAATATAAAATCAACTCGTGCTATAATAACAGTCCGCATCAAATGAAAGAATGAGTCTTGGTATAAAACTATAGAAAAAGGCATTACTAAAAACAATATAATAGTAGACAGAATAAAATTATAGAATAACGCCATCGAACTAAAAGAGAATATGAGGTCCTTGATCATTGCTGTCCCTGTTAACAATAACAAGGGAAAACGGTTGGAGACATGTTTGATAATGGTGTACAGTAAGTGACGTGGATTAATGATGGAGGGATAAAGTGGTGGAAGCTATGACGAGTGAAAAGTTTAGATGAGTGTTTTAATGAAGCTTACGTAGGAGGGAGGAAATATTGTCGACAGGTGGAGTTCATTTCAGATAATATTGTTTTTTATTAGACAGATTAATGGAAAATAGGGTATGAGAGAGAGAGAGAGGGGAGTTAGATAGAGTTATTGGCTGCGTCGAAGAAGGTCAATGAATGTTCGACTCTGTTGTTGTTGTTATTATTGTTGTTCCTGTTGTTGTTGTTATTATTGTTGTTGTTGTTGTTGGGGATCAGAAGTCGGCTATGGGTAAGACAAATATTTGTTTGCAGCCGTATTGTTTAAGATTTTGACCTGTACATAAAATTGAACCCCCAAATGTCCTGCGCCGCTTTTGACAACATGGCCCAACCCTGAGAAATTCACGGCAGGATTTGAATTAAGTTATGATTCATTGCCAAATATATTGAGATATCGCCCTGAACTTTGACAACCGTATACAAGCTATAATGGATAATAATTCTTCATTCCCGAGTCTCCAGAAATGGGTTATCAATCCATTCTAAATTCTAGCTTAATTAGTTGAGAAAATGAGCTGAAATTTTGATACCAAATATAAATCGATCACAGGAAGTACCCTATTACATATATATATATGCTTTTGGATGAGAACCCTGCATACATAAGCCTGCAATACTTGGAAAACAAATTATATTTAATTTGTAGCAGGATTCGTAGAGACACCGAGCTGAAATTTGACATCCGCATATACAGTACATGACCTTTAGAAAGCTCCCAATCTATATTTCGTTCGATTAAATAAGATCTTACTAAATCCTACCACATAAAGGGTCTACAAATATTGATTATGCACCTATTGTGCAGATACAGAGTTGATTATATGGTACCCATAATGATATTACCTACATGAATATTTCATATATTTTGTTTTCTGGGTCTGTCGATCTCTAGATATATTGTATATTTCAATTTATATATCTCGAAATTGAATAGGGGTGACTTGATTATTTTGTTTGAAAACACACACGCACACACAATACATGTACTCGCACTCAACACCCACACACAGACATACAGGTACACGTAATGATACACTCTTTCAGCAATACACCATCCCCAGAGCGCTGAGTCTTGTATTGTAGGGTGAACACTGAAAATATGCTGACCTTCATTAGCAATCGTAGTTTTATCAAGAATTTAAGTATATGAAACATGAAGAAACTATACAAACCTGAAATTATAGCATAGTTTTATCAAACATCTAACTAAACAAATATTTGGTAGGCTAATGTGTATATTATAGTATTGTTGTTCTACTTGGGAACATACTGTATGGTCTACTGTTGATACTCTATTTTAGATACCGAACTGAAATTCAAATGACACATAGGTATCAGTCATAGACAATGTATCCATATACATGTTATGGTTTGGAACATATAGTGCATACCAATCCTTGCAAAACTGAGGGATAACAATATTTTGATTTGTTACCGCGATTATACAGATGCTATTCAGAAATTTCGAAGTCATATAGCGAGGGGTGGAAGTTAAATAAATCATCTTGTACTGTCGCGATAATTGTAGAGATACGAACTTGAAATTTTCTGGCCATATGTATTTAACCCGGAACCGCGGAGGTATGGTATTTGAAACGTCCCGTCAGGCGAAGGTATTTTGGCTCAATTTTGACGAAAATCGACAATTTACCATAAATATCATTATTACTTATCCATATGCGCCATGTTTACGTTTAATATGAAGATATAAACATTTAAGAGCAATAAAATAAGTGGGAATAGCATTTGGGGTGTGAAAAATACGTATCTTTGCCGCCCGGTCATATCAAGAGCCGGTGCGGCGTATATCCTGTCCGAGCTCCAAAGCAGCACTGACGCCTTGCAATACAAGTCTCTGTGCTGCAAGGATCTCTAGTTGCCTCACCTGTGTTATAGAGACCGCGTAAGGGAAATTCGTGCGGAAAATTACCCGATAGGAGGGGGAATTAGAGGAAAAATAGTGATAATTGATGAGGGGGGAAAAGGGGGCGAAGGAGGAGAAGCGAGGGGGGAGGGACTCGTATGTAGGAGTGGTAGCAAGTAATGGAGGGGAGTGATCTCACCTAATCACATATTGCTTTGTTTTGAGTGTCAGTGGGGTGTTTTGAAGTTTTTTTTTTAGTCCTTGGCTCTTAAGATGACCTTCGCCTTTGCCCACCAAACCTCTTATGAGGTAATTTCCCTTTCCCGGGTTAAAATATATATATATTACATAAAATATATTGTTCTTGCTTCAAATCCACTTACGTCGTAGCAGTAATAATTTAATTGGTTATTAAATAATTAAATAATTTAATAAATGTATTTATTTGGTTATTTAACCCATACAGTCCCAGCGCCGTATATATAAGTCAGTCAAACAGTCACTCCCCAGTCCCAGCGACGTATACAGTATATTCGACAGCAATGTACTTGTCTTGTAACTGCCTGAACAAAGCTAATTGCTTTTTTTTTTTTTTTTTCTTTTTTTTTTTTTTTTTTCGTCAAGTCTAAAAAAAAAAAAAAAAAAAAAAATTATAGATCCATTCTTGCCTCATCTCTTGAGGTGAAAAGGTGGTCTCTCGTGTCATTTTGGCCACATTGCCTGGGACTGCTGGGGACTTTTATTACTGTATCCTACGGTACAGTACGGGTTAACAAGACAAATTGACTTCATCATAAGCTAAGATATTGACCATAAATTTGGAAAGCATTGTATAAGTTTGGTTTAAACTAAGCACGTATATAAAATTACAAAATATGACGCAAGCACTGGACACTGATAAGCACTTTTTACAAGGACACATTCCATACGAGCATAACAAGATGGTTAGGATTTATTAGTGGTAGCGTTAACAAAGCCATAGGAAAAGGACACAGAAGAAGGGGATAATTAACCCTTTCACGCACATATGACGCAGAGGTTGCCAGATTAGCAATAAGAAATAGAGTTCTCTCACTCTTATAATTACCTCTCCAAAATTAGTTTTCTGCCCACAGCTAACTCAAAGACAACTGCAGAGGTTGAAGTAACTAAACGAAAGGTTTCTAAATACCCCTGTTGGTAACAAAGGTTTAACTCTTCCTACCCGGGCTGTGTTACCCAATGACGGTCGCCCCTACCCGGGCGATATGGCCGAAAAACGTCTAGGCCTAGGCTTCCGTATTTATGTTTATTTTCACTGCTAGAACTTTCCCACTCATCTATAATCGTAGTGCGGTTTTCAATCTGTATTTTGGCATTGAGTAGAGCTCTGTAAGTCAACTGGTTCAGTTGTGATGACGATTTCAGTGGAGCCAATTGTGACGCACCCCAGTGCTGGGCAACGCAACCTGATTGTACTCCTTGGTACTCCACTGTACCGCCCGTGATCTGGCTACCGTCAGCCGCAATGTATATTGAGTGTGACAACTTATAACTATGTTCTTTGTATCTCTGCAAAGGTCTCGTCATGTGCTAACCAGTGGTGGGTTTTGTTTTAAGCCATGTCGAGACCTTCCATTTAATATATAGTATCAATAGAGAAGTTGATAGATGAGACAATGGGATTTCAGAGAGAGAGAGTGAGTTGGGCTTCAGAGCAAGAGGGTAGCAACGCGCCGCGCTGCCGGCCGGGTGGTTGCCAGACGTATGGACTGGTTGGCAGCCTTGCCCTTATAGCTAGGCGCGATAGGGTTGGTAGTCCATTGTTGCCTGCCTGGGCTGGGCCCATGTTGTCGTACAGCACACTGCCTGGAGGTTGGCTGTGTGTTCCTTGATCAGGTTGCCTAGAACCTTTGAGATTCTAACATCCCTTGCTCTCTCTCCCCACTTCTCACGGTTGCACTCTTTCTCTCTGACGACATTACTCTCATTTCATTCTTCTCTCTATTTAAATGCATAACCTTCCCTTGAGGTCCTAAAGGAGTTTCAGCACTCACCTCTCGTATTACTCTTAGGACAAGCATATGTTTGCATGTATTAGATTTAAGGGGTTGATGTGAACAGCGATCTTCTTGATGAGGATAGTTGGTGAACGTTCTACATGTTCACGAGTTATATGCCCTGCTCATCATCCCATATGTGACTAGACTGGTGCCATGTGTAAGAGCCCGACCATGCCCAGGAGTTGTCTGTAGAGGGACGAGGACTTAGCCTTGATTTGCATACCGAGCCAGGAGCGAGTGTAGCACCCGAGACTACAGCTCGCTCGTAGTGCCGGTATAGTAGAGTAACGTAATTTATCTGTCCTTGTGTTCTCTACAGTCTTCTCCTGGGTTCTCGCTTTCGGTGCTGGGACTCGTTGTTCCTGTGACTTGGCCTGCTAGCTAGAACACATGGGGATGATGAGTGGAATATATCTTTATTTTACTATGCATTGCAGCTCTCTTTAAGTATATATCTATAACACTTTACAATACACATTACTCACACACAAGACAACACTATTAATACTTTCATGTATCAATTAACTGCACTGTCGTTTTGCTGCTGTGTCTGGAGTTCTGTTGCGTAGGGCGCATACGGACTCGGAGGGGAGACAGAGTGAGAAGCGAAGTAGCCTATGCGGTAGTAGGCTACCGGCGCAGTACTGTTGCCTGCAACCTTTTAGTTATTCCAAGTATAGATTCATTATTATAATAAGTGACTACTGTTTATGTTCCTCCCATGTGTATTATTAGGTATCTACTGGATCATGAACATCTTGTATGCTACATGCTAGTGCATGTTAGTAGGGGACAGTTAGTGTAGTGCACGCGCTTTCAAGTAGGCGTGTACATTTGTCATTTAGCATTTCACTGTCATACCTTTAGCCTGCTTCTATTCTACATTATTAGAGGCTTAATATTAACGTAGTTTCTTGAGTATTGCATTTCTTTAGTAATAACGTAACCTATAAATGTCTGAGGGAGTTTAGCCTCATAGCCTACCCCTGTTGTACACTTTCGCCGAGTTAAGGTACCTCGTTACCGTAGACGATAACTCTGTAGGGCGTTGGTGCTTTTGTTGTCTGGAGCATATAGTATTTGGGACTGGAATCGAGCGTGTCGTTGTCACTTAAGCCATTTCTGTCCTACGATCAAGAATCCCGAATATGTATTGCCGATCCAGCCGTAACAAAATGGCGACCTTGCACAAGATTCAGTAGTATCCTATCACATGTTTTTTGGAGAACTATTCTATGCTACCTAGTAGAGCTGGCTAGAATTTTCTTGCATATTGGAGGAATTTTTATTGTGTCATTATTGTATTGGTGGACTTGCAGATTGTTTCGTTAGGTGTCTAGAGTAGAGTCATTCAAGCATCTTTAACATTTTGTGAGTCGAGACTGCAATTAGTAATAAGCACTTTTTTTTTTTTAACAGCAATTGTATAACCAGCACTATGTCTAATGACTCATCATTTGCGGGGGAGGATAACACGGTACAGCCTAGTGACCAGCAAGTACAGCAGATATTTAGGGAGGGGAGTGTTGTAAGTGGAGAGAGGGATGCCCGGGCATTTTTGCAGACACCTTTGACCGAACAGCGCCTGCAGGCTATTGATTGTTACGGTCTTCGCTGTTTAGCCACGGTTTTGGGGCGGGACTGTCCTGACAGTTGGCCCAAGAAGAATTTGGTGGCATGTTTGTTGGGTGATGGCGATGGGGCGGTGGGTGGAGTGGGGTCTTGGGGGGTTCCCTCCAAGCCTCCATTCCACTCTACCCCTGAGCTGGGCCCTCAGCCAGCGAGTCTTAGCACGATGCAGCAGGAGGGTTCTCAATGGCAAGCTGGCTTACCCGTAAACACGTCTCGGTGTGGATCCCCCATTTTGTGCTCTCCCCCCCCAGGCCTGTCTCCTGAGATGTTATTTCAGCTAGAACTAGCTAAGCTTAAGTTGCGAGAGAGTCAACAGGCTAGTATAGAACGGATTAAGCTGCAGGAGACTCAGATACAACAGGCTAGTATAGAACGGATTAAGCTGCAGGAGACTCGGATACAACAGGCTAGTATAGAACGCATAGAGGTTGCTAGAATCCAAGCCAATCAGGATGCAACCAGGTACCAGGCTGAAATGGATGTCGAGAAGTCTAGAGTAGAGACCACGGGGCGTCATCTCGGTGGTGGGCACCGGGTTACAGACTCGCTTTCGCATTTAATTAAGCTAGTACCCGCATTTGATGAGACAGCAGTGACTGAGTTTTTTGCTCGTTTCGAAAAGAAGTGTCGTGAGTATGACTGGCCGGAGGTTAAATGGGCAGCATTAGTTTCATCACGTCTAGTGGGTAAGGGGTTGAAAGCCTACGATGCACTGTCACTGGACGAGAGTGTCGTGTATGGACTGGTGAAGGAGGCTGTGCTCCGGGCCTACGAACTGCAACCCGAAACTTATAGATTGAAGTTCCGTGGCGTGAATAAGAAGAGCGACGTCAGTTTTATGGAGCACGCACGGGACTTAACAGATGCATGTAATAACTGGTTTCGGTCCGAGCACGCAGAGTCGGCTGAGGAAATTAAACAACTTTTCTATCTGGAACAGTTTTACAAATGTACTGGAACCGATCTAACGCTGAACATTAAGGAAAAATGTCCCAAGACAGTAGAGGAGGCTGCCAAGATGGCAGACCTCAGATTATCATTGATTCGTGGTTGCGGTGCCGCTCAGAGGGCTGAGTCAGGGCAGAAGGGGCGCTATACCCCACCCACCAGAGTTTTCGATAATAACAAATCCTATGACACACATAACCACACTAAAAGCATTGCACCTAATAACACCTACAAACACAAGCCTCTCCCGTTTACTAAAGGTCAGGCCCCTTCTTCGCCCGCACAAGGGAAGAAGCCCATTGGGGATGTGAAATGTTACAAATGTCAGAAGCTAGGCCATTATTCACGTGAGTGCCCTAGTAACACTCCCGCTAAGCCGGTGTCATTGGTTCACAGTATCGGTGTAACTCCGAAGGCTGCAGCAACTGCCCGGGGTAGGTTGTCAGCAGCTGAGGCACACGCGGTAAAGAAGCGTACGGAAGGCTCGACACCTGTCCGGGACACTTTCTGTAGCCATCGGGGACACGGGTTTGTGAGCTGGGGGAGTGAACTACGGAGGGTTGACTTGTTGAGGGATACGGGGGCTTCGCAAACTTTGTTGAGGAACTTCACAGGGAAACCGATAAATGCGGCCAGAGTTGTTGTGGTGCAGGGTATAAATGCTACGAGGTCATACCCACTTGTGAGGTTGGAGTTGAGAGTGGGAGAGGTGTGCAGGGAGCTGGATGTAGGGATCGTTGAGTGTTTGCCAGTTGAGGGCGTCGACCTTCTTCTCGGCAACGACTTTGCGGTGCCCACTTCCGGGACTCCACCCTTAGTCGTTGCCGAGAGGGCGGCCGACGTGGATGGTGAGAATCGGGAAGGGGTTGGGAGGTGCCAACAGGATGAGATGGCCTGTGTGGTAACCCGATCTCGCTCTGCGGCTCCTGCACAGCCTAGCACTCAACCTCGGGGACAGTGGAGGAAGGATCAGGAGAAGGTTGCTAAGGGCAGGAAAAGGGACATTGATTCTGCTGCACTTCTCGGTGATTCGGTACTTGGACCTATAATAAACACGGGAGTTGACTCTGGCCCAGAGATACAAAGGAATACAAAGGAGAACAAACTGCAACAGACCTATTGGTCCTTACGGGGCAGTTTGGATATCTAAAACTACTAATCTACTGACTACGAGGTAGAGAAAAGGATAGCAAAGAAGAAGGCTCCTCCCCACCCACCACTCCCTCCAGCTAATGCTGGCATGGAAACAGATAGGAAAAATACCATGCAGTATTGAAAAACTGACACGGAAATTCGAACAGGACAGGGAGAAAAAAGAAGTTGATTTGTAATCTAAGCTAACTCTATTTACTACAATTCTGAAAGGGAACAGATGTATGAAAATCAATATACATTGCGGTATGCGTTGACATTTCGTTGCGCGTTATTCTGAAAGAAACTGTGTTAATCGGGGGTTATTTGCCATGTGTTTATCCAGATGGTTCTTAAATGTTTCGACAGTATTACAGTTTACAATGTTCGAGGGTAGTCTGTTCCAATTATTCACAACGCGGTTGAAGAAGAAATGCTTCGCCTCGTGAGAATGAAAACGCTTGCCTATAATCTTATAACCATTGTTTCTCGTGTTTGCTTGATTGATCGTAAATAATTCGCTTACATTTAGGTTGCTGAATCCCTTGAAGATTTTGAACACCTCTATTAGGTCACCTCTCATTCTGCGCTTTGTTAAGCTAAACAAATTTAGTTCTTTTAAGCGCTCTTCGTACGGTTTATTACGCAATCTAGGTATCATTTTAGTGACTCTGCGTTGCACCCTTTCAAGTTTATTTATGTCCTTTTGGTAGTACGGTGACCAGAATTGCACGCAGTATTCGAGATGGGGACGCACCAATGAGTTGAATAGAGTAAGTATGATTTTTTCTGATTTGAATTTGAATGTTCTGCCGATGAAACCCACCAATTTATTAGCAGTTTTTATTACCTCTGTACACTGTTTACTCGGCTTCAGGTCACTTGATATTATAACTCCCAGATCCTTTTCATTATTTGTATTTGATAGTTGAATGTTGTTCATTGAGTAATCTTTTTTAGCGTTGTTACTACCGATGTGTAATACTTTGCATTTTTCTATGTTGAATTTCATTTGCCATTTTTCAGCCCAGTTTTCTAAAGTGTCTAGGTCACCTTGTAGTTTTTGCCAATGTACTGTTGAGGTTACTTTATTAGTAATTTTTGTATCGTCAGCAAATTTCGAAATTTTGCATTCTATTCCTTCGTCTAAGTCGTTTATGTAAATTATAAAAAGAATAGGACCTAATACCGAACCCTGGGGAACGCCACTATTTACTTTGCACCAATCCGATTCTTCACCATTTATTACAACTCGTTGTTTACGGTCTGAGAGCCAATTTTCGAGCCATTTCAGAGTTTTTCCTGTTATGCCATGAGCTTTTATTTTGTCAATTAGTCTCTTGTGGGGTACGGTATCGAAAGCTTTCTGAAAATCGAGATATATTATATCAACTGCTCTATCCTTATCATATGATTTGTAAACATCATTGAAGAAGTCGAGTAAGTTTGTTAAGCATGAACGTTTATTTCTAAAACCGTGCTGAGAATCTTTTATTAAATTATTTTCTTCCAAATGTTTTACTATTTTGTCCCTTATAATGGTTTCCATTAATTTGCCCGTTACCAATGTTAAGCTAATTGGTCGATAATTGCCGGGAGAGGACTTATTTCCTTTTTGTATATGGGTGTCACGTTAGCTAGTTTACATTCGTTTGGAACTATCCCAACATTCAATGATTTGTTGAACAGATTTGCGAGTGGGTTTAATAATTCGTGTTTTGCTTCTTTTAGGATCCTTGGGGATATTTTATCAGGGCCTGGGGTTTTATTAACTTTCAAATTGTTGATTGCGAACAGGATATCGTCTTCATAAATCGTAAAGTTTTCGAGCTCAGTGCCATTTGATTGATTCGTAGGGGTAGGTCGGTTACCGGTAGTATCTTCCGACGTGAAAACTGATGCAAAATAGTTATTTAGGATATTCGCCATTTGTACTTTGTTATCTGTATGATCTCCATTTTCCGCAACAAGTGGGCCTATTGTTGAAGTTACCGTTTTTCTGTTTCTTATATAGCTGTAAAATTCTTTCGGATTGGACTTGCTGGAGCTGGCAATATGAAGTTCCAGATTCTTCTTACTTCCTTTGATGAGATTTTTGGTTGTTCGACGCAGTCTATCGTGTTCTAATTTATCGCTATTATTCTGAGTTGCCTTATATTTTTGGTATGCCTGCTTTTTTACTAAGAGGATGTTTTTTATTTCATTATTCCACCATTTTGGCTTATATTTGCCTGCTGGGCGCCGGTTTCGTAGAGGGATGCTTGTATTTATTGCTTTGTTTAGGTTATTAGATAATATGTTCCATAATCGATTTACATCATGAGTTTCGGTCATTTCACTCCAGTCAGTATTGGCAAGATGCCTTCTAAGTTTGTTAAAGTCGGCCCTTCGATAATCTGGTACTTTTTCCGTGCTCACGTTTTCTTTGTCATTATTTACTTTAATGTTAAAGGACACTATCCTATGGTCACTAGAGCTAAATTCCGGTCCGATTTTAACGCTATTTACCAGTCTTTCATTTGTCGTTAGAATAATATCCAGAATGTTATTTCCCCTCGTTGGGTGTTCTACGTGTTGATAAAGGGCACTTTCCTGAAGATTAGCATATAGATCATGTCCCGCGTGAGCATTTAGTGGTTCGCCCCATGTTGTGACAGGCAGATTGAAATCGCCAAATATTACTGCTTCTTCCTGACAACTTATTTCGGCTATTTGATCATAGAGTTTCTCGTCAGTATCGGGTGATTGTGCAGGAGGTCGATAAATTAGGCCAATTATTATCTTGCTTGCTTGATTATTTATTTGAACGTAACTAGTATCAATATTATTTATGGCAGGTTTGGTTACCTCGATTGGGTGAAGATTACTTTTAACATATAGCAGAACCCCACCTCCCATTCTTTGGGATCTTTCGCAGCTGAAGGGAGTATAACCTGGTAATGCGTATTCCGCCAAAAAATCACGCTTTTCCGTGTTGATCCAAGATTCTGAAACACCGATTATATCACATTCCTCCATACATGCAAGTGCTTCCAGGTCTTCGAATTTATTGCGTAAGCTGCGTGCATTAACGTAGCAGGCCGTGATATTATTTTGGATAGAGTTTACATTTGATATGGGGTAGTTTATGTCGCTGCTACTGCCCCTGCTCGGTTGTCGTTTTTTGATCTGAAAGTGCAGACTGCATCATGTAGGAGTCTGCCTAGGCGTGCTCCTCCGACTGAATTCAAATGGCAGCCATCATCCTGAAAGAGAATGTGTTGATTGTAGAAATGGTCCCAGAGATTGAGATATTCGACATCTTCCTGTGAGCAGAGGGATTTAAGTCTGTTATTAGTACTGAACGCCTTATCGTAGAAACCGGTCTCTGCATCGATCTTGGGAAGAATGCCTGAAATGATTATGTTACATGACTTACTCTTGTAACGCTGGATTGCCTTACGGTATTTTTCCATTAGTTCCTCTGATCTGGTGCGCATTACATCGTTCGACCCTGCGTGAATCACGAACAGGGTGTTCTCGTCAGCGTTGATGGTGACATCGTCGAAGGCTGCTGTGATGTCGTCCAAACCTGCACCCGGTATGCAAAAACGCTTTCTGTGGTTTGGGACTCTTCCACAGAACTCTTCAAGTTGTCCTCGTAAGATGGAGTCTCCAATGAGCCTGGTCTCCTCAGTTTCGTCTCCTGTTTCTGTCAGAATCTGGTATTTATTAAATGTGGTGACCGGCAGATGTGACCTCCTTTTTGATTGCCTCGCCCCATTTCTTACGGGAGTAAAGCTGGTGGGAGAGACTCTGGAATTTTGAGGGGATGGAGGGCTGTTGTGGGGGGCGGGTGGGCTGGCTGGTGGGGGTGTTAGCGGCTGGTCAATTCTGGGTGGGGAAGGAGATCTAGGGGGAGAAGGGAGGGCAGTTTCGTTGTCTTGGCTAGACACCTGCACTGGTAGTCCTACATCCTGCTGGGTTTCTGGTGTTGCTGCTACATTGAGGGAAACAAATTCCTGCAAAGAGTAGAATTCCTTCTGGAGTTTGACATAGTTGGTTTTTACTTCGTTCAGACCTTCTAACAGATGTCGGCGGTTTTCGCACAGCCTGCATTCCGGGTTGGAGAAGTAGTCACTGAAGTATTGTCCAGCGAATCGACCTGTACACTGCTCGCAACGTTTCAAGTTCGAAGGCATTTTGGCTGCTAAGATGATATAGTATTAATTTAAGATACAGTTTCAAAAGCCCTGTGAAAATAAATGAAAAATATATGTGAGATATGTTAGTAATCAGATACTATGTCGAGAGCCTGTAAAACTATAGAAATATGTGTTTGAATTTTATGATTACATGAGACTGTAAAAAAAGAGAGATATTGGTTAGTATGAAGGCAATAAAATAGAGTATGTGGTAGACCTAATGGGAGTTAGTTGGGCCTGTTTACATGGAGGTAATAGCTATCTCAATTTCGATATCAAGAGGCTAGCCTATTTACGATATTTTGATAAAACATACAAATATTTGACACAGGTAATGGAGTGATTTGTATACTAAAAAAAAAAAAAAAAAATATATATACAATAGTTTGGGAGAGAAAGACTAAAATATACGACAAACAATTTGTTGTCTGTCAGAAGATAAGCTTATTAAGGAGAAAACAAAATAATAATATAAAAGAAAGAAGGAAAACAAAATGAACACTTATGTTAGTCGGTATTCTGGTTTGGCGGCTCCAGGTCCTCCTCACAGTAATTAGCGTGGGTAAGGTAGTATTGGCGGGAAACTATCACGTGATCACTGAGGCGTGGCTATATAGCGCGTTGCTATATATTTAACACACAATGACGGGAGCGTCTATACCGCTGTAGTTCACACACACAACTTGTTACACACAACTTGTCACACAACTTGTGACACAACTTGTCACACAACTTGTCACACAACTTGTCACACACACAACTTGTTACACAAGATGGTGTGTAACAAGGCAGAGTTGGGTAAGACTTCGCGTGAGGCAAGAGCTGTAGCGAGAGCCACTAAGTATGCACTAATGATGCACACTCCACCTTGAGCCACATACAAGATTTTGTAAAAATTGGAATGGAAACTTTTATTCCTCATCAAAAGTACAGTAAAAGATCTAATTCACCTAAATGGTTTGACCATAATTGTGCTAGAGTAACTGAACAAAAAGCAATAGCCTACAATGCATACACAAGATCAAAAACACATGAAGCCTTTAATTACTTTAGAAACATCAGAAATCATGCCAAAACTGTATTAAACCTAACTAAATCAAACTTTCTCCATAAGCAGGCAAATAAACTTCTAAATAATCCAAATGATAACAAAATATTTTGGTCTACTCTTAACTCATTCAAATCCAACTTCACTACTGCTTCATCCATTCCACCATTAAAATCTCCGACTGGCAATCTTGTAAGTGACCCACGAGGTAAAGCTAACCTTCTTGCAGATATTTTCTCCACCAACTCAACCTTAGATGACATAAATCAAGATGTCCCTGTACTTAATTTTAATTCACCTGAAATTCCCTCACTTAAGATCCACACCAGACATGTCAAAACTATTTTGCAGAATCTCTCAGTAGATAAGGCTCCTGGTCCAGATGAAATTCCTCCAATAGTACTTAAGAATTGCTCCTTGGTGCTCGCTCCTGTATTGGCAAAATTTTTCCGTCTGTGTACTCATACCTCATGCTTCCCAGTACCCTGGAAAGAAGCAAACATCCATCCAGTTCCTAAAAAAGGTGCCTCTTCAGATCCATCAAACTACAGACCAATAGCTATAACTTCCACTCTTGGCAAAGTTTTTGAAATTATATTAAATAATCACATAATTAAGCATCTGGAGAATAATAAATTAATCAGTGATAGGCAATATGGTTTTAGACGATGTCGATCAACTGCAGACATTCTTTGCCTTCTTACGCATCAAATCAACCAAGCTACAGACCAACATGGTGAAACACATACAATAGCACTGGATATATCAAAAGCATTTGATAGAGTCTGGCATCAATCCTTATTGTCGAAGATGTCACACTACGGCCTTGCATCATTAGTTCCACTAATTTCTTCTTATCTTCATAACAGAAAAATACGTGTAATGGTAGATGGCCTTTATTCTCAATTTCACTCAATAAATGCTGGTGTTCCCCAGGGATCAGTTTTGGCCCCAACTCTGTTCCTCATTCATATCAATGATCTCATATCTACCACTCATAATCCAATACATTCCTACGCAGATGACTCAACACTCCACAGTTCCTTCACATTTACCAATTCTTTCACCCAACCCGATCTTATAAATTCAAAAATAAACACTGCAATTTCTCTGAACCAGGACCTTTCTAGAATTAATGAATGGGGACAAGAGAATCTAGTTTCCTTTAATGCACAGAAAACCAAGTACATTCAATTTTCTAACCGACAGAATCTCACTGACTCCCATATATTTTTTAATGATGTAAATATTCCCACTTCCCCTAGTATTGACATTCTCGGTGTAACATTAACTACTAACTTGAGCTGGACACATTATGTTAGAAGCATTGCTAAGAATGCCTCTAAAAAACTGGGACTCCTGTACAGAGTTCGAGAATTCTTCACTGACGAGCAGTTGGCCGTAATATATAAAAGTCATGTGCGCTCTCAGATGGATTACTGTTCACCTCTGTGGGGTGGAAGTGGAGTGGTTGCATTGAGGCAGTTGGACAAAATTCAAAATAAAGCTATTAGATTAATCAATAACCCTGCAATCACACAGGACCTTCCTACATTAGCCATACGAAGAAACGTTGCATCCCTTGCATTATTCTACAGATATTTTCACAGCAATTGTTCCGAGGAACTTGCTTCAATTGTGCCGCCTCTCCACATCTTTCCCCGTAGAACTAGGGCAGCTGAGAGCGCCCATGAATTTACACTTTCTCCTCCACAATGCAGAACTTCTGCTTATCAGAATTAATTTATCCCCAGAGCTACTACTCTTTGGAATTCACTTCCCTCGAATTGCTTTCCACAAACTTACAATCAACAAATGTTTAAATCCAGTTGTTACAAACATTTTATGAATGGAGGATGCCTTTAGGCACATGGACCTTTTTGTTTTATCTGTGTTTTTCCTTCCTCCATTCATTGTCTCTTAAAAAAAAAAAAAAAAAAAAAGGCAGTAGAGCCTACTAGCCGGGGTAATGTCTTATTACAAAACCATCTTGATGCATTGACGCCCGGGGACATTAGTGAGCAGCAGCTGCAAGACGCTAGCCTAGCTCGTTATAGCAATGGTGCCATAGAGTTGGAGGAAGATGGGGATGCGAAGCCGGGAGATTTCTTTAGGCTCAACAGGATATTGTACCGCAGATTTTTAGACCCCAAATCGAAGTGGGAGGGCGGTGCGAGGGTAGTAGACCAGGTGGTTGTTCCAAATAAGTATAGAGAGTCCTTATTGTGTCTGGCGCATGATGTGCCGGTGGCGGGTCATTTGGGGGTAACAAAAACATTGGCGGCATTGGGCAGGTTTTTCTGGTGGCCTGGGGTCAAGGCTGATGTCTGTGCATGGGTGGCTGGGTGTGCGACCTGCCAGACAACGGGGAAGCCTAACCAGACAATCCCGAAGGCACCTTTGTTTCCCATACCTGTCACCGGGCCTCCGTTCAGCAAAGTTGTAGTAGATTTGGTTGGCCCTTTCCCGCCTACTAGTAGTGGCAATAAATTCCTGTTGACAATCATGGATGTGGCTACGAGATACCCGGACGCATACCCCATGAGAAACGGCTCGGCAAAGGCAGTTGTTAAAAACTTATTATTGTTCTGTTCCCGCTATGGATTTCCACGTGAGGTGCAGTCAGACCAGGGGAGCAATTTTACATCCAAATTGTTCAAGCAAACCCTTCAGTTGCACGGTATATGTTCTGTAGTGTCGTCAGCCTACCATCCCGAGAGTCAGGGAGTCTTGGAGCAGTGGCACTCGACCCTGAAGAGTATGCTACGCTGTTACTGTGCAGAACATGACACTGATTGGGATTTGGGTCTGCCGTATGTTCTGTTCGCTGCACGTGAAGTCCCAGGAGAGAGCCTGGGGTTCAGTCCAAATCAACTAGTCTTTGGCCATAATGTGAGAGGACCTTTAAGTATGGTGAAAGAGATCTGGGAGGGCGAAGAGAAGCCGGGGTCTGTACTTAAATATGTCCTTGAGAGCCGGGAGAGACTTATAGGTTGCATGGCAGCGGCAGGTAATAACTTGGTTAATGCACAGGCGGTCATGAAGCACCAGTATGACGCCAAGGTGAAGCTTCGGGAGTTTTCGGTGGGTCAGGAGGTAATGTTGCTTTTACCTTTGCCTGGACACCCCCTTTCTGCCAAGTTCATTGGGCCGTATGTGGTGGCTAAGAAACTGTCCGACCTTGATTATCTCGTTGCAACACCTGACCGTAGGAAAAAAACATCAGTTATGTCATGTTAACCTCATGAAAGAGTATGTGAGACGCCCCTCAGAGCCTCTCACTGTCCCTGTGCTGGCCTGCAGCGGCCAGGGTGGAGAAGGAGGTGGGGACAGCCATGCTGCTGAGGAGGATAGCTGGGACTGTGTCATTTCCGCGGAACAGTGGGCGGGGAATACTGAACAAGAGGCTAGGCAAGCTGTAAGTCACCTGCCTGAGCACCAGGGTGCTGCTGTCCTAGGCCTGTTCAGGTCATACCCCTCTGTTTTTGCCGAACACCCAGGTCTCACTACTCAGGTAACGCACGACGTGGACGTCGGTGATAATGGGCCCTTCAAGTCAGTGCCCTACCGTGTGCCCCCGGGAAAGTTGCCAGCTTTACGGGAGGAGTTAAAGTACATGGTTGAGAGAGGGATGATCACTGAAGGTTATGTGAAGTGGACATCACCCGTCACGTTGCAGCCAAAACCTGACGGCAAGGTGCGGTTCTGCATAGATTTTCGTAGGCTAAATGGCTTGACCACTACCAACCCTTACCCTTTGCCTCGAGTTGACGACAGCGTGGACAAGATAGGGAATGCAAAGTACCTTACTAAAATTGATCTTGTAAAAGGCTACTGGCAAGTACCCCTGTCGGACCGAGCTAAGCAAGTTTGTGGTTTTGTTGTAGATGTCAAGACCTACCAATGTAACGTAATGCCTTATGGGCTTAAGAACGCACCTGCCACGTTTCAGAACCTGATGAACGATATTTGTGACGAAATCCCTAACTGCACGGTCTACCTTGATGACGTGATAGTATATGATGACGATTTTGAAAATCACCTAAGGCACTTAGAGACCTCTGTTTAGGAAGTTGCACGATGCTGGGCTGGTGGTGAACCTGAGGAAGTGCGAGTTTGTAAAGGCTACTGTGCAGTATCTTGGCTTTGTGGTCGGGTTAGGCAGGGTGTGCCCCCCCCTGAGCAAGATACAGGCTATCCATATGTTTCCCAGGCCCACCACTAAGCGCCAGGTCATGCGGTTCCTAGGTATGATAGGCTATTATAGGCGCTTCATCCGGGGATACTCTACTGTCTTAGCACCGTTAACTGATCTACTGTCGAAGTCAGTGAAGTTCTGTTGGGCTGCGGAGTGTCAGAGGGCTTTCGACCTAGTCAAGCACCTGCTGTGTACACATCCGATTTTGAGGGCCCCAGACTTCTCCAGGAGTTTTCAGCTGGCGACTGATGCCAGCGGTGTGGGTGCCGGGGCAGTGTTACTGCAGACTGATTCCGAGGGCTTGGAACACCCAGTGAGCTTCTTTTCTCGCAAGTTTAATTCGGCACAAAGGAATTACTCGACTATAGAGAAGGAGCTTCTGGCTATCGTTTTGTCGCTCAAACATTTCGAAGTTTATGTTCCAGCCTACGGCCCGGTAGTGACGATTTATACGGACCATCATCCCTTGAAATTCCTAAATCAGTTTCACAATCGGAATATGCGGTTGACCAGGTGGTCCCTAATGCTCCAAGGGTATAATCTCAACATTCAGCATATTGCCGGGAGTGAGAACGTGATAGCAGATTGTCTATCAAGGGTTGATGATCCAAGATAGTCGTGCACGGTGTGTGGGTTGAGCAGGAGTAAAATTAGGCTATCATAACGCCGTCCAAAAAGATTATAAAACAATAAAATAAACGAGAAAACTCTTTCTTTTTTTTAGTTTTGTAACTCTTTATTGTTGTAGCATGATGCATGCGATATTGTGTTTTATGTATAATTCACACTTCAGTTGTTGTGCACCTTTTGCAATTAGTGGCAGCTAAGGGTAGCAGGTCGGTTGGTTGCCTGTCAGATTTTGATAATGCTTCTAAGGTCGATTATCTAAAATCTTGGGGGGGCTGTGACGCACCCCAGTGCTGGGCAACGCAACCTGATTGTACTCCTTGGTACTCCACTGTACCGCCCGTGATCTGGCTACCGTCAGCCGCAATGTATATTGAGTGTGACAACTTATAACTATGTTCTTTGTATCTCTGCAAAGGTCTCGTCATGTGCTAACCAGTGGTGGGTTTTGTTTTAAGCCATGTCGAGACCTTCCATTTAATATAGTATCAATAGAGAAGTTGATAGATGAGACAATGGGATTTCAGAGAGAGAGAGTGAGTTGGGCTTCAGAGCAAGAGGGTAGCAACGCGCCGCGCTGCCGGCCGGGTGGTTGCCAGACGTATGGACTGGTTGGCAGCCTTGCCCTTATAGCTAGGTGCGATAGGGTTGGTAGTCCATTGTTGCCTGCCTGGGCTGGGCCCATGTTGTCGTACAGCACACTGCCTGGAGGTTGGCTGTGTGTTCCTTGATCAGGTTGCCTAGAACCTTTGAGATTCTAACATCCCTTGCTCTCTCTCCCCACTTCTCACGGTTGCACTCTTTCTCTCTGACGACATTACTCTCATTTCATTCTTCTCTCTATTTAAATGCATAACCTTCCCTTGAGGTCCTAAAGGAGTTTCAGCACTCACCTCTCGTATTACTCTTAGGACAAGCATATGTTTGCATGTATTAGATTTAAGGGGTTGATGTGAACAGCGATCTTCTTGATGAGGATAGTTGGTGAACGTTCTACATGTTCACGAGTTATATGCCCTGCTCATCATCCCATATGTGACTAGACTGGTGCCATGTGTAAGAGCCCGACCATGCCCAGGAGTTGTCTGTAGAGGGACGAGGACTTAGCCTTGATTTGCATACCGAGCCAGGAGCGAGTGTAGCACCCGAGACTACAGCTCGCTCATAGTGCCGGTATAGTAGAGTAACGTAATTTATCTGTCCTTGTGTTCTCTACAGTCTTCTCCTGGGTTCTCGCTTTCGGTGCTGGGACTCGTTGTTCCTGTGACTTGGCCTGCTAGCTAGAACACATGGGGATGATGAGTGGAATATATCTTTATTTTACTATGCATTGCAGCTCTCTTTAAGTATATATCTATAACACTTTACAATACACATTACTCACACACAAGACAACACTATTAATACTTTCATGTATCAATTAACTGCACTGTCGTTTTGCTGCTGTGTCTGGAGTTCTGTTGCGTAGGGCGCATACGGACTCGGAGGGGAGACAGAGTGAGAAGCGAAGTAGCCTATGCGGTAGTAGGCTACCGGCGCAGTACTGTTGCCTGCAACCTTTTAGTTATTCCAAGTATAGATTCATTATTATAATAAGTGACTACTGTTTATGTTCCTCCCATGTGTATTATTAGGTATCTACTGGATCATGAACATCTTGTATGCTACATGCTAGTGCATGTTAGTAGGGGACAGTTAGTGTAGTGCACGCGCTTTCAAGTAGGCGTGTACATTTGTCATTTAGCATTTCACTGTCATACCTTTAGCCTGCTTCTATTCTACATTATTAGAGGCTTAATATTAACGTAGTTTCTTGAGTATTGCATTTCTTTAGTAATAACGTAACCTATAAATGTCTGAGGGAGTTTAGCCTCATAGCCTACCCCTGTTGTACACTTTCGCCGAGTTAAGGTACCTTGTTACCGTAGACGATAACTCTGTAGGGCGTTGGTGCTTTTGTTGTCTGGAGCATATAGTATTTGGGACTGGAATCGAGCGTGTCGTTGTCACTTAAGCCATTTCTGTCCTACGATCAAGAATCCCGAATATGTATTGCCGATCCAGCCGTAACACAATATTGCAGAGATGTTGCCAATATGGGGGCTTTTTAAACACTAATTTCGTCATGACGTCAGAACAATAACATTGAGGAGTCTTCTCCTTCTTGTTTTCGGAGGTGCGGTGACGAACGCTTGGGTTTGTTGACATACGTCGTACGCACGGCGTTCGGACCAAGCTTAATTAGGCTATTAAGCTCATGCCTTAGATAAGGCATACCGGGTATTTGCCCTTCTTTCGTGCTGTCCTTACCTAAGGCAGACCGGGTAGGAAGGGTTAAAGTATCCCTAATAGGCTCAAAATCGCGTCATATGTCGGAGAAGGTTAAGAACACATGTTCTCTCCTTACCCTCCACTCATAGTGACTCACTTTGAATATTTCACGTTTAATATGAACAGTGAGACATGTAGGCCATTGCAGTTTATGAAGTCCACTGAAGGAATTTACACACACTTAAAAATTTAATTTTTATTGTAAGAATCCCTGTGTCACTGCCTTAAGGTGAGAACTCTATGAACACTATATGGCCTACTGTTTTGGCGCAGATTAAGTCGTAGCACAGCAGTAGCTCTGGATGCGTTTATTTTTTAAGTCCGGATGAAGCAGTGATAACTAACTTGTCTCTCATCTGAAAGAAAATTATTAATTGATCGACTTGGGAAATACAATATAACGTAGGCCAACAGAGATCTGTTATAGGCATACTGGTCCAAACAAGGCAGTTTCCCCATAATTCGCTGACCAAGACATTTTCCCTTAGCACTAACCTACAACTATCACCTCTCACCCATCTTCCATACCTAATCATTCAAAAGACATAACAACCTTCTGGCCAGCCAACATTAGAGAGTCAGTTTAAGTGTGCGGTGAAGGTGGGTGAAAAATATAATTTACAAAATTCAAAAACACATGGCAGTCTAATACAACACAGCACAACCGATCACAACCTACACCAACAATACTTCTGGACAACAACCATGAGATATACAACCTGAGAGAGTAGTGGATGTTGGTGAGAAATGGGTTGTCTGATACTGAGCATGGAGGAGTGTGAGGTCTTGCTGGTGTGCGATCAGTATTGTCTAGGTAGGTTGGAAAGTCGCCATATATACTTGTTATCTGGGTTTATTCTGCTTTGCTTTGCTTGAAGGAAGATTTGCTTGTGTGCTACGCTATACAGATGTTGTGGATACATATAATAAATGTTTCAATAAATGTCGTGTAGCCTACGAATTTTAATCATATTTGCTACACTTGAATACATAATTTTTGCAGTGTATATTTTGTTTTCTTGACTTTTGTCTGTTTCTTCTTCCTCTTCTATTATTCCGCATAATTTTACAGATATATGTGAAGGCCAAGAGGTAACAAGGAGGATGGTCGCGTGCACTGTTTATTATGATGATATTATGATTATAGTTTTCCGTCTTCGTATTCGTCTCGTATGGTTAGTGTGCAAGCTTATAAGTTACATGACGGAGCCGAATTGTGCCCGAAAATTCACTGTCCTGATTTATAGTTATGTAATTATTTATTTATTAATTATGATTATTATTTTGTTTGTATTTCAAACTTGTGATAATATTTAGTTAATTATAATTATGTTAATACTTGAAGCTATACTAGGAATGAAGAAAGATACACGATATACAGTAATTATAATACGATAGCATTAAGCAATATTGTGGGTGGCACAGTTATCTCAGCTAAGTAGTGGGCATGTTAGTCAACCCCATGGTTTAACTCTTTCAATATTGGAGGACGCATTTTTACACTTTCTTCTGATTTGTATTAGGTAATTTTATGCAATTTGAAAAGGATTTCTAGGGACCAATGGGGTATATTTTATTTCAATTAACTCTACCAAACACAATTTGTTCCTGAACTGAATAAAATAATAAAATAATAGCCAAATTAAACTGTCAAAAACGCGTCTTAATCTTCAAAGGATTATGCAACAATGAGACAGATTTGGATACTGGGTGTAGAAAACCAAATAATATGATTAAGTATTTAAGGATAGAAAGGTATTGCGAGGAGGATTTCATAAGGAAGTGAGGAGGAAGACAATAGGCGGTGAGAGGATAGGATGTGAGAATGAAGGAAAGGAATGATGAGAGGATAGGATGTGAATAGGAAGGGAAGGGATGGTGGAAGGATAGGATGTGAGGAGGAAGGGAAGGGATGGTAAGGGGATAGGATGTGAGGAAGAAGGGAAAGGATGGTTGAAGGATAGGATGTGTGGAGGAAGGAAAGTTATGGTCAGAAGATAGGATGTGAGAAGGAAGGGAAGGGATACTGGTGAGAGGATAGGAATTGAGGAGGAAGGGAAGGGATGGAGAGAGGACAGGATGTGAGGAAGAAGGAGAGGGATGGCGAGAGGACAGGATGTGAGGAGGAAGGGAAAGGATGGTGATGAGAGGATAGGTTGTGAGGAGAAAAGTAAGGGGTGGTGAGAGGATAGGGTGATCGAAGGAAAACAAGCGATGGTGGGAGAATAGGATGTGAGGAGGAAGGGAAGGGATGGTGAGAGGATGGGATGTGAGAAGGAAGGGAAGGGATGGTGAGAGGATGGGATGTGAGGATGATGGCAATGAACAGAGAGGGGGTATTGTGAAGTTTTGAGGGGCACAATGAATACACTGTACTGTATGTGCCCAAACATGCAAAACATTTACGGCTTCGCATCTACCTACGATAGTCTTATCTTAACATGCGACATCGTAATTCAGCAATACTCATAATACAATTGAGCCAAGCGTCGTACCTTATGCCTATCCAAAATTCATTAGTATGAAATAGTACATTCTCATTCATTGAAAAACTCTACGATAACATTTGTGAATCCACTCCTAGTCCAGATTATTTAAACTGTATCAGATATAGCTGGGGTTGTGGACGGCCATCGTGTGCTTCCTCAACCTGTCAACTCCGGTGTTCCTCAGGGTTTCTGTCCTGTCTCCAGTTTTCTTTCCAATATTCATTAACCCCTAACTGTCGGCGCGCAACATAAGTCGAGTATAATAAATGTGGACTATCTGGCGGCGCGCGACATAGGTGGTGTGGCAATTTCAGCACGTAATGTTGCTGAGAGAGAGAGACAAGTGGTGGCAGGAGAGTAGCGAGCGTATGACTGTTCCAGACCACCGCGGCGAACCTACTGACATGAATCCCACCTCCTCCCTCCCTCTCTCACTCGCTACATACTGAATTGTATGGGGAAAGTACCGAATTACATACTTTTTGCACTCGTGTTGCGCGGTTGTTGCAAGAAAACTAGCGGTCATAAAAAGATCGTTGTGGTGTCATTGGAAAGCTCTGTTTATGCCCTTTCAGGGATAGATATTTGTTTTACGCTCTGGGTCTTATTTAGGCATGAAAATGATCACGTAAACAGCCCTATTTTGGGTAAAAACACCCTGCTGGTGGCTACATATTATATACCGCCTAGGCCGCTCTTTAGGTGTTAAGGATCTTCTCAGCTGTACCTTTAGTCCTATCCTCTCCTATGCTCATGACTCTAACTTACACTATTCAACCAGTTTTTCACAACGACTCACTATGCTATTGTTTCAAAACTCACGTGATAAGGCCAAAGCACGCCTATCTTCTGATCTGTCAACTATTTCCGGTTGGGGCAGAAAAAATCTTGTTACTTTAAATGATTCCAAACCCCAATTTCTCCATCTATCTACATGTCACAATATTCCACACGACTTTCACTTACTTCTTTAACAATATACAAATCCACCCTTCATCTTCTCTCAGTATTCTTGGTGTTTCCTTTTCTTCTGACCTTTCTTGGAAATATCATTAACACTGTTTCTGAAACAGCCTACCAGAAGTTAGGTGAAATCAACTGTCTCTGTGGGCTCCTCACCCTCACACAGCTTCTTGCTCTGTATAGGGGTACAGAGCGCCCATGCTTCGAGCATTGTTCGCATGTGTGGGGAGGTTCCACCCATATCACAAATTTCATAAGGGCAGAGTCAAACGCATTTCGTCTCATTAACTCACTTCCTTCTATGAATTCCTTACAATCTCTCTCTACAGGCACCAATGTTGCATCTCTCTCACTCTTCTACTGCTATTACAAAAAACAGTATTCTTCACAGCTTTCTCAGTGTAAACCTCCTCCCCCTACGGAGAGTGGGGGGCAACTGCCTCTCAACACACTCCCACCTGTTTACTGTCCAACTCTCTAACCCAAGAGTGAACTGATTTTCCCATCCTTTCTTCTACTCAACAAATAAACTTTGGAACGCTTTCCCTCTATATGTCTTTCCCTCATTCTATGATTTAAACTGATTCAAGCTCCGTTTGTCAAGAGATTTTGACTCCAATGTACCTTGAATTTGACTCTCTATCACCCTTTCAATTTTTGGGGAGACACTTGTTACAGGCACTTTGCCTTTTGTCTCATTCATACAAATAGACACATATAACAGAACATTTCGGTATCAAGAGATCTGATTACACAAAACAAAATTAACGTTTTCTAACAGCACGCATGATTATAATAACATAGCTAATCTTAACTAACCAAATTATATTGTGACAATTCTTTGGTCACCACAATTTGAAAACCAAATGTTATCTCTTGCAATTTTCCGAACCCAATTTCCCAATCTCCAAACCGCTCTCAACGAGGGAGAAGTTCGAGTTGTACAGTATATGTGAGAGAGGATGTGAGGAAGAAGATGAGGAGGTAAGGTAGTGTGAAAGGATATGATAGAAGTGCAAAGAGGAGGAAGATAGGCTGGTGATTCTAAAGGATGAACATAAATAATATATGCAATTAAAATATAGGAAAATGGGATGGTAGAAAATATTAGTGAATTAAAGAAGAATGAAAGTAGAATATACTAATAAGATAGTCTATACCGGTATACTGTAGATCACAATATTCAAAATAAGTATAACACATTTACACCCACCCACCCACACTGAAAGCGAGAGATACATATAAATACACTCACACATACTATCAAACAAACATGCAATACTAAGTGAGAAAAGTTGACAACAATTAATATAAAGGACATTGTGATGAGTAACACCGCAGAGATAGCAGAACAATTATCGAATATATGGCACAAAGAAAGCATAGACCAATAAGAAATACATGTTGCTCAGATAAATGAAGATTGGGAGGAGTTAAACAATGACATTCAAAGTAAATAAATATCAAGAAATCAAGTGAACAGAAATATCAAGACGAAAAAGAAGCCAACAATAAAGCCAAGGCCGGATAAAGGAGAGACATAAGACAATAGTAAAGACAGATGTTAGTAAAGAAGAGCCTGGTGGCCCATCCAGGAACATTTGGTCTGGACAGTCACAGATGTGTGCGTGTGCGTGTGCGTGTGTGTGTGTGTGTGTGTGTGTGTGTGTGTGTGAGTGCGCGTGTGCGTACATGGGGAGTGTGTTTGTGTGGGGAGTGTGTGTGTGGGGGGAGGATCTGTATGTGTATGATTGTGGGTGTTTGTGTGGGATGGGTGTGGGTGAGCGTCTGCTTGTTTTTGTCATATATATATATATATATATATATATATATATATATATATATATATATATATACAGTATATATTATTATATATATTATATATATATACAGTATATACAGCATATATATATATATATATATATATATATATATATATATATATATATATATATATATATATATATATATATATATATATATATATATATATATATATATATATATATATATTATATATATATATATATATATATATATATATATATATATATATATATATATATATATATATATATATATATATATATATATATATATATATATATATATAATATGTGTGTGTGTGTTCGAGATAATTTTATATTACTATAATACCATTTTGCTTGGGAAGGGTATTTGCTGCCTGAAGATATTAATTTAGTTTTACACTTTTATTAAAAATGGTTTTGTTGCTCTCTTTTTTTCGAAGTACACTCTCTCTCTCTCTCTCTCTCTCTCTCTCTCTCTCTCTCTCTCTCTCTCGATCACATTAACTCGTGTTCCCATTAGGGTAAAATACGCTGCGATGGCAAATGAATATATGCTCTCATGCAGCTATGATATACAAGTACGTTTAGGAGTTAATATGAGTTTTAGGAGACAGAGGGAGTGCAAAGGCTGATACAAATGGAAGAGAGCGAAAGAGGAGGATAAGGAAGAAGATTAAAAGAGATATATAGATGATGGAAAGTCGTGTTAAAGTGGAGAATGTAATAGTGTGAACGGTACAGACGAACTACATGTTGGAGGGATGGTACAATTATTCACAAAAGTTCCTGGACACCTCATGTACTGTTTCTTTATGCAAATACGTCCGCTTTGATTGATATTTGTGTGTATTTGGCTTTACTTATATTAGTACAGTAATTATACAGTCTATAGTTTCATAATAATTGCATGAAAAAGTACGTTCAGAAATCTGCAGCAGCCTTTTCTTTGGACGCCATTTTGATGCTGAAATTATCGAGCAACGAGGTGATATTATATATTTGATCTCGTAGAATACAGATCGAAAGGCCATACCGTCTATCCTGTATCTATAATGACGAATGTTTATTACGGAAATGGAGATATTTTTGTGTAAAGAAAGGCTAATGCCACCAGTGGCTCCAATATGGCGGAGGTTAGTTGAATAATATTACAATGCATTGTGAATAGTCAACGGGTATAAGAAAGGGATATGAACTCATTGGGTATATTGATAATGATATACCTTCCCATCATTATTATATGAGGTTATTACTGCCAATATATCTTGTATGTAATTATAGACGTTTTAGCCTTATTGGGTTAACGGCCTTATTGGGCTATCCTTAGTTGGAATTATGCAAGGCTGGTACATGTCATATTTGTAACAAACTATGTGGTACCAACTCTGTAAATTGCTGACTGAATAAATATTATTATTATTATTATTATTATTATTATTATTATTATTATTATAACATTATCTTTCCATTTTAATATATACCCGTACCCATAAGATCCATAAGTGTTGACAGAGTATAGGGTCTCTATGTAACATTGTGAACGCCGGCCTCTGGTACGTATATAACCCAGGAGGTCCCATATACTCCTTGATGTAAACCGTGCTTGGTAGGCCAGTATATAGGTGGAGCTTCATGAAGGTCATCTTACAAGTTACCTGTGCTGGCAGGTTTTACGGGGACTGGAAAGATATTTGTTTTGGAGCAAGTGGGCGTTAGGGCGAGGGTATACTTCAGAGAGCGTGTTTGTCTGTGAGAGTGCATGTTTGTTTGTGTGAGAGGAGGGGTTGCATGTAAATGTGTGTGTGGATGTCTACGATTGTGTGTGTGAATGTGTGTACGGAAGTGGTTGCTTATGTTCCAAGCCCACCTCAAACCATGGGCTTATCGTATGTAGGCTACATTCGATCATTCAACACAAAGAAATCAGGAGGTCTTATTCCGGATGCCGAATGAAACAACGAGACAGACGAATATTGCAACCAGCTCGCCGTAGTCTTGTTTACACAAACACGCAGTGCCTGGCTCTAACCTTCTGGCTTGGTCCAGTTTCGACTTACTTGAAACTACCTTTCCATCATCTCACGGATTAATCTCACAATCTCGGACGACGCTCTCTGACGCCATCAATTGAGCTTCTCTCTCTCTTGACACTCCACCGGTTGCATATATGAACATGGAAATATTCATACAATGCTAATATATTGGAAAAGGGGAGGGTGTTTTGCATGGTTAGTTGGTAGGCTTTATGGTATTCTGAAACTAAGTACAGCACAAAATCACAATAATACCTTCCCATTGACAAATCGGGTCTTGATCCAGAGATTTAAGATTACCAACCCAATAGCAAGACCACTCCACCCCAACAACTACCAAGCCTGTGTGCGTGCCTTTGGAAATGTAGGTGTACTTCCAAGTGTATTTTTTTTTTCTATGTGATTGAGCGAGGCAAAAGGCAGAACTGCCTATAGCGAGTGCCTCCCCCATAGTTGAAAGAGTGACAGGGCCAAAATCAAGGGACGTTCGAGCCAAAATGCCTGGACACACGGAGTTTGAAGCAATTTAAGTCATAGGAAGAGGGAAAGACTGATTCTGCGTGTGTACGTGTACGTGTGTGTGTGTGTCTGTATGTATGTGTCTGTGTGTAGGTGCGTGTGTACTGTATATGTGTGTGTGTATGTGTAGGTGCGTGTGGACTATATATATATTATATATATATATATATATATATATATATATATATATATATGTGTGTGTGTTTTTGTGTGTGTGTGTGTGTGTAGTGTGGATGAATGTGAGCCTAGCCCCTAGCCCCAGCAGCACTATAACCCCTCCCCTCAATCACAGTAACAGGTCATTCACCTCGGCCTACGCTTCACTACCTTTTTCCATACCATGTTCTCAACTTTTCTATACTTTTCCTCTTCTGTTTGGTTTATTCTATATTCGTTTTTACCTAGCAAATTTTTAGTTTTATCTTCGTATATGTTGTGCATACCATATACAGTATATCTCGTTTTTTAATCCCATCTTTTTTAAATATTTATTTCTAAGTCAAAGTCAAAGTCTAAATTTGTATTTAGCCAAAACACATATTTACAATATATACGTACTACAAACACATATTTACAATATATACGTACTACAAACACATATTTACAATATATACGTACTACAAACACATATTTACAATATATACGTACTACAAACATATAATGTTAGACAGGCTGAGCCGCATGAGAGTGGATACTCTCCTTAACCCCTTCAGTACCGTTGATGTACTTTTCATTATATTCTGGCAACTATTAGACGATTTGTTCAGCATAGGAAGGACGTCTACCCATTAATAGACTACGGACCATCTAAATTAATTTGTTGAGCTACCACATATCCTTTCTAAGCTTCATAAAATCGTCTTAAAGTAGCTGAATTCAAATAACATTGATGTCACCGATATAGAAGGGGTTAAAGGCACCTGGTCAATTTGCACTTTTGAATTCAATATGTGTATGATTAAATGTTGATTAATATACAACAATATCAATAGATTACTCAATAATAATGATAAAATAATTAATAAATCATGACAAACAAAATAATTAGGAATAATGATGAAAAACATATATATTAAATTCGAAATAATAATAATAATAAAAATAAAATTAATAATACAAATAATGAGAATTATAGTAATAATACTGATAATAATAATAATTTGATTTCGATATGGTAGAGAAAGTTGAATAATGTATATTTACAAAGTGATTATAGTACTTGCCAGTAAAGCCCACCGAAAATTACAACCCAGGACGCCAGCCGTGCCGCGGCTCTGCACTAAGATTTATTGAAAATGTTTAAACATTGTGAAATTCCCATGATACAGTAGACACTAGAAAGTTAGCTTTTTACCGGATATCCTCGCCCAACTCCACGACACGACCCCAGCCCCCGACTGCACCTAAAGGAGACTATTCAGTACCGAGACATGTGATGGGATTTATATGCAGATTTGAAGCCTGATATATTGTTCTTCTCCAGAATATTACTGGGAATACTATTCCAAACCTTTACCCCTCGATACATAATCAGAGACTGAGACTGTTTTGTAGACATAAATTTCATTTTTAGTAAGCTACCATCTCGAAGGTTATACCTATCATTAGTATTACATTCGAAATAGTCATTATGAATGGTGTTCTTTAAAGATTTGTATACAAACAAAGCTGAACAATATAGGTTCATATCTTCCAATTTAAAAAAAAAAATAGCTTTTTAAACGAGGGAGCAGTATGATCAAATCTCGGCAAATAATGAATTATTCTTATGGCTCTCTTTTGAACGATGGATAAACGATGTAGTAATAGCTTAAGCATGCGTCACACCTAGCCGATTTGAGGCCAAGACTGTCCGCGACCTAAGGGTCGTGGACAGTCTTGGTCTACGTCGCCGCGCATCATGGGCCGTCGCCAACATAACAAAGAGGTTGGGATGGGTCTTCACATACCCCCTCAAAAGTTCAACATGCAGAACTTTCAAAATCAAGTCGGCGTGGAGTGAGGTAAAAAAATGGGGACGTGAAGGGGACGGGAGGCTGATGGCGTGTCACGGCGCTTGACGGTGCTTGACGGCGCTTGACGGAGCTTGACGGGAAAAGGTAGGCGTCAGTGCGGCGTCACACGGCGGCACACGGCACCAGAAATGAGGTCTGCGTCAGGCGGCATCACCATAACAACCTGCGGGGATCAGCGGCGGCTTGCGGCGACCCAATGATGCCCTAACGGTCAATATATAAATAAACGACATAATTAAATAATTAAATAATAAATATATTATCAATAACCATCAAAATATAAGATTAGGTATATTAATTACAGAAAAAATGAAAAATAACAACATTCAATACATAATTAAATTAATAATAATAATAAAATAACAGAATTAACTGAAATAATCAGTTAATAATCAGCGTCCATACTGAAGGGGTCGCCGTCCATCGGCACAGTAATGCATATTGACGCCGCCCTACCTCCTGTCGACGCCGTTCGTCGGGTCGTTGTCAACGCGCTACGCCGCAGATCGGCACTCCAGCGGCGACCTAGGTCTCACCTTCAGTCCTGCATGGGCGCCGCTATACCCCGTCAGGGGGCGTGGCATCCATACTGCGTCCCATCCAAAACTCACCCCCCCAAATCCTTAAGCTCTCCGCCGAAGGTCGGCACTCCTGACCACGACTAAAGGTCGTGGTCAGTCGTGGCTCAAATCGGCATGGTGTGACGCATGCTTTACCAGTGCCTCCCCACACAGTATTGCAGTATAATAGTAATGGGAATATTAGTGTATAATAAAGAAGCTTCACTATCTGGTTTGTCAAACTATCCCTATTAAATACAATGCTCCACACTGTTTACTGATTTGTTATTGCAGATAACGAGTATGGAGTTGCCATGACAAACTCTCCTCAATATGAACCCATAAGAACTTTGTACTGCTCACTCGCTCAAGGTCCCGGTCACCAATTCGGATACTTGGCTGGATAGTCATTATTTTCTTCCTATTAAATACAATGTAGTTGATTTACCTATATTAATGGTGAGTTTATTAGCAGATATCCATTGTTTATATCTGCCAGGTTGTTATTCACAATATTAGATAGTTCAGTGAGATTGAGATGGCTAGTGTATAAGGTGCTGTCGTCTGCGAACAACACACATCTCATGTGCTGGCTAGCATTTATGATGTCATTAATTATTATGTTTTTCCACCAACCAACTTCACCTCTAAACTCAATTAATGAAATCAACAAATACATGTGGCACTCCAAGGACTCGAACCTAGGATACTCACATCGAAATTCCGCTCACTTATGCATTACGCAATCAAGACAGTTAAAGAAATATGCGCAAGCCTACGATTTATTATGCAGTTTCGAATCCTGTATATTAATCTGAGCATGTACAGTAGCCCAACTAAATTTTGCGACAAAATATTAGGTACGTGGCACCTGTCTAGTTTGCACTCCCGTCCCAAGCCCGTGTGTGGTCGTGTCTAGCCAATGGCTTCTCTATACAAGGCCTGCGCGACCATCTGTCACGTGACCTTCTACGTCACGAATATTAGGGGGTCGGGATCCTAAACCGCATTGGCAACTCGACAACTAGTCTAACTGGCAACTGTTCAGTACCTTATTTGCAGTGTGTTTGAACTGTTCCTGTGCTTTTGGTTTTCGTAGACATAGCCTATTCGTGAATATATAGACTTTTAACTCTATGAAATACTCTTAATACGATGCCCTATACGTGCTGTGTGCGTTACTGCAAAGGAAACTATGATAATGGGCCTAAAGTGTGTGTATTTTCATTCCCTAAAGACAAAAATATTTCAGCTCAGTGGACGAGAGCTATAAAACGAAAGGATTATACACCTAATCAGTACAGCAAAGTAAGTACATGTATTATTTTTATTGTCCCATGATTAAATTTCCAAGTGTATTAACCTTTAGATAATATACTGAATATCAGATACTGAAGAAGAGGGTAAAAATTAACTGAGAATGTGGGTAAGCGCGAGTTGAACTAGGACCCAAATATGGCGACGGTCACGGTCAAGTGGCGGCTACAATAATGTTAAGGCCGAGGTATTTTTACACACCAAAAGCTTTATATACTTACATATACAAGTATCTGAATAATGTTTTAAGAGTTGTTTTCTATTGCAAGAACGGTATTGGTTATAGTAATCGTAGTAGCCAGTTTATTATAATTTATATACCGGTACATTGAAATTAGCTACAGTAATATGAACTATAATAGTCCTCCCTTTTCTTGTTCAATTTTCTCTGATTCTCCTGGTTTTCTTATATTTACAACTTACGGTTTCTAAGCATATGTCATCCAGTATATGAATAATATTCTGGGTTAATAGCGCTTTTATTATTATTATTATTATTATTATTATTATTATTATATATATATATATATATATATATATATATATATATATATATATATACAATCATCCTATTACCCATACGGTACGTAGGAATATTAATTTAGGGTAATAGAAAAATAGCCATCAATCTTACGTTTAGCAACCATTTGTTGACCATATTTTGTTTGATATTGCAAAAATATTGCAGGGTGTCTGTAGTAGAGAAGATTACATACTTAGGCCTTTTTTTTTTTTTTTTTTTTTTTTTTTTGTGGTGGTAAATGGTAGGCTAAAATACTACCTACTTATATTAATCAATATAAAATGTTACTGAGCCAAATTGTGCGCGATGAAAATATATATATATATATGCCTATCAACACTATTTAAATCACGAACATATACATTCAAACATATATGTAACATACACCACTCCCACCTATTTACAGGTGTGTGAACTACACTTCCATCCAGATGATATAGAGAGGGAGACTTCATACTTTGATGAGAGAACTGGAAGGACGCTTACGGCTAAATTAGGCAAAACAAGGATTTGTAAAGGAGCAGTTCCATCTAAGTTGCCTAACTGTGCATATAAGCTTACACTAAAGTCGTTGTCACCCTCAAATCTTGAAAAACAAAATGTCAATTTAGTTGTACACATTTTCAATGAGTATACTATTAATGCATTACTAACTAGGAGAAAAACATAATTTGCCATGTTATGAAGATGTTGCAAAATACATACAAATAATCTATGTGTGGTGGACGGTAATGAATGTCAAATCTACATATAAAGGTATTCGTCTTAATACCAAATATGCTGCCCCATTGACTAATGATGAAACTTCTTGCATTACTTTCTCAATTGGTTAAATCTTTGGGATAGCATGACAGAAGTAGCTGGAAAACTGACCAATGAAACATTTACTGCTCTCAAACATACAACCACTGCAATATTACATATTATTATGTTCCTTCCAACAACCAACTATACTCCTAAAATCGATTTATGAAATTTACAAACACATGTGGCAGTCCATGGATTCGAACCCAGGATGCTCACACCGAAAATCAACACCTTATGCATCGCACCACGAAGACAGTTAAAGGATGGTAGACACTGCCTACGATTTATTATGCAACTTCGAATCCTGCATATCAATCTAATCATGTACACACATCCCAACTGCAACTCACGTAGGCTATGCATATGTGAATGGAAAGAGCAATTAATGGGGCCTTAACCACTAGGGAATGTCCTCTCGATAAATCACTCCTGAACCAATATCAATTATTATGTTCCTTCCAACAACCAACTATACTCCTAAAATCGATTTATGAAATTTACAAACACATGTGGCAGTCCATGGATTCGAACCCAGGATGCTCACACCGAAAATCAACACCTTATGCATCGCACCACGAAGACAGTTAAAGGATGGTAGACACTGCCTACGATGTATTATGCAACTTCGAATCCTGCATATCAATTTAATCATGTACACACATCCCAACTGCAACTAACAGATTATTGTATAGGCGAACTTAAAATGAAGTACATATTGCCAGGACAATTTCAAACGGATCAACTGGAGGCGAGGTTCGGCAAATATCGGCAGCTTGCAGGTTGCAATTATAACATTATCTGTTCGGCAAGTGTTTGAGTGTGAAAACAAATTGAGTATGATGTCAGTACTGAGGATACCGTTCCATAACCAGAGTGTTGATTTAAAAGATTTTGAAGAGGAAAAGTGGGAGAAAATGGAAAATAATTATTTGCTACACATGCATAGGTTTGATATAGAGGTAACGGATGATGATATTGAAAAATGTATGGATTATATCCAAGTTATAACCTATCTTGCTGGTTACTGTTGCCTTGCTAAATAATTTTTGTACTATAGAAAACGACTTCATAAATCAAAACAAATTGTCAGGGAAAAAGAGGAAGCTTCAGACTTTGACATAGGCTAAAGGCTGAGTCACATGTGCGTGTGTTTCTGGCAATTTTCCATGGCCAAGCTCTTTCTATTGACATTCAGGGTTTTTCGAAATTACTAAGAAAAGCTAGATTTAATGTAGATTATCTTAGGTGGCTTATTTCTTCTAATACTGTATAATTATATAAAGCCATCATATCTTAATTGCTCCAAACAATTTCTAAATAAATAGCTCATGTGACGCCACCTTAAGTGATGCAATATAATGAATGTAATGAGTTGCGGTGGAGGGTGGATTGATGTGGTTGTGATTGAAGTGGGTGAAAGAGTTAAGTGGATTAAATTATAATTAAGGTGGAGAGTTAGAAGTAAAACTTGATGAAAGAGTTTGTGTGAGAAGAAAAGTGGGCGATTGAACTGTATATGTAAAGAGTTGATTATATTTATGGCGATATTCATGTAAATAAAATTTGGAAATAGTGTATTTTGTTACTTTTTATCCGCTCTTGCAGTATACTTAGCTTAATGAAATGGACATGATTTAAAAATATTTATCCAGTTTATATTCATAGCCTACTTCCCACATAAGTGATGAGTATATTTATGTCAATTAAGTTGGAAATCATATTTATTTTATCGAATTAGATATCCGATCTTGCATTATGCATAGCTTAATGAAGTAGGAATGATTCTATAATATATATTTTATTTATATTCATAACCTAGTTTTCAAATAAATTATACGTATGTGAGGGGCAAATGCAAGTCAGAAATGTCTACTGTAAAAGGGACGTGTAGGGTTTAGTGAGTTTCAGGGAAAGTCTTGGGTTGAGAGTGGTGGTAAAGCTCGGTTCACACATACCCGTCCTGAGCTCCCGTCCTCCCCCGACCACTGAAAACGTATGCAATCGTGCAAGGACTCCGACATAAACGGGTATGGTCTGTTCATGAACGTACAGTGACGCCACAACACGGACGGCGGCGGCGAGGGAGCCGAACCTTTTTGACATACCTAAAATAAACGGATCAGGACGGACCAACCGCCAAAATCGGTTCAAGGGCGGGTCACCCACGTGACTGGTCAGCGCATAGGCGCCGTGTAGAAGCGTCTATGCAGTGCCTAGACGCTACCAGACGTAGTCAATGCCCCGACCAAAATATTTGAAAGTTGAGACTGCGACATGGCAACCTCGCCTCACGTTATCACCCTGTGCGTCCCCGCTAGTCCCCGCCCACCAAGCGTCCATAAAAGAGCCAGCCGCGTGTGGTCCTACCTCAGTTCCCATGCCACCGTCACCGCAACATTGACCACCTCGCACAACCTCCAACCTCCACCCTACTCCAACCTCGAGCCTACGTTATGCCTAATAAGTCTGACTCCAAGAAGCGGCGATGCATCATGACAAAACCAAAGAAGCCCCAGGACACCCTAGACAGCCAGGTGATGGAGGTAGTAGAGGAGACACAGGAGCGCCCTGCTGTTGTAGAGCAGCAGGGTGCCCCTCAGTCACCCACACCTGTCATCAGCCTGGACAACGATGCAGTGGTTGTAGATCCGGCCCCCAGTGATTCAGAAGAAGAGCAGCATGAGACAACATCATCCGATGGTGACACCGACGGGGGCGTCGAAGATAGCCAGGTGGCTGCTGTGGCTGGTGCTAAAAAGAAGCGTTCCCCATCGACGAAGGCCACCATCAGGCCCCTGCTCCTGGAGGATCATGTAGAACTTGATCTGGGGGAATGGTATAAGGAGAATCCCATTCTCTACCAGAAGACCCGCAGGGACTACAAAGGACGTCACGAAGAAAAACCGCCTCTACGAGGAGAAGGGTTCGTCCATGACCCCACCCATTCCAGGTTAGTCTATGGTAATTGTTTATTGTGTAGTCTAATAATTGTTTATTGTGTATGGCCTCTTCAAAGAAAATTTATTTTGTTTCATTTTAACAATTATATTGCTTCTATATATCATATAATACACCATAGAATACGTTTTTAATAACTAGAGAAAGAGGCCTCCGATTAAACAATTGCGAAGTCTATATATATAAATCTGTAATAATGCAGTGGCGTGTTCAAGTTCAGTGTTTATTTGTTAAATTGCCTGTAATTGCCAAGTGTTCATTCTATAATATTCTCTGATATACCCATGCGTTCTCTAGATTGTGTGAGGAGAAGGTGCGATCTCTCGAATCACCCATCATAGTTTATAACATTATTGTGCAAAACTTCATTGGTGTGTGCAATTTCAGTGTTTTATTTGTTATATTGTCCGAAATTGCCACTTGTTCAGTCTAGAGTGTTGTATGATATTATTTTATCTGAGCCAGCTAGCCAATGCTTATATTAAATGATTTTATGCCTGTGTGAACTCAGAAACATCTCTTCCACAGGATATCAGGTCCGGCACTTCCACGACACAATGAGGACACGCTACGGGAAGCTGACTGCCCCCAAGAGCGGTTCTGGGGCCACCAAGACCGTGACGGAGAGGGATAGGTGGATTTTAGATGTGTTCTCCTTCCTGGCCACCCACATCGTCCGGCACAAACCCCGGAGCATTGGTTGTAAAAAGGTATGTTCAAGTATTGTAATTTCCTTGGTTTATATAGGGTTTATACATAATTATATTTTAGTAATTATGTATAGGGTTTATACATAATAATATTTTAGTAAGTATAGCGATTTTGATAATTTAATTTGACCTTATATTGTCCTTGTCCCAGTTTTTGTTTGTTTAGTTTGCAAGTTTTACATTTTAATATCTACATAATTCGGTATATACCTTTATATATAATGCGATTCATCTCTGGTTATGGTTAATCCATCTATTTGTGTGGCATTTTCTGTACTGTTCTAGAACCCGTCAGCCTTTTGCAATATATATTGTTACCTATGAAATAATGTTTTACCTTTCCTTAAAAACAGTATTTATAATGTATTTAATTCATATCTTCGTTGTTGTTGTTGTTGTTGTTGTTGTTCCCCAAGCTGCCTGGCCGAACAGCCCCAAGGCCCCGAGCAATTCCAAGGCCATAACCGAGTGCCCACACAGAACCCTCCCCGCCGACCACAATAAAGCCTGGGTGACCGAAGCCACTCCATGGCGCGGAGCTGAGGAGGGCGCGGAAACGCCCGGGAAACCAAAGCCCCACCCAGGGCCCTCTGCCCCTCAGCAATTATGAAGAGAAAGTTGAGGGGCAAGGGAAAAATGTGACGTTTTGGCTTCCAATCTTGGAAGAGACGCCGTCACTTGAGATCTAGAAAATATATAAGTTAAAGGAATAGTCAGAGTAAGCTATGGGTATGGCAGAGATTGCTCAGCTCTCACTCTGATAGACCAGCCCATCACCACTACCTTCGTAATAGTTATTGACAGACATGGTGGAAATATACACACTAGAGTTGTTTACAGATTTTATTAAGTCTCAATAAAAAATACATAGATAGGCACTTTAACATAATAAATAAAAGCTTTCCTTGGTCTGCAGGCACAGCACACTGCTACGGTGCCGGAAGATGGTGGGAGCGAGGAGGATGACGAGGAGGAGGATGCAGCTGCCGCAGTCCCAGGCCCTTCGCGCCAAACCTCTGGGGGTAGCCAGCCACAGCGCCGTCGGGATAACACTGGTGACGTGTTGACCGAGGCCACCTCCGTCATGGCGACTGTAAGTAGAAATCAGATTTCATATTTAAAGCATATTCAGAATATGGAGTTTGTGTTTATTGATAAAACTTTGGTATTTTATTGTGGTCGACCCGGCTTCGTTGTCCTGAAACAGGTAAATAAATTTACTTCTACAGTATACTGTTATGTGTAAGTAGGGTAGACTAATTAAGTATAAAGTGTATGTATAATATGTTCCTCTTGACATTTTCAGGTGGCGGCTGCAGTTTCTATAAATATTTAATTAATATTAGTATTAGTATTCGATGCAATAAAAATAATAAAACACTATTATAACACTCCTGGTTTTCCCCAAACAGCTACAGGAACAGGCCAGTGGTGTCCGCAGGATGGTGGACAAGTTCGCGACCCCTCAGCCATGCACCAGGGAGGAGGAGTCTTCGAAGCAATTCTTCGGCTCAATTACGACTGAGTCCAGCAAGCTGGACCCCAGCGTGTGGGGCCACACCAGAATGGAGATGTTGCTCCTGCTGGAGAAATACCGGGGTAAGACTGCCCAGCATGATACCATGATTAACATCATGAGGTCATTCTCGGCTGCTTCTCCACAGGTCCTCCAGCAGGTGCAACAGCCCATTCAGGTGCAGCATGTTCAGCAGCCCATGCAGCATGTCCAGCAGCCCCTGCAGCAGATGCAGACGGTTCAATATCTGAACCAACCACCTGTGTTGTATAATCAATACCCTGCACCTGCCACACCCAACCTACTGCCCTCCACAACACCACAACGCAACTGCTCCACTCCCAAGGACACGACACTCCACAACATCAGTGTCTCATCAAGCCTCTTCGATGGCCTGACCAACGCCACATCACCAGGGACCAGCCAGCAGACCCTGCATACACCGCAAATAAAATATGTTTACCACAGATCCTTCTAACTACACAACATCGTCGAACTACCTCCCTTTTATTTAAGGGTGGTGACATGTTTGTGTTGTCTTTTTTCTATCTTTCTCTGGCTTGTATCCAATGGAAAATAAATATGTTTAATGTGCAAAATGATTATTTTTTATGTCCTTATTTATGTTATTAAATCATATGAAGATATCTGTGCACAATTATAAGAACATATAATAAGAAACGTGCACCAGTACATGAAAAGTAATAAATCAATGAAGAGGCATATAATACTAATAATAAGAAATGGAATTATAGAACAACTGCCAACAAAGAATAAACTGGGAAAAATTTGAATTAGTCTACATCAATATAAATATGAATAATTAATACATAACTAAGATATACGATTTACAATAAGGTATGCAAAACCAAAGAAATAAAAGAAAACATGAATTAACTGAACTTACAATGACATGCAATGAGAGTATAAATAAAGAATAATCTTATCAATGCATAAAAAAACTAAATTGGAGAAAAAATAGTCCTACATTAAAAACAAATAAACAATAATAAGAATACGTAATAGAAAAATAGAGAAATGAAAATACACATGAGTACACTGAACTTAGAATGAAAGATAATGATACTACATATGGAAATATAATGTGAATAAATACTACTGAATATAAATGACAACATACCTGAAACAAACAAATTAATAAAAACACAAAAATGTTGTTTCTCACCTATATCATGTTCTCCTGCCACGACACACTCCCCGCTGGTGAGTTTACGTACTTCGTCAGATACTCCCGTACTCTCTTGCCAGCCTGGTTGCCTGTGTTGCGAGCTGTAGGGGTGGGAATACTAGGCAGTACGTCGTCATCTCGCCAGGGGCCTCGGGAAACCAAATGGGTTTCAGGGTCCTCCTGGTCTGCCTCATGGGCCGATGGGCGACGTATCCTAAGGAAGTTGTGGAGGGTGCAGCAAGCCGTCACCACAGACTCGATCCTTGCTGGGGCGAGGGTGATTGATGTGTGGAGAACTCGGAACCTGTGGGTTGGAAACACATTAGAGTACAGTCAAACTAATAATTCTAGCATTGTGAAAAAAATGTCAGCCAGGGAATATCTGTGGATATTTACAACCATTTTTGAGTGATAGAGGTTTGGATAATTGTTGTTTTATTATTCACATAATTAATAGACTATGGATCGAAAGGGGTGAAGTCACAGAGTGTGAGGTGAAGCTGAACGGTCAGGCTATGGAGATCGTCAACTCTTTTAAGTATCTGGGCAGTGTGTTGAGTAAAGATGGGACTATGGATGAAGAGGTGCGGGAGAGGGTACAACAGGGGAAGAGGGTTGTAGGAACGCTAAAAGCAGTAACAAGAAATAGGGTGGTCAGTATGGAAGTGAAGAAGTCCTTGCATGACAGTGTGGTAATCCCGACACTGACTTACGGAAGCGAAGCATGGACGTTGGTTGAGAGACTCAGACCAAGAGTGAGAGCAGTGGAAATGAATTACTTAAGGAGTGCGTGCGGAGTTACATGGAGGGATAGACAGACTAATGAGGAAGTAAGAAGGAGGTGTGGTGTGGAGGTAGATGTGCTGGAAAGTGTGAAAAGGAACAACTTGAGATGGTTCGGCCATATGGAACGTATGGAAAGCGAGAGAATGACTAAGAGGGTGTATGAGAGCGAGGTGGAGGGACAGAGGGGGAGAGTTAGACCGAATATGAGGTGGAAGGATGGAGTGAGGAAGTACATGAACGAAGGTGGTGCTGGTTGGGGGGAGGGGCGTCGACTGACTGGGGACAGAGGTGCATGGGGGCGGTTCGTTCGTGGCCACCCCTTCGGGGATCACGGCGTCAGGCAATAGATAGATAGATAGACTATAAAGTTTGTAGACTAGAATATCATGACTGAAGTACACCATCGTGCTTTAGTAATATCCCCAAGACATATTAGTGGACATTTAAAGTGTTTATATCATGTACAGTGGTGCTAATAAGTCTGTGTTATATTAATGTCTGTCAGATGTTCAATTAGGTGGGTAAGTGTAGGAACATATTCGTATCTCTCACTCGAAATAAATAAATAATGTTTCAATACCATAAAATACTATATTTCTTGCTTACCTGTTCGCTAGGATTCCAAAGGCGCTCTCCACCACTCTTCGTGCCCTTGATAGCCGGTAGTTGAAGATCCTTTCGTCGTGGCCCAGACCCCGTTGTGGATACGGAATCATCATCCACGGACGAAGGCTAAAGGCGTTGTCACCGATAAAGTAGTAGGGTACATCTTGGTGATGGGCGTTGGACAGGAGCTCAGGTTGTGGGAAGTTTGCATGGTTGGAGTTGATGAGTTCATTTAGTGGGGATTTAAGGAAGCACCCGGCGTCTGACTCGCATCCAGGGCTGCCGATGTCCACATGGATGAACTTGTAGTCCGCATTCCACGACTGCAAGTAGGCCAACAGAGTAGAACTTTTTATAGTTGTAATACTTTGATCCACCGTATGATGGGTTCCTGATCCGAATATGTTTCCCATCGATCGCCCCTAGTGCGTGTTGGAAGTTCCACTGACTTGAGAACCTGTGTACAATGGCCTTCCACTCCTCAGGTGTCGTGGGGAAGTGGAACACCTCGTCAGAAAAGGCTCCAACGATGGCCTCACACGTCTCGGGAACAAGTAGGGAGATGGTGTTCTTGGCTACACGGAAAGCGAATCTGAGACTGGCGTAGGAGTTCCCACTTGCGAGAAATCGCAAGGTTATGGCCACTCTCAGCCCTACCTCCAGGGGCCTCCTCCAGAAGGTGGTCTTCTTCTCCAGCCGAGGCCGCACACGCTCGCACATCTCGTCGAAGAGACCCTCGTCGAGCCGCAGGAAGCTCCGGTACAGTTCTGGATCCTCTGCTGACAATTCCCTCATGAGGGTGTGGTAGTGGCCATAGGTCTCCCTCCTCAATATGTATGGCTTCACCCACACACTTCGCTTTTTTCTTCTCTTCTTCAGCTCGCTTACAACTTCCATGAAAATTAGGACCGTTGAGCACAGTTGTACGTTGCAATCCATGTACAGCTGCACTTGATTCAACAGAGTGGCATCCATGTTGAGGGACACTCGGCAGGAGAAGTTATATCGGTGGCACGCTGGTTGAGACTTAGGTGTCTCTGTGCCACGCCCCAATATATATGCATGATGGGGGCCATCGCCGACGACACTGCGGCCATCATATTGTGGTCGCAGTGTCGTCGCAGTGTCGTCTCAGTGACGTCACAGTGCGTCTCAGACAGGTCGTATTCAGACTTATTAGGTCGCCTTCCAAAGGGACTGGTCGTGGCACCAAGACGCTGCCCATGCTCCGTCTGCCGGGGCGGTCACGTGTTGAGATCTCCGTCCACTAGCCGCGCATGCGCCGTCTTCCGGGGCGGTGACGTGTTGAGGTCGGGCATCAGAGCCACACGTGGCCACTCGGGCCCACACGGGACACAAGGTCATCCGTTTGATGCCGTCCAACAGTTTTTGGTGGTCGGGGGAGGACGGGAGCTCAGGATGGGTATGTGTGAACCGAGCTTAAGCAAGAGTTGGGAGAGTGGCTCAGAGCGCGGGGAGACGGTCTACCTAAAGCTGTGACGTCACGGACCTATCGCTCAGGCCTTGTATAGAGAAGGCATTGGTCTAGCAGGGGCCGTGGTGTCTAAAGCGGGCATCACACTGGGCCGAATTCTCGTCAATCTCCAATCTCCAGTCTCCGATTCCAGCCAGTAGCGCCAGCAAATTCTATCATACACGCCAGGCGTCCTGGCTGCGTGAGTCTCCGACACAACAATAACAACGTCTGACCTTAGCCTATATTGGTCCGTTTCACCTATACTGTAATGTATAGTAATATGAATTTACATCTACAATTATAATGCAATATGACTCAATCTACACGTTAGTGTAATTTTTTTTGTAATTTGTAGCTTATATGAGGACATTTATATTTTGAACTTTTTCGATTCATACCAATCGCCGTGGCGTAGGCTATAGAACAGTGGTTTCACTTAAACTGTAAAATAATATGGATTGATATTGACAAACTTTGTGTAATAGGACCCAGTCTATACGTTAATGTTGCTATGTTTTGCGTGTGAAGCTTATATAAGTAGCTATGAGGAAGTTTTTCGCAAAATATAGGCTATAGCCTGACGGAGCCCCTGTCGTTACCTCGGCACTAAACGATCGTTTATATTGTGCTGTTTCACCAATAATTTAGAGTAATATGGATTTATGTCGACACTTATATTTTAATATGACTCAATCTACAAGTTTGCGTGATTATGTTTTATATTTGAAGCATATATGAGGAAATATTTTGAACTTTTCGGAGGTTGTAGGCATAATCCTGTGTATGCGGGTAGACCTGTATTTATCTCAATAATTTGGTAATGTTACAATATATTTTTACATTTTACATTCATAAATAGTCCACTAATATACTAGGTTAGGTTAGGCTAGGTTAAATATATTGTTCAATGATTCTTAGTAAATAGGCATCTGAAAAACAGTTCCTCCTGCTACACAACCGAATGTTTACGTTTCATACCAATCGCCGTGGCGTATGTATAGGAAGTGGTTATTTAGCTGCAAGTTGTGTAGCTATTTTAGCATTAATTCACTTAGTTTATGTCTATCCGCAGCCCTTCTCACAATCAAAACACACAATTATGTAGCAAAATATATATTTCGACGTCATATACTTGAGATATCAATGAGATTAAATGCGAGCTGTAAAGAGGCTGACACTCTACCTCCATCAAAAACTGGAGCTTCCCACCCAGTGCGGGAAGATATTGCTATCATTATTTGTTTGCATCATATTAGAAGTCTCTCTCTCTCTCTCTCTCTCTCTCTCTCTCTCTCTCTCTCTCTCTCTCTCTCTCTCCGTTAAATACAAATATATTTACGCGCGACAAACTACTTTATAGATCCATTTCTATACTTAACTTAAAATGAATACAATGAGTTGCATAGATTGTATTATATAATCTAGTGTACACTTGATAGTGATTGTTCTAATCAGAACCCCTATTAAACACTATACTTGGTGTTGGTGTAGAAAGTATTCGAGAAACGGGTAGTCAATCTCTACATCTATTTCCTGATATACTCATATTTATCTATCTATCTATCTATTGCCGGACGCCTTACTCCCCTTACGAGGGTGGCCACACACAGAATGACTATCCAGCCAAGTATCCGAATTGGTGACCGGGACCTTGAGCGAGTGAGCAGTACAAAGTTCTTATGGGTTCATATTGAGGAGAGTTTGTCATGGCAACTCCATACTCGTTATCTGCAATCAAAAATCAGTAAGCAGTGTGGAACATTGTATTTAATAGGGATAGTTTGACAAACCAGACATTGAAGCTTCTTTATTATGGGAATATTAGAACACTAATATTCCCATTACTATTATACTGCAATACTGTGTGGGGAGGCACTGGTAAGCTATTACTACATCGTTTATCCATCGTTCAAAAGAGAGCCATAAGAATAATTCATTATTTGCCGAGATTTGATCATACTGCTCCCTCGTTTAAAAAGCTATTTTTTTGTTAAAGATTGGAAGATATGAACCTATATTGTTCAGCTTTGTTTGTATACAAATCTTTAAAGAACACCATTCATAATGACTATTTCGAATGTAATACTAATGATAGGTATAACCTTCGAGATGGTAACTTACTAAAAATTTAATTTATGCCTACAAAACAGTCTCAGTCTCTGATTATGTATCGAGGGGTAAAGGTTTGGAATAGTATTCCCAGTAATATTCAGGAGAAGAACAATATAATTATCAGGCTTCAAATCTGCATATAAATCCCATCACTACCAAAACACTACCAAAAAACTACCGCCCGGTAGCTCTAACCTCTCACATCATTAAAGTTTTCGAACGAGTCCTGCGAAGAAAAATTTCAACATTCATGGAGACAAATGAACTACACAACACCGGTCAACATGGGTTCAGAGCGGGAAGATCATGTCTCTCACAACTTTTGGAACACTATGACAAAATTCTTAAAGCGCTAGAAGAAAAGAAAAACGTGGATGTCATTTACACCGATTTTGCTAAGGCATTTGATAAATGTGACCATGGTATAATAGCCCACAAACTGAAAGCAAAAGGTATAACTGGGAAAATCGGACGGTGGATATACAATTTCCTCGTAAACCGAAAACAATCAGTAGCAGTAAACCAAGTCACATCTGAGCCTTCGGATGTCAAAAGCTCAGTGCCCCAAGGAACAGTGCTAGCGCCCCTTCTGTTCCTCATACTATTTTGCGACATAGATACCAACACCAGACACAGTACGGTGTCGTCTTTTGCTGATGACACAAAATTAAGCAAGATAGTAAACACACAAGAAGACACGGGCCGACTGCAGGAAGACATGAATGTAGTGTTCCAGTGGACATGCAATTCAATGAGGAAAAATTCCAATTAATACGGTACGGAGATAATAATGGTGTTAAAGAAATTACAAATTACTTAACAGAATCTAACCACATAATAGAACGGAAAGACAGTGTGAAAGACCTTGGGGTATTAATGTCTGAAAATATGGGTTTCAAAGTACATAACCAGGTCAAAGTGGCGGCTGCGAAACGTCTAACGGGTTGGATTCTGCGTACTTTTAAAACACGCGGTGAAGTACCTATGATAACGCTCTTCAAATCTCTAGTGCTACCGCGGCTTGAATACTGTAGCGTATTAACATCCCCATACAAAGCAGGTGAAATAAATGACGTAGAGAGTGTACAAAGAAATTTCACTTCGCATATAAGTTCGATAAAACATCTACACTATTGGGAGCATTTAAGAGCACTGAATCTGTACTCACTGGAACGTAGAAGAGAACGTTACCTAATAATATACACGTGGAAAATCGCAGAGGGTTTAGTACCAAACCTACATACTCCGATAGTCATGAAATTCAGTGATAGGAGAGGCTGGGAATGCGAAATCCCCCGGATGAATAACAGGGGTGCTGTGGGCTCTCTGCGAGAGGGCTGGTTATCACACAGAGGCCCACGTCTCTTCAACAAACTCCCACGGCGAGTAAGAGACATGAGGGACATCTCGTTAGACAACTTCAAGAGAGCCCTAGATGTCGAACTGCAAAAAGTGCCAGACGAGCCCATCCTCGCAAGGGAGCGAGCTGTCGCTTCAAACAGTCTACTGCACGAAATCACCACCCATAACGAGGGGCGTCGCGCTCCTTGGTGCCGCTAGAAGAGCGGCGAACACATCTAAAGGTAACATGTCTCGGTACTGAATAGTCTCCTTTAGGTGCAGTCGGGGGCTGGGGTCGTGTCGTGGAGTTGGGCGAGGATATCCGGTAAAAAGCTAACTTTCTAGTGTCTACTGTATCATGGGAATTTCACAATGTTTAAAAATGTTCAATAAATCTTAGTGCAGAGCCGCGGCACGGCTGGCGTCCTGGGTTGTAATTTTCGGTGGGCTTTACTGGCAAGTACTATAATCACTTTGTAAATATACATTATTCAACTTTCTCTACCATATCGAAAACAAATTATTATTATTATCAGTATTATTACTATTATTCTCATTATTTTTAGTATTATTTTTATTTGTATTATTATTATTATTTCGAATTTAATATATATGTTTTTCATCATTATTCCTAATTATTTTGTTTGTCATGATTTATTAATTAATTTATAATTATTATTGAGTAATCTATTGATATTGTTGTATATTAATCAACATTTAATCATACAAATATTGAATTCAAAAGTGCAAATTGACCAGGTGCCTTTAACCCCTTTTATATCGGTGATATCAATGTTGTTTGAATTCAGCTACTTTAAGACGATTTTATGAAGCTTAGAAAGGATATGTGGTAGCTCAACAAATTAATTTAGATGGTCCGTAGTCTGTTAATGGGTAGACGTCCTTCCTATGCTGAACAAATCGTCTAATAGTTGCCAGAATATAATGAAAAGTACATCAACGGTACTGAAGGGGTTAAGGAGAGTATCCACTCTCATGCGGCTCAGCCTGTCTAACATTATATGTTTGTAGTACGTATATATTGTAAATATGTGTTTGTAGTACGTATATATTGTAAATATGTGTTTGTAGTACGTATATATTGTAAATATGTGTTTGTAGTACGTATATATTGTAAATATGTGTTTTGGCTAAATACAAATTTAGACTGACTTTGACTTAGAAATAAATATTTAAAAAAGATGGGATTAAAAAACGAGATATACTGTATATGGTATGCACAACATATACGAAGATAAAACTAAAAATGTGCTAGGTAAAAACGAATATAGAATAAACCAAAGAGAAGAGGAAAAGTATAGAAAAGTTGAGAACATGGTATGGAAAAAGGTAGTGAAGCGTAGGCCGAAGTGAATGACCTGTTACTGTGATTGAGGGGAGGGGTTATAGTGCTGCTGGGGCTAGGGGCTAGGCTCACATTCATCCACACTACACACACACACACACACACACACACACACACACACACATATATATATATATATAGTCCACACGCACCTACACATACACACACACATATACAGTACACACGCACCTACACACACACAGACACACACACATATATACACACACCTACACACACCTATACAGTACACACGCAACTACACACACGCACACACACACACACACATACAGACATACACACACACGTACACGTACAAACGCATACACTTGGAAGTACACCTACATTTCCAAAGGCACGCACACAGGCTTATGTGTTGGGGTGGAGTGGTCTTGCTATTGGGTTGGTAATCTTAAATCTCTGGATCAAGACCCGATTTGTCAATGGGAAGGTATTATTGTGATTTTGTGCTGTACCTAGTTTCAGAATACCATAAAGCCTACCAACTAACCATGCAAATCACCCTCCCCTTTTCCAATATATTAGCATTGTATGAATATTTCCATGTTTATATATGCAACCGGTGGAGTGTCCAGAGAGAGAGAAGCTCAATTGGTGGCGTCAGAGAGCGTTGTCCGAGATTGTGAGATTAATCCGTGAGATGATGGAAAGGTAGTTTCAAGTAAGTCGAAACTGGACCAAGCCAGAAGGTTAGAGCCAGGCACTGCGTGTTTGTGTAAACAAGACTACGGCGAGCTGGTTGCAATATTCGTCTGTCTCGTTGTTTCATTCGGCATCCGGAATAAGACCTCCTGATTTCTTTGTGTTGAATGATCGAATGTAGCCTACATACGATAAGCCCATGGTTTGAGGTGGGCTTGGAACATAAGCAACCACTTCCGTACACACATTCACACACACAATCGTAGACATCCACACACACATTTACATGCAACCCCTCCTCTCGCACAAACAAACATGCACTCTCACAGACAAACACGCTCTCTGAAGTATACCCTCGCCCTAACGCCCACTTGCTCCAAAACAAATATCTTTCCAGTCCCCGTAAAACCTGCCAGCACAGGTAACTTGAAAGATGACCTTCATGAAGCTCCACCTATATATTGGCCTACCAAGCACGGTTTACATCAAGGAGTATATGGGACCTCCTGGGTTATATACGTACCAGAGGCCGGCGTTCACAATGTTACATAGAGACCCTATACTCTGTCAACACTTATGGATCTTATGGGTACGGGTATATATTAAAATGGAAAGATAATGTTATAATAATAATAATAATAATAATAATAATAATAATAATAATAATAATAATATTTATTCAGTCAGCAATTTACAGAGTTGGTACCACATAGTTTGTTACAAATATGACATGTACCAGCCTTGCATAATTCCAACTAAGGATAGCCCAATAAGGCCGTTAACCCAATAAGGCTAAAACGTCTATAATTACATACAAGATATATTGGCAGTAATAACCTCATATAATAATGATGAGAGGGTATATCATTATCAATATACCCAATGAGTTCATATCCCTTTCTTATACCCGTTGACTATTCACAATGCATTGTAATATTATTCAACTAACCACCGCCATATTGGAGCCACTGGTGGCATTAGCCTTTCTTTACACAAAAATATCTCCATTTCCGTAATAAATATTCGTCATTATAGTTACAGGAGAGACGGTATGGCCTTTCGATCTGAATTCTACGAGATCAAATATATAATATCATCTCGTTGCTCGATAATTTCAGCATCAAAATGGCGTCCAAAGAAAAGGCTGCTGCAGATTTCTGAACGTACGTTTTCATGCAATTATTATGAAACTATAGACTGTATAATTACTGTACTAATATAAGTAAAGCCAAATACACACAAATATCAATCAAAGCGGACGTATTTGCATAAAGAAACAGTACATGAGGTGTCCAGGAACTTTTGTGAATAATTGTACCATCCCTCCAACATGTAGTTCGTCTGTACCGTTCACACTATTACATTCTCCACTTTAACACGACTTTCCATCATCTATATATCTCTTTTAATCTTCTTCCTTATCCTCCTCTTTCGCTCTCTTCCATTTGTATCAGCCTTTGCACTCCCTCTGTCTCCTAAAACTCATATTAACTCCTAAACGTACTTGTATATCATAGCTGCATGAGAGCATATATTCATTGCCATCGCAGCGTATTTTACCCTAATGGGAACACGAGTTAATGTGATCGAGAGAGAGAGAGAGAGTACTTCGAAAACAAGAGAGCAACAAAACCATTTTTAATAAGTGTAAAACTAAATTAATATCTTCAGGCAGCAAATACCCTTCCCAAGCAAAATGGTATTATAGTAATATAAAATTATCTCGAACACACACACACATATATATATATATATATATATATATATATATATATTTTCTTTGAGGCAGGTGAGATTAAAATAATAGCCACAGTTTGAATTATTGAGTTTTTTATTGATACTCTCAATTTTTCGTACAGTTTTTCCGGTATTTTCAGGAAGTTGATAAAGGAGGTTTGCAAAGGGTTCCGACGTTTTAATGGGCGCAGTCATCATTATCAAGGAGAAGTGAAGTTAGATTTTTTTTTTTTTTTTTTTAAGGTAAGGGGGGGGGGGGGGGAAGAGAGGCACCTCAGAGTGGGTGGAGGGAAGAGAAAGTAGGAAAGATGAAATACAGTGGAAGAGAAAAGTTAGTGGGCCGTCCACCTTGCTGTTGTTGAGGGATGTTTATTACTTTATTTTGTTTGTCTAGTCATTTTTTTAAAACTTTTATTCATACTTTATTGTTGTACTTAAGTTACTAAAGTGCTGACAAGAATGATTTTAACTTAGGGATGTCTATATCTGATCTTTTGAGTCTTGCTTCCAGTTTGTTTTCCCCTCATCTGTGAGAGTCCGTTCCAAGTCTTCTTGATTTATATGAGAATATGTTTGCCTCATAACGTCGGGATCTTGTTCGAAAACGTCACAGATGAATCCAATGCTGCCCAGTGTTAATTCTGAAAGCTGGATGGTGTCTTCTCCCGGTTCCTTCTCCTTGGCGATTATTGGTGGTGTCTCCGGGTTTGTCGGGAGGGGAAGGAGTGGTCCTGGGGATCTCTTTCTGGGCGATTTTGGCTTGGTATTGGGGGAAGTTGGTGGTGATGCTCTGGCTTCCTCAGGTTCCATTTGTGTCTCGTCCTCTTCTTGGTGTTCTTCATGGATGTGAAGAGTTGGAGATCCCTGTAGTTCTGGAACTCGATCTTGTGTCTTGGGGGCTTCTTCTTTGTTGACGCCCTTTTGATGTTTGCAGGGGTCGCGGAGAAGGCCTTCTGAGGTATGGTGATGGTGGGTAGGTTGTTGTGTGACAACAGACAGGGGATTAGCTGGCAGAGTTGGTGTTTGTCTGGGCCAGCAATGGCCATGGCTGACTGAATACAGGCAAAGATCTTGACCCTCAGTACTGCTTCCCCATCTGCTGTAGTTGTAGGTGGTGTCGACTCTGGTGGAGCATTCCGTGGGGAGAAAGAGGAGCCCTTGACTGGAGCTCCTTCAGGGCCTGTGATGTTGGTAGCTTCACGTCCCTGTCTCCCTGTTTTGATGGTAAAAGTCACTGTTTCACCATTTCTTAGTGAGGCTTTCTTCTTGCTGTTGTTGTTGTTGCTAATGTTGGTGTGGTGGCAGAAGGCATCCTCGTTGCTCTTCGTAGTTATGAAGCCATAGCCTGCCTTATAATTGTACCATTTGACAGTACCACAGGTAATATTGTTGGTGGCCATGGTAGTGTGGGGAGGCAGGTGGTGGGGCTGAAAGCTGATTGGCCGATGGAGAGAGCCAATGGTGAAGAGCAGGTGTCAAAGTGAGTTAGAAGGTGATAAGTCGAGTTTATATAGGCGATACAAGATCAAGAAAGGGTTTATTGTGCGCTAGCTGCACGCTGGTTGGCTAACCGAAGACTAGCTCTGGTAGGCTGGCCGGACGCAGGAGTGGGCGGGGCCTCTGCGTCGTTCGTCTGCGTGTGTGGAGGGGGCATTCCTGGGGGCATCATGGGGGGCCTCGCTGTGGAAGGGCGTGCCGAGGGTAGGATCTGGCTGTATTCCGATTGTGTGTTAAAAGTAGGTTGGTATGTTTGTATTTATATAGCTTCAAGAATGAATAGGCGGCGTGAGTCTATTTCTTTATCAAGAGTAGAGGTGTGTTTATCTAAGTCGGGTCTGGTGAGTTCCTGATGGTGTGAGGATGTGTGGTAGTGGTCCTTGATAGCTCCGGCTTGAAGGTGGAAGGTAAGGCGACGTGACAGACGAGTCATTGTCAAACCGACATAAGTGTGAGGTCCACAGTCCTCACTGTTACAGGTGTGTCGGTATATGACATGGTCCTCTTGTGACGGTTTCTTAGCGGTAGCCGGGCTGTTGCGAATGACTAGTTGTGATGTTTTCCTCGATTTGTAGTATATGGTGAGTTTAAGGTGTTGGTCAGGGTTCGTAGTTTTAACGTTGTTGCTGATAATGTCTCTCATTATGTTTTCGTCTGTCTTGTGATCTGAGGACATGTGGTTTTTATAGTAAATGTTTATGTGTTCAGTGTTTGTATTAGTAGGCATGTCGTTTTTGTACCATGTTTCAAGGTGTTTGTTTATGGTGTGGGCGATGTCCGAGTTACTGTACCCATTGTTTACAAGCACCTGGGTGAGCCTCTCGAGTTCCTTGTGTGTGTCCCACCAGGAGGTGCAGTGTGATAGGGCTCTCCTGATATATATATATATATATATATATATACTGTATATACTGTATATATGTATATGCTGTATATATATATATAATATATATATATATATATATATATATATATATATATATATATATATATATATATATATATATACTGTATATATATATATATATATATATATATTATATACTGTATATATATATATAGGGTGTTCCAGTAATGCTTTTCATAAATTATATGGTGGACTCATCAGACAAAAATAAGAATACATTACTCTATGAACATGAGGTTGAGTATTTATAATAACGGGAGTTATTACACGATTTAAGTTAACGATAGATACAATGCCATTCAGTCCAAGGGGTAATGTTGCCATTTTAGTGGATTATATCAATTTGGCCTTCGCTATCGCTTGCTAGCCTCAAGATAGTTTTGTATCCAATCGGCGTTCTCTCTTCAGGCTAGCGAGCGGTAGCGAGCTGATTTTTTCGGTAGAAAAATCAAATCCGGCGAAGCCGGACTTATTTTTCTGCCGAAAAGTCAGATCGCTACTGCTCACTATCTTGAGGCTAGCAAGCGATAGCGAAGGCCAAATGGATATAATCCACTAAAATGGCAACATTACCCCTTGGACTGAATGGCATTGTATCTATCGTTAACTTGAATCGTGTAATAACTCCGTTATTATAAATACTCAACCTCATGTTCATAGAGTAATGTATTCTTATTTTTGTCTGATGAGTCCACCATATAATTTATGAAAAGCATTACTGGAACACCCTGTATATATATATGACAAATACAAGCAGACGCTCACCCACACCCATCCCACACAAACACCCACAATCATACACATACAGATCCTCCCCCCACACACACACTCCCCACACAAACACACTCCCCATGTACGCACACGCGCACTCACACACACACACACACACACACACACACACACACGCACACGCACACGCACACATCTGTGACTGTCCAGACCAAATGTTCCTGGATGGGCCACCAGGCTCTTCTTTACTAACATCTGTCTTTACTATTGTCTTATGTCTCTCCTTTATCCGGCCTTGGCTTTATTGTTGGCTTCTTTTTCGTCTTGATATTTCTGTTCACTTGATTTCTTGATATTTATTTACTTTGAATGTCATTGTTTAACTCCTCCCAATCTTCATTTATCTGAGCAACATGTATTTCTTATTGGTCTATGCTTTCTTTGTGCCATATATTCGATAATTGTTCTGCTATCTCTGCGGTGTTACTTATCACAATGTCCTTTATATTAATTGTTGTCAACTTTTCTCACTTAGTATTGCATGTTTGTTTGATAGTATGTGTGAGTGTATTTATATGTATCTCTCGCTTTCAGTGTGGGTGGGTGGGTGTAAATGTGTTATATTTATTTTGAATATTGTGATCTACAGTATACCGGTATAGACTATCTTATTAGTATATTCTACTTTCATTCTTCTTTAATTCACTAATATTTTCTACCATCCCATTTCCCTATATTTTAATTGCATATATTATTTATGTTCATCCTTTAGAATCACCAGCCTATCTTCCTCCTCTTTGCACTTCTATCATATCCTTTCACACTACCTTACCTCCTCATCTTCTTCCTCACATCCTCTCTCACATATACTGTACAACTCGAACTCCTCCCTCGTTGAGAGCGGTTTGGAGATTGGGAAATTGGGTTCGGAAAATTGCAAGAGATAACATTTGGTTTTCAAATTGTGGTGACCAAAGAATTGTCACAATATAATTTGGTTAGTTAAGATTAGCTATGTTATTATAATCATGCGTGCTGTTAGAAAACGTTAATTTTGTTTTGTGTAATCAGATCTCTTGATACCGAAATGTTCTGTTATATGTGTCTATTTGTATGAAGGAGACAAAAGGCAAAGCTGCCTGTAACAAGTGTCTCCCCCAAAATTGAAAGTGATAGAGAGTCAAATTCAAGGTACATTGGAGTCAAAATATCTTGACAAACGGAGCTTGAATCAGTTTAAATCATAGAATGAGGGAAAGACATATAGAGGGAAAGCGTTCCAAAGTTTATTTGTTGAGTAGAAGAAAGGATGGGAAAATCAGTTCACTCTTGGGTTAGAGAGTTGGACAGTAAACGGGTGGGAGTGTGTTGAGAGGCAGTTGCCCCTAACTCTCCGTAGGGGGAGGAGGTTTTCACTGAGAAAGCTGTGAAGAATACTGTTTTTTGTAATAGCAGTAGAAGAGTGAGAGAGATGCAACATTGGTGCCTGTAGAGAGAGATTGTAAGGAATTCATAGAAGGAAGTGAGTTAATGAGACGAAATGCGTTTGACTCTGCCCTTATGAAATTTGTGATATGGGTGGAACCTCCCCACACATGCGAACAATGCTCGAAACATGGGCGCTCTGTACCCCTATACAGAGCAAGAAGCTGTGTGAGGGTGAGGAACCCACAGAGACAGTTGATTTCACCTAACTTCTGGTAGGCTGTTTCAGAAACAGTGTTAATTATATTTCCAAGAAAGGTCAGAAGAAAAAGAAACACCAAGAATACTGAGAGAAGATGAAGGGTGGATTTGTATATTGTTAAAGAAGTAAGTGAAAGTCGTGTGGAATATTGTGACAGGTAGATAGATGGAGAACTTGGGGTTTGGAATCATTTAAAGTAACAAGATGTTTTCTGCCCCAACCGGAAATAGTTGACAGATCAGAAGATCGGCGTGCTTTGGCCTGATCATGTGAGTTTTGAAACAATAGCATGGTGTGTCGTTGTGGGAAACTGGTTGAATAGTGTAAGTTAGAGTCATGAGCATAGGAGATGATAGGACTAAAGGTACAGCTGAGAAGATCCTTAATGAATATTGGAAAGAAAACTGGAGACAGGACAGAAACCCTGAGGAACACCGGAGTTGACAGGTTGAGGAAGCGCACGATGGCCGTCCACAACCCCAGCTATATCTGATACTGTTTAAATAATCTGGACTAGGAGTGAATTCGCAAATGCTATCGTAGAGTTTCTTCAATGAAAGAGAATGTACTATTTCATACTAATGAATTTTGGATAGGCATAATTAAAGTACGACGCTTGGCTCAATTGTATTATGAGTATTGCTGAATTACGATGTCGGATGTTAAGATACGACTATCGTAGGTAGATGCGAAGCCGTAAATGTTTTGCATGTTTGGGCACATACAGTACAGTGTATTCATTGTGCCCCTCAAAAACTTCACAATACCCCCTCTCTGTTCATTGCCATCATCCTCACATCCCATCCTCTCACCATCCCTTCCCTTCCTCCTCACATCCTATCCTCCCACCATCGCTTGTTTTCCTTCGATCATCCTATCCTCTCACCACCCCTTACTTTTCTCCTCACAACCTATCCTCTCATCACCATCCTTTCCCTTCCTCCTCACATCCTGTCCTCTCATCACCATCCCTCCCCTTCCTCCTCACATCCTGTCCTCTCTCCATCCCTCTCCTTCTTCCTCACATCCTGTCCTCTCTCCATCCCTTCCCTTCCTCCTCACTTCCAATCCTCTCACCGCCATCCCTTCCCTTCCTTCTCACATCCTATCTTCTCACCATAACTTACCTTCCTCCACACATCCTATCCTTCAACCATCCTTTCCCTTTCTCCTCACATCCTATCCCCTTACCATCCCTTCCCTTCCTCCTCACATCCTATCCCCTTACCATCCCTTCCCTTCCTCCTCACATCCTATCCTTCCACCATCCCTTCCCTTCCTATTCACATCCTATCCTCTCATCATTCCTTTCCTTCATTCTCACATCCTATCCTCTCACCGCCTATTGTCTTCCTCCTCACTTCCTTATGAAATCCTCCTCGCAATACCTTTCTATCCTTAAATACTTAATCATATTATTTGGTTTTCTACACCCAGTATCCAAATCTGTCTCATTGTTGCATAATCCTTTGAAGATTAAGACGCGTTTTTGACAGTTTAATTTGGCTATTATTTGATTATTTTATTCAGTTCAGGAAAAAATTGTGTTTGGTAGAGTTAATTGAAATAAAATATACCCCATTGATCCCTAGAAATCCTTTTCAAATTGCATAAAATTACCTAATACAAATCAGAAGAAAGTGTAAAAATGCGTCCTCCAATATTGAAAGAGTTAAACCATGGGGTTGACTAACATGCCCACTACTTAGCTGAGATAACTGTGCCACCCACAATATTGCTTAATGCTATCGTATTATAATTACTGTATATAGTGTATCTTTCTTCATTCCTAGTATAGCTTCAAGTATTAACATAATTATAATTAACTAAATATTATCACAAGTTTGAAATACAAACAAAATAATAATCATAATTAATAAATAAATAATTACATAACTATAAATCAGGACAGTGAACTTTCGGGCACAATTTGGCTCCGTCATGTAACTGATAAGCTTTCACACTAACCATACGAGACGAATACGAAGACGGAAAACTATAATCATAATATCATCATAATAAACAGTATACGCGACCATCCCCCTTGTTTTTTTTTTTTTTGTTTTTTTTTTTTTTTTAAAGACCTCCGTCTACGTATTGTGAAAAACCTGTAATCCTCCGGCAAATTGTGGGGTTGAGTGAGTGAAGGGGGGGACAGTGAATGAAGGAGGATGCATGTTTTTCATAATACGTGTTGCTAGCCCCAAACGCGCGAGCAACTGTGGCTTTCAACCATCCGACACATCCCCTTTTATTAATGTGCATCACACATGTTACATACAAATAAAGTTTATGTTTTGTTTTACCCTACTGTGGAAAGACTACGGATACACCACTCCTGCCGGGGCCTCACGCAGTGGCATGACCCAGTCCTGTCGAACTGAGCTCATGACGCTGGTGGCATTGCCCCGGAGGATAGCCATCCCTAGTCTTTGCTTGAGCCAGAGGGTTTCCCGGGGTTCTCCTGAAACTTCTCTGATTTTACGGCCTATTTCATTCACCATCTTAAGGGTGGTAGGGCCGAAGACTCCTGAAGTTTCAAATGCCAGGGGCTCGAACTGATGAATTCTGGCGATGGCTTGATATTTTTCTCGCTTTTTATTTTCTGCTATCCGGGCGGCTTTACCTGCTTCGTCGGCGTTTCTGGCGGCGTTGGTTGTGGAGAAAGTGTCAACACATGTGGCATCCCACACGAGGCACCGGCCATTCTTGTAAGGGTAAGTGGTCATCCCATCTGGCCGTTTGCCGTCTTCTCTGTGAAGTCCATGTGGTTCGAGGATTGATGCACAGTTAGCACTCTGCAGGGCCCATTTTATGACATCATTTAGTGCAGAGTGTCTTGGCAGGCGGCCTGCGTTGTAATTACATTCCCATCACACTTGCAAGTGTGTGGGTGACAAACTGCCGCACCCACTCTGAGCGCGATGGCGACCCGGAGCGCTTCAGCATCCAAGTGAGTTCCAAGAGGTGGGATGGGGATGGCGTGTAACCACAAGCCACTCTCCGAACGGGCGGCTGCCTGGAGGCGTGCTTTTGCAACCTGGTCTGCATTGGTTAGGAGATTTTCTTGAGTTTTCTTCGCCGAGATGGTATCCCACGCATTCTGCTTGCTCCTGGAGGTACCCTGAGGCTCCTCCTCTACTCCTGTACTTCCCTTCCAGGTGTTAATCGCTGCTGTTACGTCCCCGTTAAGTGTCATTCCGGGTTTAGAATAAAGGATGGACAATACGAGGTCGTTGGTCGCGATGAGGGAAGAGATAAAGGCTGGGGAGGCAATATCCGAGGCTCTCCGTATGCCCAAGCCCCCGAGGCGGACAGGAAGGGTGGCTTGTGTCCAGGCCCGTTCTTTAAATTCCACGTTGGTGATGCTGGTCACTGCATCTCGGATTATGCTGTCTAATTCTTGGAGGCCGCCGTTGTTCGTGTAAGTCATCGATGTGCGCAGGAGGTATTGGAGTTTTGGGATGGAGAAACAGTTCTTGAGCAGGGCCAGAGCTGAGTGGGCATCGATGTGTATCAGGCGACTCACGAGACGTTGAAGCTCCTCCTTTTTAACTTGAAGTGCTGGTGGGATTGCTGCCAGAGTTAGTGGGGAACCTAATAGGGTTTGCTGGTGCTCCTGAAGGATCTTTACATCTGGCAATATGTTTCGGAACAGGGCCTGAGTCTCTTCTCCTTGTTCACGTGTGTGGTTGAGGAGAACAAGTTCACATTTGGTGTCATTTATCACTAGCCCGGCCTGGCCGAGGTCAGTTATGATGTTATTTAGGTCAGTTAGAACGTTCTCTACTGACCCACCCAAGGTTGCATCGTCCAGGTACCATACATTCAGCTCTGACCTTACTTTGTTAGCTGCTGCATCCACCCCTATTGAGAAAAGAGCAGGACCACCTGGATCTCCCTGCTGTAACCCGGTCTCTGATGGGATTACCGTCTCGCCAAAAATCAGGATTGAAGGTTTGGAATAAGCCTGCCAAAGTAGGGGATACAGAGTGGGGATGTGTTCTTGAGCTGCACGGAGGAAGACATCCCTGCGAATGCTGTTGAATGCGTTCCGCATGTCAATCTTTAGAAGCACTCGTTTTTCTTGGGCTAGGCTGAGGTAGGTGCGGGTTGCGTGTACAGCAGCTTCACACCCCCTGGAGTTCCGAAACCTAGTTGAACTGGTCTTAAGTGTTGACCTAGGCCATTCGAGAGTGGTTTCAAACCCACCTTTGTGGCAAGGCGGCGGAAGGTGTTCCCTACTGCTATTGGGCGCACACCGCCATCTTTTTTTGCCAGTGCACAGAGTGATGCCCCCAAAAATAGGGGTGTGGCACAGTCGGGTACTTCCCCTCTTAAAACCATGTTGATGAATTTGGTGAGGGTTTCCAAGAGTGCCTCCCCAGCAGCTCCTGATCCCTGACCCAAGAGGCCTTTGAGGTGGGCGAGTCGGATACCATCTGGGCCCGCGGCTGAGCCTGCTGGGAATGAAGTCACTGCGGCGACCACCTGCTCCTTCGTGACAACTAAAGGTTGGCGCATCTGGTCATTTGGGGCAGGGGGGAGGTTTAGGTCCCTAGGTGTAGGTGGGTGCTTTTCTTGTAGGGCTTCAACAACTTCGGTGCCTTGACCAGCAAAACCTTCTGAAGAGGACAACAGTCTGACGGCCCCTTTGATGTCACTATCCGCCAGCTTCGCCGCGACCCTCTTACGTAGCTGTTCAGCCTCTTCCTCTTCCTTGTCCTGGTGCTTCTGGGCCCTGTTTGGTTGCTGTTCGGGGGGTTCCACCAGTTTGTTTCCATCCATATACTGTGCTACTTGACGTTTCACTCTGGTGGCTAGTGAAACCTGAAGATGGTCTTGTATGTTGGTTCTGGGTGGTTTTCGGAGGGCCCCATAGGAGAAACCCAGGAGCCGTGCCCATGCGAGGGGTGTCTTGAGCCTGCTTTATGATGGTTGTAAGGGCCTCCGCCACTTGGATTCTGGCTCCTTTAGGTACCCGGGCAAGGACCTGGATCCGCGCTTTCCATTTGGTCACCAGTTGGGTCAAGTCGGCGACCGGTGTTGCCGGTGTTGCCCCGGTTGGCTCTGCAGTGGGCCCTGGGCATGCGAGACATTTCCAGTTTGGTTGTTCTCCTGATGTTTTCTTTGTCAGCTTAGCACAAGATAAATGAATAGATCTAAGACAGCCGGAACATTTTCGCGAATTATTTCTTGCATTGTTCCGCACTTAAGACACTTAGTATCTGCTAGGCCATAGTCTTCCAAGATTATCCGTTCCTCTGCCTCTACCAAGCCGTCCTCTTGATCTTCCCGTGGTGCTTCCATCTCTACCATGTCTCCCTTGTTTCAGAAACCCCGGGAAATCTCTCCTGGCACATATCTAGATTATTGCTGTTGTTATTAATGTATAATTGGCTGGATGCATAACAATTCACTTATCATAGTCAACCTTTCTGATGGGATATGTAAAAAAAAAAAAAAAAAAAAAAAAAAGAAAAAAAAAAAAACCCACATATCATAGTCAACCTTTCTGATGGGCAATTGGCCTGCTTCTCCTAAAGCTAAGTGGTTAAATGTATAAATCCTCGGCATTGGGCACCGGTACAACTAAAAGATCTAACTGATTGAAAGGAAGCACGCCAATTATATCCTATGATTACTTACACTGGCGACGCCACCCTGATGTTGAGTATTAATAGATGCTTAGGATATTAATAATGCTGTCAACATCAAGATAGGGAGAGAGCCAGAGAGTGAGCGAGAGCCAGGATCTGAGTGGGTAACCGGATCTAGGGCAGCCGTTATGGAAAAATTATTAAATTGTACAAAATGTTAAGAGAGAGAGAGAGAGAGAGAGAGAGAGAGAGCAGGGGCGGGGGCGAGGGAGAAAGAAAGCGAGCTGGAGAGGGGGCTGGCCTGGTTGGGTATGAAAGATGTTAGAGGAAAACAAATACCGGTAACTAAAATGATAAAAAGCGATCTGAAGTTATAGATAACCAAAAAAATAATAGCAATGAGGCGGTTAAGTGCGGTGATTGAAAGTGGATGGAAAGATGTTAAGGATAAAAAGGAGAGAGAGAGAGAGAGAGAGAGAGAGAGAGAGAGGGGGAGAGAGAGAGAGAGAGAGAGAGAGAGAGAGAGAGAGAGAGAGAGAGAGAGAGAAATGAAAATGGACCTTGTAGCAAGTATTTCCTAAATGGTTAGAGAGAGGGAAATGAAAATGGACCTTATAGCAAATACTTCAAAAAGGTTAGAATTGTTTGAGAAGTTGAAGGACCGAGGGTCAGGTCCTTGGGGTAGATGGAAGATGAGGCCTATGGTGGGGAACCATAAGGGTGAAACTGCCTGCCCTATAAACGGTCACCTCACTCACCTTGTGGTCACTGCTGGAGGTTTATGGTGCCTGGGCAGGGCTGGGCTAGTGCCTGACGGCTCCTTGTCCCCTCACTGATACTGGTAATAACACTCTCAAGATTAAACTAAATATGCTTTGTGGGCGATGTTTAAACAAGAAACCAGTTCTGTTTACTATGTGCCGAAACACCGTATCATCGCCGATCTTCTGATACGTATATGGGTCACTCAGCCCCACGATACCCCTCCGAAAATCCCCTCTTTTGAGGAGCTCAACGGACCCGTGTGCTCTCACTGTGCTCTCACTCGAATCCTCCTTGTTACCTCTTGGCCTTCACATATATCTGTAAAATTATGCGGAATAATAGAAGAGGAAGAAGAAACAGACAAAAGTCAAGAAAACAAAATATACACTGCAAAAATTATGTATTCAAGTGTAGCAAATATGATTAAAATTCGTAGGCTACACGAAATTTATTGAAACATTTATTATATGTATCCACAACATCTGTATAGCGTAGCACACAAGCAAATCTTCCTTCAAGCAAAGCAAAGCAGAATAAACCCAGATAACAAGTATATATGGCGACTTTCCAACCTACCTAGACAATACTGATCGCACACCAGCAAGATCTCACACTCCTCCATGCTCAGTATCAGACAACCCATTTTTCACCAACATCCACTACTCTCTCAGGTTGTATATCTCATGGTTGTTGTCCAGAAGTATTGTTGGTGTAGGTTGTGATCGGTTGCACTGTGTTGTATTAGACAGCCATGTGTTTTTGAAGTTTGTAAATTATATTTTTCACCCACCTCCACCGCACACTTAAACTGACTCTCTAATCTTGGCTGGCCAGAAGGTTGTTATGTCTTTTGAATGATTAGGTATGGAAGATGGGTGAGAGGTGATAGTTGTAGGTTAGTGCTAAGGGAAAATGTCTGGGTCAGCGAATTATGGGGAAACTGCCTTGTTTGGACCAGTATGCCTATAACAGATCTCTTTTGGCCTACGTTATATTGTATTTACCAAGTCGATCAATTAATAATGTTCTTTCAGATGAGAGACAAGTTAGTTATCACTGCTTCATCCGGACTTAAAAAATAAACGCATCCAGAGCTACTGCTGTGCTACGACTTAATCTGCGCCAAAACAGTAGGCCATATAGTGTTCATAGAGTTCTCACCTTAAGGCAGTGACACAGGGATTCTTACAATAAAAATTAAATTTTTAAGTGTGTGTAAATTCCTTCAGTGGACTTCATAAACTGCAATGGCCTACATGTCTCACTGTTCATATTAAACGTGAAATATTCAAAGTGAGTCACTATGAGTGGAGGGTAAGGAGAGAACATGTGTTCTTAATTATCCCCTTCTTCTGTGTCCTTTTCCTATGGCTTTGTTAACGCTACCACTAATAAATCCTAACCATCTTGTTATGCTCGTAAGGCCTGCATGGCCAATGTATCCTTTTAAAAAGTGCTTATCAGTGTCCAGTGCTTGCGTCATGTTTAGTAATTTTATATACGTGCTTAGTTTAAACCAAACTTATACAATGCTTTCCAAATTTATGGTCAATATCTTAGCTTATGAAGTCAATTTGTATTGTTAACCCGTACTGTACCGTAGGATACAGTAATACAAGTCCCCAGCAGTCCCAGGCAATGTGGCCAAAATGACAGGAGAGACCACCTTTTCACCTCAAGAGATGAGGCAAGAATGGATCTATAATTTTTTTATTTTTTATTTTTTCAGAAGACAAGACAAAAAAAAAAAAAAAAAAAAAGCAATTAGCTTTGTTCAGGCAGTTTCATTACTGTCGAATATATACATTGCTGGGACTGGGGAGTGACTTTTTTACTGACGTATATATACGGCGCTGGGACTGCATGGGTTAAATAACCAAATAAATAAATATATTATTAAATTATTTAATTATTTAATAACCAATTAAATTATTAGTAAGTGGACTTGAAGCAAGAACAATATATTTTATGTAATATAGATTTTAACCCGGGAAAGGGAAATTACCTCATAAGAGGTTTGATGGGCAAAGGCGAAGGTCCTCTTAAGAGCCAAGGACCTAAAAAAAAACTTTCAAAACACCCCACTGGCACTCAAAACAAAGCAATATGTGATTAGGTGAGATAATTCCCCTCCATTACTTGCTACCACTCCTACATACAAGTCCCCCCCGCTTCCCCTCCTTTGCCCCCTTTTCCCCCCTCATCAATTATCACTATTTTTCCTCTTATTCCCCCTCTTATCGGGTAATTTTCCGCGCGAATTTCCCTTACGCAGTCTCTATAACACAGGTGAGGCAACTAGAGATCCTTGCAGCACAGAGATTTGTATTGCAAGGCGTCAGTGCTTTTTTGGAGCTCGGACAGGATATACGCCGCACCGGCTCTTGATATGACCGGGCGGCAAAGATACGTATTTTTCACACCCCAAGTGCTATTCCCACTTATTTTATTGCTCTTAAATGTTTATATCTTCATATTAAACGTAAACATGGCGCATATGGATAAGTAACAATGATATTTATGGTAAATTGACGATTTTCGTCAAAATTGAGCCAAAATACCTTCGCCTGAAGGGACGTTTCAAATACCATACCTCCGCGCTTCCCGGGTTAAATACATATGGCCAGAAAATTTCAAATTGGTATCTCTACAATAATTATCGCGACAGTACAAGATGATTTATTTAACTTCCACCCCTCGCTATATGACTTCGAAATTTCTGAATAGCATCTGTATAATCGCGGTAACAAATCAAAATATTGTTATCCCTCAGTTTTGTAAGGATTGGTATGCACTATATGTTCCAAACCATAACATGTATATGGATACATTGTCTATGACTGATACCTATGTGTCATTTGAATTTCAGTTCGGTATCTAAAATAGAGTATCAACAGTAGACCATACAGTATGTTCCCAAGCAGAACAACAATACTATAATATACACATTAGCCTACCAAATATTTGTTTAGTTAGATGTTTGATAAAACTATGCTATAATTTCAGGTTTGTATAGTTTCTTCATGTTTCATATACTTAAATTCTTAATAAAACTACGATTGCTAATGAAGGTCAGCATATTTTCAGTGTTCACCCTTCAATACAAGACTCAGCGCTCTGGGGATGGTTTATTGCTGAAGGAGTGTATATTTATGTGTATGTCTGTGTGTGAGTGTTGAGTGCGAGTACATGTATTGTGTGTGCGTGTGTGTTTTCAAACAAAATAATCAAGTCACCCCTATTCACCCTATTGGCCACCCCTTCGGGGATCACGGCGTCAGGCAATAGATAGATAGATAGATAGACCCCTATTCAATTTCGAGATATATAAATTGAAATATATAATATATCTAGAGATCGACAGACGCAGAAAACAAAATATATGAAATATTCATGTAGGCAATATCTTTATGGGTACCATATAATCAACTCTGTATCTGCACAATAGGTGCATAATCAATATGTTTAGACCCTTTATGTGGTAGGATTTAGTAAGATCTTATTTAATCGAACGAGGTATAGATTGGGAGCTTTCTAAAGGTCATGTACTGTATATGCGGATGTCAAATTTCAGCTCGGTGTCTCTACGAATTCTGCTACAAATTAAATATAATTTGTTTTCCAAGTATTGCAGGCTTATGTCTGCAGGGTTCTCATCCAAAGGCATATATATATATATATATGTAATAGGGTACTTCCTGTGATCGATTTATATTTGGTATCAAAATTTCAGCTCATTTTCTCAACTAATTAGGCTAAGCTAGAATTTAGAATGGATTGATAACCCATTTCTGGAGACTCGGGAATGAAGAATTATTATCCATTATAGCTTGTATACGGTTGTCAAAGTTCAGGGCGATATCTCAATATATTTGGCAATGAATCATAACTTAATTCAAATCCTGCCGTGAATTTATTAGGGTTGGGCCATGTTGTCAAAAGCGGCGCAGGACATTTGGTGGTTCAATTTTATCTACAGGTCAAAATCTTAAACAATACGGCTGCAAAACAATATTTGTCTTACCCATAGCCGACTTCTGATCCCCAACAACAACAACAATAATAATAACAACAACAACAGGAACAACAATAATAACAACAACAACAGAGTCGAACATTCATTGACCTTCTTCGACGCAGCCAATAACTCTATCTAACTCCCCTCTCTCTCTCTCATACCCTATTTTCCATTAATCTGTCTAATAAAAAACAATATTATCTGAAATGAACTCCACCTGTCAAGTTCCTCCCTCCTACGTAAGCTTCATTAAAACACTCATCTAAACTTTTCACTCTTCATACCTTCCACCACTTCATCCCTCCACCATTAATCCACGTCACTTACTGTACACCAGTATCAAACATGTCTCCAATTTTCTCACTGTTCATTGTTAACAGGGACAGCAATGATCAAGACCTCATATTCTCTTTTAGTTCGATGGCGCTATTCTATAATTTTATTCTGTCTACTATTATATTGTTTTTAGTAATGCCTTTTTTCTATAGTTTTATACCAAGACTCATTCTTTCATTTGATGCGGACTGTTATTATAGCACGAGTTTATTTTATATTGGATAAGCCTGTGTTAGTCAAAGGGTTAATTGGGGATACAAATCCCTCATAGGATGAATTAAATCGTCTAATACCCCAAATTGATGGCGAACATGCGCGTTGGTATACTTAGGACAAGTTTGTCGAGTCAAATGATTAGTTGAACAAATATTTTCCTAGAGGTCCTTCCAAAACCTGCATATAGCTGTTTGTTGTTAACCAGAAAAAAAAAAAAAAATTGTTTTAGGTGAGCGATTGTACGTCTTGATTAACCCTTTAATAAGTTGACCCCCTTTTCATTAGATTCAGATATTTTAGTTTTATTATTTGTTTTCCTTATACTCCTTTGATTCCCAAAGGGTCTGCCAAAGCTACAAAGCTAACGTTATCCAGAGTGAAAACCACATGACCTCTTTTTATTAAAGAGGTAAAGTTCAGCTACATTATTTCAATGAGCATCTTCACAACTGCGGATTGTATGTTCGACTCGTGTAATAAGAAATGAGACAAGGATGTTTATTGAGCTGATTAAAAAGCTTATATTTGGTCAACAACAACGCCATCCAAGATTACCAGGTGGAAACAGTCAGAAATATTAATCACATTGATGGGCCCTGGGAAAAAAACTATTGAACTGTCTGCAATGCCCATATCTCCAAAATGGTCCTCATGCTGAAGTACCGGAAGCTGATTCAGACGTATAAGGAAATGTCACACAGAGTCATCATACCAGGGATCGTCCCCAGGATCGGTGTGAAGAGCCGATTCTTCAACATAGCCACTAGCGTAAATCGTCGTCTGGCTGACCTCTGCAGGGAGGAAAACGTTGGATTCATCAATACCTGGAATGAGTTTTACCGTGAGGATCATCTGTTTGTAGTGGATGAAGTCCATCTGAGCCAGGTGGGAGCTGCAAGATTTGGCTGCCTGCTCCACGACGCAGTAAAGGATTTTCGGAAAAGAAGCAGAGCCAGCCCAGGACCACCAGTGACGAGGTTCGAGGACAGCGAGGCCCAAGGACCACGAGGGATGAGGATCGAGGACCGTGGACCACCAGGGACGATGATCGAGGACCGTGGACCACCAGGGACGATGATCGAGGACCGAGGACTACCAGAGACTACGATCGAGGACAGCGAGGACCGAAGACCACCAGAGACGATGATCGACGACAGAGGACCATCAGGGACGATGATTGAGGATCGAGGACCATCAGGGACGAGGATCGAGGACCGAGGACAGACAGGTACATAAATATAGATCCGACCACAACTAAGAATTTAAATAAAGAGCGTTCCGTGAATTCCAAATAAATAACTTTAAAGGTTTTCTATGCAAACGCTCGTAGCATACGCAATAAATTTTCAGATTTAGAAGAACTAGTGTTTACAGAAAATTACGATGTTATTGGCATAACAGAATCTTGGCTTAATACAGAAGACAGAAACTTTTTAGCATAGTATTCATTTCCTGGTTATGTAATGTTTGAGAAAAGCCGAATAAATAAAAATGGAGGTGGCATTTTACATTTTATCAAAGAAATTCTTAACCCGACCCTCTTATCAAAACCTCAAATTGTGAACGTCGACACATCCTTTGTGCTAATATAGAATAATAAAGGTAAAAAAATCATACTTGCATTATTATACAGACCTCCAGCTCAATCAATGCAAACTGACCGGGAAATTCATGAGCAAATTGCAGACGTAAGGAACTCGCAAGACACGGCCTTTTTTTTTACTTCAATTTACCTGTGACCAAGAAGGGAGATAGCATTACTTCACACTCTGGACAAGACCTGTATGCAAACTTGCAGGAGAGTTCGCTATATACATTTGTTAGATCTCCAACTCGTGGAAATAACGTCCTTGACCTTGTACTTCAACAAAAGAAGAATTGATAGATAATTTGAATGTCGGTGATAAATTCAGTAACAGCGACCATCGTACGATAACTTTCAGTTTAAAGTTTTCTTAGTAACGAACCAAATAGCAGCATCGAGAAAGTCCCTAATTTAAAAAAAAAAAACTTTTGAAAACTTAGACCAATGTTTAAAGAAACTGACTGGAGCTTTCTAATTAACAATAACGACACAAATACATCTTGGGAATTATTCGCACACACTTACCTAAAAGCAGTGCAAGACTGCATACCATCGAAAATACGGTGTACAGACCATAATGATAAGCCCAAATGGTGGAATAAATAGATTTCAGACTGTTTACGTGCTAAAAAGTTTGCTAATGATAGATTAAAATCCTCACAAAATTACAAAGAACGGGTGAAATTTGTAGAACTACGACGCAAAGCAAAAAAGTTAATAAAGCAAAGTAAGAAGATTATAGGGTGGATGGGACTCGTTAGCCTTGGTCGGCAACCCATCTAGGGGAGATAACCTTATAAAAATCCGGGTGGATGGGACTCGTCAGCCTTGGTCGGCAACCTGTTTAGGGAAGTAAACCTTATACAAATCTGTACTGCCACCTTAGGGTGAAGCAGGTTAGTGGATGGATTAGCCGCACACCACTGTAAAAAAATAGTGCTAAAAAATACATAAAGGGCCTTGGAGTCGGACGGACCATACATTGAGTGGTCAATCCTTCAGTCCTCCCCATCCTTATCTACAAGTTTCTGGCGAGCAAATTGAGAATGTGGATACTCTGCGTTTGTTAGGAGTTACTCTTGATCCCAAACTTACTTTTGAAAAGCATATTCGTTCTTTCTCCTCTTCCATTTCCCAAAAAATTGGTCTGCTTCGCAAGGTTTATAAAACATTTGCTTGTGACGCCACAGTTATCAAGTTTTGTTATGCTTTTATTTTGCCGCATTTCGAGTAATGCTCACCTGTCTGGTTGTCAGCAGCTGACTGCCATCTCAAGTTGCTTGACAGGTCGCTAAATTCCATCAGTTTTATTCTACCTAATTTGTCTCTTGATCTGTGTCATCGACGTAAAGTTGGTGCCCTTAGTCTTTTATTTAAAGTTTTTAACAACCTTCAGCATCCCTTACATGGGGTTCTGCCTGGGCCCTATGTCCGGGCTCGTGCAACTAGATTCACAAGCAATCTTAATTATCTTGCCATGAGCCGTGTTAATTTTTCTACTACACAGTTTTCACGGTGTTTTGTGCCGGCCATGGTTGACTTGTGGAATAAGTTGCCAAATGAGCTAGTCAATTCAGCTCATATCTCCATTTTTAAGTCTAGAGTTAATGCTTTTTTGTTGCATTAATTCTAATTTTTAAACTTATTTTATTCTATTGTATTGTATTATATTTAAGCTTGATATCCTCCACTGCATAATATGTTATCTGTGTTTAATATGTGTATATGTACAGTACAGTATACAGTGTATGTTTTTATTTTTTCCTAAGTTGCCATAGTCTCTCTCCAGTGCCTCCGGGTGTTTTGTGTGGATTGATCTTGATGGTGTTTCTGCACCCTGGTTGGAGACTTCGGCATCTCATATAATAATAATAATAATAATAATAAACTGGGATGGGTTGTCCCTCTTACAGGGGATAAGTCCGCTTGGGGGCATTTTGTGTATGGCCACCCCCATTAACCCTTTCCGACATATGACGCGATTTTGAGCCTATTAGGGATACTTTAAGACCTTTGTTACCATCAGGGGTATTTAGAAATCTTTAGTTTAGTTACTTCAACCTCTGCAGTTGTCTTTGAGTTAGCTGTGGGCAGAAAACTAATTTTGGAGAGGTAATTATAAGAGTGAGAAAACTCTATTTCTTATTGCTAATCTGGCAACCTCTGCATCATATTAGTCTGAAGGGGTTAAGGGGAGGAAGGCGTCCGGCAATAGATAGATAAATAGAAGAGCCTGGAATTATATGTTGCAAATCAAAGTAAAACAAATCCAAATGAATACTATAGTTATATCTGAAAAAAGAAAGTAGTTACTTCAACTGTTTGACCGTTAGTCGATGAAAATGGAGAATACACCAAAGACGAAGTACAAATGAGTAATGCCCTCAATACCTTCTTTGCATTAGTTTTTACAACAGAAGACCTCATTGATATCACTACAGCATCGCCGATTCAGATTGATAATTCTGATGTTCTAAGCAATATCACCATTACAGAGAGAGAAGTATTGAAACGTTTAGATAAACTCAAGGTAAATAAATCACCCGGACCTGATACAATTTCATCTAGAGTTCTAAAGGAAGCTAAGGATGAGCTCTCCAAACCACTGACATTGCTATTCAATAAATCCTTGCAATCCGGAACTATGCCTAATCAGTGGAAGCTAGCCAACCTAACACCGATATTAAAAAAAGGCAGCAAATCCCTACCCAGTAACTATCGTCCAATTAGCTTAACCTCATTTGTATGTAAAATGCTAGAAACACTAATAAGAGAGACTCGTAAATCACTTTGAGGAAAATACCATACTTAAAGATAATCAACACGTCGTAACAAACTGCTTAACAAACCTCTTAGACTTCTTCCGCGATATCCTCAACCTCTATGATGAGAGTAAAGCTGTAGATATTATATCTTGATTTTCAAAAGGCCTTTGACAACGTTCCTCACAAACTTTTACTGCTAAAACTAAAAGCGCATGGAATACAAGACGCTGTGTTGAAATGGATAGAAAATTTGTTCAAAGCAAAGAGTAGTCATAAACGGTAAGGCATCTAAATGGACCAATGTAAATAGCGGGGTACCCCAGGGATCGGTACTAGGACCAATTATCTTTCTAATTTACATCAACGACATATATGAGGGTCTCACCTGTACAATGTCAAAGTTTGCAGACAATACAAAAATTGTTAATAGCGTACTCTCAAAATAACAAGTTGACGATATGCAACACAATCTAGATAAGTTGTCATGTTGGGCCCAAATTGGGCAAATGAGTTTCAATGCGGATAAATGTAAATTACTCCATTTCGGGACACAAAATGAGAAAGCCAATTATTCAATGAATGGCACTCAGCTTAAGAGTGTAGACAGAGAAACTGATTTGGGAGTAACAATATCGAGTAACTTAAAACCCAGTCAACAATGTTCAGAAGTTGTTAAGAAGGCAAATCAAATAATTGGCTTTATAGGCAGGTCATTCAAGCATAAATCCAAAGATGTAATCCTCACACTTTACAATTCCCTAGTCCGTCCTTTTCTGGAATATTTCATTCAATCCTGGTGCCCCTACTACCAAAAAGATATTGATAAACTTGAACGAGTTCAACGTAGAGTAACTAAAATTAGCCTATATATACCTAATCTAGGAAACACACCATACGAGAAGCGGCTTAGATAGGTAAGTTTATTTCCTTTAACCCAGTGCAGATTAAGAGGTGACCTAATTCAAGTCTTCAAAATCATCAAAGGCATCGACAATATAAACTGTAATAAGTACTTTACGATTGACCAATCAAACTACACACGGGGAAATGGTTGCAAATTTTTTGGAAAATATTTTAACCCGCACGAGTCTAAGAATGTCTTCTTCAATTGAGTTGTGAACTTGAGGAATGGGGTTCCTCGCGATGTTATGAACTGCAGCACCATTGATTCCTTTAAGCACCGCATAGACAAGCACCTTGCCTTAAACACACAACTGATTGCGTTTGTAAACGAATTACCTTTTTCTCAAATACATTGTGTTATGTTATTTACCCAAATTGTTCCCTCCTTTTGACTCCTTTTGATGTGTTCGCCATTCTTCTAGCGGCACCAAGGAGCGCGGCGCCCCTCGTTATGTGTGGTGATTTTGGTGTAGTAGACTGTTTGAAGCGACAGCTCGCTCCCTCGCGAGGATGGGCTCGTCTGGCACTTTTTGCAGTTCGACATAGAGGGCTCTCAGAAAGTTGTCTAACGAGACGTCCCTCATGTCTCTTACTCGCCGTGGGAGTTTGTTGAAGAGACGTGGGCCTCTGTGTGATAACCAGCCCTCTCGCAGAGAGCCCATAGCACCCCTGTTATTCATCCGGGTGATTTCGCATTCCCAGCCTCTCCTATCACTGAATTTCATGACTGTCAGAGTAAGTAGGTTTGGTACTAAACCCTCTGCGATTTTCCACGTGTATATTATTAGGTAACGTTCTCTTCTACGTTCCAGCGAGTACAGATTCAGTGCTCTTAAACGCTTCCAATAGTGTAGATATTTTATCGAACTTATATGCGAAGTGAAATTTCTTTGTACACTCTCTAAGTCATTTATTTCACCTGCTTTGTGTGGGGATGTTAATATGCTACAGTATTCAAGCCGCGGTAGCACTAGAGATTTGAAGAGCGTTATCATAGGTAATTCACCGCGTGTTTTAAATGTACGTGAAATCCAACCCGTTAGACGTTTCGCAGCCGCAATTTTGACCTGGGTATGTACTTTGAAACCCATATTTTCAGACATTAACACCTTAAGAGCGGCCTATGCGGTTTATTTATATGTACCGCCCAGCGGGGTGTTTTTAGCCAAAATAGGGCTGTTTACGTGATCATTTTCATGCCTAAATAAGACCCAGAACGTAAAACAAGTACCTATCCCTGAAAGGGCATAAACAGAGCTTTCGAATGACACCATAACGATCCTTTTATGATGGCTAGTTTTCTTGCAATAACCGTGCAACGCGAGTGCAAAAAGCATGTAATTCGGTACTTTCCCCATATAATTCAGTATGTAGCGAGTGAGAGAGGGAGGAGGGAGCTGAGATTCGTGTCAGTAGGTTCGCCGCGGTGGTCTGGAGCAGTCATACGCTCGCTAGTCTCCTGCCACCATTTGTCTCTCTCTCTCAGCAACATTACGTGCTGAAATTGCCACTCGGCCTATGTCGAGCGCCGCCACATAGTCCAGCTTTATTAAATACGACTTATGTGGTGAGCCGCTTTTTAAGGGTTAATACCCCAAGGCCTTTCACACTGTCTTTCCATTCTATTATGTGGTTAGATTCTGTTAAGTAATTTGTAATTTCTTTAACGCCATTATTATCTCCGTACCGTATTAATTGGAATTTTTCTTCATTGAATTGCATGTTGTTTTCCCTGGTCCACTGGAACACTACATTCATGTCTTCCTGCAGTCGGCCCGTGTCCTCTTGTGTGTTTACTATCTTGCTTAATTTTGTGTCCTCAGCAAAAGACGACACCGTACTGTGTTTAGTGTTGGTATCTATGTCGCAAATTAGTATGAGGAACAGAAGGGGCGCTAGCACTGTTCCTTGAGGCACTGAGCTTTTGACATCCGAAGGCTCAGATGTGCCTTGGTTTACTGCTACTGATTCTTTTCGGTTTACTAGGAAATTGTATATCCACCTTCCGATTTTCCCCATTATACCTTTTGCTTTGAGTTTGTGGGCTATTATAGCATGGTCACATTTATTAAATTCCTTAGCAAAATCGGTGTAAATGACATCCACGTTTTTCTTTTCTTCTAGCGATTTAAGAATTTTGTCATAGTGTTCCAAAAGTTGTGAGAGACATGATCTTCCCGCTCTGAATCCATGTTGACCGGTGTTGTGTAGTTCATTTGCCTCCATGAATGTTGAGATTTTGCTTCGCAGGACTCGCTCGAAAACTTTAATGATGTGGGAGGTTAGAGCTACCGGACGGTAGTTTTTTGGTAGTGCTTTACTCCCTCCTTTGTGCAGTGGGGCAATTATTGCGTTTTTCAAGCTATCTGGTATTTCACCAGTGTCTAGACTCCTTCTCCACATTATAGCCAGGGGTTTTGAGAGGTTTTCCTTAAATTTCTTCATTAGGATCGAGTTCCATTAGTCCGGGCCTGGTGCCGAGTTGGATGGCATGTTGGAAATGGCCTCTTCTATGTCTTTTGGACCAAAATCAATATCCAGCATCTGGGGGGTTTCCGTGGGGGAGATTTCCATGAAAAATATAGTTTGGTCTCTGATGACTTTTGTTTCATCAGGCTCACTGAATGCCATTTCATACTGCCTGCGTAAGAGTTCGCTCATTTCCAGAGCTTGGCACCACAAACAAAAAGTCAAGTCAGCAAACACAAATCAGCAAACCCAGAACATAACTTCAGCAAACACAAATGTGCAAACCTTGTGAAATTTCTAGTCCTCAAATGCAAATATGCAAACGCAAACCGTTTTTTATTAATTTTAAATTTAAACTACAGAATCAAGGGTAAATCAATAAATTCAATCTCTAATGTCAATAAATATATATATTTACTTAAATATAATGTTGCCCAACTTCCATGGACCTCAAGGATATACATACAGGCTTTGAAAGCTTGGAAATTGCTGTAAATTGCCAAAACATTCCAGAACGTCACCCGCAGTGAAAGGGTTAATACATATAGCATAGGCCACTTAGTTTGTCCACATGGGCAGTAAAACGTTGGGGCAACTTGTTTATGGGGAGAGTGCTTCAGTAATAATCAGTATTCGCAATTCCGCACCATTCAGGAGGAGGTACGCCGGATCACAGAGGTGCAAGGAGGCGATTTATTCGTGGTCCCCCCTTTGGGAATGGCAATAGGCTATATATGCCTAGATAGGTCTACTTTAGATAGATTAAGTAATTTAATAGAAAGTAGCCTAGACCTATTAATTTTAATGCTCAGAATAAAGGCCTAGCTTCAGATCAAAATTTAATAACATTTTATTGTAGGCTAAATTTAGTCTAGGCCTATATGATACTTTCAAAATTAACACTTTCTACTTAACACTAATAAAATGAGTGTGATTATAGGCCTAAGCCTATACATAGAAGTTAGAACATGCAATATTTAGCCTAGGCCTACATGCTTTGAGGCATTTTGATGGAATTACTGACTGATTATAGCCTAGACCTAGGCCTAGGCTATATATTAAAGTTAGAACATGCAACATGTAGCCTACATGCTTTGAGGCATTTTGATGGAATTTGTGATTATAGCCTAGACCTAGGCTATATATTATATAGAAATTAGAACATGCAATATTTATCCTACATGCTTTGAGGCATTTTGATAGGATTAGGGTAGCCTAGGCCTAGCCTAATAAAATTACTTATATTAGTATTTAGCCTATAGGCCTAGGCTATATTTAGAAGTTAGAACATGCAATATTTAGCCTACATGCTTTGAGGCATTTTGATGGGATTAGTTATTATAGACCTAGGCCTAGGCTATATAGCCTAGCCTATATAGAAGTTAGACTTAGCCTAGGCCTACTGTACATGTTTTGAGACATTTTGATGGGATTAGGGTAGCCTAATAACATTAGTTTAGGTTAAAAATTAACAGGCTATCAATCAAATTAACGATAGCCTAACTTTATAATCTTAAATTAGGCTAGTTTATAAAGTTATAAAGCCCTTCTCCAGAGACATCTTCTTGGTAATTACAGGCCCATAGAAGGTTTCAAGGTGGGGCCAGGGGTGGCTTAGGTCCTCGATGTCTGCATGCTCTGCAGCATCACTGTCGGATGATGGTGGTGAACTGCTCCCCATGCTGTTGCAGCTGCGGTAGGCATGATGGTAGACTCCATGTTCACTTCAATAGGCCGAAAATATAAACAAAGTTGAAGTGCTAGCAGGTTGGAACTCTTGGACTGCTGTGTGTTGTAGGTGTTAGCTCGACGCTTGCTACTAAGTAAGTGAACAAACGTGAAGAGCCGATGTATAGGCCTAGATTCCAGAACTCAGGTAGTTGGCTTGGTCACATGACTTTTTTTGGCTGGAGCTGCAGGAGCGGCCCAGGGCTGGCTGGCGGCTGAAATTTTTATTTTGCGGACTCGAGGCTTGCAACATGGAGGTACTTTCCAGAGCTTCAAACCCGCAAATGGGCAGCCATTTTGGCGCCAACGCTAATTCGCCAACAAAATGACACTTCCGCCATGGCGGAATTGGCTATTTGCGGAAGTATTGGCTAATGTGCCCAGCTCTGCTCATTTCCTTATTGTCCCCTGTGAAAGAGCCGTCCCCTTTGCTTAGTGGGCCGATGTTTGATGCTGTTTTAGCCTTTTGTTTGGCGTATAAAAAGAAGTATTTGGAATTTTCCTTTATACCTGCAATAGCTTTCCTCTCCTCTTCCATATGTTGTAGTTCATATGATATTCTTAGCCTTTGTTCAATTTCCACAATTTCTCTATCTATTTCGGCCTTTTGCCTATCCTGCAGATTTTTATGTGTGCGTCTTTGTATGAGTAATTTTCTTCTTCTGTACAGCCTCCTCCTTTCCCGATCTTGTTTGCTTCTTCATCTTGTTGGTCTTGCAGGTATATGGTGGCTACAGATTTGGGTCATGGTTTCTGTTATTAGGACTAGACATTCTGCTGGTGTCAGGTTATTCATTAAATCTTCCCAGTCTATTTCCTCCATTTTTTGATTTACCTCTTCCCACCTTATGTTTTTGTTATTGAAATTAAATTTACTGAAGGGGCCGGTTTTTGTTCTCGATTCTGAGGTTGTCTGTACACTTTCTAAGGTTGTATTGATCTCAATTAATTTATGATCTGAGTATGTTGTGTCCGATATGTTAATGCTGTGTACTAGAGAATCGTTGTTAGTGAAGACCAGATCTAAGATATTGTTTTCCCGTGTGGGTTCAGCAATATGCTGGGTAAGACTAAAAAAAATTGCAAAGTTCAAAAAGCTCTCTTGTATTTGTATTTGCTTCTCCGGTGTTATTTGCCACTAACTGGTTTTCTAGTTGTCTCCATTTAATGTTTGGTAGGTTAAAGTCTCCTAGCCATATAATATTTGGTGTTGGGTTCCCCAGGGTTTCCACTTCTGATTTTATTTTGTTGAGCTGGGTTTTGAATTCTTCTCGGGATGAGTCTGGAGGCCTGTATGTAACAATAACTGCTAAATTTAGGGATTCTATTTTAACTCCAAGTATTTCCACCACTTCATTACTGTTATTTAGGAATTCAGTACATATCAGTGAGTCATGGATGTACAAGGCTACACCTCCATGTGATCTATGCATTCTGTCCGCCCTATGTAGGTTGTAACCAGGAATCCATACATTCACTATCTTCCTGATCTTTAATGTGAGTTTCTGTGAGAGCCGCAAATATAGTGTTTCCTTCTTCTAGCAGGCCCCTAATAAATGGTACTTTGTTCGTGGTTCTATTCTTTAGGCCTTGGATATTTGCAAACAAGATTGGGGAGGGATTGTTTGGAGTACTATGTGTACCTAATAGTCTTCGGGATGTATTTGCCACTCTTGGGAGGCCAGGAGGTGCTCGAGGTGTTCTATGTGCTCTTCCATCTCCCTCAGTCTCTTCATCTTCGTCTGCCCTTTCCCTCCTTGCCTTTTTCCTCTGTCTCGTCCTCGCATAGCTAGAGAGTTTTTTGGGCTACCATTCGTGTTAGGTCTAGCATAATTATCTCCAAGTCCCTTTAATATGAAAAGCTGGGCATTTCATATTGTAGCAGGTCTTTTTCTCAAGTGATGTCTTGCAAAGGGATGGGTGGTGGTATTTGCAGGTTTCACCAAATCTACATTTTCCATGACTGGTTATGTTGTTGCAAATTTTGGGATGAGCAAATCTACATGACTTCCCATTATATTCAAAACTGTATTAAACCTAACTAAATCAAACTTTCTCCATAAGCAGGCAAATAAACTTCTAAATAATCCAAATGATAACAAAATATTTTGGTCTACTCTTAACTCATTCAAATCCAACTTCACTACTGCTTCATCCATTCCACCATTAAAATCTCCGACTGGCAATCTTGTAAGTGACCCACGAGGTAAAGCTAACCTTCTTGCAGATATTTTCTCCACCAACTCAACCTTAGATGACATAAATCAAGATGTCCCTGTACTTAATTTTAATTCACCTGAAATTCCCTCACTTAAGATCCACACCAGACATGTCAAAACTATTTTGCAGAATCTCTCAGTAGATAAGGCTCCTGGTCCAGATGAAATTCCTCCAATAGTACTTAAGAATTGCTCCTTGGTGCTCGCTCCTGTATTGGCAAATTTTTTCCGTCTGTGTACTCATACCTCATGCTTCCCAGTACCCTGGAAAGAAGCAAACATCCATCCAGTTCCTAAAAAAGGTGCCTCTTCAGATCCATCAAACTACAGACCAATAGCTATAACTTCCACTCTTGGCAAAGTTTTTGAAAATATATTAAATAATCACATAATTAAGCATCTGGAGAATAATAAATTAATCAGTGATAGGCAATATGGTTTTAGACGATGTCGATCAACTGCAGACATTCTTTGCCTTCTTACGCATCAAATCAACCAAGCTACAGACCAACATGGTGAAACACATACAATAGCACTGGATATATCAAAGGCATTTGATAGAGTCTGGCATCAATCCTTATTGTCGATGATGTCACACTACGGCCTTGCATCATTAGTTCCACTAATTTCTTCTTATCTTCATAACAGAAAAATATGTGTAATGGTAGATGGCCTTTATTCTCAATTTCACTCAATAAATGCTGGTGTTCCCCAGGGATCAGTTTTGGCCCCAACTCTGTTCCTCATTCATATCAATGATCTCATATCTACCACTCATAATCCAATACATTCCTACGCAGATGACTCAACACTCCACAGTTCCTTCACATTTACCAATTCTTTCACCCAACCCGATCTTATAAATTCAAAAATAAACACTGCAATTTCTCTGAACCAGGACCTTTCTAGAATTAATGAATGGGGACAAGAGAATCTAGTTTCCTTTAATGCACAGAAAACCAAGTACATTCAATTTTCTAACCGACAGAATCTCACGGACTCCCATATATTTTTTAATGATGTAAATATTCCCACTTCCCCTAGTATTGACATTCTCGGTGTAACATTAACTACTAACTTGAGCTGGACACATTATGTTAGAAGCATTGCTAAGAATGCCTCTAAAAAACTGGGACTCCTGTACAGAGTTTGAGAATTCTTCACTGACGAGCAGTTGGCCGTAATATATAAAAGTCATGTGCGCTCTCAGATGGATTACTGTTCACCTCTGTGGGGTGGAAGTGGAGTGGTTGCATTGAGGCAGTTGGACAAAATTCAAAATAAAGCTATTAGATTAATCAATAACCCTGCAATCACACAGGACCTTCCTACATTAGCCATACGAAGAAACGTTGCATCCCTTGCATTATTCTACAGATATTTTCACAGCAATTGTTCCGAGGAACTTGCTTCAATTGTGCCGCCTCTCCACATCTTTCCCCGTAGAACTAGGGCAGCTGAGAGCGCCCATGAATTTACACTTTCTCCTCCACAATGCAGAACTTCTGCTTATCAGAATTCATTTATCCCCAGAGCTACTACTCTTTGGAATTCACTTCCCTCGAATTGCTTTCCACAAACTTACAATCAACAAATGTTTAAATCCAGTTGTTACAAACATTTTATGAATGGAGGATGCCTTTAGGCACATGGACCTTTTTGTTTTATCTGTGTTTTTCCTTCCTCCGTTCATTGTCTCTTAAAAAAAAAAAAAAAAAAAAAAAAAAATCGCCCTTTTGACCAAAGTAGCACCTTCTTTCCAGATAATATCTGCACACTGGTGTAGACAACCCCAGTAGGTGTGGCTGGGGCTGAGAGGGGTTATGTGGTGAGCTAAATGTGGTTGTGGGTGATAGTGGGCTTGGTGTATGGGTGGGTGAGGCCTGCAGGGGGGTGGAGTTACGGGTGGGTCGGGTCGGTTGTAGGTGGCAGTGGTGAGGGGGGAGGCGATGTGGAAGGGGGGACTGATATGGAGGCTTGTTGCATCCTACGTTCATCCTGCAAATGTATTTGATCAACCTGCAAAGGACATTGGTCTTAAGGCAGTGCTTCCCTTTCCAATTGTCCTTTACCCACTCTGAACCACTGTTGGACACTTTGAACAGCACTGATTTAGCAACCTCGAGGGGTCGCTAGATCTTTTGTTGCTTGACTTCCTTTGTACTCCTTTTTACGTTGTACTCTTCTTCTTCCTTATTATCATTCTCTGTACCCTCCTAGTTCCCTTTTCCTAGCTATTCTTCCGTTCCATTACCCTCTATCACCATTTTCCTAGCTATTATTTCTTCCCAATCTCCTCTTTGCACCCCTATCTCCCTTTTCCTAGCTATTCTTATTCCCATTCTCCACCTACGTACCCTCTATTTTCCTCTTCCTAGATATTCTTATTTCCCATTCTCCTCCTTTGCACCCCCTTCCTCCCTCTTCCTAATTACTTTTTCCTCTATTCATTCCTTCTCATTCTCATTCTCCGTACCCTCCCTAACTATCTCGGGCCTTGATGACAAACTCAAATTTACGACCGGCATAACACCACAGCAATGACGAGTATTTGAAACACTGGCGACGAACAGGGAGGTGGGTGGGTAGGAGAGACGAGAGCGATAAAGGTGATAAAAAGTAGTAAGAGTAAGAGAGAGAGAGAGAGAGAGAGAGAGAGAGAGAGAGAGAGTAGAACGAAACTTGCATACACTGTTGTCTCATAAGCATTAAATAAATCCGACCTAATTAAAATTAAAATTAAAATTACCATATATATACTGTATAATCAACTGCAATCACCAATATTCTATGTTGTTATGCGATTATAATTTCTGTATCTATTCGGAACTTACAGTATGTGTGTTATGTATATATAATACTATACAGATACACATTAGTATATATATTTTTTGTTTTCTAATGTGAATGAGGGAGACAAAAGGCATAACTACCTGCAGCAAGTGCCTCCCCCAGAATTGAAAGACTGACAAGGCCAAAATCAAGGGACGTTAGAGCTAAAATGCCTGGACACACGGAGGTTGAAGCAATTTAAGTCATAAGATGAGGGCAAGACTCTTGGGTTGGAGAGTTGCACAGAGTAGAGGTGGGATTGTGTTACAAGGCGGGTACTACGTACCCTACGTAGAGGAGGTGGTATACACTGGGAAAGCTGATAATTGTAGTAGAATAGAATAACGAGAGAGATACAAGCAGAGAAAAGCCTACATGAAGACACTTGAAAAAGTATACTAGGAAGTATAATGTTAACTCATATTATACTTCCTAGTATACTAGGAAGTATAATGTTAACTCATATTATACTTCCTAGTATACTAGGAAGTATAATGTTAACTCATATTATACTTCCTAGTATACTAGGAAGTATAATGTTAACTCATATTATACTTCCTAGTATACTAGGAAGTATAATGTTAACTCATATTATACTTCCTAGTATACTAGGAAGTATAATGTTAACTCATATTATACTTCCTAGTATACTTTTTTCAAGTGTCTTCATGTAGGTTTTCTTTTCTTTTAGGCTGATTATGGCTGTTGTTTAAGCCGAAACGAGTTCCAATTACAGATGTTCATAACAACGCTGGTTTTACTCTTTATATATATATATATATATACTGTATATATATATATATATATATATATATATATATATATATATATATATATATGTTTCTAATCTCTCAGTGGGGTTCGAACCGCCGACCGTCAGGACGATAGCCGACGCTTTAATCAACTACACCACGGCAGTCAAAAGACACTCAACCCTCTATCCTATTTATGTTAAGGAGAAGGGAAACCCACTAGGCGAATATATTTCAATTCATACCAAGTCGTAGGATCCATATTCCAAAATACCATACAAGGATTTCTGAGTGTCTCGACGCAACTCGGGCCGAAATTGATTTAATTTAATTCTAACTGTTACGACCGGCACTACGAAATAAACAAGGGCACTCAATAATGGACTAGATGATAGGCTATATCTGCAACAACGGTACGCTAATTCCAAACCCTCGAACTATTTCGCCGGCGAACAAAACACTTAAACCCTCCAGAGTTAATCTCCTGGATAACGGGGTATCAATTAACTGGGTTTTAGTGCACTTCTACAAAGGCTTACCGATGACGGCAAAGCCTGCTCACAACAGGAGTACTTTACGTTAATAAAATGCTCTTAAGTAATAACAATGCTTGAATAAACTATAACAAGATTAAATAAAGAATTATATGCTTACGTTAACTTTAGTGTGAGTCTGTACTCAACACTAAACTCTACAATGCTCTATGAAAACACTGGAAGTCTAGTCCTACAGCAATCAGAGATGGAATCTTCTGAACAGGTCTGATGCTCTAAGATGCTCGTTAATACAGAACATGAATAAATGCAGGGGCAGGACACCAAAGCGTGTATCTTAGATACACCAATAAGTAGGATACATATATATAACAAGGGAGTGCAACAACTCTGTGACAGCACTAATACTAACCACTCAGGAACAGTACTTCCGTAGCCAACGTAATAGCCAAACTGGGTTGTGCACTATGCATCAACCTTGGCTAAAATAAAGTGTGAATAATTCCTAAAGCATACACAATTAAAGTTAATAAGCACGATGCTGTCTTTCTCACTAATAAAGTCTAGCAGTGGCATAAAAAAGGTACTAAGAAGCTAGGCAGAGCGCAAGTATGCTCGTAGCCTACTGCCTCCCCTTGAACAGATTTCCCTTATGTTATGTTAAGTGACTTGGAGGATCTCTTGGTAAGTCCAGATCTCTAGTATCTGGTCTTGCCCTGGCGCTCCACAAAGGTCAACAAAATGAGGTAGAAATCATACGGGTAAGAGTAGGCAAAAGCCCTTTACCGGTATACTGCTACACTCGCAAAGGAAAATATGCACAAGGGTTACAGGCTAGCTAGCTTCGTCGATGTTGTACAGGCTCTGACTTGCCACATACATAACTCAGACAACGACCAATGATACCTTCCACTGTCTAGCATTAAATAATAAGAGAGAACAGCTCAATAATTAGAAGCACCCCAACACTATGGTACCATTTGACTATGACTCTAATAATCCCTAAAACTAGTGCATACATATATGAAGAGCTGGTGCTGGTAATACGACTGGCCGACTATGGAAGCCGTATGCAGAACCAGAAGGGATAAGTAATTGAATAAAGAGAGAAGTATGAAACCGAAGAAGTTCAGAGAGAGAGATAGTAGTATAGAGGGTTATATGGGGGACAGAATTGCAAGGGACATGTAGGACCTAGCACACCAAGCCTAGCTCTGCAGGAGACACAAGGATAGGAGCCCACACCACCGTCCCAGGACCGCGGCCGCCAATCACAGACGACTACGTCATGAAGAGCAAGCGTTCTATGACGTCGACAGGGCCGCCGGCCAATCACGGGCGTCAGAGACTCCTCCGAGCGCGGGAGGAAAACGTACATACACACGCACAAACTACCACCACGCTGCCTACCCCGCTCTCTCTCTCCTTAACTTCACACAATGCATCTTATATTCGGACAATGATATAAAATACTTCTAATGTCACAGACAAGAATAAAGATCACCACTGATCTGTCTGTGAAAACATCTACTCTATGAAAGAAAGAACATCGCTCTACGATTATTGTAGCCCATATTACTGCCCTGGCGAGCGCTAGCGAGTCCCGAGCGCATTCTGGCCAGCTGGCCAGCGTAACATAACCCACCAAGCATGAGAGTTACAAATATTGAGTATATATCACAAATACACGTGAGCCACTAAATGTTTCTAATCTCTCAGTGGGGTTCGAACCGCCGACCGTCAGGACGATAGCCGACGCTTTAATCAACTACACCACGGCAGTCAAAAGACACTCAACCCTCTATCCTATTTATGTTAAGGAGAAGGGAAACCCACTAGGCGAATATATTTCAATTCATACCAAGTCGTAGGATCCATATTCCAGAATACCATAAAAGGATTTCTGAGTGTCCCGACGCAACTCGGGCTGAAATTGATTTAATTTAATTCTAACCCACCAAGCATGAGAGTTACAAATATTGAGTATATACTATATATCACTAATATACGTGAACCACTAAATGTTTCTAATCTCTCAGTGGGGTTCCAACCGCCGACCATCAGGACGATAGCTGAAGCTTTAATCAACTACACCACGGCAGTCAAAATATATATATATAACATATATATTTATATATATACAGTATATATATATATACCTTATATGTATTTGATTTGTTTTGTTTTGTTTTTTTGTCTTAATGTGTAAATATTGTGTCATAATATACAATGGGTTATCTGACTACTGCTAATGAATTATAATCATAATGAATAGGTCGCCATCATCCTTTATGTAGGATATGTTGCAAATATCATGATTCACTTGATATTTCACCAACTGACTGTTAACTATGACTCACTTTCATGAGGAATGTCGAAAGCAGATACAGTTTTCTACATGAATTTAACAAATTAATGACGTTGAATGTAAATAAAATAGACTTCAATAAACTTCAAGATATAATTAAGTATAATGAAAACATATTTAACTACATATAAACCGACTCATCATCTTATGCGCCTTTATGTGTCTATGTGATGATTAGCACAGGCTTTTCATTATTTCTGAATGTAATCCAGCAGTTTAGGATGTTGGGAACTTGGGATGCATGCCTTTTACTTTGTGCACTATCACGTTAATTTGATAATCTGTTAGGTTAGAGCAGACATTAGCAATATCAAGATCAAATATCTTGATTTTGTATATAAAGCAGTGATCCTAGCGGAGACATTGGATGTTCTCAGATCGGCCCACGAGGAGTCAAAGCCATTGGGTTTAACCCGGGAAGCGCGGAGCTATGGTATCTGAAATGTCTCGCCAGGCAAAGGTATTTTGGTTCATTCCTGACGAAAATCGTCATATTTCCCATAAATATCATTAAACATATCCATATGCTCCTATTTTACGTTTAATATGAAGATATTAACATTTAAGAGCAATAAAATAAGTGGGAATAGCATTTGGGTGGTGAAAAAGACGTATTATTGCCGCCTGGTCGTATCATGAGACGAGAGCCGGGGCGGTGTACATGCTCCCTCTCCGAGCTGTAGACCGACACTGAGGCCTTACAGTATACTGTAAGTCTTTCTGTTGCTAGGATCTATAGCTACCTCGCCTGCGAAGGAAATTTGCGCTGAAAAGTACCCGATAAAGAGGGGAATAAGAGGAAAAATAACTGATCATTTAGGAGGGGGGAAAAGAGAGGGAAGGAGGGGAAGGGGGGAAGTTGGGATACATATGTAGGATTGGTAGAAATAATGGAGGGGAATTATCTCACCTAATCACACATTGTTTTGTTTTGAGTGCCAGTGGAGTGTTTTGAAAGGCTTTTTTTAGGCCTGGGCTCTTATGAGGGCCTTCGCCTTTGCCCACCAAACCTTTTATGAGGACGGTTGCCTTTCCCGGGTTAAAGGGCTCTTGGACTAAAACTAAAGTCCAAGCACTTGGTGACATATTGGTTGATGCAGTGCAACCTGTTCATACATGTGTTGAAGACTTAGAGATCTTGGAAAAATTTACTTATCTGTGTAGCATGATTCAAATTAATAGTGAGTCAGGCTATAATGTTAATTGTAGCTTCGGCTTGGCATATGAGGTTATGGATTCACTCAATAAAAGTATATATCATTGTCGATACCTCTGCAGAAGGACGAAGCTGCGGACATAAAATTATAAGACACAGGTGCTGCCTGTTTTTATTTGGATGCAAGACATGGACAAATAACAATGAGATGAAGAGACTCATCAAATCCTTTGGTATTAAATGCCTTTGCAAGATCATGGGCTATCGCTGGCATGATTATGTCTCAAATCAGCGACTATTCCATTAAACTTGATTCAAGGCATATTTGTTGCATGGTTCGTGAATGCCAACTTCGGCTATATGGACATGTGGGTCACCTCTCGTCGCCTCCCTGCTCACCAAGTGGTCTTTACGAAGTACAACCCTGAGTGGAGAAGATCTAGGAAAAGACCATGGAACTCATGGCTAAGGCAAGTCGGCCAATCATGTGATTGGATACTTGATACAGGCCGGGCAGGTGCCTGGAGTCTCGCCCAGGAGGATCCCCTAGAGTGAAGTCGGAGACTGAGTGCAGCTACGCGCTGTTACGGTATATGCCCCCATTGACTGATTGATTACTCTCTAATCCTAGTTATATCAAGCAGGAGGATGCATATCATAAATAATGTTGACAGAGTATTACAGTATACATCACATTATACAAGAGAAAGACCTTAACCCGAATGATAGCTTAAACCCTTTCACGCACATATGACGCAGAGGTTGCCAGATTAGCAATAAGAAATAGAGTTCTCTCACTCTTATAATTACCTCTCCAAAATTACTTTTATGCCCACAGATAACTCAAAGACAACTGCGGAGGTTGAAGTAACTAAACTAAAGGTTTCTAAATATCCCTGATGGTAACAAAGGCTTTAAAGTATCCCTAATAGGCTCAAAATCGCGTCATATGTCGGAGAGGGTTAAAGGGCATAGCTCATGCAATATCTCGTTCCATTTTATCACTTTTATCATTTTATCGGAAAGGAGGACAAAAGAGGGAAGAGTCAGTGAAAGATGAAAATGGAGAATTACTAGTGGAACCAGTTGAAGTGAGGAAAAGATATGCCGAGTATTTTGAATCTTTGTTAAATACAAGAGATGGAAGAGAAGCAGTGATTGAAGCAGAGGTGGATGGAGATAGGTTACCCAGGCCACCCAGGTGGCAGGGAATGAATGAAAGGATTGAGGAAAATGAGGTGAAAGAAGCAGTGAAACAAATGAGAGCGGGAAAAGCAGAAGATTTGGATGGTATTGCTGTGGAGTGTATAAAGAAGGGTGGAGATGTGATAATAGATTGGTTGGTGAGACTTTTCAATGTGTGCTTTGCTGTGTCAATGGTACCAATAGACTGGAAGAGTGCATGTATTGTGCCGTTGTACAAGGGGAAGGGAGATCGGCAGGAGTGTTCAAGTTATAGAGGTATTAGTTTATTGTCAGTGGTTGGAAAGCTGTATGGCAGGGTGTTGATAGAGAGGATAATAAAGTGTATGGAAGTTGCAATAGGAGAAGAACAGTGCGGTTTTAGGAGGGGAAGAGGGTGCGTGGATCAGATGTTTACAGTAAGACAGTTATGCGAGAAGTATTTAGAGAAGCATAAGGAGATATTTTGGGCTTTTATGGACGAAAAAGCGTATGATCGTGTGGACCGTGAAGCAATGTGGAAGGTGTTAAGGATTTATGAAATAGGAGGAAATTTGTTAGAAGCCGTTAAGAGTTTTTATGAAGGGAGCAGAGCATGTGTGAGAGTAGGAAATGGTGAGTTGAGTGAATGGTTTGAGGTAAAGGTAGGTGTTACGATCGGGTCTCGTATAAATCAGTGGTTCTTATACATTGGACTAGACTGGCATAAATGCAACAATGGAAACGCTAGATCCAACCCCTGATATATAATCCCGTCGAACAAAGAACACATATACCCTCCAGAGTTATATCTGCGATAGCGGGGTATCTTAACTCTCAGTATCTATGTGCTTCTACTATAGGCTGATGTTCTCTGAAACAGCCTATTACCTATAACATATGGTTGCTTAGTTATGGTACACAAGGAAAAGATAGTTAACTTAATTAAATCACAAGAGTGATCTAATGCAAACAAGAAGAAGGTTTACTTAACGTTACGTTAATCAATAATATCTGTCACTCCTTTATGAAAGAAAGTGTTGTAAAGTCCTCAAGCACCGAACAAGGAATCTTCTGAATAATGTCGGATGCTACTAAGAAGAACGTATCGGAAATGGAACCACAAAATAGCAGGAGGCAGGACAATGCACGTGTAGGCTAAATACACAAAAAGGCTGGACCTATAATGTTATTGGACACAAGAATATTATAAGCGGTGCAACAGTAATAATGCTCGCCACGAAAAAGTAGTACTCCTATTAACAAAACCGGTCTATGCTGGTTGTGTCTCTCTACAGCAACCTAGACCTCAAAATGCTTGTGTAGAAATAATGGGTATGCATAAAAGAGTATATGATCTAATCCAGCTAATGTCTACCCGGGTTAATAAAGTCTAGCTGGGATGTGCAAAGGTACAGAATTCTGGTGGAGCAAGGCAGCTCCTAGCCTAGTGTGGACCTTGGGTCTGTGCGGCCTGATTACGTTAATATGAAGGGGTGCTCTCTTGAGGATTCTCGATCACAAGTATCGATTATCCTCCTGGCGACCCTCAAAAGTAAAAGCAAATAGAGTTAGAACAGTGTTGGGTGGATTAGGCAAGCAGCCCTCACGCACTACACAGTCTAAACTCCAAGGTACACAGACAAAAGATCCACCCAGGTAACCCACAGAATCCGTAGTGTCGTGCAGCTCAAAAGTAGCCTACACACAGTGAAAACACCAACAGCAAGGTACCTGATCCCTAGTCTAACATTATTTAACCCTGTAGAAACATTAGTGATTGATGGAGACAGTCCGAGCAATACAATCTCCCAAAAAAACAATGACTATCTTCAACCTTAGCCTAGTACATAAGAAATGTGAGATCCAGCATATAATACAGTCTGGCCACCAATTCAAGGTGTGGATGCAGGGAACCAGAGGGGAATTGATATTAATAAAAGGTGAGGAAGTAGTGGAAATGATAGAGGCAGTAGAAGAGAAAGATTCTAAGACAAGAGTGTGGAACAGTTCAAGGGAGATGCTTAGAGTATGCTGTCTGGGACGGATCTGACCAGGATATTTCCAGGGACCGCATGGGTGGAGTCCCAGTTCGCAGGAATGGCACGAGGGCGCGCGACAGTCGCCCAGTAAGCAGCCGCCTAGTAGGCCGTGTTAGGCAGGAGGCAACGAATCCCGCGAGGCCTATGTAAGGGGGCCGGCCACGCGCCACACTCACCACCAAGTCACACCACCTGGTCTCTCTCCTCTCTCTCTCTCCTGCTCGCCTTCCCATCATTCAATTACTTAACACAATACTTTCAATTGACTAAATAAAATAGAAAGGATTGTGACAGACGAAAACAAAGAACAGTTCTGAACTGTCTGCAACACAAGCTTTCTCGAGAAGGAAAGTACACAATGATAGGTAGACTGTAGCTACATTCTCTGCCCTGGCGAGTCCTAGCGAGTAAGCCATGCGGTTCTGGGGGAAGCGGTGAGCGTCACACCCCACCCAAGATTTTTAAGAGGCTCCAACTATGAGCTCTAAATCTGACACGCAGAACCCATACAAAATTCGCCACTCCTAGTCACCCAGCGACAATGAAATGTAAAGCACAGTTCTCTTCAAAATAACACATTATAAAAATGAACAACCCCTCCCAACACAATAGATTAAATTACATAGTTATGCTCATAAGAGCGAGCTTCACTAGCCCAGCCTTCTGAGAGGAGTACAACTCAGAATTTCTGCTATAACATACTTAAACAAAATTTAACTATCAAAGAAAGAGTTTTTATAGGATTTTTATATTTTTTAATATGTTTATGGCGGCTGCACTACAGGGGCAGCCTAGTTTTTTTTTTTTCTTCTATACCAACACAGCAACTCCTACTTTACGACCCAATACGCTGGGCTACCCACGCGAGCCAACAAGCACCAGACGTAAACATATTAATCAAACCAAAGTAGGAGGCTACCCTTGTGATGATCTACCCCGGGTCTTCCACCCTCGATAAGCCATCTGCAATCACATTCTCAGAACCGGCAATATGGCGTATGTCTAGGTTGTATTCCTGCAACATTAATGACCACCTGGTCAGCCTCATATTCCGGTTATGGAATTGATTCAGGAACTTGAGGGGGTGATGGTCGGTGTAGATCACCACCACTGGTCCATAGGCTGGAACATACACCTCAAAGTGCCTGAGCGCTAGCACAATCGCCAGCAGTTCCTTCTCAACTACTGAATAGTTCTTCTGCGCCGAGTTGAACTTTTTTGAGAAGAAACTGACTGGGTGCTCCAGCCCATCTTCATCTGATTGCATCAGAACGGCACCAGCCCCCACACCACTGGCATCAGTTGCCAGCTGGAATGGTCGGCTAAAGTCCGGGGCCCTGAGGATTGGGTGAGTACACAACAGGTGTTTTACTAGCAAAAAAGCCCTCTCACACTCAGGCGCCCACTTAAACTTTCTATCTTTGGCCAATAGGTCCGTCAGAGGAGCCAGCACAGTAGAATAGCCCTTTATAAAGCGGCGGTAGTAACCAATCATGCCCAAAAACCTCATGATCTGCTTGGTGGATGGCCTGGGGAAGTGGTTAATAGCCAATATCTTGTTCTGTGGGGGGCACACCTGGCCCAAACCCACCATGAACCCCAGATACTGCACGGTAGCCCGCACAAAATCACACTTTCCCAGGTTGACCACCAAGTTTGCCTCGCTTAATTTCTTAAATAGGGATTCTACATGTTCACAGTGGCTCTTGAAATCGTCATCGTAGATAATGACGTCGTCCAGGTACACGGTACAGTTCGGAATGTCAGCCACTAACTCGTTCATCAAGCTTTGGAAGGTCGCTGGTGCATTCTTTAGACCGTACGGCATGACATTACAACGATATGTAGCACCATCCACCACAAAACCACACACCTCTTTCGCCCGTTCAGACAAAGGCACCTGCCAGTAACCTTTTACCAGGTCCACCTTGGTCAAGAACTTGGCCCTGCCAATCTTGTCTACACAGTCATCGACCCGGGGAAGAGGATATGGGTTGGTGGGAGTCAAGCCGTTTAGCCTGCGGTAATCAACACAGAAGCGCACCTTGCCATCCAGCTTAGGTTGCAGCGTTACAGGAGATGTCCACTTTACCGCCCCTTCTCGATCAGTCCCTGTTGCAACATATACTCCAACTCTGCCCGGAGGGCCTGAAGTTTAACAGGGGGCACCCTATAGGGCACTGATTTGAAGGGTGGGTGGTCTCCAACGTCACCTCATGAGTAGTGAGGCCTGGGTGTTCCGCAAATACAGTAGGGTATAAACAGAATAGGCGCTCGACAGCCACACGCTGTTGCTCAGGTAGGTGTTGCAAAGCCTCATGAGCCGCCTGTCTCGTGTTTCCCGCCCACTGATCTGCAGAAACATCATAATCCCAGTTGTCATCCACCTGCGCATGACTGTCCCGTTCTCCTTCTCCACCTTGACTGCTGAAAGTCATCACGGGGACAGTGAGAGGCTCAGGTGGGCGCCTCACATACTCCTTCATCAGGTTGACATGACATAACTGATTCCTCTTACGCCTGTCTGGAGTGGCCACCAGGTAATCTAAGTCCGAGAGCTTCTCTGCTACCCTATAAGGACCAGCGTACTTTGCGGATAAGGGGTGACCTACAAGAGGGAGTAGTATCAACACCTCCTGACCCACGTGAAACTCCCTGAGTTTCACCTTGTGGTCGTACCTGTCCTTCATGAGGGCCTGAGAGCCTACCAGATTGCGGCCAGCCAACTCCAGACTACGCAACATTCGTTCTATACTCTCAAGTTCGACAGCACCGTCACTACACTTTAGAACCTCCGGGTCTTCTAGCTGCAATTTGCGAATATCTGAGGGAGCTAGCCTGTCTAAGTGTTTGCGAAACAACTCATGCCCTCCCCCAACATCGAACTTTGCATCCCGTTGCTCTCTCCGTGTATACCGTTGCTGCCTCTGAGTCTCTTTAAGCCCTGCCTCTACACTCTCAGTGACAGGTGGTGGTGCTCCTCCAGACTCCAATAACGGTGCTAATACTGAGTCCCCGAGAAGCGCTGCTGGTACTAGACTCTCCACCGTATCAGCTTTCAGCACCTTCTCGTGACCGTTCCTCCGCTTATTTGAAGACTGTTGGTTAGGCTGTGACTCCCTGGATGCGAGAGATCTGGTTACAACACATGCCATTGGTTGCACCTGACACCTCTCAACCCACTCCTGTTCCTCCCCACTCACGTCGGCCGGCTCCTCGGCAACGACTAAGGGTGAAACCTTAGAAGCAGGCACCGCAAAGTCATTGCCGAGAAGGAGGTCGACGCCCCCAACAGGCAATTTCTCCACGATACCCACATCCAGTTCGCGAGTCACACCGTCAACTTCAAGCTCCATTCTAACAAGCGGGTATGACCTAGTTGCATTAACTCCATGCACCACAACTACCCGCGCCGCGTTTATGGGTCTACCAGTGAAATTCTTCAAGAGTGTCTGAGAGGCACCTGTGTCATGCAAAAGCTGTACCCCGTGCTTCTTGCCCCCCAACTTCACACAGCCATGCCCTCTATGGTCGCAAAAGGCATCGCGGACAGGGTTCGAGCCTTCCGGATCCTTCTTCACTGGCGGTGCTCCATCCTCCAGCAAACACAGAAGACTTCTGGAACACCCCAATGCTGCGAGCCAATGACACAGCCGCCGTGGGAGGTCTGCTCGGAAAAGCTTTTGCCATGTGCCCCTCTTTGTGACAGTGATAACACTCAAATTTCCCCTTGGACTTATACTGAGGTGTAAAAGTCCCCTGACCCATCTTAAACGGGGCGGTGCTAGGTTTGTGATCAGTCTTGGTGTCATTGCTTTTAAATTTATGTGTGTCCATATTCCGGGGAGGGGGAGGGTAACGCTCCTTAACCCGGGAACTGCGGGGAGACTCTTAAGAGTTCCCCCGGCGGACTGCGGGGAGACTCTTAAGAGTCAGAGAAAAAAAAATCAACTTTTGACATCGAAAAAAAAAATATATATTTTTATTTTTTTATTTTTTTATTTTTGTTTGGCCCCTGGGCCATGCAAAATCTCAGTCCTCTACCTCCCCTCCTTCCCCACTTTCCTCCTCTCCTTCAGTTATCACCTATTTTCCCTGTTATTCCCTTATTCTGAGGTATATTTTCGTGCTAACATTAGAAATCCGGTTGCAGGGTGTGGTCATCACTGATAGCAAGCGAATGCAAGAGAGAGAGAGAGAGTATCGATCGACTGTGTCTCAGTGGCCTTGGGGGAAATTGGCGGGAAAGCAGCATGCCTCACCCTTACATTATACAACTCGCGGGCTATATCTCCGATTTTGACCATCCAAACGCTGTTTTCACTCGTTTTATTGTTGTTTCAGGTTAATACCTTTATAATCAACCCATAATAGGCACATATGGATAAGTATTAATGCTATTAATGGTACAATGAATATTTTAGTGACGGAAACACCTCAAATACATGCGCACAGGGAGAGGTGTCTAATTACTCCCATGCGCACTTCAGAGGTTAACGTCTACATCGTTTCTCTGTGCAGAGCCGCACCCCCGAATTAATGACAACCGACGATCAGCCATCTCTGCTGCTTCTACGAGAGTTCTTGGGTTCTTCTCTTTAAGGTTTAAAGTCAAGTCGCCGCCCGTACACTTATAAAACTGCTCTAGAAGCATCAACTGTTTCATCTCATCAAACGTAGTTGTCTTCTCTGATCTGAGCCAGTTTCCCATAGCGTCGGACAGGTCCCGGGCGTGCTCCAAGAAGGTACTCTCTCGCCCCTTAGTCACACCCCGGAACTTTAACCTATATGTCTCGGGTTGTAGCTCATATGCCCGCAGGACAGCCTCCTTGAGCTCCTCATAAACAACGCAGGACTCCAAAGGCAGTGCATCGTAAGCCTTAAGCCCCTTACCTACGAGTCTAGAGGACACAAGGGCCGCCCACTTAACTTCAGGCCACTGATGCTCCCGGCACTTCTTCTCAAATCTATTGAAAAACTCTGTGACACAAGCCTCGTCAAATACAAGGACCAGTTTGAGAAGGTGCGACAGAGACTGATCATGCGCACGGTTTCCAGTACCGAGTCGCTGTCCCGTCGTCTCAACACGAGACTTCTCTAAATCCATGTCGGCACAGTATCTTGTAGATTCTAGTTCAGTCCTAAGCTCAGCTTCCCTCGTCTGTTGCTGCATCCTAGCCAGCTCTTTTCTCTCTTCTATCTTGGCTAGCTCATTTCTCTCTTCTATCTTAGCTAGCTCTTTTCTCTCTTCTATCTTAGCTAGCTCTGTCTGCTGTTGACTCTGATGTTGCATCTTTGCCATCTCGAGCTGAAAGAGCATCTCTGGGGTCAAACCTTGAGGAGGAGGAGGAGATGCAATGATGTTAGAAATACCCGGTGATCCCCCCAGGGGCAAACCACCCTGCCAGTCACTACCCACCTGCGGCAGCGTGCTCAGGGTCGGTACTCCAATAGGAGGATTGGGAGTCGAGTGAAGGGGAGGCTCGGCCAAAGGGCTCTGAGCACTCACCCTACCTCGTACGCCAGTCACCCCACCCAGCACACACGTCATCAGGTCATCCTTGGTCATGCCACTAGTACATACATGACCGATAGCTGCGGCTAAGTACTGGAGACCGTACCGATTCACACCCACCAACCGGTCGGAAGTAACAGGCCATTGTAAAAAATTCCTTGCATCCTCCTCAATGTTCACCAAGTTAACAACCTGCCCATGCTGCTGCTCCTCAGCTTCTACATCACGTACTGTGTCTTCATCCTGCACTGATTCGCTATAAGACATGATGCTCACTGAAGATTTTTCACTTTGATACACAAAAAAGAAGTACCCCAAACTCTTATACCACAATATTCACAATAAAAAATTCTCGGAGACCGCTTAAGTGCTATATTACTTTGCTAAAATAATAATTCTTGAATGTCCTCAAAAAATGTTCCACAAAATCAACAAATGTTCACTGCCTAAACTCTGAGAAAAATCTGCACAATAACCTGCAATTATATGTCAGTTCACCAAATCCTGAGCTAGGTCGCCATTTGTTACGATCGGGTCTCGTATAAATCAGTGGCTCTTATACATTGGACTAGACTGGCATAAATGCAACAACGGAAACGCTAGATCCAACCCCCGATATATAATCCCGTCGAACAAAGAACACATATACCCTCCAGAGTTATATCTGCGATAGCGGGGTATCTTAACTCTCAGTATCTATGTGCTTCTACTATAGGCTGATGTTCTCTGAAACAGCCTATTACCTATAACATATGGTTGCTTAGTTATGGTACACAAGGAAAAGATAGTTAACTTAATTAAATCACAAGAGTGATCTAATGCAAACAAGAAGAAGGTTTACTTAACGTTACGTTAATCAATAATATCTGTCACTCCTTTATGAAAGAAAGTGTTGTAAAGTCCTCAAGCACAGAACAAGGAATCTTCTGAATAATGTCGGATGCTACTAAGAAGAACGTATCGGAAATGGAACCACAAAATAGCAGGAGGCAGGACAATGCACGTGTAGGCTAAATACACAAAAAGGCTGGACCTATAATGTTATTGGACACAAGAATATTATAAGCGGTGCAACAGTAATAATGCTCGCCACGAAAAAGTAGTACTCCTATTAACAAAACCGGTCTATGCTGGTTGTGTCTCTCTACAGCAACCTAGACCTCAAAATGCTTGTGTAGAAATAATGGGTATGCATAAAAGAGTATATGATCTAATCCAGCTAATGTCTACCCGGGTTAATAAAGTCTAGCTGGGATGTGCAAAGGTACAGAATTCTGGTGGAGCAAGGCAGCTCCTAGCCTAGTGTGGACCTTGGGTCTGTGCGGCCTGATTACGTTAATATGAAGGGGTGCTCTCTTGAGGATTCTCGATCACAAGTATCGAGTATCCTCCTGGCGACCCTCAAAAGTAAAAGCAAATAGAGTTAGAACAGTGTTGGGTGGATTAGGCAAGCAGCCCTCACGCACTACACAGTCTAAACTCCATGGTACACAGACAAAAGATCCACCCAGGTAACCCACAGAATCCGTAGTGTCGTGCAGCTCAAAAGTAGCCTACACACAGTGAAAACACCAACAGCAAGGTACCTGATCCCTAGTCTAGCATTATTTAACCCTGTAGAAACATTAGTGATTGATGGAGACAGTCCGAGCAATACAATCTCCCAAAAAAACAATGACTATCTTCAACCTTGGCCTAGTACATAAGAAATGTGAGATCCAGCATATAATACAGTCTGGCCACCAATTCAAGGTGTGGATGCAGGGAACCAGAGGGGAATTGATATTAATAAAAGGTGAGGAAGTAGTGGAAATGATAGAGGCAGTAGAAGAGAAAGATTCTAAGACAAGAGTGTGGAACAGTTCAAGGGAGATGCTTAGAGTATGCTGTCTGGGACGGATCTGACCAGGATATTTCCAGGGACCGCATGGGTGGAGTCCCAGTTCGCAGGAATGGCACGAGGGCGCGCGACAGTCGCCCAGTAAGCAGCCGCCTAGTAGGCCGTGTTAGGCAGGAGGCAACGAATCCCACGAGGCCTATGTAAGGGGGCCGGCCATGCGCCACACTCACACCAAGTCACACCACCTGGTCTCTCTCTCTCTCTCTCTCCCGCTCGCCTTCCCATCATTCAATTACTTAACACAATACTTTCAATTGACTAAATAAAATAGAAAGGATTGTGACAGACGAAAACAAAGAACAGTGCTGAACTGTCTGCAACACAAGCTTGTTCGAGAAGGAAAGTACACAATGATAGGTAGACTGTAGCTACATTCTCTGCCCTGGCGAGTCCTAGCAAGTAAGCCATGCGGTTCTGGGGGAAGCGGTGAGCGTCACATAGGTTTGCGACAGGGTTGTGTAATGTCACCATGGCTGTTTAATATGTTTATGGATGGTGTGGTGAGGGAGGTGAAAAGGAGAACTATGGGAAGAGGATTGGGTTTAGTAGGAAAGAATGGTAGAGATTGGGAGTTGAATCAGTTGCTGTTTGCTGGTGACACAGCATTGGTGGCGGATTCTGATGAGAAACTGCAGCGGGTAGTCAAAGAGTTTGGTGTGGTTTGTGGAAGGAGGAAACTGAAGGTGAACGTCAATAAAAGTAAAGTAATGGTGTGTAATAGGGGAGAGTATAGGGTGAATCTAGATGTGAGGCTGGATGGGGAAATATTGGAACAAGTAGAGTGTTTTAAATATCTAGGAGGAACGATAAGCAGGAATGGAGGTAAAACAGAGAGTGTGTGAAGGAAGGAAGGTTTTCGGAGCAATGGGAAGTATGTGGAAGACGAGAAATCTCGGAGTGAAAGTAAAAAGTGCACTGTATCAAGGAATTGTTGTGCCAACAGTGATGTATGGGGCTGAGACATGGGCTCTGAAGAAAAAGGAGAAAAGAGGGCTGGATGTGATGGAGATGAGCTGCTTGAGGAATGTGTGGAGTTACTCGTAGAGACAGATTGAGGAATGAAGAGATACGTAGGAGAGTGGGGCAGCAGGAACATTTGTCAGCCAGAGTGGACAGAAGGATGCTGAGTTGGTATGGTCATGTTGAACGAATGGGAGATGAAAGGCTTACAAAGAGAATATGTGAGTCAGGTACAAGGGGAGATAGAAGGGCAGGAAGACCCCCATTGAGATGGAGAGACTGTGTAAGAAAGGCTTTGGATGATAGAGGAATGACTATAGATCAGGCAGGGGAAGTGGTGGTGGACAGGAGTGAATGGAGAATGCTTGTGAATAGTTGAGTGAACACGTGGTCATTTGGAGTAAGGGGTCGGGCGCAAGTTGGACTAGATAATAGTCCATCAGGCGCCTGGCCCAGGGAGACGATTAATATGAAGGGTGCGCCTGGAAGTGTGGTGGGAGGGCTTGTGGCTTTGGCTCCGCTGCATGTCTGCCTGCCGAGATCGGAACCTCTCCAGGTGGTCGGGGGCCAGGGGAGTGCTGGAGCGACCTTGGTGACCCTGGTCTCTGGGTCTTCTCCTGGGTGACCTGGATGTGTGTGAGTTAGTGCTTTTTATCTGTGTTTATTTGTTGTTTTATGTTGTTTTTATGTTTTCCCTGTTCTTGCTCTGTCTTGAGTCGGCTACCCCTAAAATGGGGATTGGGCCTGAGCATATAGATAGATAGAATTTTATCACTGTCTAAAGCATGTTAAAGAATGATTGATTTGCACATTTGTCTTGGTTTGCCATAAATTTTTATCTAAAATAGTAAACAAAGCCATGTAAGATATATTAAGCTTAGAAAGTTGATGGCAGCCCCTGTTGCCTCTCTCTCGTGGTCGTGGTAGACCGCGAAATTCGACTAAGTTTTGATATTGCCTTGATCTAGCTTACCCTGCTATATTTCATACGTGATGAAGTTATGTGAAGGCAGCATTTGATATTTATATCACATGCGTGTAAAATGTGTCTAAAATGTGTCTATCAATACAATTATTCATAGTTTGGTTTCGTTAATCATAAATAAATACGTATTGGCAGCTCTATCCATATGGCAACACTCACACCTCTTAACCCTCTCCGACATATGACGCAATTTTGAGCCTATTAGGGATACTTTAAAGCCTTTATTACCATCAGGGTTTTTTACAAACCTTTATTTTAGTTACTTCAACCTCTGCAGTTGTCTTTGAGTTAGATGTGGGCAGAAAACTAATTTTGGAGAGGTAATTATAAGAGTGAGAGAACTCTATTTCTTATTGCTAATCTGGCAACCTCTGCGTCATATATGTCTGAAGGGGTTAATGGTACCGGCCGTAACGGTACACAGGTATTCTAGCACCACAGCGTTCATCCAACTATCAAAATATTCCATCCTTTTGTTTACTTTCACAGTGCATTATTTGATGGCTTGCCATTATTTCTACATTTCATTATTAAGCTTATGCTGCTCAAACAATTTATTATACCCCTCTATTAAATATCTGTCCATCTTTGTAACTGCTTTCAAAGCATGGAGTACTTAACAGAGATACTGAGAATCAAAATGGTGGCCTTTGACCTAATTTACCTAATTGACCTAATCTTTGACCGATTGTGTTATTCTATGGGTACCTCAATGCCCTTGTAAACTTCACAAAAGCTCGGAAATGCCTCTCGCCACCACCGTCCAAAATACGGACTACTATTATTGCACATAAGAGGTATACTGTACAGTAACATATATGATAATGAGGATAGTTGACCAATGCGCTATGCCCTTTAATCCTTTTAGTATGTGAGGATGCGGTTTGCACATTATTTTGGTTATCATTAGACAATGTTATGCAGCTTAGGAAGCATATCCAGGAATCGAATTGGTAAAAGGTAACTCAATTAACCCTCTCACTCCCATAAATTCTTCAGAAACTTATTAAAATTATCTAATATTAACCAACATAAACTGTAATAACGAGTCATCATGCTCAAGAACTAATTATAGGTGTGCAAGAATCTCAGAATGCATGGTGATCTAAATATACAGAATATGGTCTACTGGTATTATACATATATACATGAAGCTTAAATATCTAAAATGCCTTTTTCCTTAGATCAACATTAATTCACACCAAATTATGACTTAACATGAGATGATAAGAGTAATTAACGAAACACACACACACACACACAGAAAGAGAGAGAGAGTGACTAAGTTATGTGAGATACATTTTCACAAACATGTCACAACTTTGGATTACTGACTATGAAAGTAGAGTATGAGAGTTTATTCTAATTTTGCGAATAATTTAATATATTTGTTTATGAAATGTTACATTATTACTGGTCCAACAAATCCTACATAATAATATTAATGAGAGTGGTAGTTTAGGTGTCTATCCCACCCTTCTGCTAGTTAGTTAAAATAGGACTTTAGAGGCTATCAAGGGAGTCTCTGCTGGATCACGGTCGGGGTCGGACATCCATGGGAGATTGTCTGCCACGTCGGTGGTTCAGCGGCCTCTTCCCCTGGCTTCATCCCTTTCCACCATGCTACCTTGCTCTGCCTTCATCATCTTCTGATCATCTGCCTCTACCGACTACACTCTGCACATTCTTGCATCCTTGCTGTTTGGTGGTGGCCGACGCTTCCCTGGGCCTCCGACACGTGGCTCTGACCGGTAGAGGGACGCGGCATCTACGGTGGCCGGCTCTGGTGTCGGCAAATCCTCGGTTTTCTTCGGGGTTCCCTTGGGTGGGCCCCGCTCCGTCGGTGCCAGGGCCGCCTTCAGCTTCTGGGGTTGGTGTTGGCCCCTCCGTCCTCGCTTCTTCACTCCTCCACGTGCCTTCTTCCTGCCGGGTGCCATAATTCATCTCTTCTACTTCCCTTCCATCCTCAAGTCATGGAAGTGTTGTTGCCCTTCTGCAGCCCCTCCTGGGTCCCAGACGTTCGAGCCTCCTTCTTGGGAGGCCGCTGCGGTTTTGACCTATCCCCGAGAATCTTTCCACCTGGGTAGGGTAACATAAGCTTCATTGCTTCACCACCTTTAATCATCTACAAGAAGAAGCTATCAACCCTTCTGGATTATTAAGCCAGCACACTACAAGTCAAGTACATTTTCAGGACTGGAGCCCTTTTTAGAGAACCCCAGTCCCTTGCAATTCTGCCTCCTGCATTCGTACACCCCCTCATCCACTTTACCGCATTATTACCCACTCACCCTCCCCCCTTTGCCCACCATTGCTACCCCTATGACTCCCTCTCCCCACATCTGTGAACTCCTTTGGACTCGTTCATTGATGCACGAGTGGTTCACACTTCTTTTATAAAAACCTTGGCAATGCTATTTGTAACGCCTATCTGTGTTGGAGGGTGTGCAATATTATATTTCAGTATTTTATCGGATACATATTTTTGTTTTATCATTATATAGCTAACGTTTGTATTGCCAGTATAATGAAGGAAAATCGCACCGGACCAGCAGTATATAATCAGTTACATAATCCACTGATACCAAAGTATTATTCATCCGTTGTATATCATTGACAACATGAATTTGCTTCCACTCAGTGATCTTAAATATTGAAGATAAATAGTATGGGTGAGCTAGGAGTGTAGTATACTTATTTTGCTCTCATATAGTTATATGATCATTTAAATGTTTTATACCAAATTACTTTACTCTTGTAAGTTAACCGTATTATATGCATTTCCAAACATGAAATCACAGAGTGGGTACAGAGTCATTTGGGCAACTGTACAGTATAACAAAATATGATCGTAAAATCTGACTATCTCTTCAATTAGTCCTTCCCATGTTTCCCTTTGTTTCCAATACTGGTATGAACCAAAGCCGTACACATACTATAGGCCACACCAATCAAACAAAACCCTACAATACAGACACAGTACAGTCGTGCTCAGGAATTGCTGGACTCTTTTTGTAAGCGCAATGTTGATATATTGACAAACAATTTTGACATACTGCTTGAGCCACAAAGATCATATTACTGTACTCTGTTTCTTTCCACCTGACGATATATTGAATCCCTTAGCAGCTAGTTTCTCGCTACTTAATGGAAAGAGGGGAAACTACTGTCTCTGCATTATATTAACACCAAGTCTATATAATTAGCACCAAATTTCGCTACAAAATCTTCAAATTATCTGAGCAATCTTGATGGGAACTTTGCAATTTACCGCTACTTGGGAAAAAAAAACAAAAAAACAGAGTATAGTTTCGCCTTTATCATTATGGGGTGTTGGAGTTTTCAAATACTCATGACCACGATTGTACTATCAACGACAAAATTTCGCTACCCCAACCTGCCACTGTGTGAATCCGAATCAGCTAGGGCTGTAAATGGCCCTTCTTTTAGATGCTTCGTATGTCGACCCCCAAGTGTTTCAAATTCACCCAATAGCTGATTGGGGGAACGAACTCATGCCGTTGATAGTACACCCTAAGACATAATACATATTCTATTCTGAATCCTTGAAATGCTTAAATAAACTCCTGTAATTCATATAAGGAAATAAAAAGAAGGTTCGATCAAATTCGGGATAGCTCCGAAAACAAGTCCACGATTGATCTCCCCAGGTAAACCCACTAGAGCGCAAGTCATGGTTTTTTCTGTCTCCTAGAACTGCTTAAATAAACCCTCGAACCACATACTGTATACTAGTTAAAGGGTTTAAAAGAAGATTTAATATACTTTGAGATGGCTTTGAACATTTAAGGCCACCTGGCGAGTGTCCATTGTGCCACCAAGTAATCAGGTTGACTGGATCCTCTGTTATCTATAGTGAGACAACAAACCCACATAATAGTTCATGCCAGCTAGTGATGAGAGAGGGAGTGAGTAAAGCCTGTAACCTTTACGAGGCCACGAGTATATTGAATGAGGATTCGAGGTCTCGGGCTCATTTTGTTCAGTGCTAGATGGTTGTCTTTTGTATACAGTATACATGCCACACATTCGCACGTTGCTTGAAGAGTTCCTTGTAAAAATAAAGGATATAAAGACATATATGAATTGAAGCTGGGTGTATTGATTGAGATGTATCTATTTGTTTTTGTATATACCCTTTTTTCGCATAATATATGGGTTTTTCTCTACCAAAATAAATTTAAAGGGTAAATCAGTATACACACTTGTATGAACCTTGTCATGCTTATTATAACCATTATATTTTCACAATATTTATAAAAATGTCCGGTCATATAAGTTTCGAATTGGCGTTGTATTCAAATCTCTGTAGAACACTGTAGAGTTGCAAGACAAGGAGGTCATCTATCAATACTCCGATGGCATGTTTAGGCTCGAACCCTCGTCATCAGGTTCGTGGTCAACTGCTCTTTCCTATGAACTCTGCATCCCCCGTGGTTTACTTAATAACCTAACATATGATAATGGTTAACGAAAAGTTAGGTCAAATATGGACTATTGGATGAGGATAAAGTAGGATCAACTAGGTCGCATTTTTAAAGGCAAGGGTTGGATTGGCTATAATATTATGTAAGCTATTTTAAAACCTGGTAAGAGAGGATTTCATAGATTAGGTAAGGATAGTCCTTGATTAAAATATATATATATATATATATATATATATATATATATATATATATATATATATATAACCACAGATACACATACGCACGACTATCATTAGATGTTCTCACAACAACTGCCGTTGACAAACATAATAAAAACATATAGAGAGAGAGAGTGTGAAGAAAAAGGTGAAGAAAGAGAACGACAGGAAGAAAATTCGAGGAGAGAAAGTTACTTTAGGAGTTAGGCCATGTCACTTGAAGGAGCATCTGACCCTGACAGCTAAAGTTTTGTGTGTCTGGAAGGGTGGCGGGGGTGAAATTAGTGGAGTGATTCCAGGTATTTTGTTGCGGATTAGTTAGCACGTACGATTCACTGCCGAGAGACCAGGGTTTGATTTATGGACAGGACGACACTATTGGGCGTAACAACTGATGTTTGTGTTCACGTAACAGTAAATAGAAACGTAAGAGTTAATAGACATATGTGGCGTCTTAATGAAGGAGACAAACTATGATACCCTGGATTATATGGAGAATATGAATGATATGCGAAAGGAGAGATAGATAGAATGTGTTCCACACTGGAAGTTAGATGGTCAAATTATTTTGGATAGTCATGCAGTAGATTTAGGAGAGAGACAAACAGTAAAGAAATATTTAAATTGAGAGTTGCAAGAAAGCTTTAGCCAGAGAGGTGAGCATTCAGAAGAATTTCAAAGTTTAGCACATAAGAGAAGGCAAGATTGTAGCGCACATATACATAACATCCACCTTTGGCATGAAACTGAGGGTACAATATTAGTAGGATACAGAGAACTGGGTTTTGGTGAGAAAGGGAAGATCAGGATTGGTAAAGAAGAGGTGATGTTCCACAGAGTGAAAGTTAGAGGAAAGGACACGAATGTTGCAGCAATTGATAGTAAGAGAAGAGAAAAGAGATACGGGTGTTTTAGAGGGCCAACTGGGGTTCTCTATTTTGTTGTGGACTGTCAACAAATGTATATAACAATTTCGACTTTCAGAACATTGGGGATCCTTTTCTTGTGAATTGGTAATGAGATATGGACACTAAAACTGTGATTTGGAGAGACGCATCAATGTCTTTGGTATCAAGTGTTTTCGCAAGTTTATGGGCTACTTTTGTTATAACTATATATGAATGAAACCAGCGTCTACTCTCGAAAACTGACTCAATGCATATTGGATGTATGGCTTGTGAGTGGCAGGTTCGGCAATATGGGAATGTGCCTCGTCTTTCTGAAGTTGACATTTTTGGTGCGGTGATTTAGGTGGGCATAACAGCTGCGAGGGAAGACGACAGTATGGAAAACCAGATAACTCAAGTTTAAAGAATTTCAAGTGATTATGTCGAAACAAAATTGGCATGGAAAGAGTTGCAGCTTGAAACCTCGCCCAGGAAAACCCTTAGGAGTGGAGTTAGAGGGTGACTGTAGGTTCGCGCTACCATTGCTTAGGCCTTCAGTGAGTAATTGATTGAATTACACATTTGTCAGAATCTTATATATGTCTATTACTCATCATATGTTTCGGTGCATATGTTTACTTACTCGACTCAAAAAGCGTCTTTCTGGACATGTTTATTCCTTATATATGCATAGCCTACGTGAGTTGCAGTTGGGATGTGTGTACATGCTTAGATTGATATGCAGGATTCGAAGTTGCATAATAAATCGTAGGCAGTGTCCACCATCCTTTAACTGTCTTCGTGGTGCAATGCATAAGGTTTTGATTTTCGGTGTGAGCATCCTGGGTTCGAATCCACGGACTGCCACATGTGTTTGTAAATTTCATAAATCGATTTTAGGAGTATAGTTGGTTGTTGGAAGGAACATAATAATATATAATATCCAAACACTCCCTTCTCGCTCATTTTGATTTTTATGAAAATAATTCAATAACTTTGTATCCGTCTACAATAATACCTTTTATTATTGCTCTCTCTCTCTCTCTCTCATGAATGAATCAGTAGGTATGTGTAAATTTCCCTTTCAGGCTAATTTATTTCTATACTCTATTGAAACTATCCTTGTTACACTTTATCCTATTTTTCGGTATGGCTGTTAGTCGGAAGGAGCGGAGAGCCTTCTACTTTGCTGACCTATTCTTCTACTATAAACTGCCCACCTAGTAGGGACGGCAAGGTCTGTGTGGTCTGAGTATCTGTATAACTCTCTCTCTCTCTCTCTCTCTCTCTCTCTCTCTCTCTGATATTGTGAGCGCATTGTTTCAATTGGATTTTCGAAATGGTTTATCTTTTTTTCCACTTTCCCTGTGCTGGTGTACCTTGTATATTCACGCATTTTTTGTCCAATAATTTCCACTACATGGTTTTCTATTGCCGCTATATTAATCGTGGTGTTATTGAGCATCAGAAATAGTTGGTACAGAGTGTTTAAATTGGTGTGGTTAACAAACGGGATCTCGTTGCTGGGAAAAATTTGCAAAGTTTTGTGAGGTGACAATTGGACCACTTCGTAATTGATTTAGATTAGTCGATGGTCGTAAATCAGTGTTTGTATTACAAGTTAGTTTGGTGAACGCGCACACACTCTCTCTCTCTCTCTCTCTCTCTCTGTATATATATATACAGTATATATTTATAAGCGAGGAGGGAGGAGATGAAGAGTCATAATCTACTCTCAGACCGCCAGTATGGTTTCCTCAAGGGTCGCTCGCTCTACTGGGGATCTTTTTTCATATCTTGCTAACTCTTGGTCATCCTCGTTTCGGGACTTCGGTGAGACCTTTTCTATTGCTCTAGACATATCGAAGGCCTTCGATAGAGTCTGGCACAAATCTTTAATTTCTAAACTACCCTCCTTCGGTTTCTATCCCTCCATCTATGTCTTTGTCTCTAATTTCCTTTCCGGCCGTTCCCTAGCTGCGGTTGTGAACGGCCATCGCTCACCTCCTCATCTTATCAACTCCGGTGTTCCTCAGGGCTCAGTCCTATCTCCTAGTTTCTTTCTAATTTTCATAAATGATCTTCTCAACTGTACCTCCAGTCCCATCCATTCATACGCAGACGACTCTACCTTACATTACTCAATTAGTTTTCCCGAACGCCTCAGCCAGCAGTCCCTCAAAGACAAACGTAATGAAGACATACAACACTTGTCTTCTGATCTAACTACTATTTCCAATTGGGGCAGAGAAAATCTTGTTGCCCTTAATGCTTCCAAAACCCAATTTCTCCATCTGTCTACCTGTCCGGAACTCCCAGCGGACTATACCTTATTCTTCAACAATACAAAAATAAATTCTTCATCCTCTCTCAATATTATTGGGGTCTCTTTTTCTTCTGCTCTCACTTGGAAGGACCATATTATCAGTATTGCTAAAGCAGCCTCCCAGAAGCTGGGTGTGCTCAACCGCCTTAAGGGGTTCTTCACCCCTGCACAGCTTCTTGCTCTGTACAGGGGCACAGTGCGACCTTGTATTGAGTATTGTTCACATGTGTGGGGAGGATCCTCTCACACCGCACTCCTAGACAAAGTAAAAAGGAAGGCCTTTCGTATCATTAATTCCCGCCCACTCACTAACTCTCTACAATCTCTCTCTCTTCGCCGCAATGTTGCATCTCTCTCGCTATTCTATCGCTACTACAATAATCATTGCTCCTCAGAGCTCTCCGAGTGTATATTACTTCCTCTACGTAAGGTATGTGATACCTGTCTTGCAACACAATCCCACCCTTACTCTGTGCAACTCTCCAACCCAAGAGTGAAACATTACTCTCAGACTTTCTTCTATTCAACACCTGAGCTTGCGAACTCTCTTCCAGAATCAATCTTTCCCTCCACCTATGACTTAAATTGCTTCAAACTCCGTGTGTCCAGGCATTTTGGCTCGAACGTCCCTTGATTTTGGCTCCTGTCACTCTTTCAACTATGGGGGAGTTACTCGCTACAGGCAGTTCTGCATTATGTCTCCCTCACTCACATAGAAAGAAAAACAAATATATATATACTGTATATATATATACAGTATATATATATATATATATATATATATATATATATATATAATTGAATATATATTTATATGTATATATAGTACTCGAGAGAGTGTGTATGGGGAGGGGAGGTGTGGTGGAGTGGTCTTGCCACTGGCCTGGTAATCCAAAGGTCCCGGGTTCAAATCCCGATGTATCAATGGGAAGATATTATTGGGATGGAATTTGTGCTGTACCTAGTATCAGTGCATTACCACAAAGCCCACCGAAACGTCAATACAATACCCTCATTGTTCCCTGATTAAATAGCACTGTATGAATATTCCCATATTCAAAATATGCTATAGGGGTGCAATGCCTGGTGAGTTATCTGCTCAACAGGTGGCGTTGTGTGTGTGTAAGTGTGAGAGTCCGAGTGTAGGGGTGAGACAGTGAAGCACGGGAACGAGATGGCTTCAGGGATGGGGTCGTTTCGGGCCATGAGTGAGCACCGTGCCTCATGTGAAGGCAAGATGGCAGGTGCTCGTTGTGCTCTACGTGCTTCACATGTCTCACTCCCTAGACTGGAACAAGACCTCACGGGCTTCACTGTTCATTGTAAAGCGGTGAATGTTAAGGCTCTCAGCCTATGCCCGAGAGGAAGTAAGTTGGAATATAGAAAAAAAAAAAAAAAAAAAAAAAAAAAAAATGTGTGTGTAATTGTTTAATGAAGTTATATAAATATAACTGTGACAGAAACAGGCACATACGTACTTGTATGAACAATTACCTTTAGCAATTTTGTTAGTAGTTGTAAGCACAATTTGGTATCTGATAAACAATATTTGAACATTCTTTAGTTTCCAATTGAGCTAATATGGGCATACTTTTGCTGACAAAGCCCTGAGACTGTCCCTACCATAATTACTGAATAGCAACTGGTATTAGAACTGTAGGAAGTTTTGCAAAATGTCATCAAGACTTACCAATCCAACCCCAGCGACGCCCATTGGCAGACACCTACTTATGTAATGCACAGCCCCAGCAACGCCTATTAGACATCGGCTATTTTCACCTTATTAAAATATTTTTAGGCCTCCCAAAAGGCTCGTAGGGGTCTCGAATTTGTACACATAGTAGCTTAGGATGTGGGGTAAAGTTGGCAGCTCACAGAGACCCCTTGGATTACCACATTTTCTATATTATTAAAAAAATAGAACAAATATGAATAATGCCTGGGACTGGGTGTTACATTAAGTTACTTTTTGGATGTGGCTCAGCAGGTTAACTTTGGCTTCAATAAAGTATTAATGTATGTGTGTGTAGGTAGTTGTGTTTGCGTGTGTCTACGTGTATGTGAGCGTACGTGCATGAATCTAGGCCTATATAATTATTTGATATGTACAAATGTAATTGGTGGGTTCATGGATATAAACACCATATTTGTAGGTTTATGTGTAAACATATTTTGAGCACAGTTTAAGTGTACTAATTTTGTTTTAAATATTAAGAAACATAATTATTTAGGTTAGGTTAAATTCAAGATTAGGCTAGGTTAGGTTAGGTTTTACAAAATATGTAATAAAAACAATGCATGATTTTTCTTGTACCGATAAACACACCGTCGCTTACGTGTGTGCGTATATATATGTGTGTGCTTCTGTGAGTGTGTCTATTGTGTGTCTGCGTGTGTATCTCATCTGCCAGTACGTGCCTATAATTATTTATGGGCGTGCATGTGCGCTTGATTGCTTCAATGTCCTTTTCCGCGAGCATGACCGTGTGTGTGTGTGTGTGTGTACTTTTATAATTGGTTTTGTAAGGAGCCTAAAGCAGGAAATTGTTTTTGAAAAGCTAGTCTCTCTCTCTCTCTCTCTCTCACACACACACACACACACACCCACACCCACACACACACACTTCATCTCTCAGTAATACCCTCATTTCCTACCCAAGGCTAACCGATTTGTCTGACTCAAAACATCCTCTAAAGCTTGTTTAACCTTCAGACATACTCAGTGCAGGAACCGGTGTAAAGGGCGTGCCTCTGGCGGTTTCAGATGGCTTAAGAGAGACGAGGGTATACTGAACTACTTTGATGGTGTAGCCGTTTCCGTATACAAAGACGCGAATCTTACTTTTGTTTCGGCTATTTTTAGACGATTATATTCACTTAACCACTTTTTGTACTGTACTGGTGACGTAGGTTAATTATATGATGGCTATATTTAACCGATATTTTGCAGCTTAAGAAGGATCTGAGGTAGTAAAATGGATTAAGTGAGATAGTTCGAAGCCTGTTATTTGCTACTTTGTTTTATCTGAAAGGAATGGTCTATAAGTCTAATAGTAGCTAGAATAAAGTTAACCCCTTCAGCACCATGACGTCTTTTACCTTTGATGTTGGCTAAATGTAGACGATTGTATGCAGTTTAAGAAGGACCTGTGTTATTAAAAGGGTTAATAGAGACTGTATGTACCCATTTGAGTCGTAGAGGTAGATTATAAACTAAAGAAAATCGTCTAATGGTAACCAGAATATGAATAAAATTACGTAATGTTGGTGAAGGGGTTAAAAGACGTCACCTGTACAGAAGGGGCTAAACAAGGAAAGTTGGGAATCAAGAGGATATATAATCGAAATATGTTAGTCCTTGGATTCATACAGGGCCTTCCAAAGCTGGCTAATATCGTCTATTGTTAATCAGAATACATTTTAGAAAGCACCCTTGTCTACAGAAAGGGTTAAACAACATATCTTAACCCCTTCAGTGTACACCCAAGGACAAAAGCGGCGACCCCCCTTCATAACGTCAAATTAGTATCCCTCTCTTGCACCAGGGTTAGAAAACCTTTAAGGGGAGATTTTCACTGAACGTTTTTTTTTCTTTTTTGTGGACCCCATTCTCCCTCATGTTTAGCCTCATTGGTTTTAATATATCAAGATGCTCGCCCCATTAGTTTGGCAATTTTAAGACCTTTCGCCCTATATCTTTCAATTTTAAGACCTTTCGTTCCGTTTGGATGTCAATTTATCCTGGCAAGCGATAGCGAACCTGTAATTTAGGAGAAGTTTTTTACCGAAAAATGTACAAATATATCTCGAAGGGGGGTCTTGGGGGTATTATTTTTAACTTGATGGAGGTCTAGGGAACAAACTACAAATCTCCCTTTAATCTGTGTATTGAGCCTATGGTTAACTCAATTACTAGCGAGGTTCAAGGTGCTAGGGGCCCACCTCCCCTGGCTAGTCGGAATTTGTTGTGTCACACCCAAATATGGGATTCCCGGTAGGATCACATGCTTTAATTAATTTTATTAGTGTTTGAAGTGAAATGAATATAATTTGATTTCTTATAGGCTATTTGCCGTAACTCATTTATGTGTGTTTTTTTAGAAGGGCATTAAATTACGCCTATAATAAGCCTTTCTCGATTGATTTTCATGGATCTAGGTTCGCCCGCATTCCACTAGGGGATTTTCCCCTCAATAAATAATATGTTTTCGAATATGTTAACTTACAGATTCGTGGAACAAACACCGGCAACACCAACAGCAAAATATAAAATTGATACTTAATGTTCTACGTGCATATCTCTCTCTCTAGCTCCCCCCCCCCCCCCCAACCCTCTCTCTCTCTCTCTCACTCATTCTGCTCGGCGGCCTTTTTTCCTAGCTTTATTTCATGCCGACACTTGGTCGGAGGGAATGGTTGGGTGGGGAGAGAGCCTTCTGCTTTGCTATTCTTGCTTTCCACTTAGTAGCAAATTTTGTTAAAATTAAGTCCGGACTGCTTAGTAGGGCCCGCAGGTCTGTATGTGCAGTCTGTGTATCTATGTAATTCTATGTATATATCTCCTAATTAGTTCCAGGCCTTCATCATTATATACCACATATTGTTGCAGCATTATGCTACCGTCAATTACACTAGGTATACATTTTAAAACAGAACGTTGATTGTATTCATGGTACATGCTCATGTTTCTCTGTTGTTGTCCTTGTGTTGTGATCAAAGTGCAACACATACTGCTGCTTCATAATGAATTTCGTGGACTAATCTTGTCATAAGATAAAATATTGAATCCACGGACTGCCACATGTGTGTGTTAAATTTCATTAATCGATTTTAGGAGTAGAGTTGGTTGTTGGATAGAACATAATAATTGATATTGGTTCAGGAGTAATTTATCGAGAGGACTTCCCTAGTGGTTAAGGCCCCATTAATTGCTCTTTCCATTCACATATGCATAGCCTACGTGAGTTGCAGTTGGGATGTGTGTACATGCTTAGATTGATATGCAGGATTCGAAGTTGCATAATAAATCGTAGGCAGTGTCCACCATTCTTTAACTGTTTTCGTGGCGCAATGCATAAGGTGTTGATTTTCGGTGTGACCGTCCTGGGTTCGAATCCACGGACTGCCACATGTGTGTGTTAAATTTCATTAATCGATTTTAGGAGTAGAGTTGGTTGTTGGATAGAACATAATAATTACTGACTACTATTAGACGATTTGATTAAGCTTAACAAGGGTATTTGGGGTTGAATGGTATAATTGAAAGATATTTGCTATAGGTCCTTCATAAGCTTAATAAAATCGCCTAATGTGTGCCTGAATAATACCGAATTATGATACATTGCATACTGAAGAGGTTAGAATTCAAGATAGAATTTATAGTTTTCCCACAAAACTATGTAAGTTACTTGAGCTAAGGAAAGAAGATATTACACCCTGTCAATAATTATCTCTTGAGTATAAGCCTAATCGCGAAGGGCCTTCACAAACATTTTCTTAGGCAGAATTAACACCAAGTAATGATATGGTAGTGAATGGTATTTAATATATACAGTTAATAGATCGGGTTACTTTGTGTATGTATATGAAGGAGACAAAAGGCAATGCTGCCTGTATCAAGTGTCTCCTCCAAAGTTGAATGAGAGATAGTCGCCATTTCAAACTTTTTTTGAGGGGAGCGTATTATTAAGAGTGTGGTGTGCCCCAGGAACTGTGGTTGTCACCTATACAGCGCCCCTATTACATTAATAACACAACACAATTATAGCCCTGGTGGATGACCTTGAAAATAATTGGTATTTAACGGGCTTTGCATTATATTTGATCTGGGCAGCCGCACTTGTTTTGTTGGCAAGATGAGTCAGTTTTAAGTAATTTATAATTCTGTCTCTGGCAAGGATTCTAAACGTAGGATGCTGGAATTAATTAATAGTCTCGTCTTTTACAGATAAACTTATCCTTCTCGGTACACTATAACGCCTTTCTTGTTTTTGTTTTGGCTAACATTTAGTTTTCTTAATTCTGTTTAGGAAGAATATTTTGAAGTTTCGGGGAGTTAACTGAGATAGTTAGCACCCTATTTGATTCATAAAGATGCTTCTTAAGCACTCCATAATTGTATAATACTAGCCAAAATATACCAAAATATATTATTAAAAATGAAATTACCGTTTACTGGGTTAACTGTTTAAAAACAAGGTGACACAAAAATGTAATGAAATATTCGTTCCTACCTTAAAAATCTATAATAATCATTAACTTGATTTAACCTGGGTTACTGCAGACTATTATCATAATAGTATTGCAAGGGTCATCAAATAACTCAAAATAGTTGTAACATTAATATATATATCTTTGAACTCTAGAAAATATATGTGTATATTATTACCAGATATATTTAATGTTATGTATTCATACCATCTGGGCATTTTCGCATTGTTAAGTTTTTTTTTTTCAGTGTTTGGTTATACTAGTTTTATTAAATTTTGGTTGGCTAAGAACTTAAATAAATTTCAGATAACATTTGGAAATGAGAATATTATACATGCTTCACCTGCAACTTAGATAACACATTTCAGATAACATTTGGAAATGAGAATATTATACATGCTTCACCTGCAACTTAGATAACACATTTCAGATAACATTTGGAAATGAGAATATTATACATGCTTCACCTGCAACTTAGATAACACATTTCAGATAACATTTGGAAATGAGAATAGTATACATGCTTCACCTGCATATTAGATAACACATTTCTTATAAATGCCCCATCTTCCTTATCATTAGTTTATTTAAATAACATTGATATAAAATATTAAAAGGAAGAAACAATGTCATCTGATACATGAATAAAAGTAGGCCTCAACAAGCTGCCTACAAATAATAATTTACTGTACATATGGTAGTGTTAGGAATAATATACTGTTCATACAGTGCAACTAAAGAATATTTATTTTGATAAAGTATTCGATATCTTTAAATAATCGATTGTAATACAACTTATAATGGAAAAAAGTGCAATCAACAGCGTGGCCGAAGAGTTTAATGTGCTGAAATGAAGACGATCACCGCATTATGTTCATAGACATTTACTCTACTATGTGTATTCCTCTTATATTTGCCATCCACAACAAGAAAAAAGATGTTTGTATCCAATGTTTCTATAGCATCAACTACCTGTCCGCAACTCAATATCGAGCCATCAATCAAATTAATTGAACAACAACAATATAATGTCTGGCATGTAGTTGGTGTGAAGGCGCCTATTGACGAAGGTAAGCTCATGTGAATAATTTGTTTAGCGAACAGGTTAAAATGGTGGCAAAATGGTCGCTTGCCATTAGCAGCTTATTTTTTCAGCGATACTGGACTGACCGCTTCAAATATTAAGCTTTATTAGAAATTCCTTTTCTTATAAAAATATATTCCAACTAGTGTTCGATATCAGTGTAAATGCAGATCCGAAATTCGGCCAGAAATCAAGGAAACTACTACATAAAAGTATTCGGGGGTCTGTGCCTTGACACTATAACCCTATTATGTCAGCAGATCAGGTGGTACATTGTAATGCTGTACGTAGTTCACTAACATTGAAATTGCTTGATTTTCATTGTTTTGTTGATGTAACAGAACACACCAATATTGTTTTATTATCTCAACAAAGCTCTAATAGAAAACTTAGAGGGACTTCTTTAGTAAATGTCAGTATTGGAGGGAGAGAGAGAGAGAGAGGTGAGCAGGGTTTATTTTTGTTTACTTGTGTTCAGTTTACGAATCAAAGTTACATTATTGTAGCGATAAACATGCAGCTATATCTTCCCAGCCCATAAGTAACGTCATACAATTACTTGATTATTTAAGCTGTCAAAATAACTCCGAAAAACTGAGGTATCACTGTATGGCGTACAGTTGGCCACATAAGTTTTGTTCGTCTCTGTGATCTTATGCATGGAAATATGATGACCATGATTAAATTACGAGTGTAGTTTCTTATGCAGTGGTTAAGTCATCTGATTAGTCAACTGATAATTAGAAGAAACCACACTACCAATTCATTCAAATGTTTTCACTTTCATACACATATCACAATGAGGAACTGAACTTATGTGGCCAACTGCACACATTTAAGTGCCATTGCGCTCAGGAAACGGTAATATGAAGCGTATTAATTAAATTTAACCTGGGTACTACAGTGTTATTAACGTAGAGTATGCCATTGGTCACCAACATTTCTCAATTACCAATGGCCGGTGTATCATATTGTTTGTTCGAATAGTGTAAAGACACTTTTTGGATGCATTGTACCTTACACCACGATCATGGTGAATAACATGAAGCGTAATTAAATACATTTTGTGTATGAAAAAAAAAACAAAAAAAAACATGGCAGGGGAAAGCACGATGAAGGTTAAATGATTTCATATCATGATAAATTTGTAAACTTTTCATCTTGAATGGTTGTGAAACAAATTTAGAGTAGGAAGTGTATTCTGTACTGGTATATAATATATTAAGTGAATGTTATACAAGTGAAACGGCTCCAACTTAAGTTAGTTTTCTTTCAGGATTTGCAGAAGCAACTACTGACCTTCCGAGGAACAGCTGAAACGTAGCAACACACTTTCTGTGGTGAGTAGCAAAGGTCTCAGTACTATACTCTGGAAAGTCCAACAATTCAGTTGACTTTACGACGATGTAATCAGTCTTTTGTGCACTGCAAATGATAAATAACCATGGCTAGTGTTGGAAATTTAGATGCCTTTAATAGTGTGATAAACGAGAAAAGACAAATATGAATTCCGGAGGAAGATTATCGTGAAATAACTAGCCATATTATAATGGGGAAATGCGAAGATAATGACTGAAATCACACAAGCGTTTTCCCTGTGGCTTGTACCAGCAACTCTGAATTGATTGATTTTGATATATGCTATTAAAATAGAGTTCCTTCTTCTATGACCATCCATATAGCAAAATAGTCTCATAATGGTGGCAGTATATATTTCTAACGATATTGTCTGACAGGTTAGGAAAGAGGTATCCTGACCAGGATTCGAACCCACTCATCCTAGGCATATGTGGGAGAGTTGGGCAACTTAACCACTCGGCCATGATATAACCTGGTTCTTCAAATATGAACTAAGGTTGCTTCCCTTTTATCCGCTCATGGCCGAGTGGTTACGGTGCCCAACTCTCCCACATATACCTGGGGTGAGTGGTTTCGAATCCTGGTCAGGATACCTCTCTGCCAACCTGTCCGACATTATTAATAGATATTTGTCATTGCGAGAGGTTTCGTAATAGTACCTGGACGATTAAAGTCGTATCACTTAGCCGAGTTGGCGGGGGGAGGGTAATGTGTAAAATAGTCATGGTTGAAGTCTAAACAACTCGCCACGTGTATGAACAACGTCCTCCACGAGACTATAACCTGATTCTTCAAATAAGAACTAAGGTTGTTTCCCTTATATCCGCCCATGGCCGAGTGGTTACGGTGCCCAACTCTCCCACATATACCTGGAGTGGTTACGGTGCCCAACTCTCCCACATATACCTGGAGTGGTTACGGTGCCCAACTCTCCCACATATACCTGGAGTGAGTGGGTTCCAAGTATAAATGTGTACATCAAAAGTTATCAGAAGAAGATCTCGTGTTGATCCACCTTGAGCGAGGAAATAGATATTTTTTTTTATGGGTACCCGGTAATAAACATGATAATAGAGAAACATGTTTTATACAGCTTGAATACTGATTGAAGGTAGAGTAGCGCAATCAATAATCAGAAACTTAGAAGTAATAAATATGTTAAATCAAACAACAATACCAATAGTAGTGATGACTGTTAAGGTAAGAAAAACTGTACGTTATAAACAAAAATATACATGACTATTGTTATTGCAGAGAAAAAAAAAGGAAAACTAATATACAACACGCAGCTGGGGGAAAAGAGAACTCGAAAAAGAAACAGGAATGAAGAAGGAGATTGGAAGCGAATGAAGATTGAAAGTAATGTGTAGCAAGCCATTCCCAAGAAAATAGAATGTCACGAGCTGGGAGAGAGACGCGAAAATGAGATGGATGAGGTGCAAAACGTAAGAAGAGGAGAGAAAGACAGTGAGAGTGAGGAGCGATTGAGAGAGAGAGAGAGAGAGAGATAGAGAGAGAGAGAGAGAGAGAGAGAGTGGGGGAGAAAGATAGACTATAGATGGTAAGAAAAATATAGCTAAGAACTCACGCAACATGTACAATTAACACAAGCTGGAAGGGCAGCCAAATGAATAATTACGCAAAAAATGAAGGAGCATGAAATTCTTCTTAATGCTTTCAAGATACGGTGATACTTTTCTAACTTTATACCTGTCTATTAGTAGACGATATTATTCACCTTATCAAGGAATTGTGTGATGATTGAGACAAATGTTGCCCAGTCATTTCCAGTGGGCCTTCCAAAACTAAATGTAATCGTCTACTGGTAGCCAGGTTGAGCTGTTAAATCGCGTTATAATCCCCAAGGAGAAAATGGCATGAGCATTATGAAGTGTTGACAATATGCAGTATATATAGTATTCATTCATAAACACACTAATACTATCATAGAATTATAGACACTGTGCACCCGTCAACAGAGAAAAATGGTACGAAGTTACTATTTATTATTCTAGTAGTATATTATACATCTGTCTTGGATTATCTCAAAATCAGTCTTTAAATCTCAAAAGTGTAGTTTAGCGCTGTATATTGTGCATCATATAGTTGATAATATTTCATGAGACAGTTCAATTATACATACCCTGGTAGCCTATTACCCTGAAGATGTCTTGAGAAAATAGACGAAACCTTGGTGTTCCATTGTTTAATTTTTCCTAGCAAGTTTTATTACATAATTTGATCACACATATTTGTGATTTAACCTCCATACATACCAATATAAGCATTGCTCTCTAAATATAACATACAGTAAATATGACAAATATTCAAAGTATATTGATATGGTTACGTTAAGAGCAGGGTTCGAACCCATAACATAAAGAAACATTCCACTAAAAACCACAAAACGAGGACTTATTATTAAAAAATTTAGCCACACAAAATGCGGAAAATATGACTATCATTTTCAGTCAAGAAGAAGTGGCATGTTAAACTTCCACAAAACTAGCGACTCTCTTTGTAGTCACTAAAACCTTGGTAGGTGAAAAATGTGGCAAGTTCATAAAATATCAGTTGATATCAAATGGCTGTTTTAGCATAAAAACCCCAAAGTTATTCCTTTCTCATCACTCGTTCAAAATGAGTTATCTTTAGTTACTTTGACTTAGATTTATCCCAACAATCAAAAGAATAATATATTAGCATAAAGGTAAAATGTAAAGATTATGCAAAATAAAATTATAATTTATTTACATGATTAATTATACACAAAAGTTCATTCTAGTGAAAATATCAAAGTGAGAAACATTGAAGTGAAATAATAAAGACACTCTTAAGAAAAATAATACATAGTTATATAAATACCCTCCAAGAGAGTAAGTGAAAGCAATCAATAACATAGAAAAAATCCTAGGCGATACTTATTCAACTCATGGTTATTCTTTTACAAACTAACTCAGGGCAGGTCAGCTTCAGATGGTGGTGGAGAATACACTACCTGCCTCAAGTCAAGTCAAATTGAGTAGTGACAGGGGGTTAGGGGGAAGTGGGGATAGGACAAGAATTAGTTGGATGAAGTGAATTTTAGCAGGAGAAAAAGGTGTCCAGGCTTAACTGGAGCTGCCTGAGGGTTTTCCTGATTTAGCTGCTAAAGAGACTGGCCAGGGCAAGGTCGACAGGGGCGCGTTGGGGGTGACTCCTTGCTGGCTTGGGTATCACATGCCATGCCATTCCGACATGTCTGTTCGGGGGGGTGGGGGGGGGGTTGTGAGCCTCATGGATTTGATATGTTTTCGTCATGTGAGTCCTGCCTCACACAGAAAGTAGGCTTATATACCCTTAGCTCACCTGGCTCTGATACCAACCTCTCGAACTGCATTAATCATCAACTCATTATATGGCTTGCTGAATTAAAGTATTACTTTTACCAAGAACTCTATGATGTAATTTTGTAAACAATACTTATGATTAGAAAAGCCAAATACATTATTACCTACTTATATTCAATATCATTCGTACGTCAGGCAACGAAGAAGAGAAAGGGAATTGGAGGAAAAGGGGGGGGGGGGAATTTAGTAGGGGTAAGGGTGTAGGGGGATAGGGGGGGAGAATGGAATGTGGGGATTACTGGAAGAAACTAGGGGGGGGGGGGTGATGAGAGAACTGCCTGCACTACCACCACGCTCTGAATCGTACACTCTTGAACAAAATGATCTTCCTATATAAGATACTAAGCTGTCTACAGGTCGAATTAATTATACCAGGCTCATAACATTGCATACGATATTCAATCATAAATAATTAAAGATCGTACCCACCATAACAAGCACAATACCTCAATTACAACCAGTGACACTTGAATGACATAGAAATCCCTAACACCTCCCTCACAAAGAGATTTATAAGAGAAGTGAAACTAAATCTAAACCCTAATACAGTAATTTTAAACCTAATACCATTTACCAAACCATAAACCAAAACCAAAATCACATTAACAAATTTACAAATTATTGCTGGCAAAATAGCTCTAACAACTAAAATTGTTCTCATTCAGTTCCGGGACATGTCCGCGATAATAATGTTCTTTCTCTTTATGTGGTGAATTTCAAGGTTATATGGTTGCAATGCCAAGCACCACCTCATTAACCGCTGATTCAAGTTTTTCATTTAATACAAGAATTTCAAGGGGTTGTGATCAGTAAACACTTTCACGGGAAAATGTGTACCACTAAGATACACATTAAACTTATCCACTGCAAAGAGCAAGGCAAAACACTCTTTTTCAATAGTGCTGTAGTGTTTCTGATAAGGTTTGAGTTTACCGGATGCATAGCAAACTGGATGCAAAATCTCAGCATCAGTGTACTGTAACAAAACTGCTCCTACACCAACATCACTAGCATCCACCTGAATTATGAACGGCTTATGAAACTGAGGGGACTTCAGAATAGGTGCATTGACTAATAGGCAACGAATCTTTGTGAATGAAGTTTGGCATTCTGGGGTCCACACAAATTTTCTCTTGGGACTAATCAAGTCTGTTAGTGGGGCGAAGAGGTCAGCGAAGTTGGGTACAAACCGTCGATAGTACCCAGCCATACCCAAGAAGCGCATTACTGCCTTGCAGTCCTGGGGAAAAGGCAGTGTAGAAATGGCTTCGACTTTTGGCAGAAATAGGGCTGACTTCCCCTTCTCCTACCACGTGACCCAGAAAGCTTAGTTTGGCATGGCCGCACTCACTCTTGGCAAGGTTGACAGTGAGTCCCGCCCAGGCCAAGTTGGAGAAGAGATTCTGTAGCTGGTGAAGATGATCCTGCCAGGATTCACTGTAGACCACAATATCGTCGAGGTAGGACTGCACGCCCGAGAGGCCATCTGTCACCCGGTGGATCAGTCGCTGGAAGGTGGCGGGCGCATTCACCATACCGAAAGGCATGACGGTATATTGGAATAGCCCGTCTGGGGTGACAAATGCAGACACTCTCTTGGCCCTCTCCGATAGTTTTATCTGGTAGTAACCCTTCAGCAGGTCAATCTTCGAGATGTACTTCGTTCCTCCCAAACGGTCCAACAGGTCGTCGATTCGTGGCAGAGGGTAGCAGTCCTGCCGGGTGAGTTGGTTTACCCGGCGATAATCCGTGCACATCCTAAATGTGCCATCAGGTTTGTCCACGAGTTGGCATGGAGAGGCCCACTCGCTGTCGCTCCGTTCCACCAATTCATGGGCGAGTAGGAAATCCACTTCCTGTTGAAGTGCCGCACGCTTCTCTGGATTGGCGCGGTAGGGATGTTGTTTGATGGGAGTGGCCCCCTCCGTCAGGACAACATCATGTTCCACCAGGGGACACTGCTGGGGAACGTCACCAAACAGCTGTGGAAACTTGGAAAGCAGGTACTCCAAGTCTTCACCTTGGTCAGACAACAAGTGCTGGAATTTTAAATGGGGGTTCGTCAAGAAGTCCGAGTTTTGCAATTTGTTATCAAGAGGCAACTGGATGTCATTATGCTCCTTGATCTTTAAATCCTCTAGTTCACCTTCAAATTGTGATACAGATTCAAAGTTTAATACCTTATCTGGATCTCTGTAGTGATAGGCTTTCAGCAGGTTAACATGTACTAGTCTTTCTGACTTCCTACGATCAGGAGTTCTTAAAACATAATTCACCTTACTTGTTTTCTTAAGCACAACATATGGACCATGGTACTTGCTTTGTAGCGGCTTTTTAGGTATAGGCAGAAAGGCAAGCACTAAATCTCCTGGCTGAAATTATCTGACAACTGTAGTCTTATCATACTGCACTTTCATTTTATCTTGAGACTTCTCTAAATTATTCATAGCTAATTCTACTGAAGATCTCAGTCTAGATTTAAATTGATGCACTAAGTGAGAAGATGTTTATTAGAGTTAGCATTGATCCAAGTATCTTTTAACACTTTCAAATGACCTCTGACCTCATGACCAAAGACTAGGGAAAATTGTGAAAATCCTAGAGAATCTTGTACCCTGCTTCTTACAGCATACAACACAAAATGGATGCCCTCATCCCAGTCGGCATTGTTCTCTTCACAATATTTAGTGTGCATGGATTTGAGGGTCTGATGGAACCTCTCTAATGCCCCCTGGGGCTGTGGGTGACTGGCAGTGGAATGGTACTGGTGTACTCCCAACTCTTCCATGGTTTGCTTGAAGAGATGAGAAGTAAAGTTACTTCCCAAATCCGACTGTACCACACAGGGTATTTCATACTGGGTGAAAAATTTACTAAGCACCTTTACTACATTCTTTGATGTTATACGCCTCAAGGGGAACACTTCTGGATACCTAGTGGTGGAACACATGACAGTCAGCAAGTACTCATTCCCACTACGGGTTCTTGGCAAAGGTCCTACACAGTCAATTTTGATTTTACTGAACGGTTCATCCGTTACAGAGATTGGATTTAAAGGTGCAGGCTTGATGGGTTGGTTGGGTTTCCCAGCAAGTTGACACACATGACAAGTTTTACAGTAAGACTTAACGGATTGTTTCATCCTCGGCCAAAAGAAATCATTGAGAATTTTGTCATAGGTCTTGTTGACACCTAAATGTCCACCACTAAGGTCATGAGCAATGGAAATGATGTCAACTCTATACTTATGTGGCACGACTACTTGATGTACCTCTTGCCAGGGCTCATCAGCTGGCACATTGGGAGGTCTATTCTTGCGCATCAGGGTACCATTACTTATATAGAAGCATTGAGGATAGTTTCCTATATCTGACTTTTCCACAGCCCTATCAAAATATATTGCCAGTTCAGGGTCCTGTTTCTGAGCCTCTTTGAGAGTTTCAGAATCAATGGGAATCTTGATAATATCCTCTGACTCTACATCAGGAAATAGGGAGGAAGTGTCTAGGTCAACACTATCAGGTCAACTATGTCCTTCTTACTGTGGTGACCAGCCCCACTCCTAGTCACTACACAGGAGGGAAACAAATTGGGATACTGATTTTCTAATTGCTTAGTGTTGTTTTCAGAGGAAGGAGTGGAGGTAACAATGGGGTCTGGTATCACTTTGCCACCGGCGATATCGTTGCCCATCAAAAAGTTAATTCCTTCTACAGGTAGGGAATCTTGAATCCCAACAGTAAAGTAACCACTAGCTAACTCAGTTTTTAGATACACCCTAGCCAAAGGAACAACAAGACACACACTGACTCCCTGAATGAGTATACTCTGGCCCAGCAAACAGTCCTCAATACTGGGCACCAATCCTCTTACCAAGAGGCTATGAGAATCTCCTGTGTCTCTCAAAATATGAATGGGATAGTCAGTGGAAGCGTCAGTAGAGGAAACTGATCCTGTGGAAAGAAAAGGTTGGAACTGGTTAGAACAGCTAGGTGGTATACTAGTGAAAACCTGATTGTGAGAGCCATCAGAGTCAGAACAGGCAGTCAACAAAGGTGGAGTAGGAGGGGATACTGCTACTCTATTGGGATTAAGTACAAGGGAAGAGGCTAGGACAGCACTACTCTCTGGTTTACAGGTTTTCTCCTTTAATTTTAATTTGGGACACTCTCTAAGAAAATGTTCAGGTTGCTTACAGTAGGCACAAACTAAGGGTCCAGGAGGTTTAATGGAAGAAAGAGAAGTTTTGTTAAATTCCTTTTTATCAGATCCATTGCCCCCAGATGCTACCCTAGAAACTGGTTGGGAGACACCACCATAACCAAACCTACCAACAATAGAGTGGAAACCACCACCATCACGAAGACTAGCACCAGAATGTGGCCGGTTGCCAGGCCCTCTCTGTCCTGTCCTGAAATAAGAATCGCCATGAGTTAATCTGTAATTTTCAGCCAAAATAGCCGCCCTGTCTACAGATTGCACCTCTCTCTCTTGGAGGTAAAGTTTTAAGGGGAAGGGGACTTTGCGGAGAAATTCTTCAAGCGTAACTAGCTGGGACAACTGCTCAAAGATTGTCACTTTACTGGCTCAACCAACTCAGCAACTTTCGCTCTTTTTCCTTCACTAATTCTAGATAGGTTTGTTTTTCACCTTTCTTCATATCCCTGAAATATTGACGATGAGTTTCAGGAACCTGATTAAACACTGCTAAGACTGAGGTTTTAAGAGTTTCATAGGTCAAGGAATCAATGGGGAGATTGGTGTAAACCTGCTTGGCTTTACCTATGAAAGCAGTCTGGGCTAGAAATGCCCACTGATCATTTGGCCACTTGAGTTGGTTGGCTGCCTTCTCAAAAAGGATGAAGAAATTCTCCAGGTCAGTCTCATCAAAACTAGGGACAAATTTTAAACTATGACCCTTATCAGAAAATGGTCTATTTGCAACCGAATCCCTTTGATTCCGGTTTTCTCCAGCTTTTAACTTTAACATGTGCTCTTCATGCTCTCTCTCACGTTGTTTCTCCTCAACCTCACGCTGTTTTTGTTCATGCTCATGTTCAATCTCACGCTGTTTTTTTTGTTTCAAACTCATACTGTCTTTGTTCATGCTCATGTTCAATTTCATGCTGTTTATGTTCAAGCTCATGCCGTCTTTGTTCACGTTCATGTTCAATTTCACGCTGTCTCTGTTCTCTGTCAGATTTTGCATTCTCCAGATCTAATAGTTTCACTTTCATCCATGCATCACTACCTCCTTCCTCTGCACACAACTGATGGCTGCCTCTGACAAAACTTCAGTATTTACCAATTTCTCAATCACACACCTTCTAATTTCACCTTTGGTATTACTAGTTTTGTAAGGTACATCATACTCTGTGGCTAAGGCAATCCAGTCTACTTTTCTGAGCTTCGACACAGACAAGGTGCTCAAGGAGGGGTCAGCGACAAATTCACTAATTTTAAATTCCATGATTGAATGCTATGAACAATGGATGAACGAGAAAATGTATGACAAATTAGGATGAGTGAGAAACGCGAATAATTGGCATTAAAGAACGTAGAGGCTGACACAGCTCTCTCAACTCATAAACAGAACAAAACGAGATGGATGAAATGAGCATGCGATGTCCTAGCGAGGGACCTAATGTTTCACTAATGTTCTCAATTACTACCAAACGAGGGAAAGAAAGGAATCCTGGTCACGGCACCATGTTACGTTACGAGCGGGGTTCGAACCCATAACATAAAGAAACATTCCACTAAAAGCCACAAAACGAGGACTTATTATTTAGCCTCACAAAATGAGGAAAATATGACTCTCATTTTCAGTCAAGAAGAAGTGGCATGTTAAACTTCCACAAAACTAGCGACTCTCTTTGTAATCACTAAAACCTTGGTAGGTGAAAAATGTGGCAAGTTCATAAAATATCAGTTGATATCAAATGGCTGTTTTAGCCTAAAAACCCCAAAGTTATTCCTTTCTCATCACTCGTTCAAAATTAGTTATCTTTAGTTACTTTGACTTAGATTTATCCCAACAATCAAAAGAATAATATATTAGCATAAAGGTAAAATGTAAAGATTATGTAAAATAAAATTATAATTTATTTACATGATTAATTATACACAAAAGTTAATTCTAGTGAAAATATCAAAGTGAGAAACATTGAAGTGAAATAATAAAGACACTCTTAAGAAAAATAATACATAGTTATATAAATACCCTCCAAGAGAGTAAGTGAAATCAATCAATAAACATCGACAAAATCCTAGGCGATACTTATTCAACTCATGGTGATTCTTTTACAAACGAACTCAGGGCAGGTCAGCTTCAGATAGTGGTGGAGAATACACTACCTGCCTCACACAGAAAGTAGGCTTATATACCCTTAGCTCACCTGGCTCTGATACCAACCTCTCGAACTGCATTAATCATCAACTCATTATATGCTTGCTGAATTAAAGTATTACTTTTACCAAGAACTCTATGATATATCTTGTAAACAATACTTATGATTAGAAAAGCCAAATACATTATTACCTAGTTATAATCAATATCATTCGTACGTCAGGCAACGAAGGAGAGAAAGGGAGTTGGAGGAAAGGGGGGGGGGGGAATTGAGTAGGGGTAAGGGTGTAGGGGGATAGGGGGGAGAATGGAATGTGGGGATTACTTGAAGAAAAGGGGGGGGGGTGATGAGAGAACTGCCTGCACTACCACCACGCTCTGAATCGTACACTCTTGAACAAAAATATCTTCCTATATAAGATACTAAGCTGTCTACAGGTCGAATTAATTATACCAGGCTCATAACATTGCATACGATATTCAATCATACATAATTAACCCACTGAACCGCAGCGACGACAACGTGTCGTCGGCAATGTATTTAACGCTAAACCCCAGCGACGACAATGTGTCGTCAATATTAATTACTCCGGTCGTATGGCACCTAGAGGGCTCAGATTTGTATGGGAACTGTGTAAGTATCCCGCGCAACCTTGCCGATGGTTGAAAACTTTCAAAATCCAACCGCGTGCGCGTGAGCGTGCAAAAACATGTTTTTTGGGTGTTTTTGCCTTCAATATTTTACTCTTGTAAAATCGACTTTCGGGCGCACCGTAGGACCCATTTTTGTCATAGGGGATCGTTTTTTTGTGGTTTTTCCTTCATTCCTAACCCATTCGCTATTGTTTCTGGAAAAAAACAAAAAATCAAAACCTGCCGGTCCCTGGTGGTACATTTATTTATAACTAGCTGGGGCTCAGTGGGTTAAAGATCGTACCCACCATAACAAGCACAATACTTCAATTACAACCAGTGACACTTGAATGAAATAGAAATCCCTAACAATATGTCCATATTGACCCATTTTCATATTATTAAATGTATTATAGTGATAATCAACAAATTGCACGCAATACACAAATGCCTCATTCATTGATACCAAAGGAATACTACTTCTACTACTACTACTACTACTAGTAGTAGTAATTATAATAATCATAATATCAGTAATATTTATATTTGTATCAGTGATAGTAGTAGTAGTAGTAGTAGTAGTAGTAGTGGTAGTGGTACGACACCTATCATAATCTATTGACCACAACTGTGTAAATGTTAACACACTAACGAGTCACTACAAAGATATATTTCACATACAGTTATCATCAATGAACTTTAGTAAGCTTTAACATCAATAAACTAGCACAAGATATTCTACACTAATGGAACAAAGCGTATAATTAAGACTTGATACAGGAGCCAGAGTTTTCTTAAAGGCCTCTTGAGTGAGAGTCAAGATAATTAACCCAAACAAAGGCGGTAAGCAATTTGTATTCAAATCCGCTAGCATTGTTTCCATATTACACTCACACACACACACACACACACACACACACACACACACACACACACACATGTATGCGACGGTGGGTTTATGGTACTGCATATAATGAAATTATGCATGCTTACGTCTACTAATTTCTTTTGTTTAGCTTAAATAAATTTAACCAGATCAAACCACACCAAATCTACCTAACCTGACCTAACCTAAAACACTTTATTTTTAAGTATATCGATTATGTGTGTACACTCAAACTGTCAGCTCAAACTACTTCTACACATGAACCTACAAATGTCATTAAATGTGTACCTATTACTCCACCAATGCTTGTTCTCTCTCTCTCTCTCTCTCTCTCTCATATATATATATATATATGTACTGTATATAGCCACTGCCCCTGCAATGTCAGCCAACGTCACCAGACCATCAAGTCCGACACTATCAGTGCTCCTACCTTTTATCCCACCCACATCCAAGCTCCCAATGGAAGATCAAAGGGAAACATCAACAGAATGTCATAGTCTCCCATGCCCTCCACTACCAAAGAAACTGGGCTGGGAGGAAGCAGGAGTCACCTCTACCTGCCTCACCTGGCAGAAGGGCCCAAGTTCAACCCCATTATTAGGGTACCTGTAGTCTCTTTTCCCCAGAAATCCAACCCCAGCAGGAGGCACCAGAACAGGGTAGTGGCGAACATGCCGCGACTCTTCAGTAGCTTCCCAGCACCAGTGCTACGTCAGGCTGTAAGATCATCACTTTCTCACGATAATCTTGGCTCTCTGCTACAACAGGAAGACCACGAGTCGCTTCCTCAGGTCTCTCAAGGCTCGCTTCCTCAGGATATTGAAGCAGTATCGCTACCTCGGGTTAATGCAGCAGTATCGCTATCTCAGGATACTGAACCAGTGTTGCTACCTCAGAACACTGCATACCTACTTGCTAGTCAAGGAAGCAGTGCATATTTATACGCTCGTAAAAGTGGCTCCTTCGCTGAGACCACCCCCAGCCCAGCAGAGGAAGTCCGAGAAACAGGCTACAACCCCAGAGGGAGAAAAAAACAAAGCCAGACCATGCCCAAGACTCCAGGAAGAACTATCTTTCCGGGATACAGGAATATAGTACATTACAGCTATTTGTATGTTCTCTATTTCGGAGATCCCTTCTTAACTATTAAATTAAACAATAGAAGATAGATATATAGATAGATACATATATAGATAGATAGATACATACTGTAGATGCATAAATAAATAGATAGATAGATAGATAGATAGATAGATAGACAGAAATATATAGTGACCTATATACAAATACACTCCAATAAGTAAAGGCCCTTGGCCTGGTCTACATTGTAACTAGTTTGTAAATAAATAATGTTTGTGAACTGTGATTCTGCCGGTCGTCCATATCCTTTTTTTTAGTATGCTAACCCTCTGTTCATACCATAACAAACTCGAGTTATTTTTTTAATTTTTTTTTCTGTGAATGAGGGAGACAAAAGTCATAACTGCCTGCAGCGAGTGCCTCCCCCAGATTTCAAAGAGTGACAGGGCCGAAATCAAGGGACGTTCGAGCTAAAATGCCTGGACACACGGAGTTTGAAGCAATTTAAGTCATAGGAAGAGGGAAAGACTGATTCTGGGAGAGAGTTCCAGAGCTCAGCAGTTAAATAGAAGAAAGTCTGAGAATAGCATTTCACTCTTGGGTTGGAGAGTTGCACAAAGTAGGGGTGGGATTGTGTTGCAAGGCGGGTACTACGTACCCTATGTAGAGGAGGTGGTATACACTGGGAAAGCTCCGAGGAACACTGATTATTGTAGTAGAGATAAAATAGTGAGAGAGATGCAACATTGCAGCGAAGAGAGAGAGATTGCAGAGAGTTAGTGAGTGGACGGGAGTTAATGATACGAAAGGCTTTCCTTTCTACTTTATCTAGGAGTGCGGTGTGAGAGGCTCCTCCCCACACATGTGAACAATACTCAATACAAGGACGCACTGTGCCCCTGTACAGAGTAAGAAGCTGCGCAGGGGTAAAGAACCCCTTGAGGCGGTTGAGCACACCCAGCTTCTGGAAGGCTGCCTTAGCGAGACTGGTAATATGGTATTTCCAAGTGAGAGCATAAGAAAAAGAGAAACCGAGAACATTGAGGGAAGATGAAGGGTTGATTTTTGTATTGTTGAAGAATAAGGGATAGTCTTCTGGAGGCTCCTGACGGGTAGTGAGATGGATAAATTGAGTTTTGGAAGCATTAAATGTAACAAGGTTTTCTCTACCCCAATTGGAAATAGTAGCTAGATCAGAAGATAAGCATTTTATGGCTTCATTATGTTTACTTTTGAGGGAATGCTGGCTGGGGCGTTCTGGAAAACTAATTGAGTGGTGTAAAGTAGAGTCGTCTGCATATTGTTACGTCCTGGGATATATAAACACTGGGCTCTTTCTATGGGACTAGGTATGCGGCAACAAGCAACAACGGAAAACGCTAGATCCAACCCTTATCTATAAACCCAGGCAACAAACCACCCTAAACCATCAAGAGTCCTGCCTGGACAACAAGGTATCCTATGACTCGGTTACAGGGTGCACGCACTATAGAATGCTGATAGTCAAGCAGGCTATATAAAAGATCACACAATTAAGTTGACTTAAAGCTTCAAGGAAAAGATAGATAACGGAATTAAATTGCAGAAACAATTTAGTAACAAACTAGAAGAAAGTACATTTAACGTTACGTTAATTAATATAACTAATCACCCCTGCGTGAAAGAAGGTGAAAGCAAACAGTCCTCAAAACATCGTACAGGTAGACAAGATGCGGGTTTCTAAACTGCATGCGGCTACTGTAGGATCTGATGCTTAGCAAAGAAAGTACGTTACGGATTTAGAGAACTCTTAACTCATAAGCAGGAATAAATACTAGTGATAGGCCATACAGTGTATAATCTATCTATCTATCTATCTATATGCTCAGGCCCAATCCCCATTTTGGGGGTAGCCGACTCAAGACAGAGCAAGAACAGGGAAAACACAACAACATAAAACAAAAAATAAACACAGATAAAAAACACAAACTCACACACATCCAGGTCACCCAGGAGAAGACCCAGAGACAAGGGTTACCAAGGTTGCTCCAGCACTCCCCCGGCCCCTGACCACCCGGAGAGGTTCCGATCTCGGCAGGCAGACATGCAGCGGAGCCAAAGCCACAAGCCCTCCCACCACACTTCCAGGCACACCCTTCATATTAATCGTCTCCCCGGGCCAGGCGCCTGATGGACTATTATCTAGTCCAACTTGCGCCCGACCCCTTACTCCAAATGACCATGTGTTCACTCAACTATTCACAAGCATTCTCCATTCACTCCTGTCCACCACCACTTCCCCTGCCTGATCTATAGTCATTCCTCTATCATCCAAAGCCTTTCTTACACAGTCTCTCCATCTCAATGGGGGTCTTCCTGCCCTTCTATCTCCCCCCTTGTACCTGACTCGCATATTCTCTTTGTAAGCCTTTCATCTCCCATTCGTTCAACATGACCATACCAGCTCAGCACCCTTCTGTCCACTCTGGCTGACAAATGTTCCTGCTGCCCCACTCTCCTACGTATCTCTTCATTCCTCAATCTGTCTCTACGAGTAACTCCACACCTACTCCTCAAGCAGCTCATCTCCATCACATCCAGCCCTCTTTTCTCCTTTTTCTTCAGAGCCCATGTCTCAGCCCCATACATCACTGTTGGCACAACAATTCCTTGATACAGATACAGTGTATAATGGCATAGGTATAATTAAATATAGGCAGCAACTCGCAACATAACCACATACAGGTATGCTTCTCACTCTTAGTCAGGCAAGCCTGCTCGGACAGAGTCTCTAAGCCACACCCTGACTCACAATGCTCACAAAAACGGTAAACTGTGGCACAATAACAAGCATACAGAAATAATAAACCCCTAGCTGTTAATCTGCCAGGCGGCAGAGGTCTAGCCGGAAGGATATAGGCTTCAGATACCCGGGCTGAGCCACCTGCTCTAGCCTAGGGACGTTCCCAAGTCTGTGCGCCAAATTACTCTAATTGAAAGGGTGCTCTCTTGAGAGACTCAGATCGCAAGTATCTGACTCTCTCCTGGCGACCCTAAAGCAAAAGCAAGACGTGCTAGCGCAGTGCTGAGTGGACTAGGCAAGGGCTCTCACACAACACAACACTAGACACACAGGGACACAGACAAGAAAATGCCCCCAGACTCCCACGGGTATCCTAGTAAAGTCGTGCGGGTCCACAGGACTCGCACCAGCAGACTTTACTTAAAGGATCGCAAAAAGCCTCCCCTCCGGTCTAGCCCCTGCTAACCTGACACAAGAACACACTAGCAAGCATGAAACCACCAAATATGAGACAACAAAAAAGCTTCCTAGGTCTCATTAACAATTACGTCTCTGCATAAGGCCCTAAATCCTATCTAGTTATCTGAGAGCTCGTCGTTAATACAATAATAGATATAAGGTCTATCAAGGGGATGGGATAATTAAATAGACTGGTGAAGTAGTGGAAAGAAGGTATACAAAGTAAGAGAGAAAGTTTCTAAGTGGGGTTGAGAGGGATAGATATCAAGGGGGTCCGAAGGGTACGACAGTGAGGTGAGCTCTGAGTCTTGAATCTGTCTGGACCCCACCCTAGGCATACAAAATACATCCCAGGCTTGGCAACACTCAACACAGTTGCCGGGTCAAAATCGTCTACCCCGTGCGTGAGTCGAAACTAAGCCTAATGTTGAAATCGGATGCATATGGCAACGCTTCAGGCTTGTCCCAAGCTAGACTCTCCGCGCGAAGCAACGTCCCCCAGCCGGTCTCTCTCTCCCGCTCGTCTCCTCCCACTCTCACTAGACTTACATCTTATATATTATAATGAAACAATCAACTATCGAGAATAAAATATACTAAGATGCGTTGGTTAAGAATGAGGGCAGCTACAAGCTGTGAAAGAACATAAGAATATCCCAGACATTAGTTACGTTGTCGTAGGATATATACTAAGGAAAAGCCTGCCGGCCGGCTGCCGCCAGCCGGTTTCTAAACGGCTGGGCAGCCGACGCGCGCGCACGCCCGCACGTGGCTACTATGCAGAAGCGTCACAATATGAATGGATGGGACTAGATGTACAGTTGAGAAGATCATTTATGAAAATTAGAAAGAAAATAGGAGATAGGACAGAACTCTGAGGAACACAGGAGTTGATAGGATGAGGAAATGAGCTATGGCTGTCCACAACCGCAGCTATAGAATGGCCAGAAAGGAAATTAGAGACAAAGGCACAGATGGAGGGACAGAAACCGAAGGAGGGCAATTTGGAAATTAAAGATGTGTGCCAGACTCTATCGAAGGCCTTCGATATGTCTAGTTCAACAAAAAAAGTCTCACCGAAGTCCCGAAAGTTGGATGACCAAGAGTTAGTAAGATATGAAAGAAGATCACCAGTAGAGCGACCCTTAAGGAAGCCATACTGGCGATCTGAGAGCAGATTATGAGAAGAGAAATGTTTAAGAAATTTGGAAGCGCGAATAGTTTCAAAAACTTTAGAGATACAAGAGATGAGAGCAATTGGACGATAGTTGGAGGGTTGAGAGCGGTCACCCTTCTTTGGGACAGGTTGAATGGGAGCAAACTTCCAGCAAGAAGGAAAGACGTTAGAGGAGAGACAGAGACGAAAGAGTTTGCCTAGGCAGGGGGTCAGCACGGAAGCACAGTTTTTAAGTACAACAGGAGGAACACCGTCCGGACCTTACGCCTTCTTAGTATTAAGCCCAGAGAGGGTAGAAAGTACATCTTTAGAAGAGATTAGGATATTAGGCATAAGTAGGAGAGAGTGGGGGTGGAGAGGGAGGAATAGCACCAGAATCATCCAAGGTAGAGTTTCTGGCAAAAATTTTAGCAAAGAGTTCAGCTTGTCAGAGGAAGAAGTGATGATTTAAGAGGGGATGGTCTATTTTTCAGACCCCCATTTTCCATCATGTTTAGCCCCATTAGTTTCAGATGTTATGACGTTTGTTCCATTAGTTTGGTGATTTTACGACCTTTAACCCCGTTTCTATGTCAATATTAAGACCTTTCGTGCAATTTAGGTGTCGATTTTTTCCTGGCGAGCGATAGCGAGCCTGTAATATAATACTAAGCGGCCTCTGGCCGAGAAATTTGTCTATATAAAAATGTACAAAATTATCTTGAACGGGTGTCTTGGGGATGTTTTTCCGAGCTTGATGGACGTCTAGGGAGGAAACTAAAAAAATAATAGAAATATTAAATTATAAGTAAATTATTATATACGTCCATCCCCCTTATCAGTAATTTTAGTTTGAAAATTAGTTTAAGTGTATTGATATATCGTTGGAATGGGTAAGACCTTGATTTCCCAATTTCCCTATGGCATTCAATATTTGAGGACTAACTTCTCTCATATATGCTGGCTGTTAGAATATGGTTTCAGTCAGCTTAGGAAGGATATTTTGGAGTTGCATTGTTAAATTATATAGTGTGTACCCCATTCGATCCCTAGAGGCCATTTGTAAGCTGAATACAACCTTCTAATGATAGCCACAACACACTACAAAAGAGCGTCATGATACTGAAGGAGTTAATATTACACATAAATGCATTATGGTGATCAGTAAACCCCAACATTCCAGTCTTTGTACCAGGATCATGGCTTGTCAACTGTACATTCATGGCTAGGATTTATTAATTAAAGCACCTCCACAACTGAGACTTAAATTAATATATTAATACATACATTAAAGTATTCTACAATACATCTGATCATATCTTCACAGCAGAAGCTTAGCTCAGACATATTATGAAGGAAAACCTCATTGAAATATGAATTAATTGTGTCAAAAATATTCAACATGTTTTCTCATCACGAATGTGGTATATAAATTTGTCACACTGGTTGAGTTAGGCGTCTCTCTCACACTATGACCTCCTTCCCTCCCCGCCCCACCACACGCACACACACACACGCACACACTTACTCGTCAGGGTTAATATGCAATTCAAAGTTTTGCAATGCTGGTAAATAAAAACGTCAAATGGGAATTTTGTGTTCAGTTTTGGCTGGTTTCACTTCAAACTCACTTTGCTCTCTCTCTCTCTCTCTCTCTCTCTCTCTCTCTCTCTCTCTCTCTCTCTCTCTCTCTCTCTCTCTCTCTCTCTCTCTCTCTCTCTCAATATTAGGCCCTCTTTTTTATTGTTGTATGTTAATGATATACTAAATTGTTGTAGACAAATTACATTTATACTATACGCAGATGATAGTACGCTAAATGCTAGCCACCGTGACTTTGGCGTGCTAGTTAACAATATGAACAGAGAACATGGTAATGTATAAAATTGGATAGAGTGCAATAAACTAACCCTTAAAGTTGATAAAACAAATATAATAACATTTCACAGCAATAGGATCAGGCCTCTGCAAGTGGAACCATTGAGGATTGGACGATGCGCTCTGAAAGAGGTAGAACATGCTACATTTCTTGGCGTAGATGCAAAATTATCATAAACATCTCAAATAAAGTAGGTGTGCAGTTTTCGCATTACCAAAAAAATAAAATAAAAAAGGCATACGCAACTCTGCGACCTAGAATTCTGTAAATAGTATTGAATCTCTTACGTAAAATCGGTTCATATACAGTATACAGTATATATAGATATGTATACTTAATGTTTTTTTTATGCTCACAGCCGGACTTGAACCACCGACAGTCAAAACAACCCATACCACAGCGTGATAGAGGATACTTGTGTGTAGTGGATTAAAGCATGGACACTCGTCCTGACTGTTGGTGGTTCATGTCCGCCTGGGAGTATATATTATATAAAATTACATTTATGATCACATTGAATCTTAACCATTGGAATGTTTATCTATAATGTCAGCGTAACACTATTTTGTAGCATTTTGAATATGGTGTAATTCAAATTTAAAATATAAATAAGAAAGAAATAGTGACCATAATTTGTAACCTTCATCATTCTCCTTGACCTTTCAAAGAATAACAAAAACACAACATTTGGACAATCGTTGCATTGACCAACCAGATTTGCCAGCAAAACTTGGTGACGATACGTAACCCGTTCAGTACAGTTCTGTCGGGTTTATTTCATACTGGATATTAAGACGATTTTATTTAGTTTATGAAGGGCCTCCATAAAATTAGCAGGCTTTCAACTATCTTAATTAACCCTTTTTACTACCACAGATCCTTCATAAGCTCCACAAAATCGTCTAATTATAGCAAGTATACAACAATACAAAAGACGTCACCAGTACACAAAGGGTTAAGCAGTTTAGGAAGAGTTTAAAGAAAATCATTAACACTCTTCTTTTGTTCTTTGACCTTGACCGTTAACCTTAAGTATTATACTGTATACAGTATATATCTATCTATCTATCTATCTATCTATTGCCCGATGCCGTGATCCCCGAAGGGGTGGCCACGACCGAACCGCCTTCATGCACTTCTGTCCCCAGTCAGTCGACGCCCCTCCTCCCAACCAGCACCGCCTTCGTTCATATACTTCCTCACTCCATCCTTCCACCTCTCCTTCGGTCTACGTCTCCCTCTCTCTATATATATGTAGGATTGAAATATATGGTATTTAATTAAAATGCAACTAACAGTCGTCAGCTTATTAAAAATTGAGTATTTGTTTATGATGAAGGTTAACTTTTGACCTTGGCCTGTGACCTTGACCTTTATGTAGGATTATATTTTTGCTTGCTTTGATGTAACCCTAGAAAATCAAATAAGAGTGTAAAATTTAATTAAAGATCATCAGTTAGTTTCAGAGGTATTAAAGGAATAGTTGACTTTGACATTTGACCTTCATCTTGACCTTCATGATGTCTGAAAATTTAACATTTTAATTTTCCCTTAAAGCACAACTGTCTCAACGAATATTTTGAAGTTTACATGAATAGTAAAGACATTAGCATATTAACCTTATATTTGACGTTGACCTGTGACCTTGACCTATCATATGGAATTATGTTTATTCTTGTATGAACTTGGTCTAGGTATTCCGAATATGCATGTTTATGCCTAATGAGAATCTTACATTAAATAGGAAATACTAGTAAAAATCATATTTCGACCTTTAACCTTGACCTTTGACATTGATATTTGACCTTAGAATTTCTTATCAAGGAATTAGTTAGCTTAAGGGGACCGACCGGTTAATTACAAACTTCCAGGTCTTACTTTCAATTTAAATTAAATTTGGCACAGGTGTATATGACCATAAAACTAGATAAGAAAAAAAAAAAAAAAAAAAAAAAAATTGCGTTTTTCTTGCAATTTAGGTAAACAAAAATGTAAACCATAGCACTGCAGAAAATGATAAACTCCTACAGAAATCCCCATAGCACATGTTTTATGTGATCAAACAACTCACAAAAGGTGTATCTGTAGTTGCTATAAAAAACATTTTATATATTTTGTGTATTTGTTCGATTTAGGTGATTACGGATTCAGGCGAATATATTTATAGAAAATTACGACTTTGACGACATATATTGTGAAAAAAAAAATTACTAGAGTAAATGGGCTTTATATGCCTTGTAGTGTTTTTAATTACCTTTCCAATGGTATATACACCATTCCTATAGGTTCAATAATAACTGTACAATAACATCCGAAAGTGCGACAATATAGGTTCTGAGAAAAACAGGTGAAAGTCTAAGGTAATTAGGTGAACATTTTTACTTTAGTTTTTTAGCTTTACAATATTTTACGCAGGAACATGGCAGAGTAGAAGATAAAGCGTATGGGAGGTTGTAGAGTAGTTTACGCTCTTTCGATTTATATAGGTATGCTCCTCGTACGACCAATAGTTACTGAGCATGTTAATTTCAAAGTTCGCTATATAACGTTTTTAGAATTACAGGAAAAGTTTGGAAAACAAAAAAAAACTATTTCCATGGGTTTTCACTAATAACATTTCACTGGCTTATGAAGGGATGTTGACTCTTGTTGAGTAAACACCTATTGGTATTTTCAGGATTTCGAGTTTTTTAAGCCTAAATTAACCGGTCGGTCCCCTTAACAGCAATGTTCGTATTAACTAGCGTTATGAATACGATGTAATTTGTATAAAAACTTATTGATTACAAACAGTGATCATATACTGTTACCTTCACCTTTGACCTTTGACTTAAAATAAAATGCCTATATTTGGATGTTCGTCGCATTGACCAACTGAATATCCATGTATAATTTGGTGACAATACATTAAACAGTCTAGGAGGAGTTTAGGGAAAATGACAAATACTCTTATTTTGACCTTGACCTCTGGCCTTAACTATTACAATATTTATGTGAAATTTGATATATATGATATTTAAGTAATAATCTATAACACATAACAGTTTTCCAAAATTTGAGTAATCTTTTTTAATAAATAATAAAAGTTGACCTTTGACCTTCACCTGTGACCTTGACCTTTATGTAAGAGTACAGTTTTGTTTGCATTGACATTCCCCATGAAAATCAAATAAGCATGCCAAATTTCATTAAAACTCACCAATTAGTTTCATATATATTAATAGAATAGTTGACCTTGACCTGTGACCTTTATCTTGACCTTTATATGTCTCAACATTTAATATTTTCCTTTTCAATTAAAGTGCAACTGTCTCACCAAAATATGTGAAGTTTGCATGAAAAGTAAAGACAATAGCATATTGACCATTTATTTGACCTTTACCTGTGACCTTGACCTTTCACATGGAATGAATAGTTTCTTGCATGACCTTGGCCTACGTATTCCGAATATATTTGGTAAGCCTAGTGAGAATCTAACAGTATAAGAGATACTAATAAAAACTTATTTTGACCTTTGACCTTGACCTTTGACCTTACCCTTTAGAATATATATATTTAAAATTTCGGATATATAATATCAAGGTTACCAGTAACTTGTATAGTGAAAATGAAGACATTTGAATAAAAACTAAAAATATATAGTATAAGTTGACCTTTGACCTTGACCTGTGACGTTTACCTATATTTAAGAGTACCTTTTTTGTTTTCATTCAAATTGCCCAGGAAAATCAAATAAGCATGCCTAATGTCATTAAAACCCATCAGTTTGTTTTATGTATATTATTAGAATACTTGCCCTTGACCTTTGACCTTTATCTTGACCTTTATGGTAGTCTCAATTTTTTTTAATTTCCTTTTTATTTAAAGTGCAGCTATATCACCAAATGTGAAGTTTGCATGAAAAGTAAAGAAAATAGAATAGTGACCATATATTTGACCTTGACCTGTGACCTTGACCTTTCATATAGAATTGTATAATATCTTGTATGACCTTGGCCTAGGTATTCTGAATATACATGGTAAGCCTAGTGAGAATCTAACAGTTAGTATAAGAAATAGTAGTGAAACACTTGTTTTGACCTTTGACCTTGACTTTTGACCTTACTCTTTATAATATTTACCTAAAATTTTATCAATGCAATACTAAGGTTAGCAGTAACTTGTATAGTGAAAATGAAGACATTTGAGAAAAAACTAAAATATGAAATATTGACCTTATTTTTAACCTTGACCTTTGACCTTAACCTTTAGGTTAAATGGAACATTTCTCTTTGACTGACCTTCGCATTGAACAAATGAATATACTTGTGAAATTTGGTGAAAATCCATAGAACGGTCTAGGAGTTTCTGGACAGACAGACGGACGACGACGACGACGACGGACGACGACGGAGACATACAAGCTGACTGGTGGTGCACACTATACGGGTGGGATCTGTGTGCGCGATACCACTCTGCTGTGCAGAGTTGATAAACAAAATAGTTTCTAAATTAAATAAACAATGTGGTATTCTCTACCTCGTCAGAAATTCCTTAAACAGCGAGGCTTTACTTCAATTCTCCCTACCAGGAATTCACCGGAGACCTCTGGTGGATGCTTCCGAAGTAGCGCCAGAGCTACGTCTGTCGACATCAACAATACTCAATACCTAGGCTATGCAAAGCTTATCACGATTTCTTTCGATTATGCATGTTTTTACTATATACTAGATGACTACACTAAGTGCTTATATAGTATGGTAGTTGTGGGAATGTCCATATGTAGCAAGAAATGACTAAAGGCAAAATTATAAGTTTGATCAACTATCATAAAAAAGCGCGAACATATCTTCTTCCTTAAAGATATAAATATAAGTTATTTAATATTATGGATGACTTTAAAATATAATGAGCATCAAATAATAATATGCAATGACAGTAATTGTGTCGGCTATAGAAAGTACGACATATAGCTTTTAATTAAGAATTATTGATGGAGGGAGGGTGAAGAACTGCGGGATATCTCCATTTAAAGGGCCCAGGTCGCTTACTGTACTAAACAACGTGTCAGGCACGGCAACTCCAAGAATTTCTGGTAGGGTCAATTATACTACTCGCTCGTTTATCCGAACATGTTTTATTGTCATACTGTATGGGGCTCCACATAAAAAAACAAATTATAACCACTAGAAACTGCTCAGTAACGAACAATAAGAACAATTTCATATAAATCTAGGTATTTCCACACAAATTAATTATTTAGGAAAATGTAAGTGTTAAAACTCAACGATTTAGCTACATCTTGTTGTTCCCTATATATCTATAAATCTCTAAAAAAAAAAAAAAATCAAATAACATGTTCCATAGACGTGCGATCAGTGCATATAACTAAAGACACAACAATTTACTAGAAATACCAAGTATGTCATCCACTCAATCTCGGGGATCAATAAGATACAAGCGTGTTAAATTATGGAATAATATTCAACAGGAAATAAGAGAAAAAAACGAGTATAGGTGGCTTCAAGATCTCTCTAAAAAAATATTTTACTCGAACAATATGAACACTGAACCCAAGACATTTTATTATATGTATGAACTATAATGGTGTAGTTTTTCAGTTGACATACGGGAATATGTATAAAAATAAAAAATAGATATACATGTATATGTAACAAACATTGTAAGTGTTATATTATCGTGGTGCATAATCATATTTTGTATTGTGTTTGACCATGCGTTATTGCCCTTTTTCATAGGCATACTGTATATAAACGAATATCAGTCTGAATATATCTTGTATATTATGTTTGTGTATGTGTGTGTCGGTGTGTAGTTTCATGTTCTGCATAGTTGGTGCTTTGGTTTGTGCACATGGTTAACGATGATTGAGCGAAACAAAATGATTTGATTTATGCGCTTCAAGGTAAAGTGTCAATATACTTCAATGACGAATCAAAATACTTTAATATAGGCATAGACTACAGTAGATCTGGACTGGACACGAAAATGGAACTTTGCAGTAAGGGACCCAAAATCGGAGAACGAACCCCCAAGTTCGAATCTCGAAACCGCGAAAATATCACATATTCGTGTTTTCGAAGTTCGAACTTGGGGGTTCGTTCTCCGATTTTGGGTCCCTTACTGTAAAGTTCCCTTTTCGTGTCCAGTACTGTAGTCTATGATATAGGATATACAGCTTATTACTGCAGCACGTGACTAAACAGTGCACGTGCGTGTATGGATGTGTTCGAGTGAGTGGGTGAGTATGTGTTTCAGTATGCATGAATAATTGTAATAAAGGCATACTTTATATGTGCTACAAGACTGCACGTGAACCATTGGTAAATAGTTACACTGTCCAGCGGGGGTTGATTGTCTACCACTCGTCGCAGAAATATAAAATGTAATAAAATATATCAAACTTCATTCCGACAACCTTTCGTTCAGTTCTTAACATTTAAATCATGTGGATCTTGTAATTTGTAGTACAATGTATTGTCTGCTGTTGTTTGGTGTGTGTGGGTGTGTGTGTGTATGTGTGATTGTGTATGTATTTAAATTACCTACCACGTGGATATGAAATTGCGTGTGCAGCTTTTTGGGAAGTTATAACCGTTATATTTGTGTTTTTCTTGGTTTATGTTTTCGTTTCCTAATATTGTATCCAGGTGTTGGGTCCTTCCGAAATTGTTCTTATTAGGTAATGTATTGTTTTTATTTGCTTGAGTGTAAAGGAAAATAACAATTCTTGTAATTAACCCGTTATATAGTAACCAAACAGCTTAATATCGTACACCCATTTTTTCACGTTTTCTACAGTTATATGTCCGTTTGGAAGGGACATAAGTTTATCTGGAGGCTGTTGTACGTGGGGGGACGGGGAGTGTAAGAAATGCATTTAAATTTATAGAATCTATCTAGCCAAAAAATGTTATGTTATATGAGGAATACTCGAGGAAATATAACTAAGGTGCCTTTAGGGAGAGTTTGCCCTCAAAAGGTTCAGCCAGGTATATTGTAAAACATTTTTTGACTAAATAAAACTTTTCATTTTCACTTTCTCTCTCTCTCTCTCTCTCTCTCACTCTCTCTCTCTCTCTCTCTCTCTCTCTCTCATATATATATATACAGTATATATATATATATATATATATATATATATATATATATATATATAGGGGAGGTGTGGTAGAGTGGTCTTGCCACTGGACTGGTAATCCAATGGACGTGGTTTCGAATCCCAATGTGTCAATGGGAAGATATTATTGGGATGGAATTTGTGCTGTACCTAGTTTCAGTGCATTACAACAGCACACCGAAATGCCAAAACAAAAATACCCTCATTGTTCCCTGATTAAATAGCATTGTATGAATATTCCCATATTCAAAATATGCTACAGGGGGGCAATGCCTAGCGAGTTAATATCTCAATAGGTGGCGTTCTGAGAGTGATGGTCCGAGTCTGGGGAATGAGACTGTGAAGCGCAGAGCCAAAGCAGCTTCGGAGATGGAGTTGCTTCGAGCCGTGAATAGGTGCTTCGCATATCTCACTCCCTAAACTGGAACAAGACCTCACGGGCCTCACCGTGTTCACCGGTAGAGTGTGCAGGCTCTCAGCCTATGCCCGAGAGGGAAGTAGTTGGAATATAGAAGAAAAAAAGAAAAAAAACATATAGCCTAATATATATACAGTATATTGTCGTTTCCAACTGAACTCATAGCCTATTTCAGTTGAAAGTGTTGTATAATTCACATACCGGTAGCCTAGATGTTTGGGGGGGAGGGGTGGGGGGGTGCTTTGCTGTCTTTCTTTGTTCTTCCCTTCTTTCTTCTGTTGCCTCCGTGTGGAGCTTGTTGTCATCAGTGAGACGCCGTACTGTGAAACACTTGTGTTTTGCTAAGAGTGTAATTACTTTACTTTGTTTGACCCTGTTGGGGTTGTATAAGTTTATTATAAGTTGCAAAATGATGTCTTATATTTATTTGAGTATTTCTGTACTGTTAATGAGAGCCCAGGTGCCTGATATAATTGTGTAGTCTGGCGATGCTTGGAGCTCTCCTTTCCTTTCCCGACACTAGGCCAGGAGTCATGCACTCAGCCACTCACTCTTGAGACAGATCCTATACTGAGTACATGTGCTGTGTGGTCTGTCACAGGCTTGCCTTCTTGTTTCCCTTATTACCGCATATATTCTTTTGGTTTATGATTGTATAGTAGCAAGGCAAGTCTGGGGTCATCCTAATCTTATTTATTTTGTCTTAACCTTATTAGCTTGCATGTTAGAGTTTTCTGCATTTGTGTTAGTTAGGAGAATTGCATTACTGAAATTTTTAACTATTATCTTCGCACCAGTCTTCCATTTCTTTCCTTTATTCTACTGCATTGTGAATTATTATTGTATGTTTATATTGTGTATTATTGAGGTTGATATCTACAGTGGTTTGGTGACTGGCTTGTTTGGACCAGCTTTTTAACAGCCAACCCCAACCGACTGAGATATCAACCCTTGTGTCTCATGTGCAGGCTTGGCACAGAGTCTAATTGTTAGGCTACTGCTATTATCATTTGATATTTTCTTAACTCTCCACTTTTACCTTACACAGGGTTCGGTAACTCATATGAGTTACTAGTTTGTGGAAGTTTAACATACCACTTTTGACTTTAAGATAAGTCGTTCACACCACTGTTTTATTGAGTCTGAATACTAGATCTCTATTTTGTGGTTTCTTTTGTGGGATGTTTGTTAATGTTATGAGTTCAAACCCCGCCTGTAAACGTAACAGTACACATGAAACAGTTTGATTGATTTGATTTTCCAACGTTCCGGGTTACGCAGAACACATCTTGAGAGAGTGATGAAGAATTCCAGCTATTGTTTGTGCATCCCTCCCACCCTCTTTAGCCTAACGTTTTTATGGATCAACCACATTGTCAAACACAATAGTGTCAACAGATATATGAAAATGGTTACTAAAATGTCCATAATAATCATCACCATCATCATCTTCATAGAAAAAATAGTAATATATATGCCCTTATAAAAGTATATTGATATTGATAGCCCATCTCATGTATGGATCATGTATCATTATCAATGCAGTATACCTAACGATTATATATACCTTTTATGTATACATTTCATTTTGTACAGTACATATCCTCCACTCTCTCACACAATCCTAAAATTCGTTTCCTCTCGTTTCCTAATCAGACCGGTATATATAGTTTGTTTCGTATAGATCTCTTTCAAACTCTTAAAAAGCACCCCTAAGAGCCCCCTAAGAGATACATTTTTGCATTTTTTGGTAGAAACTCTCATAACTAACAAGGCTAAAAAAATATTTAGAAGGGTTCCAGAAAGAAAAACTCCCCTTAACTCTATAAACGGCTACAACGTGGTAGTGGTATCGATTACTTATTGATATGGGTTTTCAACTTGAAATAAAAAAAATAGAACAATGTTCACAATGTATTTTAGATTAACATTTCAACTATTATTCCTTTAAGATGACCCCAATTTGCATATTGGACCATGGACTTAGCTTAGGGGTACTTTCCAAACGTCTTACCTTTTATGTTTGTATCGGTTCAGTACTCTCTCTCTCTCTCTGACTGTAAGTATTCTCCAAACACCTTGATACTGTATAGGTAGAATCAAATGGCTCTGATGACTTGACACATTATCTAATGCTGGCTCTTGTTAAGGGGAGATGGGCTGGTTTTTAATGCCCCTTTCTCCCTCATGTTTAGAATATTAGTTTTGACATTCGGTCCATTAGTTTGGTGATTTTAAGACGTTATGCTCCATTTCTTTGTCAATTTTAAGACCTTTTGTGCCATTTAGGTATTGACTTTTACCTGGCGAGCGATAGCGAGCCTGTAATTTTAGAAGGACCTGGCCGAATATGTACACATTTATCTTGAAAGGGAGTCTAGGGGGTGTTATAATAAGCTTGATGGAGGTCTAGGGAGGAAACTAAGCAAATAATGAATAGATACATAACCAAGAAAATATATTATATACGCATGTTCTTATAGCTGAGTTCATAACTTGGACACAACATTCACAATCATAACAATATGAATCGAACAAAAGCATTACAAATCCAAAACTAACAGACAATTGAGCTAATCCCGCTTAACCCACCATTTCAATCAGGGTGCGTTAGTCCCCTGGGAATTAGATGGTTCTGCGTGAATCTATTATGGCTAATGATGAGAGGATGAGATGCAATTTCTGAGTTATGAATTTATGCAAAACATATTCATGGGAATATAAGAACATAAGAACATAAGAAAATGGGAGTCTGCAGAAAGCCGATTGGCTTAAGCAAGGCAGATCCCTGTCCCACACAACCCCAATTACAAAGCCCAATTATAGGCTGAACACTCTAATACCTTGAGGATCATCTTACCAAAACGGTTAGAGATTAACGCAGGATTACGGGGTCTGCAGAGCGCTGATTGGCCCAACCCTGCTGATCCCCCTTCACACCCAACCCTTCTCGTCCATATGCTTATCCAATTTTATCTTAAAGCTCCCTATCGTTTTTAATCCCACTATAGCATTTGGTAGTCCATTCCACCCATCTACAACTCTGTTACCAAACCAATATTTGCCTATATCTTTTCTGAAACGAAATTTATCTAATTTGAAACCATTGGTACGAGTTCTTTCGCTATCACTGAGCTTTAGTACATATTTTGTCATGTCCCCTTTGTTAATCCCACTAACCCACTTGAACACCTCTATCATATCCCCTCTAACTCTGTGTCTTTCTAACGAATGTAAGCCTAATTTCTTCAACCTTTCTTTATACGGAAGATTTCTAATAACTGTCTTCGTGGTGCGATGTATAGGGTGTTGATTTTCGGTGTGAGCATCCTGGGTTCGAGTCCACGGACTGCCACATGTGTTTGTAAATTTCATTAATCGATTTTAGGAGTATGGTTGGCTGTTGGAAGGAACATAATAATTGATATTGGTTCAGGAGTAATTTATCGAGAGGACTTCCCTAAGTGGTTAAGGCCCCATTAATTGCTCTTTCCATTCACATATGCATAGCCTACGTGAGTTGCAGTTGGGATGTGTGTACATGCTTAGATTGATATGCAGAATTCGAAGTTGCATAATAAATCGTAGGCAGTGTCCACCAACCTTTAACTGTCTTCGTGGTGCGATGTATAAGGTTGTGATTTTCGGTGTGAGCATCCTGGGTTCGAGTCCACGGACTGCCACATGTGTTTGTAAATTTCATTAATCGATTTTAGGAGTATGGTTGGTTGTTGGAAGGAACATAATAATTATGGATCATTTTTGTCATTCTACGCTGTACTCTCTCCAATGAATCTATGTCCATTCTGTAATAAGGACACCAAAATTGAACAGCATGATCCATATGGGGTCTCACTAATGACAAGTAAAGTTTTAAGATAACATCAGCAGTTCTGTTACTCACACTCCTAGAGATGAACCCGAGAATCCTGTTTGTCTTGTTTCGAACGCTTATACACTGTTGTCTAGGCTTCAAATCATTGCTAACAAAAACACCTAGATCTTTCTCACAATTCGAGTTTTCTAATTCCATATTAGCTAGTTTATATTTAACATTTGTATGCATCTTCCCTATCTTTAATACCTTGCATTTGTCAATGTTAAACTTCATCTGCCAATTTACTGACCATTCGTGCAAGGTATCTAGATCCCTTTGGAGGCACTCTATATCTCTATCTGAAATCAATTGTTCTCCCCATTTTTGGTATCGTCTGCAAATTTACTTATCCTACTAGTTATACATAAATCAAGGTCATTTATGTATATAACAAACAACAGAGGACCTAATACAGATCCCTGGGGGACACCACTTTTGACTGCTCCCCATTCTGATTCGTACCATTTATGCTGACTCTCTGCTTCCTACCAATTAGCCATGACCTAATCCATCCCAACAACGCCCCACCTATTCCATGCGCCTCAACCTTTCTCATCAATCTCTCATGGGGGGACTCTGTCGAAAGCTTTACTGAAATCTAAATATATTATATCATATTACTTGTCATTATCTACTGCTTCATATACCTCTGAGAAAAACTAAGCAAATTAGTAAGGCAAGAACGTCCCTAAGTGAATCCATGCTGAGAAGAATTTATTAAATTAAATGTATCTAAATGGTTTCTAATTTTACTAGCAATAATTGACTCTAGTAGCTTTCCTATGATTGATGTAAGACTAATGGGACGGTAATTGGATGCTATTGATTTGTCGCCTTTTTTGAAGATCGGAACTACGTTTGCAAGCTTCCAAGCTTCTGGAACTATACCTGTCTCCAATGACATGTTAAATAAAAATGTTAATGGGTAACTTAACTCATCCCTACATTCTTTTAATACTCTAGCATATATCTCATCAGGACCAGGCGATTTATGAGGTTTCTGTCTGTCAATTTTCTTAAGCACATCATTTCTACTTATAGTAATCGTACTTAACCTATTTTCTATACTATCGGTATATACCTTACGGACTTCTGGAAACTGTGCCAAATTTTCATTAGTGAAAACGGAAAGAAATTGACTATTTAATGTACTGCACATTTCTAAATCATTTTCTGTCATTTCTCCTATCGAAGTTTTAAGGGGACCTATTACATCTCTAACCTTGGATTTATATAGTTGGTAAAAAGCTTTAGGATTATTTTTTGAGTCATTGGCAACATCCAATAAGCGTGTAATCTGAGCAGCTAACAAAATGAATAGTTGATGTTCTACTCTACCATAGAGAATATATATAAGATCTCTCATTATGATGTTCACAACAGAAATACAGCATTCTCATCATGGTGGCGTGACATGGGTCCATGATGCATATTTAATTTTCTTATAATTAACGTTAAATAATTTGTATTAAGCTTAGAAAACGTCAGTGGGAGTCATAGTGTTTATTTAGATCAAGTTTACCACATTCAATGCTAAATGCTAAAGGTCCATCTTAAACTGTCTGAAACTTTTAGGAAGAAAAATATCAATAATGACGCTATGATACTGAATTAATTTAGTTTATGCAAAACTGTGTGTCACAACACACGTAACTCTGCCGCCACACGAATGTTCTGGGAGTGGGATTAAAGATGCATGATATGTTTTAACAAACTGTATGCCGTACAATATATATATATATATATATATATATATATACTGTATATACTGTATATATATATATATATATTTATTTTTTATTTTTATTTTTATTTAGAATAATGTGTGGTGTTCAAGGGTTGGAGAAAGAAACCACAGGTTTTAACCAACATTGATTTAATTTGTAGTTGAAGCCATACCCATGTAATAACGAAATAGAGAATCAATAGATATATATGCTTTTGCAGCATGTTGATCACAGTTTAATAAACACCAGATGCATATAATCTCCATTTACTGGCGTTAGTGGATGTATTTAACGTAATTAAACAAAATAATATATTTAATTTGTGCTGAGTTTACCTAACTTTACAGTATAACCATAGACATTGGTTATATTCGACATGTTACATATTTTGAAGTACTCAAATATAATAGAATAATTATGAACCGACCAATACAAGGCACAGGCTCTAATCAACCAAGGCTCTAAATTCTCCAAATAGACTTATAAACAACCTAAAATGTGGGTAAAATACATTATATTTCTAAAAATCCTATTGCCTTCTATAATTCGTACTTGTGATATCTCAATGCTAAATCAATGAACTTAAATATTAAGAGATCTCAAATAGTGGTGAGAGATATTGTGACAAGTAAAACATACATACTGAAAAATCATCTGGGCCCAACAACATCCCCAGAACAATTCCAAGGTAGGACAATGAATATGAATGTCCGATGATTTGCATTATATACTTATCCAAATTGGTCATGAATATTATCGGCATGCAATTCTAATAATCATACAATATAACACATTAATATAGCTTGAAAGCATTAAAGAAAGTATTACATCCTTAGCTTATAATCAACTGGAACCCAAATTTGATGTAAACCATATAGAAGGATATATCGTGCTGCTAAACTTTAGATGTTTGAATAAAACAAACAAAAAATCTTTGTAAGTAACTTATTGATTGCCCAGTATTTCCAAAGATAACAATTATGTTAGTTCCTATGATTTTACAGTCTATGCAAGGTAAAACCATGCTGAGTATTACCATTGTTACGGCCATTGTTCACTTCCTCACCCTATAAACTCCGGTGTTCCTCAGGGCTCTGTCCTATCTCCTATTCTCTTTCTAATTTTTATAAATGATCTCCTTAACTGTACCTTAATTCCCATCCATTCATACTCAGACGACTTAACCTTACACTACTCCATTTGTTTTTCAGAACGCCCAAGCCAGCAATCCCTCAACGACAAACGTAATGAAGCCATAGAACTCTTAAATTCTGATCTAAATATTATTTCCAATTTGGGCAGAGAAAACCTTGTTGACTTTAACACCTTATTGGCGGGCTAGGCGGTCTATTTGACCGTACCGCACAGCGGGTTTTTTTTTTAACCCTAAATAGGGTTGTTTCCGTGCTCATTTTCATGCCTAAATAAGACCCAGAGCATTAAACAAGTATCTATCCCTGAAAGGGCGTAAACAGAGCTTTCCAATGACATCCGAACCATCCTTGTACGACCACTGGTTCTCTTGCAGTGCAACACGAGTGCAAAAACCCTGAAATAAGGTAATTTCCTTACATAATTCCCTGTGTAGCGAGTGAGAAAGGGGGGAGGAAAGTAGAATACAGTTCAGTATGTCCACGGTGGTCGTGGGGAGCGGTCATAAGGTTACTACGCTCATCCCACCGCTCAGCTCTCTCTCTCAGCAACATTACGTGCTGAAAATGGCGCTCGACAGCTGTCGTGCACCGCCACTTAGTCCAAATTTATTTCACTCGACATATGTTGCGCGCCGCCAGTTAAGGGTTAATGCTTCCAAAACCCAATTTCTCCATCTATCTACCCGTCAGGATCTCCCAGCGGACTATCCCTTATTTTTCAACAATACAAAAATCAACCCTTCATCTTCTCTCAATATTCTTGGTGTCTCTTTTTCTTCTGCTCTCATTTGGAAGGACCATATTACCAGTCTTGCTAAGGCAGCCTCCCAGAAGCTGGGTGTGCTCAACCGCCTTAGGGGGTTCTTTTCCCCTGCACAGCTTCTTGCTCTGTACAGGTGCATGGTGCGCCCTTGTATTGAGTATTGTTCACATATGTGGGGAGGTTCCTCTCACACCGCTCTCCTAGACAAAGTTGAAAGGAAGGCCTTTCGTATCATTAACTCCCGTCCATTCACCAACTCTCTGCAATCTCTCTCTCTCCGCCGCAATGTTGCATCTCTCTCGCTATTCTATCGCTACTATAATAATCAGTGTTCCTCAGAGCTATCCCAGTGCATACCACCTCCTTTACATAGGGCACGTGGTACCCGTCTTGCAACTCAATCCCACCCCTACTCTGTGCAACTCTCCAACCCAAGAGTGAAACGTTACTCTCAAACTTTCTTCTACTCAACAGCTGAGCTCTGAAACTCTCTCCCAGAATCAGTCTTTCCATCTTCCTATGACTTAAATTGCTTCAAACTCTGTGTGTCCAGGCATTTTGGCTCGAACGTCCCTTGATTTTGGCCGTCACTTTTTTAACTATGGGGGAGGCACTCGCTATAGGCAGTTATGCCTTTTGCCTCCCTCAATCACATAGAAAAGAAAAACAAAAAAAAACATGCTGAGTATTACCAAGCAGATGAACTATTCATTCTCCACAAGGACATCATTAAAACAAAGGAAAATTGCATATTAGTATGGAGTACATCAACCAACACAAAAGTAACATAACATTATTCTCATAAAAGGTAACATCCAAGCATTATATAATGAAAACAAATGTGAGTAAGATAAAAAACCCTATCCCAAACTAATATCTCCAACATTTCCTCTCAGCCCTCCGAGTGACTCTGAATCCTCTCGCATGAATACACGATATCCTCAGAATTGTATTAGTCTTGTGAGAAATGGGGAGCTAGGGATACATTAGCTTGGTAAGATGCAGTGGAACAGAATAGAACTGCCCGGTTCCATGATATCTAGCAATTGTTGTTCCTATTTGTATACTTTGCTTGACATCTGTTATTGTTGTGTTCCCTTTAGCTGTTTCTCCTGTCTTTGGGCATGGTAGGAAACTTTGTTGAGCATATTATAGTTTGTTAGTATAAACAAAATGTTTATATACAGTAAGTATTTATGTTGGAAAGTGTTGATGGTGGACATATTGTGATTACTGGTACCCTTAGTAGTGTGCATAAGAAATACAGGCAGGAAAAACACCCCTAAGCACTTCTGTCACCAGTCAGTCGACGCCCCTCCTCCCATCCAGCACCGCTTTCACGCATATACTTCTTAACTCCATCCTTCCACCTCTCAATCGGTCTACCTCTCCCTCTCTGTCCTTCCACCTCACTCTTGTACACTCTTGTACACTCCTCTCGCTTCCCATACGTTCCACATGGCCGAACCATCTCAAGGTGTTCCTTTTCACACTTTCCAGCACATCTATATCCACACCACACCTCTCTCGTACTTCCTCATTCATCTGTCTATCCCTCCATGTAACTCTGCACGCACTTCTCAAGTAAGGCATTTCCACCCCTCTCATTCTTGGTTTGAGTCTCTCCACCAACATCCATGCTTCGCTTCCGTACGACAATGTCGGGATTACCACACTGTCATTCAAGGACTTCTTTACTTCCATGCTGACCACCCTATTTCTTGTTACTGCTTTCAGCGTTCTTACAAGCCTTTTCCTCTCATGCACCATCTCCCGCTTTTCTTCATCCATACTCCTATCTTTACTCAACACACTGCCCAAATACTTAAATGAGCTGACATTCTCCATAGCCTGATCATTCAACCTCACCTCACACTCTGTAGCTGCACCCCTTTCAAAGACCTTAATCTGCTCTTCCCCACATTTACCTTCAGATTCCGATTTCACTCGCTGTTTCCAACATATTTACCGAACCCTGGATCTCCCATTCACTATCGCTCATCAGAACTGTATCATCGGCAAACAGCAGTTCAGGTAACTTCCACTTGTTTCCTTCCCTTATCAGCGGTACACCAACATTCACTGCTCTTCCTTGTATTTCTATCATGACTCCATCCATATATATATTTAACAACCATGGGGACATCACACACCCTTGCTTTAACCGAACATTCAGATCAAAGAACTCGCTCTGTTCTTTCTCCATATGCACTGACGTCTTTGCACCCTCATTCATGCTCTTCACTGCTTTTAGCAACTTGCCATCTACTCCGTATATTCTCAGTACTTTTCACATACCTTCTCTATCAACTCTGTCATAGGCCTTCTCCAATTCCATAGAGGCAGCATGCAACTTTTGTCGCTTCTACAGATATTTCTCCATAACACATTTCAAGGCAGAAATTTGATCTACACATCCTCTTCCCTTCCTAAACCCGCCCTGCTCGTCACCTACCCATTTCTCGTGTTTTCGCTTTCATTCTCTTGATCACTACCTTACTGTACACCTTCCCTACTACGCTTAGCAGATATATCCCTTGGTGGTTACCACACACTTCTCTTTCCTCTTTACCCTTATATAGGGGGACTATTATGCCTGTTTCCAGTCATCAGGCGCATTTCCCTTTCTCATGCTAGTTTATACATTTTCCATACCCATTTGATCACTACCTCACCCCCATACCTCAGCATTTCCCCACACACTCCATCTATTCCTGCCTATAGCGAGTGCCTCCCCCAGAGTTTAAAGAGTGACAGGGCCAAAATCAAGGTAAGTTCGAGCCAAAATGCCCGGACACACAGAGTTTGAAGCAATTTAAGTCATAGGAAGAGGGAAGACTGATTTTGGGAAAGTTCCAGAGCTCAGCTATTGAATAGAAGAAAGATTAGGATTAACGTTTCACTCTTGGGCTGGAGAGTTACACAGAGTAGGGGTGGGATTGATATGGCTTTAATAATAAGAAGCTGAAGTACATCCTCAGACTGAGACAGCCAGTATCGCGACAGAGAGAGGACAAACTGCTGTGGTGGTCGGACGGAGCGGAAGTGCCTGGTCCATGTCCCGCCCATTTTAAAAGACTCAAACAAAGCAGTGTTGGTGTTTGCCTGGGAACAGCCTGTTTTTTCCACACAAACAGGAGCCCGAGGAACTCAAGTTCTCTGAATACAGTAGAATAGGCTCTTTTAACCATATTACTGGAAGTGTTAATAGCCGCGAAAATGACAGGAAGGCGTGGAGTTAAATCTGGGAAGACGGGCACACTTGGCGAATGTTCTGGGTGTGAGGTCTGGCAACCTGCAGTTTTGATGGGTGTTGCAGGCTTAACAGAGGAACAGGTGAATGACAAGACTGTTCTGGGCAGGGAGTGCTTGGACAAGAAAAATGAGGACTTAGAAGCTAGTCTGAAGGGGTTATTGAAGGAGAACTCAGACCTTAAGGCGAACTGGCACAGGAGCTAGAAAAACAAAAAACAGCACAACTACTGGCACAGAGCGGGCGCCACTGGAGGAAGTAAGGGATGAAGACGGACCTGAGGGAAGGAACGCTAACCCCGGGGGTGGGCCTGCCCTAGCAGAACCACGTCTGGAGACCCCTGCCGGGGATATGCAGCATAGGGAACCAAGGCCAGTGGATGGGCCACCAAGCCCAAGGAATATGACAACTCGTCCTGGGGACAGAAGGATAACTCCATGGGTCATAGTTGGGAACAGCATGGTGGCAAAAGTGAGGAAATACGTAAAACTTGAGGCTGAAGGAAGCAAAAACATGTGTCTCAAAGGCAAAGGCACAAAAGAAGTGTTGCAAGAGGCCAGAAAGTGTGCAGGTGAAGTGAATGAAGGACTCCTACTTATCCAGGGGGGTGGAAATGACCTCATGGACAGAAGCGCAGAGGAGATGGTAGATGACTTTATGAGGGAGGTGAAAGAGATAAATGCAAACCGAAAAAAAATGCTTGTAGGGTTGGTCGGCCTTATGAGGCGGCCTCGGGCAAGTATGCGGTACGAAAGGAGAAGGAGAGAGGTAACCAGGAAAATTGGGGAGGAACTGAACAAAATGAAGATCGACCTAGCAAAGGAAAAGGATGCTGGAGTGAGTTTCCTGGACCTAGACGACGAGCTGACGGGGGACAAGTTTGGAAGGGACCTCGTCCACCTAAACGAGAATGGTCAACGTCGTTTTGGAAGCCGTCTCAATGAATGGATCTTCGCCACGGAAAAAATATTGAGAAAAAGAAGGCAGCAAAGGGAGAATAAGGATGAGTGCAGTTCTGGGAATAGAAGCGAGCCCAGTAGCAACTGACTCGCTAACATTTCTGGGAGGAAGATTAAATTTGGGTGTGTGAATGTAAATGGATGGGGGATAGGAAAATTTGATGATATAAGTAGGTAACTAAACGAATGGGGAATGGATGTAGTAGGACTAACCGAGACCCAACTGCGAGAAAGAAGCGACATGAGTAACAAAGTTTATAGGATAGTTGGAAAAGGAAGGAGTAAGTGGAATACAAAGGGTGGAGGTGTGGGAATACTAATAAAACGAAAACTTGATTAAGACATGGAGGAGGTAAAAGTGGGCGATTGTGAAATGAGTGAAGACATCATGGCACTTAGATTAACCTACAGAGCGAAAGGAAAATCTAAACAAATCTTATTAGTTATATGCTACATGACAGTGGAAGGTAGGGGTGCGAGGCAAGACAATGAAAGGAAATATGAGATACTGAGGAGATTGGTAAATGAGTGCAGACAGGACCAAGTGATGATCATGGTAGACATGCATGGCCATATAGGAATACTTGGTGAGGAGGTGAATGGGAATGGACAACTTCTAATGGATTTCACTGAGGAGAATGACTTAGAGAACCTGAATGTAACTATTGCTGAGGGAAGAGTGACATGGACTGGAAAATGGGGTGAATCGGCTATCGACTACATTCTGGTAAATGAGAATGCTAGAAAACACGTTGAATATGTATGGATTGATGAAGAAAGGAGAGTGGACTTGATGAGTGACCACAATATATTGATCATGGAGTATGCATGTGAGAGAGAGGAGAAAAAGAAGGCAACCAAAAAATATGGAAAGAAGTGGAAGCTACGGAGTGCAGAATGGACTATGTTCAGAGAGCATATGGAACAAGTGAGGTGGAGCGAGAATGGTGGAGTAGACAATATGAATGACATGTTTGTCGAAACTGTAAAACGGGTGGCTGAAAAACAAATAGGAAAAAGACGAATGAGCAATGACAAAAGAATGCGGAAGAGATGGTGGAATGAGGAAATTGAAACTGCTAGGAAAGAAAGGAAAGTATGCAATAGAAGGTGTAGAAGACTGAGAACAAATAAGGACAACAGTGAGAATGATAGGATGGAATACGAGGAAGCATGGGAGGAATACAAGAAGAAACAAAAGATTGTAAAATGCCTAATCTGGAAATCAAGGGCAAGGGCTGAGAAAGAAACAGTAGATGAACTGAGAATCAGAGGTGAGGAAGGTGGCAGAGAGTGGTATAACTTCCTAAGGGGAGAGCAATCAAGTGAGAGGGTGAATGTGGAAGAGATCATTGTGAATGATAGGATTGTAAGAGACATAGCAGAGAAAGCGAATGCTATAAAAGAGTTTTGGGAATGCATCAGGGGTGTAAATGAAGTAGAAGATAGAAATGAGGTAAATATTGAGATTGAGAGGAAGATAAATGAGGATATGGATAGGGAAATAGATAGGGATGAGATTACTAAATATGTGAGGAAACTGAAGAACGGCAAAGCTACAGGTAGAGATTAGATCCCGTATGAGTTTTTCAGAGAAGGTGGGGACGGAAGGATTGAAGGAATGTATAAACTGTTCAAGAAAGTTTGGGGTGAAGAAAGAGTGCCGAGTAAGTGGAATGAGAGCAGAGTGACTGCTTCACAAAGGAGGGCACACAAAGAAGAATGAGCTGAAGAACTACCGACCGATTCGCTGACAGATACTATATCTAAGGTGTTCTGTGGTGTATTGAATGAGAGAATGAAAGAGATATTAGAGAGGAACAAGGTAATGGGTGAGGAACAGAATAGTTTTAGAATGGATAGGAGAGGTGAAGGCAATATATTTGTAGCCAGAGAAACTATTGAGACACTGCGAAAGAGTGGACGAAAGGGATACTTGGCTTTCTTGGATATTGAGAAAGCGTATGATAAGGTAAATAGGTATAAGTTGTGTAAGTTGCTTGAAAGAATAGGCTTGAGTGAGAAAGTGGTGAAAATTATAAGAAGTATGTATTTGAATACAAGAGCAGTGTACAGTTTGGGTGATATTGAAACGGACTGGGTGCGGAGCAAAAGAGGAGTCAGGCAAGGATGTATACTGTCCCCACTGCTGTATGGGGCATATACGGAGGAACTGGCAGTGAGAGTAAAAAAGACAAACCTAGGAATACGTATTGAGAAAGATATACTGAGTATTCTATCGTATGCGGATGATATAGTAATCATGAGTGATAGCCAGGAAAATTTGCAAAGAATGCTAGATGTTGTGACTGAGTATGAAAATTATTTCAATGTAACTTTTAGTGGTGAGAAGAGTCAGGTGCTGGTAATAAATGGGGATGAACATGACATAGGCAAGACTTGGACGCTTGGAAATAGGAATATCAAGAGAACGACTGAATATAAATATCTAGGGATGATCATGAATGAAAGAGGGTGTGACAAGACAAAGGATGAAAGACTCAAAAGCCAAGAAATGGGTGTGAAGGCTTGGAAGCGTGACAAGATGTAGAGCAAATAAGTATGAAGTAGTGAAAGGGATATAAGAACATAAGAACATAAGAAAATGGGAGTCTGCAGAAAGCCGATTGGCCCAAGCAAGGCAGATCCCTGTCCCACACAACCCCAACTACAAAGCCCAACTACAGGCTCAACACTCTAATACCCCGAGGATCATCCCACCAAAACGGCCAGAGATCAACGCAGGATTACGGGGGTCTGCAGAGCGCTGATTGGCCCAAACCTGCTAATCCCCCTTCACACCCAACCCTTCTCGTCCATATGCTTATCCAATTTTATCTTAAAGCTCCCTATCGTTTTTAATCCCACTATAGCACTTGGTAGTCCATTCCACCCCTCTACAACTCTGTTACCAAACCAATATTTGCCTATATCTTTTCTGAAACGAAATTTATCTAATTTGAAACCATTGGTACGAGTTCTTTCGCTATCACTGAGCTTTAGTACATTTGTCATGTCCCCTTTGTTAATCCCACTAACCCACTTGAACACCTCTATCATATCCCCTCTAACTCTGCGTCTCTCTAACGAATGTAAGCCTAATTTCTTCAACCTTTCTTTATACGGAAGATTTCTAATATTATGGATCATTTTTGTCATTCTACGTTGTACTCTCTCCAATGAATCTATGTCCATTCTGTAATAAGGACACCAAAATTGAACAGCATAATCCATATGGGGTCTCACTAATGACAAGTAAAGTTTTAAGATAACATCAGCAGTTCTGTTACTCACACTCTTTGAGATGAACCCGAGAATCCTGTTTGCCTTGTTTCGAACGCTTATACACTGTTGTCTAGGCTTCAAATCATTGCTAACAAACACACCTAGATCTTTCTCACAATTCGAGTTTTCTAATTCCACATTAGCTAGTTTATATTTAACATTTGTATGCATCTTCCCTATCTTTAATACCTTGCATTTGTCAATGTTAAATTTCATCTGCCAATTTACTGACCATTCGTGTAAGGTATCTAGATCCCTTTGGAGGCACTCTATATCTCTATCTGAATCAATTGTTCTCCCCATTTTGGTATCGTCTGCAAATTTACTTATCCTACTAGTTATACATAAATCAAGGTCATTTATGTATATAACAAACAACAGAGGACCTAATACAGATCCCTGGGGGACACCACTTTTGACTGCTCCCCATTCTGACTTCGTACCATTTATGCTGACTCTCTGCTTCCTACCAATTAGCCATGACCTAATCCATCCCAACAACGCCCCACCTATTCCATGCGCCTCAACCTTTCTCATCAATCTCTCATGGGGGACTCTGTCGAAAGCTTTACTGAAATCTAAATATATTATATCATATGACTTGTCATTATCTACTGCTTCATATACCTCTGAGAAAAAACTAAGCAAATTAGTAAGGCAAGAACGTCCCTGAGTGAATCCATGCTGAGAAGAATTTATTAAATTAAATGTATCTAAGTGGTTTCTAATTTTACTAGCAATAATTGACTCTAGTAGCTTTCCTATGATTGATGTAAGACTAATGGGACGGTAATTGGATGCTATTGATTTGTCACCTTTTTTGAAGATCGGAACTACGTTTGCAAGCTTCCAAGCTTCTGGAACTATACCTGTCTCCAATGACTTGTTAAATAATTTTTTTAATGGGTAACTTAACTCATCCCTACATTCTTTTAATACTCTAGCATATACCTCATCAGGACCAGGCGATTTATGAGGTTTCAGTCTGTCAATTTCCTTAAGCACATCATTTCTACTTATAGTAACCGTACTTAACCTATTTTCTATACTATCGCTATATACCTTACGGATTTCTGGAAACTGTGCCAAATTTTCATTAGTGAAAACGGAAAGAAATTGACTATTTAATGTACTGCACATTTCTAAATCATTTTCTGTCATTTCTCCTATCGAAGTTTTAAGGGGACCAATTACATCTCTAACCTTGGATTTATATAGTTGGTAAAAAGCTTTACGATTATTTTTTGAGTCATTGGCAACCTTAATTTCATAATTTCTTTTTTCTTTCCTAATATCCTTTTGTACCTGTCTTGATAGATTCTGATAGTAAGCAAGTAGGTGAATTTCGCCTTCTCTAATTTTTCTATATATTCCTCTCTTTTGTCCTAGAAGATCTAATAGTCTATTATTCATCCATTTGGGTTGGTTCTGTGTTGATCTAAATTTTCTTTTGGGGATGTATTTATTTTGTGCATTGAATACTGACTTGATAAAATTATCGTATGTATCTACCAAGGTTGACGTCTCTTCCTGACTTAAGATGACAGGTGCCTGAGACGGGGTACACTCATTTGGACACCTGGATCGACTTAATTTTTTGACCATAGGGTCCGCTAATAGGGCTCTTCTTAACCCACCATAATTGGCTTTTCTAAAGTCAGGTATTAATGTTGTATTCTCTCTGGTATTACCTTTCCATTGTATATTAAAATACACAGAATTGTGGTCACTATTTCCTAGGTGGTCCCCTATCTCTACATTATTTACCATATGTTCATTGTTACTGAAAACTAAATCGAGAATATTATTACCTCTAGTCGGCGTATCTATGAATTGAAATAAAAAACTATCTTGTACTACCTCTATAAACTCCTCAGAATCAGAGTCTCCTATTTGATGCTGCCAATCTATATTCGGAAAATTAAAATCCCCCATAATGCACACATTGCTAAACCTTGATGCCATTTTAATTTCCTCCCATAATGACGTTCCGTCATTTCTACTCATATTTGGCGGTCTATACATAACTCCAATAACTATGGTCTCACTACCTTCGTTAACCTCTACCCAAACACTTTCATTATCGTTATTTAGTCTAATACCTGATTTAATACAGCTTTTTAATGTACTCCTGACAAACACTGCTATACCGCCACCCCTCTTACTTGTTCGGTCATATTTAAACAAACTATATCCTGGTATATCAAATTCTGCTAAAAAATGCCTGGTTTCTGTATTAATCCACGTTTCAGTTAGCGCTATTATGTCTATATTTTCTTTGCTAACAAGGGCTCTAAGTTCGTTATGGAAGGGAATGACTGTGCCAGGAATAATGTATGGCCTAGATACAATGCCCCGGACTATGAATGATTTGGCAAAACTCGAAGTGACTCAAAACAGAATAGGTAGAATTGCTCTGGGTGCTAACAAATATGTAGGGGTGGAAGCGTTGAGAGGAGAGACTGGGTACAGCACGTTTTTAGGAAAGGATTATGAAAGGTGTGTTGAGATATAGAGTAAGGCTAGAAAGAATGGATGAAAATAGATGGGCGCATAAAGTGTATGAATGGTCGAAAGATTGTAGCAGATGGAATAAAATGTGCGATAAGAAAATAGGAAAGTATGGAATGCGTGGAATAATGATGGGTGAAAGTATGAACATGTGGAGCAATGAGAGGTGGACAAATGAAATTAACACCCGTGTGCAGGACAGAGGTCTGGATGAATGGATGGAGAAGATGAGATTGAAGAGCTCACTGGACTGGTACATGGCTGAAGCCAAACCAAAGAGTGAGCTCTTCTATGATGGCAGTATGGGGAGTGAATTATTGTTCAAAGCAAGAACAATTTCGTTGGAAGTGAATAGCAGGGTGTATAGATGGGCAAATGAGGGGAGCAAGTTGTGTAGTATGTGTGCGGAAGGGGTGGATGAAACTATCGAACATATAATGCTAGAGTGCGATATGTATAGAAATGAAAGGGAAGATATGCTAAGGTGTATAAAAGGTTCCCGGACGGATTGCCGACGGACATAATTATGGCCGACGGACATTTCTCCGACGGACATTTCGCCGAACGGACATTTCGCCGAACGGACATTTCGCCGAACGGACAATTCACCGAACGGACATTATACCGAACGGACATTTCACCGACCAAATATTTCCATTATTTTAATCATTATTAATATATTTTTTCTTAGTCATCGTGTAGTTTTTTGTTGCTTGTTGTCATTGTTTTCCGAACTAATTGCACTGGTTGCTTCGAATCTTTTAGCCATGCTGATGTTCCTTTTAATGGGTTTTTATATTTATATATTTTTTTATTTCCTGGATATTGATATTATTGATAATATATCATTGATAATTTGTATTTGTTATTTTAATAATTTTATATTTCCTTATAAGTGTTTTATAGAAGGTAATATTTGATATTATAATTTTGATGTTATATCTAATATATAAATTTTAGAGGGTAAACAAAGTATTATAAAAGATTATATCAGTACACAATAAAAAATATGTATTACAAGGTTAAAATTATTCATAAAGTAATTTGCTTAAAAATAATCTCATTCTGAAATGTGGGATTCAAAGGTTGTGGGCAATAGCTCTCAGAAAGTGTATTCTATTATAATTGTCATATTCCTTAACGACTGATTTCAGTCTAGTGTTTAATAATTGATACTTCTTCTTCGGGTTTCTCATGTCCACTCCTGCTGCGACCATCTCAATTGTCAACTCCCAGTCCGACTGTTCTTTTCTTAATTTTGAAAATAGACGGCAAAATAATGGTGGGGTGGGTAATTGCCATTCTCTGTTCAAACCCTCTGTGCCATCCTTCTAGAGAGTTTGTTGTCCGTGGAAGGTCTTGTGTCATTCTCTCTAACGTGTTCCACATTGTGATTTCAAATGCAGGTCTTCTGCGTCTTCCACGCTGTATAACACCAATCCATGTCGCTTCGAAATAGCCAAGAAAATCTGATAGAAGTTCATCGGTTTCATGATCTAGTGAGGAGACTAATTCATTGAAGCTTTCCGAAACATCAGCGACTGGCACAAATGCTAAAGCTTGAAGAGACTTGATAATGAGCGCATGTTTTGGATTGTTATACCAAGTCTGTAGTCCTAATCTCTGTATATGTCTCCACAAGCACTGGCTGAAATGGAAAAAACATCCATAAATAGCTGTGTTTGGGAAGCATGTTGTAATGCCATTAAGAGCTGCCCTTTCATAGTCAATGGTAACGGACACAGGATTAAGATTAGGTTTTACTAGCTTGAGGGTGCTAAAAATCAAATCATAAGTTGCTTGATTTTTGTTCCTTGCGATGCAATATACCAAGGGAACGGTATGACTCTCACTAAGCATAACATGCACTGTATATAATTGAAAGCCTAATGGTGCAGAATCAAATGTCCCATCACATAGCCAATGTTCTTTGGAAGCAAGAAGCTGTAAGTTTCCAGTCGTTGATAAAATTAGCAAGTGTTCACTTTCATGGATGACGAAGTCTTCTGCTCTAATCGATTTGCGTAAGTCGTCAGTTAAAACATCCCCGTCTGGTGCCGTGCGCTGTCTGCGTACCATTCTTGCCAGAGTTTCTTTCTTAGGAAGAGCACATGCCGCATCAAGTGGGTACTCACTGGTACAGTTTTGTATAATAGTAGATGTCACTTCCTCTGACTGTCTGGCTCTTTCTTTAATTTGATGTACAGTTTTCAATGACATATTACGTCCGGCATCAGGTGGATGTGAGTGATTAGTGGCTTCTCCTATTGTAACGTCGTCTTCCGTTTTTACTCGTCCCCCACAGCGTCCTTTTCGTTCACATCGCCAATATATTATGTTGTCCTTTCGTTTGTCGATGTTGTAGGCGTAGCCGTCCAGCAAAAGCTTCCTCCCACTTCGTGTTGTTGGAGTGAATTCCATTATCTTATAAAAAAAGACAGAAATTATTAACACATTCAATACCCCTTTTTATGATTTTCTTCTGGCTATCATTAGACGATAGTATTCAGTTTGGGAAGGATCTGTATGAGTTGTTTCCCAAACTGTATGAAATTGTCTAATCTGAGCAAAAACATATATATTATAATTGTGCATTTGGTAAAATATACATCACCAAAGAAATATGAAGTAATATTAAAGTTATATATCAATAACAAGTAAATTCCGCGTACTTATGCATTACGCTAGATTAGACGGATAAATTCATCAACTTACCTTTACAACTTTTGAATAACGAGTGACTCAATATCTAGGTAAGTTGGCTAACATTGATTTGGTTTGGGCGTGGCTAAAAAGTTAGAAAAGATTGAACCAGCAAATCTTCAAGTGAACTTAGGATATTTATCGGCGATATACTTGCCATTTCATATACGAAGAAATAAGATAATCGGCGAAACTCATTCGAAGCAACCAGTGCAATTAGTGTTGATTGTTTCCAAATTGTTTCGATTTGAAAAGATGAAATAATGACAACATGGAAAAATATATTAAAATGGAGAAAATATTTTTTCGGTGAAATGTCCGTTCGGTATAATGTCCATTCGGTGAATTGTCTGTTCGGCCATATATCCGTTCGGCCAAATGTCCGTTCGGCCATATGTCCGTCGGCGAAATGTCCGTTCGGTGAAGTGTCCGTCAGCCAAATGTCCGTCGGCATAATGTCCGTCGGCAATCAGTCCGGCCACGGTATAAAACCAGAAATAGGTGAAGCTAAATGGGCTGAAATGAATGAGTGGGATGTAGTGCGTCCAGTGATCTTCCTCCTGGTCGTGAGCAACCTGGACAAGGGGAACCTGACGACGGTGGATGGGGTAAAGGGTGGTTCACACATAGCCGAGTCGGTGCGCGAGTCCAACACGAGTGATGAAATTTTGCTATTCGGCAATGGTTTGTCGAGACTCCTCAACACTCGTGTTAGACTCGTGTATACTCTTTGTTTACTCGACACACTCGTGGGTACTCGCCACGGGGTCCGAAAATTTCATGCATGCATGAAATTTTGGCGAGTACCCACGAGTGTGGCCTACATACGTGTAGACTCGTGTACATACGTGTTAACTCGTGTTTGACTCAGAATAACTCTTCGTTATTCGTGTTAACTCGTGTTGACTCGTGTAAACCCGTGGAAAACTCTTTGGTGATTCGTCGATTATCGTCATCATTTCGACATTGTATTTTGTATGTCAAAATCAAATGTATGTGACTCCAGGCGTTGTTTTGCATCCAATTAATATTTATAGTTACTTTATTCACATAAATTAATAAGTTTAATTTACAATTTTCCTTTACTCAAGTTTTAAATGACTTGTTAACAGAAAAACAAATAAGTAATATGAATTAAATACTTTTTGGAAGAATTATAAAATAATTATGATGATTAAGCAATTTGAAGGACATAGTTCATGGTAGAACATACTGTATAAGGGAAATATGCTGAAAATTATTATAATACTGTTATGGATATAAGAACATAATACTATGCGCTGTACTGTCCCTGAAAACATAATAAGGGTCGTATTTGTCATTAATATGATAAATTTCACATGAAAAAAAAAAAAAAAAAAAAAAAAATCCCCGGCGCTGTAGGCATACTCGCTCCCATCCCTGTCCTGGCCTCAACCCCGACCCCCATTACTGTGATGATGTTGATAAGCCTTGTGCTACACCCTATTGATAATGCAAAACTATTGAACATACTTAAAAGTGTATGTTACTTGGTCTCTATATAATCTGTGAATCATTTCCGATATGATGGAATTAAAGATTTTTTTTTCCACCAACTCATAATCAGCAAAAACGACACAAATGTCAATTAAAAACATGTTACAATATTTCCCCATCATTTTATGTATACCGTGGGAACAAAAAAAACAAAAAATCTATCAAACGTAAATCTTCTGTCTCCGAAGCTCGGGCCTCGCACAGCAAGAGGGTTGAAATATGTTGTAGACTATCTTATTTATTGTTTATCTATGTGCTGGAAGGATATTATATTTTTCAATTCCATCGCATTAGAAATTATTCAAAGATTACAAAAAATCCAAATAAGACATAGTTATGTTAATGTATAAGGGAGTTACGTAGATGCATTAGAGAGATAGATGGATATAAAGAGAGTTGCAGAGGGGGAAGTGAGGGATAAACACGAACCATTATGAGACAGACGACGAACTGAAAAGACAAAGGAGACATTTTTATTGACTCTTTTTCATGTTATTATTTGTGTGTTAGAAGGGTAATATTATTTTCAATTCCATCGTATTAGAAATGATTCATAGATTAAAAAAAGACCAAATAAGACTTAGTTATATATATGTATAAGGGAGATAAATGCATTAAATAGACAGAAAAAACAAAATGTTATCTCAATTTCTCTGGTGAACATTACCCAAATATATGAGAAAAATATAAATAAAATCATAGTAATGAATATTATCGCTGAAATAAATATAGAAAATAAATAATCATGTACGAGGATTGTTAATATTGACACTCGTGTTGACCCGTGTTACACTTGTGTTGACCCGTGTTACACTCGTTTTGACCGTGTTACACTTGTGTTGATCCGTGTTACACTCGTCGTGACTCGTACCTACTCTTTGTTTACGTGCTCTGGAATTTGACCGTTATTTTTCAAATTTTTGACACTCGTCTTGGGTTCGTGTTACACTCGTTTTGACTCTCAGTTACTCGTACAGACTCTTGAATGAACACTTGTTGACTCGTATTGACTCGAGTTAACTCGTGTTACACTCTCGTTGACTCGGGATCAATTGCTACTCGCGGCCGACTCGGCCTCCAGCGACGGCGATAATCGACGAGTGTGACTCGTGTTGGACTCCCGCACCGACTCGGCTATGTGTGAACCAGGCTTAAAGGAGTTCCTGGAGAAGATGTGGCAGAAGAGGTCAGGACTGAGATGACGACTGCGAGGGAAACTTGATGCAGGACTACAAACTGTAGTCCGAAGGGGTGGTGTGTGTGCTTTTAATGACGACAGCGAGGGAAACATGACGCAGGACTACAAGCTGTAGTCATAAGTGGTGTGTTTTAAAACATAAGAGAGAGAGCCGATACCAAGGCCTCACTTCGGAAACACCCGAGAGTGACTCTCCTACCAAGACCAAGACCATCAAAAGTCCTTCGTTGCTTACATTGCCCATATTTGCCTTGAGGTAATGTGAAGCCATATCTAATTAAATCAGAGTGAAATATGTAACATAAATAATTGACTTTTACCACGATTCTGCAAATTAATACTAAATCAAGAATCACATGCGTAACTACCGAAAGAGAGAGAGAGAGAGAGAGAGAGAGGGGGGGGGGGATCTTTGAAGTGGTATATGTGTAGTCGCTCTACTCTAAAGTTATTGTGAAATAAGAACTAGCTCCACGTCAGAACACACTCACCACAAATAACATTATCTGTCTCTCCCTCTCTCACACACAAACCCACACACCTGGCCCAACCACCCACCCACACCCACGCACGCACACACACACACACACACACACACACACACACACACACACACACACACACACACACACATATACCAGATCCCCCCTCTCACACACACACTCTAGACCCAAACACACACCAAGTACCTCACAAACACAAATTATGAGCGTCAATATACCAGCTCTCGATGAATAATATTAAAGAATCAAGCAGGCCAGGCCACTCATTAAGGCTGAATCGTGTTCCAGTATTTTACAAGCAATGGTCTGCAAACAGACCCACCTTAATCAATTCCTACTTCCTCAAATGTTTGAGAAAGACGATGAAAAAAACTCATTAATGCGCCTCAGAAGAAATCCTACCAAAATCTTGTGTTCAGGGCTTCAAAGAAGGCGAGCAGAAAATGAAAGCAAGCACATGACTTTGACAGAACTAAAAGCAACCTATTTCGTAATGCTGGGTTTTTTAAACAAATAAATAAGCATTACAGACAGGGTTCGTCAACCGGGTTGAATTATTGTAGAACAGATACATGATAACAGTTTATATAAGTGTATTTACAACACAAGTATATCAACATTCACCACGAGTCAATGATACAACAGTACAATAATGATAGCAGTGAAGAAGATTTCACAAGCATTATATATTATAAGAGAGAGCAAGAGAGAGCCTAGTCAAGCGTGATTCAAAGACATATCAGGCAAGTTGTAAAGATAGTGTGTAGACTGTTTATGATTATGTTAATTAGGGATCACAGAAAAGGGAAGAACAAATACTATGGTAACTCGTTGATCAAAACTTTAACCATTTACCGGGGATGGCAGGTATGTAACGAGGGCATCTCTCTATTTTCGCTGATGTATTTAAGATGGGGCAAAGGGTAGATCGTGGTTCGTCCTCCTCTTCTCTCTTGTTCGTGTTGCAGGCCGATAGGCGTACAGTACCTGTTGCTGGGGTGACCATCCTAGGATGGCTTTGGTTGTTCATGGCTGTGGGTGTAGTAGGCCCATGGACATACCTGGTCTTACAGGGCTGCTGGACAGGCTGTGGGTTTGGCTGCTGGACAGGCCAAAACCGTTGGAGAGGCCACTACTGACTGATGGACAGGTCTCAGTTCCCAGCTGGGAGAGCTACCGTGCAATTCTCTCAGTCAATCTTTCTTCCTTTTCTTGCTCCTCGTACTAGTCTTAGGAATGAGGGCAAGTAAGGTCTCCCTAACCTGGGGTCCTAATAGGGCCGTTGTGTCCTTGTGGCTTTGACTGGGGCAGGTGGAAAGCCACTATTTGAGCGTAGACTTCTAGCTGTCTCGGGGACGAGGATTATGGATGCATTGAGCATTACATTATAATTTTGTGCTTGCCTTCCCTACAGTAGGAAGTTGTATGATTATCTCTCCACAATTTATTTTGGTGGTACTATAGGATTCTATTGTTCTGAGGTGGTGAGGTTACATACTATTTACCTGCAAGGTGATCTATTTTTGAGGCTTCTGATTGGCTAGCTGTTCTCTCATTGGCTGGCCGCTGTGACATCATCAGTAGTCCTATCTGCTTCATTAAGTCAGGTTCTTTTCATGCTGGGAAGGGCTTGTAGATCTTCGGTTTATATATTTAAATTAAGGGATAACTCTTTTATGAGTAAAGCTTCTAGGATAGGCAATCTTCTCTGATCTTGATTAATTGCTAGTATTTTGTGTTGCAACCAAAACCTCTTTATTCAATGTCGCATGGTGTGCGTCTCTATGGTGTTTTTTAGGGGCTCCTGAAGATAGATGTTAAGACAATCGATGTGATAACTTTATGGTTGTCATGCCAATATAGTTAAAAGGTAGAATTAGTTGCACAATCCCCAAATTTACAGGTGTACCTATAGATGACATGATATTTGTTAAGATCATTGTCGGTCTGCCTGGTGACATTCTTCAGTAGGAGATTAGAGGTCTTTTGGTTCCAATAGTAAATAATTAGGTTGATTATGGCATTAGCTTCAGTAGGTTGGACGTTTTTTTTTATGGTTTGTTGCATGATCATGTTTTATATATATATATATATATATATATATATTTTCTTCAATACATACGAGGTTGAAAGAAATGGCAATTTCTGCGTTGGAAATTTTATTATTCAAAGTTTCCAGGTCTCTGATGAGTTTTCGCTGGGTGGCAGGAAGTAGATGAAGGAGATGAGCAAAATTCATGGTGGTACAGGGTTACATAAATGTACATGATGATGCAGGATATACGACGCGTTTCACTGGACAACCAGCATTATCAAGTAAGGAAGGAATGAAATAAAAGGTAAACAGGAAGGGTATATATAGAGGGTGGAGGATCAGAGGAGGCGGAAAACAGGGGGCAAAAGTCTGCTATTGGTGGAAGCGTAAACTAGGAGAGAGAAGGGGTTAACCGCTTCACGCATGCGCACTGGATGCGGGATGGTGGTCAGTAGGTGGGGTCGAAGCTGATTGGCTGCGTGTCGAGGGGCGTGGCCTAAGTTGTGTGGCGCCTGCAGAAGACGAAGCTGAAGGAGGTAGCGCGGGGGGCTGCGTCAAGGGCACCGGGGGGCGAGGAGGGGTGTTAGGTCCTGTAGGGTAGTGCCTTTTGGCAGAAGGAAGGATCTGAAGGTCCAGAGTTTGGTTGTTGATGTTGGGATGTAAGGCTTGGATATATAAAGCTTCGAGTATAGGTAATCTCCTTGGGTCACTTTCTTTATCGAGTATGGTGGTGTGTTTCTCTAACTCGTTGCGTGTGAGGTGAGGGTGGTTAGGGGTGAGATAGTGGTCTTTGATGGCTCCAGCCTGAAGGTGAAGAGTTAACCGACGTGAAAGACGAGTCTGCGTCATACCAATATAGGAATGAGGTCCACAGTCCTCATAATTACAGGTATGTTGGTAAATGACGTGATCGTCGGTCATCGGGCTCTTTATCTTGGTGGAGGCTGGTTTGTTGCGGAGAACGAGGTTGGAGGTCTTGGGGGATTTGTAATAAATTATTAATTTGATTTTGTTTTCCGGGTTGGTTGGGTGGACATGCTTGGAGATTATTTCTTTTAAGACGGCCTCGTCATTTTTGTGTTCAGAGGACATGTAATTGCGGTAGAAGATCTTAATTTCATTGGGGGGGTCAATGTTGGGAGGGCTTTGGGTGTACCATTTTCCAAGATGGTGGTTGATGGTGCTGGAGATGTCGGAGTTGGAGTATCCGTTATTTACTAAAACTTGGGATAGTCTTTCTAGTTCCTGGTGGGTGTCGGCCCAGGTAGAGCAGTGCGTGAGGGCTCTCCTAACATAGGCGGAGATGGAGGATAGAAGATAACGGCGGGGGCATTCACTATCGCCGTTGAGGCATTGTCCTGTGTTAGTAGGTTTAATGTAGACGGTGGTTTTGAACCCATGGTCGTTCAGAGCTACGAGGATGTCGAGGAAGGCGAGTTGTCCATTGTTAGATTTTTCAAAAGGTGAAGTTAAGTCCGGAGGAGGTCATGAAGCGACGCTGGAGTTCCTGTAGTTCGTGGAGGTCCTTGATTTGCACGAAGATGTCATCCACGTATCTACAGTAGACGGCTGGTCGTTGGGCAGCTAGGAGCTCTTCCTCGATGGTACCCATGAAAAAGTTCGCAAAAAGAACTCCTAGGGGGCTGCCCATCGCCACACCGTCTATCTGCTTGTACATGTTGCCCCGGGGGCAAAGGAAGGGGGCCTCCTTGGTACATAGCTCCAGTAGTGTTTTCAGGGCCTTCTCCGGGATGTCCAGTGTAGGTGTATCAGGGCAATGATAAATTCGACGTAGAATCATGTCAATGGTCCTATCCACTGGCACGTTGGTGAACAGGCTTTCTACGTCGAGAGAGGCGATAGTGTGGTTGTTGTTACGGGGGGCGTCTCGTAAAATGTCCAAGAAATCGTGGGCTGAGTTCAGGTTGAATTGGCTGGGCACGTAGGGGGTGAGGAGGTTGTTCAGGGCCTTGGCGATCTGGTAGGTGGCAGTGGGGATCTGGGAGATGATGGGGCGGAGGGGGTTCCCAGGTTTGTGTATTTTGATGGTTCCGTACGCATAACCAGGGGTGTATTCTCCGACGAGTTTTTTAAGGTGGATCCCTCCTTGTTTGGCGTTGATGGCGGTGATGGTGGTGTTGGCAATACGTTTGATTTCGTCGGTTGGGTTGCGGGTGATCTTTTTAAATTTAGTGTTGTCACTTAAGATAACGTCCATTTTTCTAAGATATTCCTCCTTGTCATGGATCACAACACCACCATCACCGCCATCTTCGTGCAAATCAAGGACCTCCACGAACTACAGGAACTCCAGCGTCGCTTCATGACCTCCTCCGGACTTAACTTCACCTTTGAAAAATCTAACAATGGACAACTCCCCTTCCTCGACATCCTCGTAGCTCTGAACGACCATGGGTTCAAAACCACCGTCTACATTAAACCAACTAACACAGGACAATGCCTCAACGGCGATAGTGAATGCTCCCGCCGTTATCTTCTATCCTCCATCTCCGCCTATGTTAGGAGAGCCCTCACGCACTCCTCCTTGTCATGGATCACGAGGCAGGAAGCTTTATCCGCACGACGGATGATGATGTTGACGGATGATGATGTTGGACGGATGATGATGATGAACAACCTCCTCACCCCCTACGTGCCCAGCCAATTCAACCTGAACTCAGCCCACGATTTCTTGGAAATTTTACGAGACGCCCCCCGTAACAACAACCACACTATCGCCTCTCTCGACGTAGAAAGCCTGTTCACCAACGTGCCAGTGGATAGGACCATTGACATGATTCTACGTCGAATTTATCATTGCCCTGATACACCTACACTGGACATCCCGGAGAAGGCCCTGAAAACACTACTGGAGCTATGTACCAAGGAGGCCCCCTTCCTTTGCCCCCGGGGCAACATGTACAAGCAGATAGACGGTGTGGCGATGGGCAGCCCCCTAGGAGTTCTTTTTGCGAACTTTTTCATGGGTACCATCGAGGAAGAGCTCCTAGCTGCCCAACGACCAGCCGTCTACTGTAGATACGTGGATGACATCTTCGTGCAAATCAAGGACCTCCACGAACTACAGGAACTCCAGCGTCGCTTCATGACCTCCTCCGGACTTAACTTCACCTTTGAAAAATCTAACAATGGACAACTCCCCTTCCTCGACATCCTCGTAGCTCTGAACGACCATGGGTTCAAAACCACCGTCTACATTAAACCTAGTAACACAGGACAATGCCTCAACGGCGATAGTGAATGCCCCCGCCGTTATCTTCTATCCTCCATCTCCGCCTATGTTAGGAGAGCCCTCACGCACTGCTCTACCTGGGCCGACACCCACCAGGAACTAGAAAGACTATCCCAAGTTTTAGTAAATAACGGATACTCCAACTCCGACATCTCCAGCACCATCAACCACCATCTTGGAAAATGGTACACCCAAAGCCCTCCCAACATTGACCCCCCCAATGAAATTAAGATCTTCTACCGCAATTACATGTCCTCTGAACACAAAAATGACGAGGCCGTCTTAAAAGAAATAATCTCCAAGCATGTCCACCCAACCAACCCGGAAAACAAAATCAAATTAATAATTTATTACAAATCCCCCAAGACCTCCAACCTCGTTCTCCGCAACAAACCAGCCTCCACCAAGATAAAGAGCCCGATGACCGACGATCACGTCATTTACCAACATACCTGTAATTATGAGGACTGTGGACCTCATTCCTATATTGGTATGACGCAGACTCGTCTTTCACGTCGGTTAACTCTTCACCTTCAGGCTGGAGCCATCAAAGACCACTATCTCACCCCTAACCACCCTCACCTCACACGCAACGAGTTAGAGAAACACACCACCATACTCGATAAAGAAAGTGACCCAAGGAGATTACCTATACTCGAAGCTTTATATATCCAAGCCTTACATCCCAACATCAACAACCAAACTCTGGACCTTCAGATCCTTCCTTCTGCCAAAAGGCACTACCCTACAGGACCTAACACCCCTCCTCGCCCCCCGGTGCCCTTGACGCAGCCCCCCGCGCTACCTCCTTCAGCTTCGTCTTCTGCAGGCGCCACACAACTTAGGCCACGCCCCTCGACACGCAGCCAATCAGCTTCGACCCCACCTACTGACCACCATCCCGCATCCAGTGCGCATGCGTGAAGCAGTTAACCCCTTCTCTCTCCTAGTTTACGCTTCCACCAATAGCAGACTTTTGCCCCCTGTTTTCCGCCTCCTCTGATCCTCCACCCTCTATATATACCCTTCCTGTTTACCTTTTATTTCATTCCTGCCTTACTTGATAATGCTGGTTGTCCAGTGAAACGCGTCGTATATCCTGTATCATCATGTACATTTATGTAACCCTGTACCACCATGAATTTTGCTCATCTCCTTCATCTACTTCCTGCCACCCAGCGAAAACTCATCAGAGACCTGGAAACTTTGAATAATAAAATTTCCAACGCAGAAATTGCCATTTCTTTCAACCTCGTATGTATTAAAGAAAATGTATTACCTGGCTTTACTAACATATATATATATATATATATATATATAAACATATAGTATACAGCATATATATAATATATTGCATACACGTTTCTAAATGGTAGGAAATACTAAACGATCGGAGAACATTTAGTTACCCAAGTACAACATAAAGATTAAGATGTAATAAATTAAGAGACTAATATTAAACAAATAGTTGGGCATTCGTTTTGGAAAAAAATGTCAGGGAAGGAAAATAAAGTTTAGGAAAAGAAGACCAGTGAAGAGCAGTAGGTGGATGAAAGTGAAGGCAAGGGAGCAGAAAATATATATGACCCTTCATTTATTTTCGAATTTCTGCTGATTTCACGTTCCATGAACTATCAACCACATGCACACACACACGCGCGCGTACATTAATACTACTAAGTACACAACCACATAAGCTTCCACACATACATACACGCCTTCATTAAAATATATACAGTCACGTATATACATTATGTGCACCCTATACAGATATGAAAAGGTATACAAAGGAAGACATGCAATAACATACCTAATGGTCCTTACTAGGATGGCTGTAAAACAACAAAAAAGTTACAATAAATACAATAAAAAGAGATTGCCACAGCTATCAACTTAAGGGCTTCAGCTCCAGAAAGACAGTGGTCAGAAAACAAAATGTTAGTACTATACGTACGATACTGCAACGGTCACATTACTCGTGCACACACGCAGTCAGTAGGGGATTTATGGCAAGATATTTATCAAGGCGATATTTTAATGTCTGGACTGTATGTTGCTCTACAACACTTCTAGGCAATTTATTCCAGATGTTGATCACTGTTGAAAAATAGAGCTGCGCTGCATGTGAATGAAACGCCTTTCCGACAATTGTGTAACCATTGAGCTCCGACACACACTCTTTTATTTGTTTGTTTGCAATATTTTTGTTTACAGATGATCATGTTCTATAATGTGGTACATTATTATTGTTTAAAGTTGTTCGTGAAAATGTACATTGGAATTGGTGTGTCTATTAGAAGGTATCATCATTGTATAACTAACTATGTGAGCTACCAAATTAAGGCACAATAACATAATACATAATTATATAATATTATCAGCAATCTTAATTTTATATTTTAGAAACTTAACCAAATATTTGTTATTGAAATATATCACATGTAAACGATAACACATTGCATATCGTGAAACATGAATCATTTTATTTATTTCCGCCATAAACTAACCTTTGCTTTTGATCTTGTCCAGCGTCCTGGGCATTTAAGGGGACGTTATATATTTGTTGTTTTTTATTATTACCGGTACGTATATTTTTTTTCGTTTGCTCCCTGGACTTCTATCAAGCCTAAACAAAAATACCTCCAAAACCCACCTTTGTAAATTTGTAAATTTTTCGGTAAAAAAACGTCCCGGCCAACGGCCGGTTTCTCCTAAACTGCAGGCTCGCTATCGCTCGCCAGGCATAAATCGAAACCTAGATCGGGCGAAAGGTCTTAAAATCGCCAAACTAATGGGGCGAACGTCTTAAAATCCAATAACTAGTTGGGCTAAACATGTATGAGAAGGGTCCAGATTAAAACAAAAAAATACTTCCCCTTAAAGGCGCACCCTCACCGGTTAACTGATTTTAACGCAACCCACACTGTTCAAATATATCAATATATCATGTGTTGACTATTAATTTATAAGATAAATTAAAATATTAAAAGCTGGTTGATATGGCAACACCATTATGGCGTCACGAATTGCTCCTCAATAATGTTACAATCGTGATGTAATTATTCTCGCTAAAGCAATCAGTGATAATTTGCAATCTTAACCTTACAAGATAATAATTATGACCAAGATCCCATTTTGTTGCGTAAACAACTTACTGTTTTGTTTATTGTTATGGAGATTAGGCTAATTTATATGAATCCTGACTTGTGATATTAGTGAAGTCCTACCTCCTCATTGCCACTAGTAAGCAGTTCACCCATGCTTACTGAGGTAACCATTAACCCCTTATGTACCGGTGATGTCTTTTTTAATATATTCTAGCTATATTTATCCTATTTTATTAAGTTAAAAAGGGATTCTAGCAAGTAGCAGGCTTCGAACTAGTCTATCTCACTTAACCCTTTTACTACCACAGATCCTTCGTAAGTTGCCCAAAATCTTCTAAATAAAGCTAGAATATAATTAAATAGACGACGCCGGCACAGTAGGGGTTAAATGAGCATTGCCTATATTGTAACGTCGTGTGGATATGTACTCATCATAGTGTACTTCATCGATATGTGAAAGGAAATAATGAATGATATGTTATGCCAGTGGGACTTTGATAATGATTAACATTCTCTCTTAGCACACCGCACAGGTATACGTCAGTACTGCGTCTGTCATTTTTGGTGAATCTGTCAAACCGTTCGGGAGATACCAAAGAGACAGTCTGAATATATGGCTGATTTAGTATGACAAGTGGATAAATAAGGTGGAAGGTAACCTGGAAAACCGGTATAATTCTTCATGTATCTCTTACTATACCGGCGAAGTCTTTATAATATTATTCTAGCTATATTTTGACGATTGTGTGCAATTTATGAAGGATCTGTTGTAGTATAACTGATTAAGCGAGATCGTTCAAAGACTGTCAGTTGCTGTAGGCCCTTCATAATTTGAATATAATCATCTAATAGTACCCAGAATAAAGTAAAGAAGACGTCGCTGGTACAGAAGGGGTTTACTAACGTTTCGGGCTACGCAGAAATCGGTCTCTATGATTATGGGTTGCTTCTGCATAGCCCATAGCGTTAGAGATAGAAATATTTCAAGCTCTTCCCTGTGTTTCCTTTTCACTCAATATATGCGCACTGGAAAATGATAGAGTGGTAGACAAATAAGACAGAAAACTAGACAAACAGACAAGCTTGCCCAGTTGGCCATAATGAGATTGTTATTAATTTGAAAGACCATATGGCTCCCGATTGCCAGTGATTGTTTCTAGATCCATTTCAACGATAACATCTTGCAATTGCCGCCTCACAAAACCATACCTATACAGTATACAGCCACACAGAGAACAAACTATTTGCTCACTACGCATATTGAAACATTATATTCCAAATATTGTTGAGGCTCAATCAATGCCAGGATTATTATTATAGTGGCACCAGAAAACTGTACAAACTCGCACACGATATATACAGAGAGTAAATAAATATATTTTCTATCTGTATTGATTTTATTCTTTAGATGACCTGCTTCCTATTCCATCTCCCCATTTTCTACCCAGACGCCTTCCCAAACATCTCCACCTTTCGTGTTATCTTTGATGTTTACCCTCACCCACGAAAGAATTTATGTGAAGCCTTCCATCTCTCTCTCTCTCTCTCTCTCTCTCTCTCTCTCTCTCTCTCTCTCTCTCTCTCTCTCTTCTACTTCTATATATTTTGCTCTCCTTCAGCCTTATGTTTTGGCCTGTATATATATTTACATCAGAGATAGGGGGAAGGAAAATACTTTAAGTTATAAACAAACTAATGCACATCAAGATATAATTCTTGAGCGTTCTTTATCGAATGAATTTGATTTTTTGTTATTGGTGATAGGCGTAACTTTAACCCTTTGATTATTATGACGCATTCTAGCAGTTTAATTTGACGATTTTATTCGGCTTAGGAAGGATCTGTGGGATTCAGAGGCATAATTGAGTTAGAATCCTAGAGGTCCTTCCTAAACTGCATAAAATTGTTTGATGATAGCCAAAATATAGTGTCACAATACGTCATAATCCTCAAGGGGTTAAGAGGTAATGAATTATTTTAGATAGATGTGTAAACATTGAATACTGAACAACTGAAGTTGAACATTTTGGAGGATTATATATTAACCCCTTGAAGATTATGACGCAGATTGACTTTTTATTCTGGCTATCTTTAAACGATTATGTTCAGATTAGGAAGGAGCTATAGAAAGTAAGGGTTAAGCATAGATAGTTTGTACTCCTGTGATGCCTAAATGTCCTTCCCAAGCTGAATCAGATAGTTTACTGATAACCCCCAAATGGAAGAAATTATTTATGTCCTCACTCACTAAAAGATTAAACCCCAAATTACATTCTCCATAGTCCCGACTTTTCCACTAACTAAATTTTGTAATGGGAGATTTTTTTCTTCTAGACCCCCTTCTCCCTCATGTTTATCCCCATTAGTCTTGAGATTTAAAGATGTTCGCTCCATTAGTTTGGCGATTATAAGAACTTGCGCCTCTTTTTCTTTTTCAGTATTAAAACCTTTCGTGTCAATTAGGTGTCATTTGTTTCCTGATTAGCGAAAGCGAGCCTGTAAATTAGTAGGAACCGACGTCCGGACGGAACATATTCTACCGAATAATGTACAAATTTATCTCGATTGGGGATGTTATATTAAGTGAAAACTACTTCAGCACACCAATATATATAAAATGCCATGCCATTTTAGCATCATATCTACACTGTACAGTATATATCCAAACCAGAACATTTTGAAGTCGTCTGGGGATAAGAGCATTTGGATTTGTTGCCATATTTGTCGAGCTACTGATATGGATTTTGATATACTACTGCATGTCTATATGAGAGTCTTCATTTACATTTTCCTTTACATTTTGCATACTAACCCTTCAACATTTGGGTTTAAACTTGTATCTAATAATCTTACTTTTTCAGATACCGAAGTCCAATTTAGAAGTAAAATTGGTATCAGCTATAGGAAGCATTTTTATTATATATAGTTGCATAATAATTCTTAGTACCCAACCCTTCAACAGGAGGATCAAACTATATGGTGGTTGCTGTATTTTTGTAGACACTTAACTGAACTTCACCACGCCATAGGTATGATATATATAGTGATCTCCATTCATATGTTGTTAACTGAACTTCACCACGCCATAGGTATGATATATATAGTGATCTCCATTCATATGTTGTTAACTGAACTTCACCACGCCATAGGTATGATATATATAGTGATCTCCATTCATATGTTGTTAACTGAACTTCACCACGCCATAGGTATGATATATATAGTGATCTCCATTCATATGTTGTTAACTGAACTTCACCACGCCATAGGTATGATATATATAGTGATCTCCATTCATATGTTGTTAACTGAACTTCACCACGCCATAGGTATGATATATAGTGATCTCCATTCATATGTTGTTAACTGAACTTCACCACGCCATAGGTATGATATATATAGTGATCTCCATTCATATGTTGTTAACTGAACTTCACCACGCCATAGGTATGATATATATAGTGATCTCCATTCATATGTTGTTAACTGAACTTCACCACGCCATAGGTATGATATATATAGTGATCTCCATTCATATGTTGTTAACTGAACTTCACCACGCCATAGGTATGATATATATAGTGATCTCCATTCATATGTTGTTAACTGAACTTCACCACGCCATAGGTATGATATATATAGTGATCTCCATTCATATGTTGTTAACTGAACTTCACCACGCCATAGGTATGATATATATAGTGATCTCCATTCATATGTTGTTAACTGAACTTCACCACGCCATAGGTATGATATATAGTGATCTCCATTCATATGTTGTTAACTGAACTTCACCACGCCATAGGTATGATATATAGTGATCTCCATTCATATGTTGTTAACTGAACTTCACCACGCCATAGGTATGATATATATAGTGATCTCCATTCATATGTTGTTAACTGAACTTCACCACGCCATAGGTATTGATATATATAGTGATCTCCATTCATATGTTTGAACTGAACTTCACCACGCCATAGGTAGGATATATATAGTGATCTCCATTCATATGTTGTTAACTGAACTTCACCACGCCATAGGTATGATATATATAGTGATCTCCATTCATATGTTGTTAACTGAACTTCACCACGCCATAGGTATGATATATATAGTGATCTCCATTCATATGTTGTTAAACTGAACTTCACCACGCCATAGGTATGGATATATATAGTGATCTCCATTCATATGTTGTTAACTGAACTTCACCACGCCATAGGTATGATATATATAGTGATCTCCATTCATATGTTGTTAACTGAACTTCACCACGCCATAGGGTATGATATATATATAGTGATCTCCAATTCATATGTGTTAACTGAAACTTCACCACGCCCATAGGTATGATATATATAGTGCTCTCCATTCATATGTTGTTAACTGAACTTCACCACGCCATAGGTATGATCTAATATAGTGATCTCCATTCATAGTGTTGTTAACTGAACTTCACCACACGCCATAGGTATGATATATATAGTGATCTCCATCATATGTTTGTTAACTGAACTTCACCACGCCATAGGTATGATATATTAGTGATCTCCATTCATATTCTATGTTAGTGATAGGTATGATATATATAGTGATCTCCATTCATATGTTGTTAACTGAACTTCACCACGCCATAGGTATGATATATATAGTGATCTCCATTCATATGTTGTTAACTAAAACCTGCATAATCATCACTTCAAAAGTAGAGAGATTAATCAGTTCTTATTTAGTACCATTATTGTTGTTGTAATGAAGTGAAATATGGAAACTATAAACAGGACATATATATTGGCTTAAGGGGAGATGGATCGTTTGTTCTGGTCCCCCTTCTGCCTCATGTTTAGCCCCATTAGTTTGTCATTTTTAAAACCGTTTGTCCCATTTCTATATCAACATCAAGACCTTTTGTTCCATTTAGGTGTCGATTTTCTCCTGGCGAGCGATAGCAGCCTGTAATTTTAAGAGAAACCAACCTTGGGCCGGGACATTTTTTATCGAAAAAAGTAAATATTTATCTTGAAGGGGGGTCTAGGGAGTGTTTTTTAAAGCTTGGTGAAGGTCTAGCGAGGAAACTAAGTACTAAATGAATATATAAATATATAGACGTAAACAAATAATCACTGTCCCCTTATATACAGTATACTGTATATGACCAATACTATAATTTACTTATTTTGTTCCATATTTAATGTCATTAAGAATATTCAAATTATATGTAACACTTCAATTTCTCACGCAAATGAGTGTTATTCAAATCTCAATATTAAAAGGAATACGTCTTATAAAAAAACACACAGAACTTTCTTAATGTCGTTCACCTTAGCACTTACACCCCTCTCATATTTCTTTACCTTCTTTCACATTTACTCTTTTCCCCCGGCACCATTACCGCTGATGGCTGGAGATATTCACCTTTGGCTTCCGGGAATTTTACCTTACCCTCGGGACTGCTCTGCTCTTTACCTTGACAGTTTCTCAAGTCGGATAAATCACATAATATGAGTTTTTTCCACCTGTATATTATACTACATTTGTTTGTCACGTAAACATATCAGTAACTTCTAAAGGTTTATCGACGACAACATTCATAGCCCATATACGCTTGCAAATACAATATATATACCGGTATATATACTGTATATATATATATAATATATACGGGGTAGGTCATTTAGAACTAACCGACCTCTTTCAAATCCTTCCTTTTCTGCCATTCGAAACCAGTCTGAATCATCTGATCACCCCATAAAACCCTCCGATTTTTCAATTCTCACCACTGCCCCAAACACAGTCACACGACTCCTGTCGGAGACCCTGCTCACCCAGTTACATAAACCCAGCCTGGGTGTGCACGACTCTTCCACTCCTCTACTCTGTTTCTAATATGTAAAGGTTAGTTCTTATATATATGAAAACATTTGTTATTAACTTCGCCCCCCCCCCTCCTTTAATTGCTCACATAATATTTCTTCGTCTCTCATTTTATTCTTTCACTTTACTAGTTCTAATATGTATTAGGTTATTATTTTTATAACTATTCATTTTAAGTTTTATTCTAGATTTGTTAAATTTAGTTATTAATAAGAATATTTACAATAGAAAATTACTCTGCCATTCATATAGGCTTTAATTTCATTTCAGTTCAGGTCTGAAGATGGTTTATGCTTAAACCGAAACGTTAACAAAATAAATATGTTTGTACCAGCGCTGGTGTTGATTTTTATCATCCGAATCCGATTCCCGCAACAAGAGAGTATTGCTTCTATATATACTGTATATACTGTATACCCGGTATATATATATATATATATATATATATATATATATATATATATATATTCATATACATATATTATTTATAAGGTTGGTGGTCGTTTTTTTTTTTTTTTTTTTTTTTGGTGTCCAGGCCAAGTACTATAGAGTGGGGAGCCCGGTTGGTGTTGTAGAATATGGCTGCCCGGCGTTGCACAGAGAAATTCGCTTCTAGTTATTTTTCTTAAAACGTTCAAAGGATTTACTAAATTATAACCAGTTGATATTACTTATTTGATTAGAAGACGCAAGGGCAAACAAAGCTAACATATTAGCTTCCAAGGCCAAGCAGAGATGTCTGACATTGCCTGTGACTATGCCAAGGAATCTTGAGAGAGGAACCAGGCTGGTATAGGGATAACTCGACCCATGAACCAAAATAGGTTGTGTCCCGTCAGTCTCACAGGCCATTTAGAGGGGTATGTAGCAAACCCTTGGTTCCTTGGTCCACTATACAAGCAATAACTGAACAATATAAACCAGGTTCAATTAGCCACTGAGATCGCTTAGAGGTGAGCAGAGTTAAATGAAGCTTTGCTTAACCCTCCGACATATGACGCGATTTTGAGCTTATTAGGGATACTTTAAAGCCTGTGTTACCATTAGGGGTATTTAGAAACCTTTAGATTAGTTACTTCAACCTCTGCAGTTGTGTTCGAGTTAGCTGTGGGCAGAAAACTAATTTTGGAGAGGTAATTATAAGAGTGAGATAACTCTATTTCTTATTGCTAATCTGGCAACCTCTGCGTCATATGAGCGTGAAAGGGTTAGTCAGCTAGTGTTCATCACAGCCCCATTACACAGGTGTCAGCCCTGAAACATTGACATATATATATATATATATATATATATATATATATATATATATATACTGTATATATATATATATATATATATATATATATATACATATATATAATATACATATATGTATATACAGTATATATACATCCAATTCTCCCTTTATACATGATTTTGTATAGCCTATACATTTGATTGCTCAACTCAACGAAGTCTGGAGGTCTTTTTCTATGTAACGAGTTAGACAGCGAGTCAGCAAAATTTACAATGCACTTGGCCTTCCCATAATAGTAGTGGCTGGCAGTTCAACTTTTTGACGTCTTGTCTTTTAATCTTTGAGTAGACCACACACTCTCTCTCTCAACCTACTGAACATTTTTATGCAGTATTAACTGTCCCAGTGCATATATTAAATATGGGAATATTCGTACAATGGTAATGCAATGAAAATAGCTAGGTGTTGTTTTTATGGCTAGTCGGTGGTCTTAGTGGTAATGTTTTATGACTAAGTACATTACAAATTCCATCGCGATAATATCTAATTGACACATCGGGACTTGAACTAAAACAAATAGGGTCATTAGCTCAGTATTAAGACTGTTCCACTACACTTACCCTAAAGTTAAACAGTAAGGGGCTTACGCTAAGCTGTGCTTGGCTGCGGCACTCATCTCAATGACATTGACCTTTGGTGCCCTGTGGTAGGCAGCTCTGGTGAGTTAAGCCGGCGTCTCACTGAGCAACTTTATTGGCTGCATGTATAGAAACCTTGAATACGTTACGAGTTTCATATTATTATTATACTGAAAGAATTTGAGTTCTCCGTGGGAGAAGTTTCAGGAATGATACACATACAAACCATTCATACACATTTATTTTGTTTTTCCCTCTAGTAAAAGCTGGGTCTGAGGCTCCTTAATATTTCACTGGACCGGCTGAAAATTTGAACTCCGTTGCCCAAGTGAAAAATACGTTCAAGGGAATATTCAGTTCTGCTGTCAATATTGGACCCCAGATTTGGATAATATTTAAGTTTTAAGCAAATGTATATACAAAATAATGCTAATAATGGGAACACAAAATGCTACAAAGTCGATGAATATGGCTGTTCAAAAAGAAAATGTACAGGACGACTCGAGACAGAGTTACAGATAAAACTAAATAATAAAAGGAATTGTTAGTAGTAAGGTTAAGGTTAAGATTAAGAATCTGGGTTTGATAGATATGTAATGATGTGAGGGAACGAAGTGTGTGAATTGTTGACACTCTGCCACACTTCGCCTGAGTGCTGTACGATGAAATAATATATGGCTGAGGGCATGGTCGGAACAATTGCTAGATCATATAACGCGCAAACATACAGTATACTGCACAATTATACATGACACTATAATATGAGACGAGATAGTAGAAGATTATTTGAACAAATATATACAATACACAAGTTGGATGATTTGACTAAACTAAAAAATTTCTTCCTTTCGTATTCTGCATGAATATTTTACATTGGCTCGCAGAATTACAAAATATTTGCATGGAGAAATATAGAAGCAATTTCGCCCGTTGGTATCACAAAATGTGTGTCGTTACTTTAGTTATGAGTGATGACACATTGCACCTATTGGCAAATGTCAGGCGTGTAAAGTATTAATGTTTACCTAAGTCTACCTTCGGTGAATATATATATATATATATATATATATACAGTATATATATACTGTACAAGGTCACGAAGAAGCTGTTTCTGCATTAAACAATATATTATTCAGGGTTTCAATATTTCTAATCAATCTTCTTTGAGGTTCAGTAAGAAGGTGAATAAAGTTTGCAAAGTTCATGGTGATCCGACGTTGTGCTAGACATCTGGCATGCTCAAGGAATGATTAAACTGAATGAATGAATGATGGCTAGAGTAAAGTAAGAGATTAGAGAGTTTTGGATAGAGGAAGAATAAGTTGAACATGGGAAGTACAGTAAAAGATAAAAGTACTTGGGCTCAACCAAGTTGCTCCATTGTAGATTTGTTGAGACTCATCTGATGTAGGCACCTTATCAGTTTGCTCGTGACCGCTGTTGGGGGACGTTTTCCTTCTGCCACAGCCTTATTGATCTCCTTAGTCAACACGCAGTAGGTCTCCTGCAGCTCGCTGGCAGTAGCCCCAAGTCAATGTCTTCATCCCCATCTTCTTCAAACCCCTCCACATTGACAGCTTCTCCCATGGTGGACTCGGAGTATTCAGATGCATAGGAGGAGGTTGCCTCCGGATAGTCAATGGTGGCTGGTGATGGAGTGGAGGTTGATACTGGTCCTGCGATGTTGACAGGTGATGGAGGTGGTGATGCAGAGACTGATGTATTCGGTGGTGGAGGTTATGAGAGAGGCTTTCTGGAGATCCAGTTGCTTCCTTGGTCTCATAGCTAAACTACTCAATACTACAGGTATTATACATATTCGGAGATCAGGGAGGTGAAGGGTGGGCTGGGCTACTGCGCGTTCGGGCGCCTGCCATTGGTTGCGGGTAGTCTTCTCGCAAGTCGCTCACTATATCTGGTCTGGGATTGGCTGGGGGTGGGTGAAGACAACGCTGATTAGCTGCTGGAAGTCGAGGTGGTAGTAGGTTGCGCTCTGGGCTGCGTATGCAAGGAGGACGTAGGAGGAAGGTGGAGAGTAGGGGCTGCGGCGGGGTAGTGGTGTTTGGGTGACGGTAAAATTTGTAGGTCAAGGGTTTGGTTATTTATGTTAGGGCTTACGGCTTGAATATACTGTAGAGTGCTTCAAGTATTGAGAGTCTTCTGGGGTAATTTTCCTTATCAATTATGGAGGTGTGTTTATTTAAGTCGTTGCGGGTTAAGGGAGGGTGGTGGGGGGAAAGGTAGTGGTCTTGTATTGCTCCTGAATGGAGGTGGAGAGTGAGCCGACAGGACAGACGAGTCTGTGTCATACCAATATAGGAATGGGGCCCACAGTCCCCATTGTTACAGGTGTGCTGGTATACCACATGATCGTCATTCATCGGGCTCTTGGTGGAAGTAGGTCTGTTTCGGAGTACAAGGTTGGAGGTCTTGGGGGATTTGTAGTAAATGATTAATTTAATTTTGTTGTCAGGGTTGGTTGGTAGGACATATTTGTTGATGATTTCTCTCATGATGGTTTCGTGGGTTTTGTGGTCAGAGGACATGTAATTTTGGTAGAAAATCTTGATGGCATCTACGAGGTTGGTGTTGGGGAAATTTTGATTATACCATTTTTCTAGGTGGTGGTTAATGGTACTGGAGACATCGGAATTGGAGTACCCATTATTAACCAGCACTTGGGAGAGTCGTTCAAGTTCCTGGTGGGTGTCTCCCCAGGTGGTGCAGTGGGAGAGAGCTCTCCTGACGTAGGCTGAGATAGTTGATAGGAGGTATCGACCGGGGCATTCACTATCACCGTTGAGGCATTTACCGCTGTTGGTGGGTTTGGTATATACTGTGGTTTTGAAGCCAAAGTCGTTCAGGGATACAAGAAGGTCGAGGAAGGGTAGTTTTCCGTTGGTGGATTTTTCGTAGGTGAAATTGAGTCCGTAGGCGGCCATGAAGCGCTGCTGGAGTTCCTGAAGTTCGCTGAGGTCCTTCACCTTCACAAAAAATTTGTTGACGTATCTACACTAGATAGCGGGCCGGTGAGCAGCTATGAGCTCCTCTTCGATTGTTCCCATGAAGAAGTTGGCAAGCAGGACTACCAGTGGGCTGCCCATCGCCACGCCGTCTATCTGCTGATACATATTACCACGGGGGCAGAGGAAGGGAGCCTCCTTGGTACATAATTCCAGCAACGCCTTCAGGTCCTTCTCCGGGATGTTCAGGTTGGGTGTGTCAGGGCAGTGGCATATCCGACGTATAATCATGTTTATGGTCCTGTCCACGGGCACGTTAGTGAACAGTCTTTCTACGTCGAGGGAGGCGATTGTGTGGTCATTAATCAGGGGGGCCTCTCGTAAAATTTCTAAGAAGTGGTTGGCAGAGTTCAGGTTCAGGTAAATGAAAGCATCTGTACAATTTACATTGTCTAATGGATCCAATATTTACACAATAATTTTTTATTTTTTTTTGTATTTGTTTAAATTTGGTTCCATTAGACGATGCAAATTGTACAGCTACTTTAATTTACTTTTAGAATCATGATGTTCGCCTGAAGATGGCCGCTAGTGCAGACCGAAAATTCGTGAATATATATAGATGATGTTTCATGGAGTTATTTATCTTCTATTCCTACTCATATATATATATATATATATATATATATATATATATATATATATATATATATATACTTTATATATATATATATATATATATATATATGTTTTAATCGCTCAGTGGGGTTCGAACCGTCGACCGTCAAGACGATAGCCGACGCTTTAACCAACTTCGTCACGGCAGTCTAAAAGACACTCAACCTTCGATCCTATTTATACAGTTTGTAGATGTCAAATCATCCTTTATTTTTGTTGGTGATGTCAATGCGCATCATCAAGAGTGGTTTAACTCGGTCTCTCCAACTAATAGAAATGGTCTTGCTGCCTTGGATTTTGCAAACTTATCTGGTTGTGAACAGCTAATCCAAGGACCTACTCATATGTTTGGAAATTGTCTTGATCTAGTACTAACAGATATTCCTGGCGTTGTAGAAACCTCCGTTCTTGTACCTGTTGGCACTTCCGACCACAATGCCATCATGTGTAAAATTAATCTTGATCTTTCTGTTCCTGATATTACTCTCTCACGTAAAGTCTACCTTAAATCCCGGGTTAACTGGGACGACGTTTGTACATTTGATGTTTGTAATATTGAGTGGAATCTCATACCAAGATCTCATGACCCGGTTTCAGCTCTCAACAATTCCTTCCTTGGTATCCTTCGCAAAAGAGTTCCATCAAAAATAATAAAGTCTCGTATGAGGGATAAAGCATGGTTTAATGATGACTCCAAGCGTGCATTTGATGACAAACAGGCTGCATATCGTCTATGGAGGCGTAATCAAACCTCCTTGCATTGGGAAAATTATGTTTTTAAAAGGGCAGCTGCATAGAGAGTTTATGATAGTGCTGAGAGGGATTTTAACTCCCATCTTCAGGATGTTCTGGCAGGAGCTACACAGCCTCATAAATGGTGGTCCGCTTTGAAGTCCTCTTTATTTGGAATAGATTCTTCCATGCCTCCTCTTTGTGATTCTGATGGCTCCATCTCTTTTGATCCATTATCGAAGGCCAATATTCTATCTAATATTTGTATTAATAAGCAGAGTAATCAGGAAATGTCTTTGCCATTGACATATTTCCCTAGACCAAGCCTCAATTCAATGGCATTCAAATCAGCTGAACTGAAAAGGTACTTGCTGGATCTTGATACCTATGGTGGCACAGACCCGGATGGGGTTTTCCCTCTCTTTTTTAAAAAGCTTGCAGTGGTCTTGGCATCTAAATTGGCCGTGGTGTCTAGGTTGCTTTTGAAATCAGGTAGTTTTCCTCTTTGCTGGCGTAAGGCTAGTATCACTCCTATTCCAAAGGGAAATACTGCCTCATCATCTCCTTATGACTATCGCCCTGTCTCCATTACGCCTATCCTATCCAAGCTCTATGAGAGGCTTTTGTTCAGACGCCTTTCCTCTTATTGTAATAGTCATAATTTGATACCAAACTCACAGTTTGATTTTCGTAAGGGACTGGGTACATGTGATGCGCTTCTGACACTCACCCATGACTTGCAATCTTCATTGGACCAGGGACATGAGTCTCATGTCGTGGCTATTGACTTTAGTTCTGCTTTTGACTTAGTCAACCATAAAGCACTTCTGTATAAGTTACAACTCATCGGTATTGGTGGCAATTTTTTAAGGATCTTTGAAGACTTTTTGACGAAAAGATCTCGGTCTGTGGTCATTGATGGGTGTCATTCCCCTTCTGTTACTGTTGTTTCTGGCATTCCACAAGGCAGTGTCCTTGGGCCTTTGCTTTTTATTATGTTTACTGCTGACCTGTGTTCCGAGCATGAAAATAACCTAATCTCCTATGCCGATGATACAACTTTATATGCGTCAATTCCATCACCAATTGATCGACACGAAATTGCTACTGCTCTGAATAGGGACTTACATCATGGTGTACATCATTACATCATGGTGTGAACTTTGGGGTATGAAACTTAATGCTAATAAAACACACTCCATTATCATCAGCAGATCTCGTACCTTGGATCCTCCTCATCCTTATCTACAAGTTTCTGGCGAGCAAATTGAGAATGTGGATACTCTGCGTTTGTTAGGAGTTACTCTGGATCCCAAACTTACTTTTGAAAAGCATATTCGTTCTTTCTCCTCTTCCATTCCCCCAAAAATTGGTCTGCTTCGCAAGTGTTATAAAACGTTTGCTTGTGACGCCACAGTTATCAAGTCTTTTTATGCTTTTATTTTGCCACAATTCGAGTACTGCTCACCTGTCTGGTTGTCAGCAGCTGACTGCCATCTCAAGTTGCTTGACAGGTCACTAAATTCTATCAGTTTTATTCTACCTCATTTGTCTCTTGATCTGTGTCATCGACGTAAAGTTGGTGCCTTTAGTCTTTTATTTAAAGTTTTTAACAACCCTCAGCATCCCTTACATGGGGTTCTGCCTGGGCCCTATGTCCGGGCTCGTGCAGCTAGATTCACATGCAACCTTAATAATCTTGCCATGAACCGTGTTAATTTTTCTACTACACAGTTTTCACGGTGTTTTGTGCCGGCCATGGTTGACTTGTGGAATAAGTTGCCAAATTACCTAGTCAATTCAGCTCATATCTCCATCTTTAAGTCTAGAGTTAATGCTTTTTTGCAGCATTAATTCTAATTTGTAACCTTATTGTATTCTATTTTATTGTTTTATATTTATATTTGATATCCTCCACTGCATAATATTTTATTATTAATTTATCTGTGTTTAATATATGTATATATACAGTACAGTATATATGTTTTGTTTTTTGTTTTTTCCTAAAGATGCCGTAGTCTTTCTCCAGTGCCTCCGGGTGTTTTGTGTGGATTCATCTTGCTGGTGTTTCTGCACCTTGGTTGGAGACTTCGGCATCTCATATAATAATAATAATAATATTAATAATAATAATAATAATAATAATGTTAAGGAGATGGGAAACCCACTACAGTGCATTCATTCGACATATATCGACAGGCCCCGCCCGCTTCCACCAGCGCCGTAGACGAAGTAGAGCTTATCATACTGCAATCTCGGACAAGTCACTTGTCACCTTACCACGAGCTGATAAGAGCTCCAAGTAAAATTAATTGTACGATGTAAGAGCGCTTTAATACATGCATATTTGCAGTTATTCTTTACTATACAATATTACCATATACCATAGTACAGATAAGTAAACTCCATTACCATTGTTACCTCGTCTACTTGGGCAGAGCAGAGGTAGAAAATTATTAAGCTAGGCTTAGCGAGCGACTGCGTTTGGGTGTATAGGGTACGGTACCGTAACCGTAATGCCTCTCCCTCCCTCCCTCTCTCTCTCTCATATTGTGAAGTGATCAAAGTTGTCAATGGTCCAAGTATGGGTGAAAGCCGTTGCTGGTAAACTGGTGAATGAAAGACTCCTTCAATCTTCCTGCCTTGAGTTCTGATCTTATTAATTAATGGCTGTGAAACTTTCGTTGCCTCAGAGGTTTTCTTCACCACCACATCAACTGGCTCAGTTTTCTCCTTATCAAAATACATGAATACATTCAAGACAATATTCCTGGCTTGACTGACAAGTCGGGGAGAACCAGCAGGTCTGCCAGGGGTATGGGCAGGAGACGCCATCTTCCCCCTTCAGAAGACAGGAGGGAACTGAACTGACGTTTGAATGGCAGCGCAGTGACAGTTGAAACCTTGAGAGAGAAGCGTTGCCAATGTAGCTTCCTTACCGCTAGATCAAAAAGTATTTACTTGAACAAGGGAATGGAGCTGTTAAAGACAGGCTCCAGTCTTAACATTTCTTTCTTACTCGTTGATGTAGAAAGGTAGAAAGAGGTAGAAAGGCTTTGTAGGCCATATTTAATAATTTAAAATGATAAATAGATATTGACTTGATCTAGCGGCAAAATTTTACACCTAGCAATAAGAATGCTGGCTATACTCCGAATCTTTTAGCACATGTTATCAATATTGGAGTAATATTCTAGCAATATTAGGTAGGCATTTACTAGTTTGTATTCTTCTAGTTACTTCTGCAAACAGATTAAATAATATTTTTGTGCTGATTTGGTAACCCTGTTGGACACCCGTACCTCGCACAGTCATGCCAGCCGTATGATAACGGTTGGGGAAGTGGGCGGGGCCTGTCGATATATGTCGAATGAATGCACTGTAGGAGAATGTAATTTCAATTCATACCTAGTCGTAGGATCCATATTCCAGAATACCATAGAAGGATTTTTAAGTGTCCCGACGCAGCTCGGGACGAAAATGATTTCATTTCATTCTAACCTACCAAGCATGAGAGTCATTAATATTGAGTATATATCACAAATACACGTGAGCCACTAAATGTTTTAATCTCTCAGTGGGGTTCGAACCATCGACCGTCAGGACGATAGCCGACGCTTTAACCCGAGGTGCGTCGGGACACTTAAAAATCCTAGTATGGTATTCTGGAATATGGATCCTACGACTAGGTATGAATTGAAATTACATCCTCCTACTGGGTTTCCCTTCTCCTTAACATATATAGGATAGAAGGTTGAGTGTCTTTTAGACTGCCGTGGTGGAGTTGGTTAAAGCGTCGGCTATCGTCCTGACGGTCGACGGTTCGAATCCCACTGAGAGATTAAAACATTTAGTAGCTCAGGTGTATTTGTGATAATTATATACTCAATATATATACAGTATATATAAATATATATATATATATATATATATATATATATATACAGTATATATATATATATATATATATATATATACTGTATATATACAGGGTATATATATACAGTACATTTTTTAATAATAATATTTATGAGAGAGAGAGAGAGAGAGTGAGACAGAGAGAGAGAGATTTTTTTTTTTTTTTTTTTTTTTTTTAAGAGACAATGAACGGAGGAAGGAAAAACACAGATAAAACAAAAAGGTCCATGTGCCTAAAGGCATCCTCCATTCATAAAATGTTTGTAACAACTGGATTTAAACATTTGTTGATTGTAAGTTTGTGGAAAGCAATTCGAGGGAAGTGAATTCCAAAGAGTAGTAGCTCTGGGGATAAATGAATTCTGATAAGCAGAAGTTCTGCATTGTGGAGGAGAAAGTGTAAATTCATGGGCGCTCTCAGCTGCCCTAGTTCTACGGGGAAAGATGTGGAGAGGCGGCACAATTGAAGCAAGTTCCTCGGAACAATTGCTGTGAAAATATCTGTAGAATAATGCAAGGGATGCAACGTTTCTTCGTATGGCTAATGTAGGAAGGTCCTGTGTGATTGCAGGGTTATTGATTAATCTAATAGCTTTATTTTGAATTTTGTCCAACTGCCTCAATGCAACCACTCCACTTCCACCCCACAGAGGTGAACAGTAATCCATCTGAGAGCGCACATGACTTTTATATATTACGGCCAACTGCTCGTCAGTGAATATAATTATAATTGCAACAGCTGCTTTAACAGAGGTCACATCTACAATTCTCCCCTACGTGGTATAAGTCGAAGTGAGGACAATGAATAAAATCAAGTAGAGAGGGAAAGCAAAAGATAGCAAGAGGAGTGAAAAGTCTCTACATGTAAAGCCGTATAGAATTATTGTTTTTTACATCAACCTACTTCACATCTAAGCTCAATTAATGAAATCAACAAATACATGTGGCACTCCGAGGACTCGAACCCAGGATACAAATAACAAAAACATAACTAAACACATACCTGTACATATTATAGTAAATGATACATATTAAAAAGAAAAAGAAATTAAAAAGAACAGGCCAGAACTATAGAGAGATTGGAACAAGTTTGACTTTCAAATCAAACATATGCTCGATATGTGTATGTGGGTATTATTTCGAGGTTATACAGTATATTTGTGTCTAGAAAACATTGAACATGTATACTAAATGCTTATCTATTATCTATCTATATACTCAGGCCAAATCCCCACTTTTCCTATTGTTTTTTTGTTTTGTTTTTTGTGGGGGCGATTGCAGACTCAAGACAGAGCCAGAATAGGGACAACACAAAACACAACAGAAAACAACGAACACACAAAATACAAATTCACACACATCTAGGTCATCCAGGAGAAGACCCAGAAACCAGGGTCACCAAGGTCCCACCAGCACTCCCCCAGCCTCCGACCATCCGGAGAAGTTCCAATCTCGGCAAGCAGACATGCAGCGGAGCCGAAGCCACAAGCCTGACCACCACACTTCCAGGCGCACCCTTCATATAAACCGTCTCCCCGGGCCAGGCGCCTGATTTAATATTGATTTAGTTACTTAAGACACGTAAGACACCATCCACCCAGTCTGTGTGAATAGGTGAGGCGACTGCACTCACAACTATTCAACCTTTCCCTTACTTTTCTAATCCTTTGCAATATCTTCCTTAGCAACTTGTTTAGGTCAATCTACTTCTGTTTCACATTTACCACCTCTGAATTCCTGAAGATGTGAACTGAAGGTCATAGCTTGAGATTTTGTCTCGTGCGTACTCACTTTTCCTGTAGATCCTGGAAACGAAAATACTTGATGCTGTTATAAATACTGTACTGTATATATTAATACTTGATGCTGTTATAAATACTGTACTGTATATATTAATACTTGATGCTGTTATAAATACTGTACTGTATATATTAATACTTGATGCTGTTATAAATACTGTACTGTATATATTAATACTTGATGCTGTTATAAATACTGTACTGTATATATTAATACTTGATGCTGTTATAAATACTGTACTGTATATATTAATACTTGATGCTGTTATAAATACTGTACTGTATATATTAATACTTGATGCTGTTATAAATACTGTACTGTATATATTAATACTTGATGCTGTTATAAATACTGTACTGTATATTAATACTTGATGCTGTTATAAATACTGTACTGTATATTAATACTTGATGCTGTTATAAATACTGTACTGTATATTAATACTTGATGCTGTTATAAATACTGTACTGTATATATTAATACTTGATGCTGTTATAAATACTGTACTGTATATATTAATACTTGATGCTGTTATAAATACTGTACTGTATATATTAATACTTGATGCTGTTATAAATACTGTACTGTATATATTAATACTTGATGCTGTTATAAATACTGTACTGTATATATTAATCGAAGCATTTCTTATTATCCAATTTATACGAATGCATATTTTAATGTATGTGTTAGAACATTTCACATCATATTCAAGAATTCACACCGATTATTTAGATAAGATTCTAAAGAACTCTTTGGAGGCTACCTCAAATGTGTAGGTTGTGCATCATACCCTTCGCAGCGTTGGCTGGCTGTAAAATGCAGGAGCAAGCTGCATGTTGTTGCAAATGTTAAGGGGGGATGGGTGTATTTATTTACTCATGTATGTGTCTTTTTATTATCTTTTTTTAGTTTCCTAACTTGACCTCCATCAAGCTTAAAAAAGCACCCCTCAAGTCTCTACTGCAAGATAAATTTGTACATTTTTCGATAGAAAATTGTCCCGGCCTAAGGCCAGTTCGTTGCCAATGGACTCCTAAAATGGACTCCTAAATTGCACAAAAAGTCTTAATATTGAAGAAGAAATGGGGCGGAAGGTCTTAAAATCGCCAAACTAATAGGCCGAACGTCTAAAAATCTTAAAACTAATGGGGCTTAACATGAGGAAGAAAGGGGACTAAAAAAGTTACCCGTCTCACCTTAAGCGAGCTTTCAGTTGTGCATGCGAATAATTATGATGAGTTTGAATATGTACTGTACCTCGGGAGCTAAGTAAGATTTATTCAGTACTAAAGTTAGAAGTTGTTTGCTGTGTGGGGCAACGCCACCTGGTTGTCAAAATTCAGTTCGTTAGACTTACTGTTAGCCGTATTAAAAGGGTATCCTTCAGTCCAACACTATCTCTCCCAGGAGAGAGAGAGAGATAATATTACTACTACTATTATTCATAATTATTAATTTTGATATCAATATTATCAATAACAATAATAGTATTAGTAGTAGTAATATAAGTTTTTTTTATCATAATTAATATGATTATTATTATTATAATAATATTATTATTATAATAATTATTATTATTATTATTAATCATTGACCTATAACGTTGATCTTCAAACAGAATCAGACACCTTTTCTGAATGACTTTTGCAGCTCTTCCTAGTAGGTCCATTTACTCATTCCATGAAAAATATATATTAGTGTATCTTTCATTGACCTTTTCGATCTTTTTAATTTATGTTACACGTAATTATTCGACAACATTTATATGAGAGATGGCCAATATACTGTATATAGTTTGCATGTAACTAAATAAGGACAAGAAAGATAAAATTAAATAAACGAATCATTAAAAACTGAATTATTGTTTGACCAGTAAGATTATATAGAATTATATATTTATTTGGATTCACCACTGCATTAGCAATACAAATATTTAATATAATAAAATATTATCATTAAGCTTAGCAGAAATGCTTGAAAATATTTGTAATTTGTGTTAACCTTTTGAATATGTTCTTGTAAATGTATTTGATGAGGAAGTCTTAGCATATTCACCTGCACTACGGACGATACCACCAAAAACACTACAGACAACACACCAGGCTCCAACCCTGCCACAACCCCAGAGTACCGTGAATACCTTCGGGATTGCGATATCCTGACCACCCCAGAGCCTATGCCCCTGAGGGTGGAAGCCCCTACACCCCAGCCAAGACCCTAGGTTGGATAAGGTGGTCCTCGACGCCCAAACCGGACCTGGGTGCGAGAAAGGGAGTGGAGACAGCCACGGAAGCTGATTACCCAGCTAGAACCGCTTTGCCTTTCCAACCTGCCTCATACTTGGTCTGGGGAATCCCAGATCCCAAACACCACACCACCCCTGATCATCGCCTCACTCCTGGATCAAGACAACGATCACGAGATGGGCCCCGGAACGTGATTAGTCCACATCAAAGGAGCAGTTAGAGGCCTCTCGACCCAGGACGGGGCCTTATAAGGCCCATAATCGCCCCCCCCCCCCCTCTCCCCTTGATGCACAAGTTCATAGATGCACCACACATTCAGACCCTTCTCCTACTCACCTCAATGACTCCTGCCGTAGATGCAACCCTTGCTGGCAAAGTGACAAAAGACACAGAAGACATACAGGATATCTTGAAAGAGAGATATAACAGACCAAGGGATGGCAACCATACTGAAGAAGAAAATTGTTTTGACATTGATCTCAGTCACCTACCTAGCCTATATCAGGAAGTGTTGCTGCCTTCAGATTGTGACGATTTGGAAGAATTGTGAGACTTAATAATTGAAGAGCCACACGATCGAGCTGAGTCACCAGTGGCAGTAAGGGCTTTCCAGAACTCTACAAGCATGGTTTGAAGGATTGCCCGTGACCGAGCCGGAAGGGTACCTCATCCTGGAGAAGTCGTCGTCCCTAGCAACCCTATTCCCCTGTTGTACCTGATGTGTATCTGTTGCAGACGTCAGACACCGTCAAAGTGCTGACCACTGCCCCTAGCCATACTTTTCCCTTGTAATGCCTGAAGGGCACCAGTCGCAAACGTTGGACACCGCCACGGTGCTGACCAATGCCCTTTCCCTTTATTACACCCATTGTCTTACAGATTACAGTAGTCGCATCTTAGTCACCATGGACCACCCCCTTTCCCTATGTTCCCAAGATCACAGCCAAAGCAACCAACAGCTTCATGTGGCCCCCCTTTTGACCAGCCGCATCAACCCTTTCAAGAAGGGTTAGTACTCCTCAGTGTTATATTCTCGTGTATATTGTGTTCTATGATAAGTATGATGACTGTTCTTTTGTTGTATACATATACTATGTTCTACATATATTGCTCGTATTCCTACTTCCAGACAAGCACCCTATGATAAATGCCTTAACGATATAGGCATTTCAATATTACTATCAATTGATGTTGTGTGTGTTATATTATTATTATCATGATTATTATAATTATATATATATATATATCATAGACTCCTTTAAAGAAGGACTGGAACGTCACGACCTCGGGGATTTTAACTTGAGTCTGAAGGATTAACTTGAGTCCTGGGCTAAAATGACTTCTACAAGGGCTAGAGACACGATCTCGGAGACCAAATAGGGCTTTTTGAGGACGGCGAGTTCACTAACGACATTTTCAACACCACCTTGGGTCATCTTCAAGGTCAAAAGGTCATATTTCAAGGTCAAATTAGTGAATTTTGGTAATTTTTGACCGTTTTTTTAGTCTAACTCATAAACGGTGAGAGATGGCTGATTGTAATAAGAGGCAAGTTTGTAGAGCTGTCCAAATTTGATATTTATTATCCATAGACTCCTTTAAAGAAAGACTGAAACCTCCCATGCTCGGGGTTTGTAACTTGAGTATGAAGGATTAACTTGAGTCCTGGGCTAAAATGAGTTCTAGAAGGGCTAGAGACACGATATTGGGGTCCAAATAGGGGATTTTGAGGACGGCGAGTTCACTAGCGACATTTTCAACACCACCTGGGGTCATCTTCAAAGTCAAATTAGTGAATTTTGGTAATTTTTGCCCGTTTTTGTGTCTAACTCCTAAACGGTGAGAGATGGCTGATTGTAATAAGAGTCAAGTTTATTAGAGCTGTCAAAATTTGATATATTTATTATCATATATCGTATTACATAAGCATTATATGCATATCACAACACTATGTCTATTACAACTATGTCTATGTCTATCACTAGTTGGAGAGCTATCGCTAGTTGGAGAGCTTTTCTTGCCTCCTGAGGCATCCCACAGCCTTTTCTTTGTCACTTACATTGAGGACATGAGCTTTCAATAGAATGTTAGCTAAAGTAGTACATGCAGCATTACTACTAGATACAGGTGCATCTACAAAGGATAACAGCTCAGCAAAATGAAAGCGGCAACGCATTTTAGTCTTGTCATGCAAATTATGGGCATTATGTACAAAAAAGATGGTTGACATAGTCGGTACACTCAGTCCACGTCTATTCAAGTTATCTAGGAACTCAGATGACACCTCGTTACCATCATCATCAATGATCTCCTCCATACTAGTGCTATCACCAAATTTATGAACAAGGTGTCCGGTCAAATAAACAACTTTATGCTTAAGGGTATCATCAGACCTCAAGAGTTCCTGAGTGTCTTGAGGAGCGATCTCGTCAATGAGTTCACTTCGCTCATCTGGGTTTATGGAAGTAGTACAAATCTTGTCGCAATCAAGCACACGAGAACTAGATTCTGGCATAATGTCATGCTTAATGAGTGTCTGCAAATTTGCAATTTTAGGTGCAGCCATAATGTCAACTACGTCAATGTAGAAGTTTCCACCGCTTCTTTGCCTGGATTGGCCGAAAAACTTTCCCAAGGCTTCATTCGCGTATATAGTAGGAAGAACGTAGTCAAAGTCTTTCTCTGCCAGAAGCAATATGGCAGCATCCACATGATTACGTGTGGACACAAGGAAGGCTTCAGCAGTTTGCTGAGTTAGCTTCAGCTTACGACCACCACCTCCTTGCCATGCGCAGGTAGATATAATTTGGCAGGCCTCCTCCAGCCTAGTGAAACTTGTACAGTCTGCTGTCCAAGGCTGTCTGGATTCGTCGCACAGATGGATACCAAAATTCACTAATTTGACCTTGAAATATGACCTTTTGACCTTGAAGATGACCCCAGGTGGTGTTGAAAATGTCGCTAGTGAACTCGCCGTCCTCAAAAACCCCTATTTGGATCCAGAGATCGTGTCTCTATCCCTTCTAGAACTTATTTTAGCCCAGGACTCAAGTTAATCCTTCATAATCAAGTTACAAACCCCGAGCATGGGAGGTTTCAGTCCTTCTTTAAAGGAGTCTATGGATCTGTTGTTCTCAAAAACTGTGCTTCCGTGCTGACTCCCTGCCTAGGCAAACTCTTTCGTCTCTGTCTATCCTCTAACGTCTTCCCTTCATGCTGGAAGTTTGCTCACATTATACCTGTCCCAAAGAAGGGTGACCGCTCTCAACCCTCCAACTATCGTCCAATTGCTCTTATCTCTTGTCCTTCTAAAGTTTTTGAAACTACTCTTGCTTCCAAATTTCTTAAGCATTTCTCTTCTCATAATCTGCTCTCAGATCGCCAGTATGGCTTCCTTAACGGTCGCTCTACTGGTGATCTTCTTTCATATCTTACTAACTCTTGGTCATCCTCCTTTCGGGACTTCGGTGAGACTTTTCTATTGCACTAGACATATCGAAAGCCTTCGATAGAGTCTGACATAAATCTTTAATTTCTAAACTACCTTCCTTCGGTTTCTATCCCTCCATCTGTGCCTTTGTCTCTAATTTCCTTTCCGGCCGTTCCATAGCTGCGGTTGTGGACAGCCATTGTTCACTTCCTCACCCTATAAACTCCGGTGTTCCTCAGGGCTCTGTCCTATCTCCTATTCTCTTTCTAATTTTTATAAATGATCTCCTTAACTGTACCTTAATTCCCGTCCATTCATACGCAGACGACTCAACCTTACACTACTTCATTAGTTTTTCAGAACGCCCCAGCCAGCAATCCCTCAACGACAAACGTAATGAAGCCATAGAACTCTTAAATTCTGATCAAAATACTATTTCCAATTGGGGCAGAGAAAACCTTGTTAACTTTAATGCTTCCAAAACCCAATTTCTCCATCTATCTACCCGTCAGGATCTCCCAGCGGACTATCCCTTATTCTTCAACAATACAAAAATCAACCCTTCATCTTCTTTCAATATTCTTGGTGTCTCTTTTTCTTCTGCTCTCATATGGAAGGACCATATTACCAGTCTTGCTAAGGCAGCCTCCCAGAAGCTGGGTGTGCTCAACCGCCTTAGGGGGTTCTTTTCCCCTGCACAGCTTCTTGCTCTGTACAGGGGCATAGTGCGCCCTTGTATTGAGTATTGTTCACATGTGTGGGGAGGTTCCTCTCACACCGCTCTCCTAGACAAAGTTGAAAGGAAGGCCTTTCGTATCATTAACTCCCGTCCACTCACCAACTCTCTGCAATCTCTCTCTCTCCGCCGCAATGTTGCATCTCTCTCGCTATTCTATCGCTACTATAATAATCAGTGTTCCTCAGAGCTATCCCAGTGCATACCACCTCCTTTACGTAGGGCACGTGGTACCCGTCTTGCAACTCAATCCCACCCCTACTCTGTGCAACTCTCCAACCCAAGAGTGAAACGTTACTCTCAAACTTTCTTCTACTCAACAGCTGAGCTCTGGAACTCTCTCCCAGAATCAGTCTTTCCCTCTTCCTATGACTTAAATTGCTTCAAACTCTGTGTGTCCAGGCATTTTGGCTCGAACGTCCCTTGATTTTGGCCCTGTCACTCTTTCAACTATGGGGGAGGCACTCGCTATAGGCAGTTATGCCTTTTGCCTCCCTCAATCACATAGACAAAAAAAAAAAAAAAAAAAAAATCAAATTTGGACAGCTCTACAAACTTGCCTCTTATTACAATCAGCCATCTCTCACTGTTTATGAGTTAGACGCAAAAAACGGGCAAAAATTACCAAAATTCACTAATTTGACCTTGTAATATGACCTTTTGACCTTGAAGATGACCCCAGGTGGTGTTGAAATTGTCGCTAGTGAACTCACCGTCCTCAAAAACCCCTATTTGGATCCCGAGATCGTATCTCTAGCCCTTCTAGAAGTCATTTTAGCCCAGAACTCAAGTAAATCCTTCAGACTCACGTTACAGACCCCGAGCATGGGAGGTTTCAGTCCTTGATATATATATATATATATATATATATATATATATATATATATATATATATATTTAATTATTTATTTATTAATATATATATTTATGCTCCGACTTTATCCCCAGACGTTACTTTAGTGTACATCATGAAGGCAAATACAGTTGACAATTCACATGAGCCTGGTTACCTGCTGTGAGTAAGTGTGAGTATTTACTGCTCGCACAGGTTCTAATATTGCTTGAAGGTGATTCTATGAGATTAACCTTTTATGTAATAATATTGCTTGATGAGGGTAATGCCATTTATTTATATATATTTTGTTTTATGGTGGTAAAATCCAACCAGTTTCCGCAGCTTTGTTATAGGTCCACGCATTGGCAACTGTACAACAACAAGTATTATGAAAGTAGAAATGGTCGTCGCTTTATTTTCAACTTTTGCCATCACCTATGATCATCTAAGAAGCTTAGCAGATTTGAAATGATAGCACAAATAAAATTAAACAAATTTGTTGTAATTATTTGCGATATTGACCATCGGGCAATACAAAATGTCCAACTTTACTGATATTTACAAAAACAAACTAGATATATCTATCAATAATTGTGATATATCTGGTAAACGCTTCATGGAAATATCTAGCATTTTTCGTAACCTGATGAATAATCCACAACAGAGAGGTTATGAAAGGTAATCATGGTAATTCTTTCAGTGTACAATAATGATATTTATACTGTATTCTGTCTAGGAATATTATATTTAATTCAGCTTAATAGAGCTTTTAAGAGTGGAATTGTTTACAAACTCTAGTATAGAAACACAAAATCAATCCAATAGATCTTCTGTCTAATATTACCCAGAATAAAATGAAGAAATGCGCTATAATATTGAAAGTGGCAAAGAAGATCAAAATGAGATATTGAAATATTGCGCCCTATCCTTGTCGACGTCTTCCCATCTGTTCTTAAAATTTCTTCTTGGAAAATTTACTCTTCCATACTCTGATTTACCGACAATGATATTTGCTCCTGTACCTTTCTCTTAACTCCTTGAGTATGGAGGATGCTGTTCTTATTTCATTCCCATTATCATCAGGCGATTTGATACAGCTTACGAATTATCACTAGGAACCAAAGGGGTCAAAACAATCTCAAATAACCCTTATATTATCACAAGTTCTTCCCAAACTAAATCAACTCTTCTAATGATTCAAGGTAAAATGAAGACTAGCATCCTAGTATACTGACGGGGTTGACTGTCAAGAATATTGCGATGGTTGGCTGCTGGTACCTCGATACACAATTATGAATTAATTATATTTATCTATTCTGTAACTCGGCAGCTGCGATACGTGATTTTCTGACAGTGTCATCAGCGCGGTTGGATTACGCTTGATTAGGAAATAATTGTTTATATTTACCATATAAAGCAACATTACTGCACGATATGGGCATACTTTATTTGTATAATGAACATGTGAACATTAAGAACCAGTTAATATGTGTAGAGTTGATATCCAGTGAAAAAACGGATTATTGTGAGGGGAGGTGTGGTGGAGTGGTCTTGCCACTGGCCTGGTAATCCAAAGGTCCCGGGTTCAAATCCCGATGTATCAATGGGAAGATATTATTGGGATGGAATTTGTGCTGTACCTAGTGTCAGTGCATTACCACAAAGCCCACCGAAACGCTAATAAGATACCCTCATTTTTCCCTGATTAAATAGCACTGTATGAATATTCCCATATTCAAAATATGCTATAGGGGTACAATACCTGGTGAGTTAGCTGCTCAACAGGTGGCATTGTGTGTGTGTGTAAGAGTGAGTGTCCGAGTGTAGGGGGTGAGACAGTGAAGCACGGGAATGAGGTGGCTTCAGAGAAGGGGTCGCTTCGGACCATGAGTGAGCACCGTGCCTCATGTGAAGGCAAGATGGCAGGTACTCGTTGTACTCTACGTGCTTCACATGCCTCACTCCCTAGACTGGAACAAGACCTCACGGGCTTCACTGCTCATTGTACAGCTGTGAATGTCCAGGCTGTCACCCTATGCCCGAGAGGGAGTAAGTTGGATTATAGAAAAAAAACAAAAAACAAAAAAACAAAAGCATAGGCCTGCTCTGTCTCGAGGCTCTCGCCACATTGACTCATTCTCGTCTCTCTCTCACACTTGTATAAGGGAGGGGGAGGTAGGGGAGGTGTAAAGGAGGGTGACTGAACGTATTTGAATCAGGAGGGAGGAAGTATAGGGAAGGAGGAGGGGGGTAGTTGAGGGAGAAAGGGGTGGACGTGAGGGAGGGTGGGGTGAGGCACATGACATTGTAAGGGGAAGAAAGGAGGTGGTGGTAAAGAGACATACCACCTTATCATATATTGCTTCCATTTCACTTGCACTGGTGCTTTTTTTCTGTTTCCTTTTTTTTAAATATCAAATTCCAGAAGGAAAGACCCATTTGCCCAGTAAAACATTGCAGAAGAATCCTTGCAGTATATGTGTTTAAAAATAGATAATGTTGTTCTTAGAATCCCCTTTAAATCACGTTTTATGAAATGCACTGTTAACTCATAAGCTGCGCAGCTATGGGTTTTGAAAATGCCCGCCATGCGAAGGTATTTAGTACATTCTTTACAAAACTCGTCAATTAATCATAGATATAATTAATACTTATCAATATGCGCCTATTTTACTTCTAATATGAACATATGAACATTGCAAAGCAATAAAACAAGTGGTAACAGCAATTGGCTGGTGAAAATGGTATATTTTAGCCTCACGGTCATAATCTGACCTTGACCGGCGAGAGAGAAAAACCCTCCCTCCCTTGTGTCTGGCATGGTACTGAGAGACAAGGAGATCTCTCAGACTGGCTTAGAGGGTCGGAGATAAACTCTTCCACGCTCCTCCCTCTCTCCCACCCGTCCTCGCACAAAAATACTTGATCAATATCGGGAATAATAGAGAAAATACCAGATAATTGAGGAAGGGGGAAAAAGGAAGGGGGGGAGGACACATGTGTAGGAGTGGTAGAAAGTAATGGATGGGAGTTATCTCACCTATTCACAAATTGATTTGTTTTGAGTGCCACTGGGATGTTTTAAAAGGGTTTTTTCGGCCTTGGATCTTAAGAGTCTGGCCCCATTCGCCCAGTAGAACCTCTTAAGAGTCTGGCCGCAGTCCGTGGGTTAACGTATAATCAAAACAAAATTTGTTGTCAGCCTAAGGGTGGGTATTGATTGTAGTCACATGTAGTGAATACAAATTTAGGAGGAGTACGTCGTCAGTGGCGTTTTGCAGATAGCTTCTTCGTGTGACCTCAAATACATTCTGTGTAACGTCAATAAAATGCTCCTCCTCATTTGGTGATTTTATTCATGCTCTCAAATGTTCGGAGTACATTTTAATAGTCAGATGTAGTGTATGTGATGAGTAGGATTGTGCAATTGTACATACAAAGTAAACTAGAGCTAACAACCACCCAATATATCTCTCTCTCTCTCTCTCTCTCTCTCTCGCTCTCGCTCTCTCTCTCTCTCTCTCTCTCTCTCTCTCTCTCTCAAAAGCCTAGTCTTCCTCGGTGATTGAAGGACTTGGCTCTGCAGTGGACTAAACCGGTTGATAAAGGCGATGAAAAGTTTGGCCAGTATTAATTGGAGTTAAAGCTGCCGTATGTGGAACGAACGAGGGAGAGAGAGATAGGGAGGGAGGCGGGAAAGTGTGCGTGCGTGTGTGTATGAGAAAAAAAAGAGCATATACAGCTAAACATAAAATCCTTGCACTGTACCTTCATGTTGTGACCACACGATTTTAAGTCCTTAGGTGTATTGGCACAGTAGCCCAGATGGCTTTAGGGTTTGCATTGTGTTTGTTAGCGATGTGTGTTTGTGTACGCATGTTCGGCGTGTGTGTTGTGTGTGTATGGATGATAAGTGTGTGGGGTCGCTGTGTGTGAGAGTTGAGTTGTGTTGTTTTTGGTGTGTGTGTGTGTGTGTTTGTGTATGTATTAAATAGTGTGTATGTGCCTGAAAGTGCATCAATCTGTGTATAAGTGCCAGGTCGGTATGTATCTACTGCATATGTGAACGGCATATGTGGTTTGTAGTAAGTGTTGGAAGTGAATGTATATATATATATATATAAATCTATGTGTATTAAGTGTTGTGAGTGAAATGTATTAATAGATGTATGTTTAGTAAGTGTTGTGAGCGAAATGTATTAATAGGTGTATGTGTACCAACTGTTTTGAAATAATTATATTAATAGAAGTATGTGCAGTAAGTGTTGCGAGTGAATGTAGTAATAGATGTATGTGTAGTCAGTGGTGTAAGTGATTTTATTAATAGGTGAATAATTATAGTCAGTGCTGTGAGTAATTATATTAATAGGTATTGTGCAGTAAGTGCTGTTAGTGAGTGTATTAAACTGTGTATATGCAAGTACGTGGTCGGTGTGTCTATGTGTCTATGTGTATGCATGTGTACGACCTCAGTTACCCCAAGTTAAGCGTGGGTTTGAGTTCATATGAGGCAAGCAAGTAATAATAAATGGACTAAAATAACTATATTAAGACCTAAGAATAAATAGTATTTCCTGAAGCTACAGTATATATTATTTGGTTTATGTGAGTGAAGGAGAAAACAGGCAGAACTGCCTGTAGCGAGTACCTCCCCCAGAGTTAAAAAAGTGACAGGGCCAAAATCAAGAGACGTTCGAGCAAAAATGCCTGGACACACAGAGTTTGAAGCAATTTCAGTCATAGGAAGAGGGAAAGACTGATTCTGGGAGAGAGTTCCAGAGCTCAGCTGTTGAATAAAAGAAAGACTGAGAATAACGTTTCATTCTTGGGTTGGAGAGTTGCACAGAGTAGGGGTGGGATTGTGTTGCAAGACGGGTGCTACATGCTCTACGAAGAGGGGGTGGTATACACTGAGAGAGCTCTGAGGAACACTGATTATTGTAATAGCGGTAGAATAGTGAGAGAGATGCAACATTGCGACAAAGAGAGAGAGACTGCAGACAATTGGTGAGTGGACGTGAGATGGATGGCTTTCTTTTCTACTTTGTCCAGAAGTGCTGTGTGAGAGGATCCTCCCCACACGTGTGAACAATACTCAATACATGGACATACTGTGCTCCTGTTCAGAGCAAGAAGCTGCGCAGGGGTAAAGAACCCCTGGAGGTGGTTGAGCAGACCCACCTTCTGGGAAGCTGTTTTAGCTAGAGTGGTAATATGAGCTTTCCAAGAGAGATCACAAGAAAAAGAGACACCAAGAATATTAAGAGAAGATGAAGGGTTAATGAGTATGTTGTTGAAGAGTAGGTCATAGTTTTCTGGAAGGGGGCGACGAGTAGACAGATGGCGAAATTGAGTTTAGGAAGCATTGGAAGTAACAAGGTTGTCTTTGCCCCAATTATACATAGTAGAGAGATCAGAAGATAGGTGTTGTATGGCCTCCTTACGTGATCATTTGGAGTTCCTGCTGTGTATGTTGTTGAGGAAGTCTAGTTGAATAGTGTATAATGAATAATGTAATTTGCCACTCCTCACTTGTTAATCACGTTGATTTAAGATGATGTACTGTATTACTTAAACGCTTAGTACATAACTATATTGCATGATAATTGTCTTACTAATTACTTGCTATTGCTTTGACTTACTGCATACAAAAATGATTTGTTCAAATAATATTCCAGTGAAAACAATCATAAGGTGAATTAAATATAATGTGCAGAAATAAGTTTAATAAGTTTGATAAACTTCGCTTTGTGTTGAAATTAGTTTTCAATGTCAAACAAATAATAGTGTCTGTAATAATATTTAGGTCACCAAAAGTGTTTTAATCAGCATTCTATAATTATTATTTGAAGCTATGAGCTGCTTTATCCTTACAAAATTACATTATTTATCCCATGTGGTGAGCATTGTTTAGAAAACGCAATTTCAAAGCTGTTATGTATGGATGCAGGACTCGAATATTCAAAGTAGTATTTTTTTTTTTTTTTTTTTTTTTTTCTATGTGATTGAGGGAGGCAAAATGCATAACTGCCTATAGCGAGTGCCTCCCCCATAGTTGAAAGAGTGACAGGGCCAATATCAAGGGACATTCGAGCCAAAATGCCTGGACACACGGAGTTTGAAGCAATTTAAGTCATAGGAAGAGGGAAAGACTGATTCTGGGAGAGAATTCCAGAGCTCAGCTGTTGAGTAGAAGAAAGTTTGAGAGTAACGTTTCACTCTTGGGTTGGAGAGTTGCACAGAGTAGGGGTGGGATTGAGTTGCAAGACGGGTACCACGTGCCCTACGTAAAGGAGGTGGTATGCACTGGGATAGCTCTGAGGAACACTGATTATTATAGTAGCGATAGAATAGCGAGAGAGATGCAACATTGCGGCGGAGAGAGAGAGATTGCAGAGAGTTGGTGAGTGGACGGGAGTTAATGATACGAAAGGCCTTCCTTTCAACTTTGTCTAGGAGAGCGGTGTGAGAGAAACCTCCCCACACATGTGAACAATACTCAATACAAGGGCGCACTATGCCCCTGTACAGAGCAAGAAGCTGTGCAGGGGAAAAGAACCCCCTAAGGCGGTTGAGCACACCCAGCTTCTGGGAGGCTGCCTTAGCAAGACTGGTAATATGGTCCTTCCATATGAGAGCAGAAGAAAAAGAGACACCAAGAATATTGAGAGAAGATGAAGGGTTGATTTTTGTATTGTTGAAGAATAAGGGACAGTCCGCTGGGAGATCCTGATGGGTAGATAGATGGAGAAATTGGGTTTTGGAAGCATTAAAGTTAACAAGGTTTTCTCTGCCCCAATTGGAAATAGTATTTAGATCAGAATTTAAGAGTTCTATGGCTTCATTACGTTTGTCGTTGAGGGATTGCTGGCTGGGGCGTTCTGAAAAACTAATGGAGTAGTGTAAGGTTGAGTCGTCTGCATATGAATGGATGGGAATTAAGGTACAGTTAAGGAGATCATTTATAAAAATTAGAAAGAGAATAGGAGATAGGACAGAGCCCTGAGGAACACCAGAGTTTATAGGGTGAGGAAGTGAACAATGGCCGTCCACAACCGCGGCTATGGAACGGCCGGAAAGGAAATTAGAGACAAAGGCACAGATGGAGGGATAGAAACCGAAGGAGGGTAGTTTAGAAATTAAAGATTTATGCCAGACTCTATCGAAGGCTTTCGATATGTCTAGTGCAATAGAAAAAGTCTCACCGAAGTCCCGAAAGGAGGATGACCAAGAGTTAGTAAGATATGAAAGAAGATCACCAGTAGAGCGACCCTTAAGGAAGCCATACTGGCGATCTGAGAGCAGATTATGAGAAGAGAAATGCTTAAGAAATTTGGAAGCAAGAATAGTTTCAAAAACTTTAGAAAGACAAGAGATAAGAGCAATTGGACGATAGTTGGAGGGTTGAGAGCGGTGACCCTTCTTTGGGACAGGTTGAATGTGAGCAAACTTCCAGCATGAAGGGAAGACGTTAGAGGATAGACAGAGACGAAAGAGTTTGCCTAGGCAGGGAGTCAGCACGGAAGCACAGTTTTTGAGAACAACAGGAGGAACACCGTCCGGACCGTACGCCTTATTAGTGTTAAGCCCAGAGAGGGTAGAAAGTACATCTTTAGAAGAGATTAGGATATTAGGCATAAGTAAGAGAGAGGAGGGCGGAGAGGGAGGAATAGCACCGGAATCATCCAAGGTGGAGTTTCTAGCAAAAGTTTGAGCGAAGAGTTTAGCTTTGTCAGAGGAAGAAGTGATGGTTGTGCCATCAGAGTGGGAAAGGGGAGGGAAAGACGAGGAAGATAAATTGTTGGAGAGGTTTTTGGCTAGATGCCAGAAAGCTTGGGAAGAGCTAGAGTTGGATAGTTCAGTGCATTTATTATTGATGAAAGAGTGTTTGGCAAGTCGAAGAACAGATTTGGCTTGATTCCGGGCAGAAACATATGAAGAATGAGAGTCTTGAGTTTTAAGGCGTCGGTACCGTTTGAATGTTTCCTCCTTATTGCGGACAGCAGTAGAACAGGCGTAATATTACACTCAAATGATATAATACTCTCTTTCATGAAAAGGATTAGGTATTTTGGGACGCATTGAAAGCAAAGTAGATGGTTTTCAAGCGAGCAAATTTAAGTTAAATTAATCCAGCTGTAAGTGGTCTTATTTAGGAAATTTCATTGAATTGATAATATGGTTGTATCGTAAGACTCTATTGATGTTGTGACATCTGGAAGATAACCAAGATGTGATGTGTGACCAGACCAACCTGTTGAACGTGACTTTACAACTACAACCTCGAGGCAAGACATTCTCTCTTTCTTTCTTACACCGGCACGCGTGAGAGAGAGAGAGAGAGAGATAAAACGCGCTGGACTACGTGACTATCCTCACATTAATATACAGACCTCCAGCTCAATCAGTGCAAACTGACCAAGAAATTTACGAACAAATTGCAGATGTAAGTAACTCACAAGATACCGTATTTATTGGCGACTTTAATTTACCTGTGACCAAGTGGGGCGATACTCTTACTTCACACTCCGGACATGACTTGTATACGAACTTGCAAGAGAGTTCGCTTTATCAATTTGTTCGAACACCGACCCGTGGTAATAACGTTCTTGACATTGTACTTGCAACAAAAGAAGAATTAATAGAGAATTTGAATGTTGGTGATGAATTCAGTAACAGCGACCATCGTACGATAACTTTCACTTTAAACTTTACTAGTAACGAACCAAATAGTAGTATCGAAAAAGTCCCTAATTTCAAGAAAGCAAACTTTCATAAACTTAGAGCTATGTTTAAAGAAACTGACTGGAGCTTTTTAATTAACAATAACGACATAAATACATCTTGGAAGTTATTCGAAACCACTTACCTAAAAGCAGTGCAAGACTGCATACCATCGAAAATACGGCGTCCAGGCCATAATAATAAGCCCAAATGGTGGAATAAAGATATTTCAAACTGCCTGCTTGCTAAAAAATGTGCTAATGATAGATTAAAATCCTCACAAAATGACGAAGAACGGGTGAAATTTGTAGAGCTACGACGCAAAGCCAAAAAGTTAATTAAGCAAAGTAAAAACACCCTAGAGTTACATATTTGCGAATCAAAGTAAAACAAACCCGAAAGAATTCTATAGTTATATCAGAAAGAAAAAAGTAGTTACTTCAACTGTTGGACCGTTAGTCGATGAAAATGGAGAATACACCAAAGACGAAGTACAAATGAGTAATGCCCTCAATACCTTCTTTGCATCAGTTTTTACAACAGAAGACCTCAGTGATATCCCTACACCATCGCCGATTCAGATTGATAATTCAGATGTTCTAAGCAATATCACCGTTACAGAGAGGGAAGTATTGAATTGTTTAGATAAACTCAAGGTAAATAAAACGCCTGGACCTGATACAATCTCGCCTAAAGTTCTAAAGGAAGCTAAGGATGAGCTCTCCAAACCACTGACATTACTATTCAATAAATCCTTGCAGTCTGGAACTATGCCTGATCAGTGGAAGATAGCCAACGTAACACCGATATTCAAAAAAGGCAGCAAATCCCTACCCAGCAACTATCCTCCAATTAGCTTAACCTCAGTTGTATGTAAAATGCTAGAAACGGTCATAAGACAGACTCGTAAATCACTTAGAGGAAAATAACATACTTAAAGATACTCAACACGGCTTTCGTAAAAAACGTTCCTGTTTAACAAACCTCTTAGACTTCTTCCACGATATCCTCAACCTCTACGATGAGAGTAAAGCTGTAGATATTATATACCTTGATTTTCAAAAGGCCTTTGACAAAGTTCCCCAAAACGTTTACTGCTAAAACTAAAAGCGCATGGAATACAAGACGGTGTGTTGAAATGGATAGAAAATTGGCTCAGCGACAGAAAGCAAAGAGTAGTCATAAACGGTAAGGCATCTAAATGGACCAATGTAAGTAGCGGGGTACCCCAGGGATCGGTACTAGGACCAATTCTCTTTCTAATTTACATCAACGACCTAGATAAGGGTCTCACCTGTACAATCTCAAAATTTGCTGACAATACAAAAATTGCAAATAGCGTACTCTCAAAAGAACAAGTTGACGATATGCAGCACAATCTAGATAAATTGTCACATTGGGCCCAAATTTGGCAAATGAGTTTCAATGCGGATAAATGTAAAGTACTACATATCGGATACCTAAATGAGAAAGCAAACTATTCGATGAATGGCACTCAGCTTAAGAATGTAAACAGAGAAACCGATCTGGGAGTAACAATATCGAGTAACCTAAAACCGAGTCAACAATGTTCAGAAGTTGTTAAGAAGGCAAACAAAATAATTGGCTTTATAGGCAGGTCATTTGAGCATAAATCCAAAGACGTTATCCTAACCCTTTACAATTCCTTAGTCCGCCCTCTTCTGGAATACTGCGTTCAATGCTGGTGCCCTTATTACCAAAAAGACATAAACAAGCTAGAACGAGTTCAACGTAGAGTTACCAAAATGATACCTAGCCTAAAGAACAAACTATACGAAGAGCGTTTTAGAGAATTAAATCTATTTCCTTTAACCCAGCGCAGATTAAGAGGTGACTTAATTCAAGTGTTCAAAATCATCAGAGGCATCGACAATATGAACTGTAGTAAGTACTTCACTATCGACCAATCTAATTACACGCGGGGAAACGGTTGCAAAATTATTGGTAAATCTTTTAACTCACACGAATCTAAGAATTTCTTCTTCAATCGAGTTGTCAACTTGTGGAATGGGCTTCCCCGAGACGTTATAGACTGCAGCACCGTTGATTCATTTAAACTCCGCCTAGACAAATATCTCGCATCAAACCCGCGACTGACTGCGTTTGTAAATGAATAACTTTATTTTATCCTCCCCTCAGTTACTAACCCCTATGTCCCCTACTAACTTCCTAGCACTGCCACGGACATTAGTTCCAGGGCAGTAGTTCCCTTTCCAATGTTCCCTTACCTACTCTAAACCACTGTTTGGACACTTGATCCTCAGTGTTTTGGAGGACAAGCAGCCTAGAAGGGTCACTAGATATGTTGTTGCTTGATTTCCTTTGTACTCCTTTGTACTCCTTTGTACATTCCACAGTATGGGGGGGGGGGGGGGACGACTGTATGGGGGGCTTGATGCGGGGCGGAACCAGCCCCCCTTCTCCCTCGTGTCCCACCACTCGTGCTGCCTCGCTCACCTGCTTCTCGTCTGTAATTTGCCCACACCACCTGCCTGTGTCTGATTGGATTAGGCACGTGTTTCCTGACTTCTGATTGGATTAGCTTGGTCAGGAAAAGATATATAAGCCTGATATGTGATAATTCAAAGCAGTACATTCTTAGCTGGGAAGTGGACAGCTGCATGGAGAGAACAGGCTTGTATAGATAGGTTTCTATTATAATTCAGTGAGTTCCCGTACCACTTGTGATCTCGTGATCATTTATTTACCAGAGGTATGTCGAAAACATACACTCCTTTGATTTAAGATTTTGTGATTGGAGAATCATATAGGTTAAATGGAGAATCATATAGGTTGGAATGGTGATTATTTTGGGGGTTAGAATTAATGTTTGATTTAGAGATAATTTGTGATTGAATATTGAATACTTTACCTGTTAATACTTAACTGACTTGAAGTAAAGCTATTGTCATTCATAATTAATAATTAAGCATTGTAGAAGTTTAATACTTACCTGACTTTATGTAAAGCTATTTGTCATTCGTAATAGGCATTGTAAAAGTCCTTCCAACTGCATTGTCTAATTAAGCCGATTAAGCTTTAATACTTACTTTAGTGAAATCAGAACGTATGCAAAACTATCTTGAAATTTATAATATCTTTCATTGCTTATTATTTTGATTAATTGTAAACTACCTTATTTATGGTTATAAATACAATTCCATTTTATATGTGACTAATATTTCCTTACCATATTTTATTAAGTGTATTAAGTGTTTATTCAGTAAAAAGAATAAATAAGATAAAATATTAAAGAGAGAATAATAATAAACTAAGAGAATACCGAGATAATAGAAAGAGTAAAACAATCTTTAGAGGGTTAACAAACTTAAATTAATTATATAAAAAGATCTTAATACTTTGCTGATAATCAAGATTCATTGATATATTCTAGTGACTTAAAAACCCTTGCTTACATACCAAACTTTTTATATTCTTACTTAATACCTTTTTCATATTAAGCATTCAATGTAACTTTAAATAGTTCCTGATTAAATATAAATGAAGTGTATCAGAGTATAAGGATAACTGTCCCAACAACTAAAGGAAAACAAGTAACAACAGGACAAACATTAATATTTTATGTTCTATTGGCCTTCAGCTGTTAGCTACACTCTCTTATTAACTGTTCTATCTTTATGTATTTAGTTAACCACTTCTAAGTCAAGATACATAACAGATTAACTGGCGACCTTGCCAGGATTCGTTTTGTATAAGTGTCACTAAGTTCATATCATATCATAATCATGCCTGAAATTATTAATAAGGAAGATGTTAAGATTTTCTTAGAATCGACAGCCGTTGCCGATGACATCGATCTCTTGTCCAAGGCAGAGTTATTTGTACTACTAGCCTCGTATCAGGAGCTAACGGTCTCGGACATGACAAAACCTGAAATAGCACAGATCATAAAATCAGAATTATTTGGGATTCACGAGGGCGGTGAGCAAAGTGGAGACGAGGGCGGTGAGAAAAACGGAGCGGCTGGTGGAGGACTCGGTAATGAGATACAGATGCGGTTTGGTGAGCATTTGCCAGAGGGATTTACCCCTGAGCAATATTTGGATTTAGCTAGATTAAATGCTGCCCAGGCAGACTCTCAGCTGCAAGCACAGTCACAGTCACAACAAGCCCAAATGCAGGCAAAGGCACAACAAACTCGGCTAGATCATGAATATCAAATTGGCCCAATTAACTGCTCAAATAGAGTCCAAAAACAATGTGCTTGCTCCCCATCCGGGATTAACCATGACGAGTGTAATTCCCCCGTTCACCGAGGACAATGTTCAGGACTTTTTTTGTGTTGTTCGAGGAGGTTGCTACAGGTATGGGATGGACAAGAGATCGGTGGCCATTTATGTTCCAAACGGTGTTGACAGGACAAGGTCGGGAAACTTACATTTCAGTAGAGTCTGAGGTTCGGCAAGACTATGACCGTCTCAAAGCAGCCATTCTAAAAACCTACAAACTGCTGCCTGAAGCATATAGACAGACTTTCAGAAAGACTCATAAAAAAATCGAGGAAACTCATACAGTGTTTGCCAGGACCATGAACAAAGCTGTAAACAACTGGCTAACAAGTAAAAAGTGTCACTGATTTTAAGGGTCTGAAGGAGTAAATCTTGCTTGAGAACTTCCTATGGAAGATAGATTCATCTGTAGCTTATCATTTGAAAGGGAAAAAGGTAGAAACTCTTGCCGAAGCTGCAGACATGGCTGATACATATGTACTAAATAACAAATTTCGTGGGAAAAAGCCCTATGATAATAATAAATTCTCCAATCACAAATCTGATAAATCTAATCACTCGCAAAAGCCTGTAACGTCTCTCCATGCAAGCCAAACTAAAAATGCTCCCCCAACTAAGAATGTGACTCCTGGTAATGGTAACAGAGGTGGGGCCCAAACAAATAATAATAATGCTTACAAGGGGAATGTATCCCAGAAAGTGTGTACCTATTGTGGCAAGAGAGGCCACTTAGCTTATCAATGTTGGGCCAAGGAGAGCGCGGAGAGATCGGGGCCGACAGTAGCCGCAGTAACTGCCTCCCCAAATAACCATAACCACCCAAATGTGCCTTTGACGCAGGACTCCCGACCGCAGGAGTACCTAGCTAACGTAAATCAGACAGGAAAGGGTATAGTAGTGTGTGTGGTACAACCCGCAAGAGTTAAGCCTGTCTTAGTATCCCCATCAGTTCAGGATAGCTACCGTCCCTTTATTTTATCTGGATGTGTGAAAATATATGGTTGTGTACATGAGGTAAACATCTTGAGAGATACTGGTTCTACTAGAACCCTCATGGTGAATCCTTATTCTGAATGCCCAACTGGCGAATCAGTAATAATGAGAGGTGCTGGAATGATGTGGCTGGTGAGAGGATCCGACCAGACCCAGTTTTGTCACTTTCCCCTGTTGATGAGCCACTGACCGGTGAGCTCGAGAAGGAGATGCCAAAGGTTTTCCCAGTGTGTGCTGTCACTCGATCTATTGCCCAGATAGCAGTTCCCCCAGATATAATTGTACCAACTGTGAAGGTAGATAAAAGGGATGAAAGAGTAGTGAATGATGCTCTAACTGTGCCTGATTATTGTCAAGACTGAAGTAGATCTGTCTGAAAATTTTATGGCTAACCTTGAGCCAAATGATCATGAAACCCCTCCTAATTGTCCTAGTGGCCTGGTAGAGTTGCAGCGGGATGACAGTGAGTGTAAGGAGTTAGCTGCCAGTGCCGTGAGTGAAGAGGAGAGTGAGAAGGAGAAGGGTGAATGTTTTTATATGAAGAAAGGAGTTTTGTGGCATAGGTGGAGACCGCCACATAGACCTATTGATGACGGGGCATGGGACCTACATCAGTTAGTAGTTCCTAAACCTTGTCGTAGTGATATACAAGAAATGGCCCATAGTATACCCTTAGCAGGGCACCTAGGTGTGAGGAAAACCTTAGATCGCATTAGAGCCCACTTTCACTGGCCAGGAATGCGTGCAGATGTAGTGGAGTTCTGTAGAGTGTGTCACACCTGCCAGATGACAGGAAAACTTAATCAAAAGGTACCTGTACATCCTCTGGTGCCCTTACCAGTGTTCGAGAACCCTTTCACTCGGGTGGTAGTGGATATCGTTGGCCCATTGCCAAAGACATCCCAGGGACATATATATTTGTTAACTATAATGGACATGGCAACTCGATACCCAGAGGCTATACCATTAAGAAATACTTCAGCCCAAACAATAATTAAAGAACTGCTCAAATTCTTCACCGGAATGGGTTTCCCCCATGAGGTGCAGAGTGATCAAGGTACTAATTTCACTTCCAATATATTTCAGCAATCCCTGAAGGAATTGGGTATCGACCATGTAAAGTCCAGCTCCTACCATCCAGAGAGTCAAGGGGTCCTCGAACGATACCATCAAACTCTAAAATCTATGTTAAGAAAATATTGTGAGGAAACTGGAAGTGATTGGGACAAGGGGGTACCTTTTCTGTTGTTTGCCACCTGTGAGGTTCCAACTGAATCTCTGGCCTTCTCACCCAATGAACTAGTTTTCAGTCACCAGGCACGTGGCCCTTTGCAGTTATTGCAGGACAACCTAGTTGGTCAGGAAGGGAACCAAAATCTCCTCAGGTATGTGTCAGAGTTTAAAACCCGGCTGAGATCCTCGTGTGAGTTTGCAGCATAAAATCTAAGAGTGGCTAAAGACACCATGAAAGTATGGTACGATAAAAGAGCCCGTGTGAGGGAGTTTCAGCCCAGTGATGAGGTCTTGGTTCTCATTCCCCTTTTCGGCCAACCTTTATCAGCAAAATTTAGAGGACAATATAAAGTAGTAAAAAGGGTGAGTGTTACTGACTACTTAGTGGCTACCCCAGACAGGAGGAAGCCTAAGCAAGTATTTCACATAAATATGTTAAAACCCTATCATGGTCCCCTGACTCCTCTCCTCCCAATTCTCCTGCTGTAGCAGTAATAAGGACCTGTGGACATCTTGATGTGGGTGATGTTTGTAGTCCTTACCCACAGATCCCGCAGCAGACTGTCCCAGATCCTGAAGGTATCGATTTTGACTTGTCTTGTGGTCTATCCAACTTTAAATATAATTCAGTAGCATGGAGGGAATTACCAACTAAATTATGTCATCTTCCCTCAGAGAAAGCTAATGAACTAATCAATGTTTTATCACAGTCTCCCAGTGTGTTCCGTGATACTCCAGGGCTCACCTCTTTGGCCGTGCATGACATAGATGTCAGGGATGCAGCACCCATCAAATTATCCCCATACCGTGTCTCACCACAGCGCGGGACTATTCTGCAAGTTGAATTAGATTTCATGTTGTCCAATGCCATAATTACTAGAGCCTTAAGCCAGTGGAGTAGTCCGGTCACACTTGTGCCTAAGCCAGATGGGAGTCATAGATTTTGTATGGACTACAGACAAGTCAATGCCATAACAAAAAATTATACTTATCCACTGCCACAGATTGATTATTGTATTGACCAGATTGGCACGGCCAGTTATATAAGTAAAATTGACCTTATGAAAGGATATTGGCAGGTACCTCTTACACCCCGAGCAAGGGAGATTTCATGTTTTGTTGTAAATAATCAAGCCTTCTGCTGTGAAGTAATGCCTTATGGCCTGAAAACGCTCCAGCTACCTTTCAGCGCCTAATGAATCAGGTGACTGAAGGGGTACCTGGATGTTTTGTATACATTGATGATATCCTTCTTTTTTCCCATACATGGGAAGAACATCTCAAACAAATCAGACTGCTTTTTGCTAACCTTGCTGAAACAAATCTTGTAGTGAACTTTAAAAAGTGCACTTTCATTAAGAGTACTGTCCAATATCTTGGATATACAGTAGGACAGGGTCAGGTTGCACCTCCTCAAGCTAAAGTAGAGTCAATTTCAAATTTCCCAACGCCTACCAATAAGAAAGAAATCCAAAGATACCTAGGAATGATTGGATACTACAGGAGGTTTACTTTAAATTTCTCAAGGTTAACAGCACCTTTAACAGATCTTCTTTGAAATGATGTGAAGTTTGAGTGGTCCTCCGATTGTGAGGAGGCTTTCAGTGCTACTAAATACATTCTATCTAACTATCCTGTTCTCCGTGCCCCTGATTTCACCAGATCTTTCTCCCTAGCTGTTGATGCAAGTAATACTCGGGTTGGAGCCGTGTTACTCCAGGAGGATGACTGTAATGTATTGCATCCTGTTTGCTATTTCAGTAAAAAGTTAAATTCTGCTCAACGTAATTACTCTGTAATAGAAAAGGAGCATTGATTTTGTCACTCCAATACTTTAGTGTTTATGTTCAATCTGCCCCTGGTTGCATTACTGTATATACTGACCAACACTCATTAAAGTTTTTGCACAAGTTCCAAAACAAGAATCAAAGACTGACCCGGTGGAGCTTGTTTCTGCAGGAGTACGCCTTAGATGTCAAAACATATTAAGGGTGTCCAGAATGTGTTAGCAGATTGTTTGTCAAGATTCTGAAAATTTGTCATATACTTTCCTCCTCTTGAACTCTTTTCTAGCGGGGGAGGTGTGACATCTGGAAGATAACCAAGATGTGATGTGTGACCAGACCAACCTGTTGAACGTGACTTTACAACTACAACCTCGAGGCAAGACATTTTCTCTTTCTTTCTTACACTGGCACGCGTGAGAGAGAAAGAGAGAGAGAGAGAGAGAAAACGCGCTGGACTACGTGACTATCCTCACATTCCACAGTATGGGGGGGGGGGGGGGAATGACTGTATGGGGGGCTTGAGGCGGGACAGATCCAGCCCCCCTTCTCCCTCGTATCCCACCACTCGTGCTGCCTCGTTCACCTGCTTCTCGACTGTAATTGGCCCACACCACCTGCCTGTGTCTGATTGGATTAGGCACGTGTTAACTGACTTCTGATTGGATTAGCTTGGTCAGGAAAAGATATATAAGCCTGATATTTGATAATTCAAAGCAGTACATTCTTAGCTGTGAGGTGGACAGCTGCATGGAGAGAACAGGCTTGTATATATAGGTTTATATTTTAATTCAGTGAGTTCCTGTACCACTTGTGATCTCGTGATCATTTATTAACCAGAGGTATGTCGAAAACATACACTCCTTTGAATTAAGATTTTGTGATTGGAGAATCATATAGGTTAAATGGAGAATCATATAGATTAAATGGAGAATCATATATGTTGGATTGGTGATTATTTTGGTAGTTAGTATTAATGTTTGATTTAGAGATAATTTGTGATTGAATATTGAATACTTTACCTGCTAATAGTTAACTGACTTGATGTAAAGCTATTGTCATTCATAATTAATAATTAAGCATTGTAGAAGTTTAATACTTACCTGACTTTATGTAAAGCTATTTGTCATTCGTAATAGGCATTGTAAAAGTCCTATCAATTGTATTGTCTACTTAAGCCTACTAAGCTTTAATTCGTACTTTAGTGAAATCAGAACGTATGCAAAACGATCCTGAAATTTATAATATCTTTCATTGCTTATTATTTTGATTAATTGTAAACTACCTTATTTATGTTTATAAATACAATTCCATTTTATATGTGACTTTGTAATATTTCCTTACCATCTTTTATTAGGTCAATGTCTTTCAGTAAAAAGAATAAATAAGATAAAATATTAAAGAGAGAATAATAATTAACTAAGAGAATACCGAGACAATAGAAAGAGTAAAACAATCTTTAAAGGGTTAACAAACTTAAATTAATTATATAAAAAGATCTTAATATTTTGCTGATAATCAAGATTAATTGATATATTCTATCTATATGCTATATGCTCATGCCCAATCCCCATTTTGGAGGTAGCCGACTCAAGACAGAGCAAGAACAGGGAAAACACAAAAACAACATAAAACAATGAATAAACACAGATAAAAAGCACAAACTCACACACATCCAGGTCACCCAGGAGAAGACCCAGAGACGAGGGTCACCAAGGTCGCTCCAGCACTCCCCCAGCCCCCGACCACCCGGAGAGGTTCCGATCTCGGCAGGCAGACATGCAGCGGAGCCAAAGCCACAAGTCCTCCCACCACACTTCCAGGCGCACCCTTCATATTAATCGTCTCCCCAGGCCAGGCGCCTGATGGACTATTATCTAGTCCAACTTGCGCCCGACCCCTTACTCCAAATGACCACGTGTTCACTCAACTATTCACAAGCATTCTCCATTCACTCCTGTCCATCACCACTTCCCCTGCCTGATCTATAGTCATTCCTCTATCATCCAAAGCTTTTCTTACACAGTCTCTCCATCTCAATGGGGGTCTTCCTGCCCTTCTATCTCCCCTTGTACCTGACTCACATATTCTCTTTGTAAGCCTTTCATCTCCCATTCGTTCAACATGACCATACCAGCTCAGCACCCTTCTGGCCACTCTGGCTGACAAATGTTCCTGCTGCCCCACTCTCCTACGTATCTCTTCATTCCTCAATCTGTCTCTACAAGTAACTCCACACATACTCCTCAAGCAGCTCATCTCCATCACATCCAGCCCTATTTTCTCCTTTTTCTTCAGAGCCCATGTCTCAGCCCCATACATCACTGTTGGCACAACAATTCCTTGATACAATGCACTTTTTACTTTCACTCCGAGATTTCTCGTCTTCCACATACTTCCCATTGCTCCGAAAACCTTCCTTCCTTCACACACTCTCTGTTTTACCTCCATTTCCATACCTCCACTCCTACTTATCGTTCCTCCTAGATATTTAAAACACTCTACTTGTTCCAATATTTCCCCATCCAGCCTCACATCTAGATTCACCCTATGCTCTCCCCTATTACACACCATTACTTTACTTTTATTGACGTTCACCTTCAGTTTCCTCCTTCCACAAACCACACCAAACTCTTTGACTACCCACTGCAGTTTCTCATCAGAATCCGCCACCAATGCTGTGTCATCAGCAAACAGCAACTGATTCAAATCCCAATCTCTACCATTCTTTCCTACTAAACCCAATCCTCTTCCCATAGTTCTCCTTTTCACCTCCCTCACCACACCATCCATAAACATATTAAACAGCCATGGTAACATTACACAGCCCTGTCGCAAACCTACCTTTACCTCAAACCATTCACTCAACTCACCATTTCCTACTCTCACACATGCTCTGCTCCCTTCATAAAAACTCTTAACTGCTTCTAACAAATTTCCTTCTATTTCATAAATCCTTAACACCTTCCACATTGCTTCACGGTCCACACGATCATACGCTTTTTCCAAGTCCATAAAAGCCCAAAATATCTCCTTATGCTTCTCTAAATACTTCTCGCATAATTGTCTTACTGCAAACATCTGATCCACACACCCTCTTCCCCTCCTAAAACCGCACTGTTCTTCTCCTATTGCAACTTCCGTACACTTTATTATCCTCTCTATCAACACCCTTCCATACAGCTTTCCAACCACTGACAATAAACTAATACCTCTATAACTTGAACACTCCTGCCGATCTCCCTTCCCCTTGCACAACGGCACAATACATGCACTCTTCCAGTCTATTGGTACCATTGACACAGCAAAGCACACATTGAAAAGTCTCACCAACCAATCTATTATCACATCTCCACCCTTCTTTATACACTCCACAGCAATAGCATCCAAACCTTCTGCTTTTCCCGCTCTCATTTGTTTCACTGCTTCTTTCACCTCATTTTCCTCAATCCTTTCATTCATTCCCTGCCACCTGGGTGGCCTGGGTAACCTATCTCCATCCACCTCTGCTTCAATCACTGCTTCTCTTCCATCTCTTGTATTTAACAAAGATTCAAAATACTCGGTATATCTTTTCCTCACTTCAACTGGTTCCACTAGTAATTCTCCATTTGCATCTTTCACTGACTCTTCCCTCTTTTGTCCTCCTTTCCTTACTTTATTTACCTCCTTCTAGAACATCTTCTTTCGTTCTTCAAAATTCTCACTCAACCTTTGACCCCACCTTTCGTTTGCATCTTTTTTCGCTTCTCTAATTTTCCGTTTTGCCTCTCTCCTTTTCTCCTTGTACCTCTCCCATACCTCAACACTACCATCCTGTAAAACCCTCTCCAAACACTGTCTCTTCTCCTCAACAGCCTTTCTCACCGTATCATTCCACCACTCGCTTCCCTTCCTGATACCTCTGCCTTCTACTTTCCTTTTGCCGCATACTACCTCTCCACTTGCTTTCACTCCTTCCTTAAACTGTTGCCATTCAACCTCTACTTCTCTCTCTGCCATCTCTCTCACTTCCATCCACTTTTCATTTAGTCTTTCCTTGTACTCCCTCTCTGTTGCACTCTTCTCTAACTCACTAACTTTTATTACCTCTCTTACTTCACGCTTGTCTCTTATTCTCCTGTAACTCTTAACTCTTAGCTTTCCCTCCACCAGGTAATTATCTGACATACCCTCCGCCTCACCTCTCATCACATTCACATCCAGCAGTCTACACATCTTTCTCTTGTCACCAGCACATAATCCATCAATGCCCTCTCTCCCCTCACAAGTCTATGCCAGGTGTACTTGTGTATACGCCTTTTTTTGAAGAACGTATTACCTACACTCAATCTACACTCTTCACATAACTCTTAAGAGTCCCCCAGCGGACTGCGGGAAGACTCGTAAGAGTAAGGGAAAACAAAAAATCCATTTAAAACACCCCCCCCCCCCAAAAAAAAAAAAAAAAAAAAAATATATATATATATATATTTTTTTGCCCCTGGGCCATGCCAAATATCACTCCTCCACCTCCCCTCCTTCCCCACTTTCCTCCCCTCCTTCAGTTATCACCTATTTTCCCTGTTATTCTCTTATTCTGTATTCTATTTTCGTGCTAACATTAGCGAGTTGGTAGCAGGGTGTTGTCATCACTGTTACCAAGCGTGGGAAAGAGCGAGAGAGAGACTATTGCGGAACAGTGTCTCTCGACAACGGGAGGGGTGGAGGGCAGGGAGGTTGCCTCAGCCATACATTATGTAACTCCCGGCCTGTATCGACGATTTTGACCATCCAAACACTGTTTCCACTTGTTTTATTGTTGTAACAGGTTAATACCTTTATAATCAACCTATAATAGGCAAATATGGATAAGTATTAATGCTATTTATGGTAAAATAACGATGTTAGTGATGGGAACAGCTCAAATACGTCAGCACAGGAGTGCGGTGTCTCATACCTCCCATGCGCACTTCTTAGGTTAAGGGAAGAAGATCGATACCAGACTCCCCGCCCCCGATCCCCTTTAGCCGACTTCTACGTCTCGCTGTCTTGCCGGAGAAAAGCGGTGGTGGAAATTTCTCACAGAGGAGGGTATATATTCTGATATTGATATATTCTAGTGACTTAAAAACCTTTGTTTACATACCAAACTTTTTATATTCTTACTTAATAGCCTTCTTCATATTAAGCATTCAATGTAACTTTAAATAGTTTCCTGATTAAATATAAATGAAGTGTATCTGAGTATAAAGGATAACTGACCCAACAACTAAAGGAAATCAAGTAACAACAGGACAAACTTTAATAGTTTACGTTCTATTGGCCTTCAGCTGTTTGCTACACTTTCATATTAACTGTCCTATCTTTATTTATTTAGTTTACCATTTCTAAGTCAAGATACGTAACAATGTAAATATATATATATATATATATATATATATATATATATATATAGAGAGAGAGAGAGAGAGAGAGAGAGATTATTAATAGTTGCATTGTTTCTTGCGAGGGATTACAGTAAATGACAATAGAGTTTATCATAAATACGTGATGAAGGGTAATTTCAGTTAAAATAAACAACATATGAGGAGGAACCCTTTATTGATAACTTTTCGCAAAGAGCTTCATTGGATCAATTATATTTACCAGAGCATTATTTAAGTCTATAGCTGCATTCGTGGTAGGAGAGAGAAGGGTACAATAAGACAAATATGTGTGATTGGTGGAGTGTTATTATATATATGTTTTTTGTTTTTGTTTTTTGGTTTTTTTTGGTCATGTGTATGAAGGAGACAAAAGGCAGGCTGCCTGTGACGAGTGTCTCCCCCAAAGCCAAAAGAGTGACAGGGAGCCAAATTCAAGAGACATTGGGGTCAAAGTGCATGGATACACGAAGTTTAAAGCCGTCTAAAGCCCCGTCCACTCGATCGAGCACTGCCCGTCGGGCACGAGGGAAATGTCCGACATAGGGCAAAGCAGGGGGAATGGCCGCGGCGGTAGTTGAGCGAAATCACCAGACACTGCCCGGTAGTTTGCCGGTGGATATGAGGGTAAAAGGGGCCTGTGGAAGGAGGGAATCAGTGTGTACTTTGATCTTTAATTATCAAATATAATTTATCCTATTATTTTACGGATGTTTAAAAGGTAAATCTAGTGGAAGAAATCCAGGATGTAATCTGTGTAAGCACTTTATTAACGGTCACTGATGGTATGAATTAAGTTTTAGCTTAAGAATATTGTAGGGGTAGCATCCCCATTTATATAGACGCTATTATTTGTATAGATATTATTTTATTTATATTTTTATGAGTATTATTATAAATAGTATTATTAATCTTATTATTGTGAGAAAGCCATCCTGCCATAATCTTCTGCACTAACTATTGATTTAATGTTCGTTTAACGTACGTATGCTGACCAAATCAGCAAATCGCGTGATGATTGAAGTACTATCAGACATCATTTGATAGGATAAATTCATATTTGTTCACCATTCAACTTTACTTCTAAACTCAAGTAAATCAACATATACATGTGGCACTCCAAGGACTCAAACCTAGGATACTCACACCAATAGGTTAAGCTTATCAGTGTACTACGTAAATATAAGACAGCATCAGAGAGAGAGAGAGAGTGTGTGTGTGTTGTTGTTGTTGTTGTTCCCTAAGCTGCCTGGCCGAACAGCCCCGAGTCCCTGAGAAAGGCCATGGCCACGATCGGGCTTTCCCACAGAGCTCTCATTGAGTGTAGATTGTGTTGTTGGCGTAAGTGGTTGTGTGAAATGCAGTCTTCTATGATGTGTTTAATGGTATGGGGTGCTGTGTTACATCCCGGGCAGGCGTCGACAACGGAGTCATCCAGTCTCTTCTGATAGCTCAGGAGAGCTGGATGGTGTCCGCATCTCAGCCTGGCCAGGTGGACTCTGTCCTCGCGAGGAAGGGAGGATTCGGAAGGATGGATTTCGGGAGGTCGTGCATGCAGCTGCGTGTTGTCTGTGAGTGAGTGGATGGATCGGTGAGAGATATGAGTATGGATGTGCTTCTGGAAGTTGGTTCGGGGTGGGCAGGGAGGGAGAGAGGACAATAATTGTGTGTGATACCGTGTGCTGGGTGTTGTTTTGATATTTCTTGGTGTCTGTGGGTGTGTTGCCATGTAGTTTAGTGGGTGGTCTTGGTTCGTGGAGGCTACTGCCAGGAATTGAGTGCCTCTCATATCCAGATGGTCTTTGACTTTGAGAATTTTGGTTTCTTGATGTAGGTGATCTGTGGGTGAAGTAGCTGTGCAGCCTGTAATGATCTTCAGGGCTTTGTTTTGAATAGTCTGTAAGGTCTTATGATGTGTTTCAGCTAGGTTAGAAGCCCAGGCTGGGCTTGCGTATTCCATCACTGATCTTATGTATTGTTTATATACTGTGGTGGTAGTTTCTTTGTTGTGTCCAAATTTTGTGTGAGCAAGTGACCTGAGGGCGTTAAGTCTGGGTGTCAGTTTCTTTTTAATGTTTGTGGTGTGCTGTTTGAATGTCATATGAGTATCATATGTTACTCCTAGGATTTTGGGTGTGTGTGTATGTGTTAGGGGTGTGTTGTTTATGGTGAGTTGAGGGATGTATTCGTATTCTCCTGTCCAACTTGTGAGCAGGGTTGCGGTGGATTTGGCTGGGGCTAGATTAAGTTTGTTTGTAGTGCACCAACCATGTAGTGTGTTGAGATAGGGTTGAAGGAGATCTGTTGCTCTTTTTGGGTCATGGTGTGTGCATGTGAGTGTTATGTCAACTGCATAGGATGCTAAGTTTATTTGGGGCGTATTGGGTGTAGTTATATCGTGCATGTACAGATTGAAGAGTGCGGTCGATAGGACGGAACCTTGTGGGACTCCGTTTGGAAAGTTTCTGATTTTAGATGACTGACCGGCAAAAGATACGTGTGCACATCTGCCTGCTAGGAAGTTGGCCAGCCACCTTTTTGTGTTGTTGTGCATGTTTGTGTTGTAGATTTTGTTTGTTAGGTTGTGGCGGGGGATGGCATCGAAGGCTTTACTAATGTCGAGTGTGGCTAATAGTGATCTGTGTGGTGGTCTAGCTGAGTTGATGCCGTCGAAAGCTCTTTGTGTAAGGTCTGTGAGAAGAGTGTTTGTGGAGTGCAGTGGCCTAAAGCCATGTTGTGTTGGAGCTAGGGGTAGGTCAGGTGTAATTAGTTGTAATACTAGGCGTTCCATGACTTTGGAGGGGGAGCAAAGAAGTGTGATGGGGCGGTGCGAGGAGGGTAGCGTGGGGTCTTTGTTGGGTTTGGGGAATGTGATGATGATACCATGCTTCCAAATGTCTGGTATTGTGTTGTGTGAATAGCTGTAGTTTGATATGTTAGTGAGTGCTTGTATGCCTTGTGGTCCCAGGTGTCTGAGGTGTATGTTGCTTATGTTGTCTAGGTCACAGGCGGGTGCGTGCTTGAGATTGTTGATGATATGCTTTGTCTGGTGATTGGTGAAGGGTGTATAGTCAGGGTCTGTGGGGAATTGTCTCTTACGTCGGATGACACGTCGGTCGTCTTTGTGAGGTTTTAGGTGGCTGACATGTGAAAAATGATTGATGAGAGTGTTTGCTTGTTGTTTACATGAAGGAGTAGAGTCTGTTGTTGTGATTGCAGCATGTGATTGTGTTGTGTTGCTGTTGGAAAGTGTGATGCTGTTTAGTGTTTTGTAGAGTTTTTTGGGGTTTGTTTTGTGATCAAGTGTTTGTAGGAAGTTATTCCAATTTAGTTTTTGTTGTTCTTGTATTTTGTTGTTAGTTTGGGTGTTGAGTGCTTGAATTTGTTGTGTGATGTCTTGTGTGTGGGGTGCTGGGGAGTGTTTCAGTATGTCGCGTTGGCTGATGAGGTTTTGAATTTCTGGTGTGAAGTTGGGGTTGTGTCTTTTCCTGTTACCTCTTGGAATGTGTTTCTTGTCAGCGTTTTGGATCGTTTTATTGAGTATGTGTACAGCATTGTTGATGTTAGTGATGGGTGTACTGTTTAGAGTTGTGAAGTGTTGTTCTGTCTCATTTGTGAATGCTTCCCAGTTAGCTCTTTTATAATTGGTGTATGTGTGTTTGTGGCTAGCTGGGGTGAGTCTGGTTTTGGTGGTGATAATGATCGGGAGGTGGTCAGAGCCTAAGGTTCTGACCACCCTCCAGGATGTTGTGGGGGCGAGTTCTGGGGAGCAAAAGGTGATGTCAGGAGATGATGGGTTATAGAGGGCTTGGTGAGGAATATGGGTATGTTGATGGATGTCGTTAAGGATGATGAGGTTATCGGTTTGGTTTTGTAGTACCAGCCCTCTGTCTGTGTCGGGGTTGTCGACAAACCAGGCCGACGTCTTGGCGTTGAAGTCACCACCCAGGATGATGTGTGGGGTGTGTGGGGTGTTTGTGATGTGTTGTAAGTGTGGTCTGTATTCATTTGGTACTGTAGGGGATGTTTGGGGAGGGATGTATGTGTTTATGATGGTTATGTTGGAGTTGTTGCCAGTGCGTATTTTAATTGATTGTATTTCTGTTGTGTTATTATTTGGGGGGAGGAGGGATTTGGTTTGTACACTGGTTACTATGTATGATATTTCTTTGTGTACCAGGGTGATGAGTCCACCGCCCCCGCCGACAGCCCGGTCTTGTCTGATGGTGGTGAAATTATGAAATGTGGGTGTTTTTTGTGTTGTGCGGAGTTTTGTTTCTTGTAAGATGGCAATGTGTATGTTGTGTTGTTTGATGAAGTGTGAGAGTTCGTGTGTCTTTGTGTTGATGCCATCTATGTTCAGTTGAAGAATGTTAATGTTATGTGCACGATGTATGTTGGGTGCTGCTGCACGAGTATGGGGTGGGGGTGGGGGTGAGGGAGGGGCTGGGGGTTGGATGGGTGAGGTGGGGGTGGGGATTGGGGAGCAGGAGATGGGGGTTGGAATGGATTAGGATGGGGTGTGGTGTGTTGAGTTGAGGATGTGGATGGTATGGGAAGGTTAGGTGGGTTAGGGAGGAGAGGTGGACGGGTTTTAGGGGGGGAGTGGATGATATGGGAAGGTTAGGTGGGCTGGGGAGGAGAGGTGGACGGGTTTTAGGTGAGGGATTTGACTGGGAGAGGGAGGGGCATGAGGAACAGGTCCAGGTGTTTGTGTAGTGTTTCTTGGAGGCAAGTGTTGTGCAGGTGAAGTGGGTCCAGTTCCCACATGAATTGCAGAGAACTGAACCCTTAGTATGGCGACTCGAAGTGATGGGTTTTGAGCAAGTTGGACATATGTATGTGTACGTGGGTCCTGGGTTGCTCTCAATGTCTCCGGCTAGAAGAAGTCTTCGAGAAATGACAGCCGGAGAGTCATTTTTCGGTGTAGGAAAAACTGTGTGATGTGTGTGGTGTGAGAGGTGTGGAAATTCCCGGCGCGACCGAAGCCGCTCCAAGGACCCGTGCCCCCAGGGAGGGGGCAGGGGATGGTTGTGACGGTTTGGCTCCCGAAACTGCTCCCCGCGGCCGGCATCCGGTTTTCCTCCACTGGTCGTTGATTTTGTCTTCGGCCATGGAGGGTCGGCAGCCATCCGCGGTTGGCAGCCTCGGGAGGTGGCCCCACGGCGTAGACGCCGCCACATCAGGTGTGTGTGTGTAATTGCAGCTCGTAATTTACGGTATTTTGCGAGTTCACTCTTTTATTGGTACCGGTATATGATCTTTTCAACTGTGTTGTGTTTTTTATCATGCTGACGTTCATTTCATATTAAAGTATAACCCATTCCCACGTAATTTAGATTTTTGGATAATTATATTATAAGAAATAGGAAGCTGATGAAATAAATTATTTATCTTCACACAACTCTCTTTTTTCTCTTTTGCAACATAACAATTATGCTACACAACACTTTACATCTCTTTTACTGCTCTGCCGAGCATATTGTCTGACCACAGACAGACTTTAACTGGCCAGTCACGGCCGTGTGGACACACAAGCTGTTCGACAGACTTTGCCCTGTGAGGGGGCACAGCCTGCCAGACACTGCTCGATCATGTGGACGGGGCTTAAGTCATAGAATGAAGGAAAGACTGATCGAGGAAGAGAGTTCCAGACATTACTTTGTTAAGTAGAAGAAAGACTGAGCAACTTTGCTAATTCTTGGGTTGTAGAGGTGGATAGAATATAAGTGGGACTGTGTTGAAAGGTGGGTACTTTGCACTTAACGCAAGGGATGGGGTATGCATTGAGAGAGCTCTGAAGAATACTGGTTGTTATAATAGCGATAGAAGAATGAAAGAGACGCACCATTGCGAAAGAGATTGTAGGGAGCTAGTAAGAGGAAGCAAGTTGATGAGGCAAAATACTTTTGACTCTACTCATTTGAGAAGTGAGGTATGGGTGGGAGCACCTCACACATGCGAACCAAACTCGATAAATGGGTGCACCGTACAGAGCAAAATGTTGTGCGGTGGTGAAAAACACACGGGGACAGTAGGGCACACCTAGCTTATGGGAAGTTGTTTTAACAAGAGTTGCTAAAGGGGAAGGAGCACCTACAGTGTGTGCAAGTGTATGTGGGTGTGTGTGTGTGGGTGTGGGTGTGAATAATAGTACGATAACAATAATGGTCATAATCGTATTAAATGTTAACATTTAAAACATTGATGACACCAGAGTTAACAAACACAATGTCAATATTCCATTCAGTACTGGGCACTTGTGCTTGTTTCGGGCTAGCAAAGTAGGATACACAGTCTCCCCCCCCCCCCCTCTCTCTCTCTTTTTCTCTCTCTCTCTCGCTCTCTCTCTCTCTCTCTTTCCATTTTGCGAGACTCCCTGGAGAACACATGAGCAAACAACAAAGGAAAATTGCCGCTTCCCAGACCAAGATAATCCGTTGAAAGAGACAGATACGTAGATAGATAGAGAAATATATCAAGAATTATATATATGAAGATGAAGCATATATATATACTGTATATACATCTATACAGTATATATACATCTATACAGTATATATTTATATATATATACAGTATATATATATATATATATATATATATATATATGTATATACAGTATATATATATATATATATATATATATATATATATATATATATCACAAATACACGTGAGCTTCTTAATGATTTTATATTCTCAGCTGGGTTCGAACCACCGACAGTCAGAACGATTGTCCATGCTTTTACCAACTCTACCACAACGTAACAAAGGATATTTAACCTGTTCCTATGTATGTTAAGCAGAAGGGAAATCCTACTTGGAGAACGTATTTCAATTCATACACGAGTCGTCGGATCCATATTCCAGGAAACCATACTGGGATTTTTACAAATACTCCCACGCACTTCGGGCTGAAATATATTGAATTTAATTCTAACCCAACCAAGCACGAGAGTCACTAATAATAATAATTATATCTCACAGATACAGATGAGCTACTAAATGTTTTTATACTCTCAGCTGGGCTCGAACCAACAATAGTCAGGACGATTGTCCATGCATTAACCAACTCTACCATGGCGTGATAACGGAAAAGGTTAAGTAGGCCTATCTCTCAATAAATAATCAACATGGTACCAGTTCCCAATTAATAACAAAACAACCAAGCCGAGTCATTAGCGCTTGGACCAGCCCCTGTGTATCAAAGGCAAATATTTTCACCGATTCAAAACTTTGAATACATTAACTTTTTGAAGTTTTTTTAAAAGAGGCTGATGAAAGAGGTGATTATGGGAATCTCAGCAGAGGAACTACTTGTGATACTTTGTGCCTGGTGCCTAAAAGGAGCCTCCGGTAAACTAGGGAGGATATAGAAGAGAGGGACCCATAAAGGAAGATTCCTGTATACTATTTTAGCATGGCTTTTTATGTTTATATTTGCTGCGACAGTGTTAAGTTTCTGCTATGAATCATTGCATAATGTATTCGATGCAATGCATATATATAATGTTTGAATTTCATGTGGACTTGCGTTATTTGTGCTTGATTAAATGTGCCACAAGATTCTACTTATAAATCTGGAGTGAAGCTTAAATTTATTGGAGATTATTTATATATTGGATGTGTTATGAAATTGGTGTGAATGGGTCTATCGGTCAGAGCGTGGTGAACAAACAATATTGATGATAACAAATTATAAACACATCGACCTTCGTAGCAACAAAGACCCTCTTGAGAAACAGAGGCCCAGACGATGCGAGAGAAGGAGAATGGTATGAGGATCTTGCCAATCTCCCCACCGATCATCTTCGTATTAAGGGTGCCCGCCTCATTTTGTATCTCTTTCTCTCCCTCTCTCTCTGGGTTGTATCCATTCGGCCCCATTCAGCCTACTGTTTTATCACGTTTAACTCCATCCAGGTGCCGATTTTTTCCTGGCGAGTGGTAGCGAGCCAACATAATATTATTATTATAAATGTTTTTGACAGCAGGCTAAATTTGTATATTTTTCGATAGAAAAATGCTGGCTCGCTGTCACTCGCCAGGAAGAAATCTACACCTGGTTGGAGATAAACTTTAAACAAAAAATAGGCTGAATGCGGCCGAATAGATACAAGCCGGATAAAGAGAGAAAAGGAGAGAAAAATAGCAGATCACCCCCCTTAAGTGAGAACCAGACTGGGCCTGGTATATTTTGCAGCTGGGGGCAGATTGTAGACAGCCATCAGACCAAAGGCAAATGGGTCAAAGTTCGATCTGCTACAGACTCATCTCGTGACGACACCTGTCCTTCAGCCAGGTTCAACGAATACTCAAGCACAACGTTCAACCAGACTCAAAGTCATATACCCGTATACCGTATACAAAACAAAATATATATATATATAATAAATAAATATAATATAATATAATAAACAAATATCGAAACATGAATACACAACCTCATGACCAAACACAATACTGGCCAGGGACCTACAAATTTGAACAATATTCCTTCATCAATTAATTCAATTAATTCAACATGTAAACATAAATTTTGAACCTGGACACTGGAGGATGCTTTGAAGCCCTATATATAATTAATTCCAGCGAGAAGCCGGACAATTGAGAGGTGTAAAATACTTAATAATATAGTATTGAAATAAAATCAAGAGCAACGTGCATTATGATAACAATGCAAAAACAAAAATGTATTCAAACTCTTATAACAATCATGCTGATAAAGTCTAGAAAAACAATGGTATTCGTAAATTACCTAATCTGGTGCAAATATATCTACAATTAAAGGTTGTTAATATTGCATGGGTAAATGTATGGTGGTTGATGACAAATGTCTAGTTTCCCAAACGGAGACGTCCTAAGTCATCCTGACGAGAGCGAAACTGAAAGAATGATGACAGTGTAGTCCCAGATTCCGTGGCGAAAGTTTATACCAACCCATGTTGGGTGAGTGCACCTTCGTTATGACTGCTTCAGGCGTTAATGCGTAGTATACACCGGTGTTTTTTTACTTTACCTTACTGTTCAAATTCAAGATGTTCAAACGGATGTTGAATTACAAAGTTATTAGTAAAAACAAACCAATGAGTTAACAGCTTATCCCGTGGTAATAACTTAATCATGCTGTCAGAAAATAAAAATTTGTAAGTAAATAATATCATGATGCTGATTTCGGTAGAGTATGATGACGACAGATTTATGATGTCAGCATTTAGGATAACGCAATCAAGGAGAGATTTAAGGTAATAAGAGATACATGTGTCCGTTTGCAGTCGACAGAGGAAACGGGGATGTAGAGATGGATATCATCTCTATAACTACAATAGTTTTGTGTTTATTATTTTCTTCACTATTATTCTCACTTCCACTTTCCTACCACGTATTATTTTATTGTTCTTATTGAAGTTTTGTAAATCACATTTGATACCTCAACCCCTTGTCTTAAAATATTTGCTAAGCTCTCTTTCGATCTACCTATCTACCTATCTTTTTCTCTACCTGACCCTTATGCTGTTATATCCTTTCCTTCCATAATCTATATTTAGGGTTCTTCCATCTGTACTAGAATTAAGCCCTGACCATCTAGCTTGGATCGTAAGGCCCGTGTGGTCATCGTATCCATATAAATCTATGTAAATATCTCTCTCCTCTGTTGGCTCCCATCCTTTACCAATTCCATTCACCCGACAATATCCCGGCCATCCTATGAACATTTCTTCCCTGCCTTCCGTCCTCTTTCTTCCAATAAAAAGTTTCTCCCTGTCTTTTTTGTCTCCCTCCTCACATATTCCTCCCGATCCGTTGCTTTGCTCCTATATCCAATAATTTTTATATATCTTATCGGTCCGTATGTTTCTTTGTTTCCTGTGTTTCCTTTCCTCGGTGTATGTTCTTGCATATATCGAATATATTTGTTATCTTTCTTTCTTTCTACCATGTTATGCTTTTCTCTTCGTATTTTACCTTGCGTATTTTTTTAGGTTATATGTCAAGGTCAAAAACTGAAAAGTACTATAACGCATTTTGGTCTATTTTGCGTAATCAGAGAGTGAAACAAATTTGCTCAACCGAGGCAAACATAACTAATGCTAACCTACCATAACCTGACGTTAGCCAATATTTAACCAAGCCCAACTTTTCCTTATCCAAGTTAACCCAACCTATTTACTAGCTTAACTTTAAGCATTAATACAGTGCTTCCGTTTAGTTAGATTGAGATGGTTATGTTATGACATAGTAAGCTATGCTGTGCTAACATAGGTTAGGCAACACTACGGTAGGTAAGGATTAATATGTAGAATTTCGTGTTCTGAGCAATTTGGGCATGATAAATCCTAGTAAATAATTTCATATACCGTAGATAATATATTGTATACTGTACATATTGTACAGTTAACTTACTATATACTTAATATATACAATATACTTAATACTCAAGAGTAATTAATAGTAATGACTCTCGTGCTTGATTGGGTTAGAATTAAATTATAATAATTTCGATCCAAGTTGCGTGGGAGTACTTGTAAATATCCCTGTATGGTATTCTGGATTATGGATCTTACGACTTGTGTATGAATTGAATACATTCTCCAAGTAGGATTTCCTTTCTCCTAAATATAAATAGGAAATGGTTAAGTATATTTTATTCACCATTGTGTAGTGGACTAAAGCATTGGACACTCGTTTTGACTGTCGGTGGTGCGTACACGACTGAGGGTATAATATATATATTTACAGTATATATATATATATATATATATACAGTATATATAATATATACTGTATTATTTTGTAAGTAGGCATATACTCAGGCATATACCCCATAGGTGGGGCTTGCCGACTCGAGACAGAGCTCGAACAGAAACAAGAAAATTAAATACAAAATATGATTATTCACACACATTTAGGTTGCCCAGGAGAAGACTCAGAGACCAAGGACCATTATAAACCGGGAGCTATAGGTGACTTTTATTCAACATGAAAGGTGCACATGTTTTATGATGCCAGTGTTGTAGGGTAGGGTTTAGAGACCCCAGAAACCCAATTCTTAAGTTGTAGGCTACCAGTGGTGGGTGTGGTAGGGGGCGCCACCTATAGACTACTCCAAAGGGGGTTTACTTAACATAGAAGGTGCACACACCAATCTAATCTCATTCGATTGGGATAAGTTCACTGAATGAGAAAATGCAAATTAAGAATGGGATTTGTGGTGGAAAGGTTATTTAAGAAGAGGGTTAATTAGTGAAAATTAGATCTTTATGTAACATGATAAGTTGGTACATAAATTAGCAATTCTATGCGGGACAGATGCTCCAACTGCAGAGTTGAAGACCTTAGGAAAGTTATCTCGCAGATCCAAGACACTTGCAATCCTTTTAATAGCTCAGCTGGCACATCTACAACAGTGTTCAACATAATGTCTGGAAAGGCTGTCTCAGAAACAACGAAGTCATGCCTTCTAGAAGTAATGACAAAAGGGAAAGCGAGGTATGAAAAATTCGTAAATGGTTGCCTTGAAGATCCTATGAAACTCGAAGGTGTGATAGCAAAGGAGAATCTGAAGACATTCAGGTATGAAAGTACCCAAAATAAACGGAGCCAGGACTAAAGAATAACCTCCTTGGTCTGCACTAGGGACTTGATTGGCCGCCTACTTGTCTTGGCATGCAAGAGAGATTTAGATCTAAAGCATGTGCTCTCATTTCCACTCACACCGGTACCACTTTCCATGTGCAGCGGAGATGGCCTGATGGTGAAGACGCAGAAGAGTGCACTTTTTGATCACTTGAAAAAGAAGGTACCACAGCATTCATCACCAACATCAGCAGATGCTTGCATTGTAGATGGCAATTTCTTAATTTATACTCTTCCACCACATGTACCAGGGACCTATGGGGGACTGGCTTCTGGTATACAGCAGCATGCAATATCACTTTCTGCAAAGTTGAGGGGCAAAGGAAAAATTTGACGCTTTGGCTCCCAGTCTCAACTTTCCCTTCATAATTGCTGAGGGGCACAGGGCCTTGGGGTTTTGGTTTCCTGGGCATTTCCGCACTTTCCTCAGCTCCTTGCCTTGGAGTGGCTTCAGTCACCCGGGCTTTATTAGTGGTAAGGAGGGAGGGTTTTTTGGGGGCGCTCGTTTGTGGCCTTGGCCTTGCTTGGGACCTTCGGGCTGTTCGGTCAGACAGCCTGGGGAACAGCAACAAAAACAACAAACTCTCTGCAAAGAGAGTGGATGTTGTCTTCGATGTCTACCCAGTACCATCAATCAAGGACAGTGAAAGAGAGCGAAGAGGCCTTGACGAAAAGGAAGAGAGGGTGTTTATCATCACAGGACCAGAACAGCATCGCCCAAGAAACATAAGCGATTCAATGAAGTCGAGGTCTTGTAAAGAAGAACTTCCCAAGTTCTTTGCCTCTGAGTAGAAGTCACCTCAATATGCCGACATCATTAGGGAGAAACACGTCTTCATTTCCTACCTTGGAGCATGTTTTCACTTTATTGTCTATGATGGTAAGGTTATCAGAGAGGAAGTCACTCAGCTGAACACGAACCATGAAGAAGCTGACACTCTAATCTGTGCTCATGTCAAGACAATTGCCAAGGAGAACAACAATGCCAATATTGTCATCAGTGGGTCAGACACAGATATAGCGGTGATCCTCCTGTACCACTGCTGGGACTTGTACGCCTAATATGGATGGATGTTGGAACCTCATTGCGGAACAATCAAAGATATGTGGACATCTCTGCCATAGGTGCTACTATTGGCAGGCTTCTTTCCTCTGCATTGCCAGGATTTCATGCTTTTACGGGATCAGACTACACCTCAGCTTTCCACAGGAAGGGAAAAGTCCGACCATTTGCACAGCTTCTAAAGGATACAGATGCTCAGAGAGCATTTTCAAATATGGCTAACTGATCAAGATTGAGATACACTGATGACATATACAGCTCGGATGTACGGTGCCAAAGGGAAAGTCGTGTCGCTCAATGGGCATTGCTTTAACGTGTTTGAGAAGTCATATGGGCCAAAAGCTAAATATCATAATGCACTAGCAAAGCTGAGGGGAATCGATGGTAGTATGATCATGAATCCGGTGAATCAGAAATGTTCCAACATATAACACGGTCAACATTCGTGGCAAATATGTGGGCTAATGCTGATAATTCTGAACTGAATCAGCATCTAACTTCAGAAGATGGTTGGGAATTGCATGACGGAATGTATGAAATTAATTGGTTTGACAGTCCTCAGCTTCCACAGTCATTGATTTCAGAGGGTTATGATAACCCAGACCAAGAAAGTTCTGACGATGACTTCAGCATTTCTTCATCAGATGAAGACTGCCCCTCTTCAGATGAAGACTAGTTCTGATAACAATAGGATACACTGTATTCAGTTAAATTCACCTGTTGGATTAAAAATTATTTATTTGTGCATTTGATTTTAGTAAATCAATATGGAAAAGTGTTTTATATATTTTATATTTAGATGATTCTAAGGTGGCAGGGGGCCTAACTTCATTGTTATTGATATTGTCGCAGCTTGCTACAAGCAACATATTCACACTCTTCTCCATATTATATCAGATAGATATCGAGTTGAAGCCATTGTTAGTGTGCATCAAGTAGGAATTGGGTTGTTCAGAGATCTTTGAGATAGTCTTATCTTCTCTTTTCACTATACAGTATATACTATTCCTATGTATATGCATGATCATTATTTTGCCTCATAATACATAACGAGGTTGATTCTATAATTTATGTGCATCTTTCATGTTGAATAAAAATCTGTTTACAACTAATTAACTCTCTTCGTAAATACCCTTTCCACCACAAATCCCATTCTTAAGTTGCATTTTCTCATTCAGTGAACTTATCTCTATCGATTGACCTAGTTTCATGTTTGCGCATATAATGTTACATACAGATCTAATTATCACTAATTAACCCTCTTCTTAAATACCCTTTCCACCATAAATCCTATTCTTAAGTTGCATTTTCTCATTCAGTGAATTTTTCCCTATTGAATGGCATTAGATTGGTATGTGCACCTTCTATGTTAAGTAAACCCACTTTGGAGTAGTCTATAGGAGGCGCCCCCTACCACACCCACCGCTGGTGCAACTTAAGAATTGGGTTTCTGGGGTCTCCAAACCCTACCCTACATCACTGGCACCATAAAACATGTGCACCTTTCATGTTGAATGAAAGTCACCTAGCTCCCGGTCTATTAGGAGTCTCCAGCAAAAATGTCCCAGGTCCCAGATCTTCTGGAGAGGTTCCAGTCACAGCAGGCAGACACACAGAGGAAGTATACCATAATGCCTGCCCACAATACTTCCAGGCAGACCCTTTCATATAAAAACTGGTTCTCCAGGCCGGGTGACTGACAGACTATTATCTAATTCTAGGCCAACTAGCACCCGACCCCTACCATACAGCCTTTTTATCTCTCATCTATACACAACCAATCTCCACACATTCCTATTCATCACCACTTCTCTTGGTTGTTCTTCAATCATCTCTCTATCTTCTAACGCTTTTTCACACCATCACTCCATCTCCTCTGAGGTATACAGTATATATATATATATATATATATATATATATATATATGGTGAATGGGCGAGTGCTAGCCGAGAAGCAAGAGAGAGTCGAAAGATGGAGGGAGTACTTCAACGTATTGCTAAATGTAAGGAATGAAGCGCCAGCAAACATAGTTGGATGGGGGATGGGAGGGAGAAGAAGAGAACTAGTGGAGGAGGAGGTGGGGATCAAGAGGCCAGAAGTGTGTGAAGCCATGAAAAGAGTGAATTTGGGGAAAGTACCAGGAATAGATGAAGTGTGTGGGGAAATGCTGAGGAATGGTGGTGAGATAGTGATCGAATGGGTATGGAAAATGTGCAAACTAGCATGGGGGAAGGGGAGTGCACCTGATGACTGGAAGACAGGCATAATAGTCCCCCTATGTAAGGGTAAAAGGGAAAGAGGAGTGTGTGGTAACCACCGAGGAATATGTCTTCTAAGCGTAGTAGGGAAGGTGTACAGTAGGGTAGTGATTGAGAGAGTGAGAGCGAGAACGGAGTAATGGATAGGTGACGAGCAGTGTGGTTTTATGAAGGGAAGAGGATGCGTAGATCATATTTTTACCCTGAATTGTGTTGTGAGAGAAATATCTGGAGAAGCAACAAAAGCTGTATGTTGCCTTTATGGACTTGGAGAAGGCCTATGACAGAGTGGATAGAGAAGGTATGTGGAAAGTACTTAGAATATACAGAGAAGATGGCAAGTTGCTGAACGTAGTGAAGAGCATGTATGAGGGTGCAAAGGCGGCAGTATGTGTGGAGAATGAGCAGAGTGAGTTCTTTGATCTGAAAGTTGGGTTGAAACAGGGGTGTGTGATGTCCCTGTGGTTGTTTACTGTATATATGTATGGAGTCATGAGGGAAATACAAGGAAGAGCAGTGGATGTTGGTGTATCACTGATAAGGGAGGGAAATGATGGGAAGCTACCTGTACTGTTGTTTGCTGATGATACAGTTCTGATGAGCGATAATGAATGGGATTTGCAGGGTCTGGTAAATATGTTTGGAACAGTGTGCGAAAAACGGAATCTGAAGGTAAATGCGGGGAAGAGCAAGGTTATAGTCTTCGAAAGGGGTGAAGCCACAGAGTGTGAGGTGAAGTTGAATGGTCAGGCTATGGAGATTGTTAGCTCATTTAAGTATCTGGGCAATGTGTTGAGTAAAGATGGGATTATGGATGAGGAAGTGTGGGAGAGGGTGCAACAGGGGAAGAGGGTTGTAGGAACGCTGAAAGCAGTAACAAGAAATAGGGTGGTCAGTATGGAAATGAAGAAATCCTTGCATGACAGTGTGGTAATCCTGACACTGACTTACGGAAGCGAAGCATGGACGTTGGTGGAGAGACTCAGACCAAGAGTGAGAGGGGTGGGAATGAGTTACTTAAGAAGTGCGAGCAGAGTTACATGGAGGGATAGACGGACGAATGAGGAAGTAAGAAGGAGGTGTGGTGTGGAGGTAGATGTGCTGGAAAGTGTGAAAAGGAACACCTTGAGATGGTTCGGCCATATGGAACGTAAGGGAAGCGAGAGAATGACTAAGAGGGTGTACGAGAGTACAAAGTACAAAGGAGTACAAAGGAAATCAAGGCACAACAGGTCTAGTAATCCTTCTATGCTGCTTGTCCTCCAAAATACTGAGGATCAAGTGTCCAAATAGTGGTTTAGAGTGGGTAAGGGAACATTGGAAAGGGAACTACTGCTCTGTAACTAATGTCCATGGCAGGATTAGGAAGTTAGTAGGGGACAGAGGGGTTAGTAACTGAGGGGGGGATCATATATAGTTATTCATTTGCAAACACAGTCAGTCGCGGTTTGATGCAAGATATTTGTCTAGGCGAAGTTTAAAAGAATCAACGGTGCTGCAGTCTATAATGTTGCGGGGAAGCCCATTCCACAAGTTGAATTGAAGAAAAAATTCTTAGATTCGTGCGAGTTAAAAGATTTACCAATAATTTTACAACCAGTTCCCCGCGTGTAATTAGATTGGTCGATAGTGAAGTACTTACTACAGTTCATATTGTCGATGACTTTGATGATTTTGAAAACTTGAATTAAGTCGCCTCTTAATCTGCGCTAGGTTAAAGGAAATAGATTTAATTCTCTACGACACTCCTCGTACGGTTTGTTTTTTAGGCTAGGTTTCTAAGTTGAACTCGTTCTAGCTTGTTTATATCTTTTTGGTAATAAGGGCACCAGGATTAAACGCAGTATTCCAGAAGAGGGCGGACTATGGAATTGTAAAGAGTTAAGATAATATCTTTGGATTTATGCTCAAATGACCTGCCTATAAAGCCAATTATTTTGTTTGCCTTTTTAACAACTTCTGAACACTGTTGACTCGGTTTTAGGTTACTCGATATTGTTACTCCCAAATCGGTTTCTCTGTCTACACTCTTAACCCACTGAGCCCCAGCGACGCAGCGTTTGCGTCAGCAATGTATGTAACGCTAAACCCCAGTGACGCAACGTTTGCGTCAGTGTTACTCCGGTCCCAATTACTTCGGTCCTATGGCACCTAGAGGGCTCAGATTTGTATGGGAACTGTGTAAGTATCCCACGCACCCATGCCAATGGTTGAGAACTCTCAAAGTCCAACAGCGTGCGCGTGAGCGTGCAAAAACATGTTTTTTGGAGAAATTGCCTTCAATTTTTTACTCTTGTAAAATCCGTTTTCGGGGGCTCCGTAGGACCATTTTTTGAGCTTTTTGATCGTTTTTTCGTGGTTTTTCCTTCATTCCTAACCCATGCGCTATTGTTTCTGGAAAAAAAAAAATCAAAACCGGCTGGTACCCTGGTGGTACATTTATTAATAACTAGCTCAGTGGGTTAAGCTGAGTGCCATTCATCGAATATTTTGCTTTCTCATTTTGGTATCCGATGTATAGTACTTTACATTTATCCGCATTGAAACTCATTTGCCAAATTTGGGCCCAACATGACAACTTATCTAGATTGTGTTGCATATCGTCAACTTGCTCTTTTGAGAGCACGCTATTTGCAATTTTTGTATCGTCAGCAAACTTTGAGATTGTACAGGTGAGACCCTCATCTATGTCGTTAATGTAAATTAGAAAGATAATTGGTCCTAGGACCGATCCCTGGGGTACCCCGCTAGTTACATTGGTCCATTTAGATACCTTACCGTTTATGACTACTATTTGCTTTCTGTCGCTGAGCCAATTTTCTATCCATTTCAACACACCGTCTTGTATTCCATGCACTTTTAGTTTTAGCAGTAAATGTTTGTGGGGAACTTTGTCAAAGGCCTTTCGAAAATCAAGGTATATAATATCTACAGCTTTACTCTCATCATAGAGGTTGAGGATATCGTGAAAGAAGTCTAAGAGATTTGTTAAGCAGGAACGTTTGTTACGAAAGCCGTGTTGAGTATTTATAAGCATGTTATTTTCCTCTAAGTGATTTACGAGTCTTTCTCTTATGAGCGTTTCTAGCATTTTACATACAACTGAGGTTAAGCTAATTGGACGATAGTTACTGGGTAGGGATTTGCTACCTTTTTTTAATATCGGTGTTACGATAGCTAGCTTCCACTGATCAGGCATAGTTCCAGACTGCAAGGATTTATTGAATAGCAATGTCAGTGGTTTGGAGAGCTCATTTTTAGCTTCCTTTAGAACTCTAGGTGAGATTGTATCAGGTCCGGGCGTTTTATTTACCTTGAGTTTATCTAAACATTTCAATACTTCTCTCTCTGTAATGGTGATATTGCTTAGAATATCAGAATTATCTATATGAATCGGCGATGCTGTACGGATATCAACGAGATCTTCTTTTGTAAAAACTGATGCAAAGAAGGTATTGAGGGCATTACTCATTTGTACTTCGTCTTTGGTATATTCTCCATTTTCATCGACTAACGGTCCTACAGTTGAAGTAACTACTCTCTTCTTTCTGATATAACTATAGAATTCTTTTGGATTTGTTTTACTTTGATTCGCAACATGTAACTCCAGGGTCTTTTTACTTTGCTTAATTAACCTTTTGGCTTTGCGTCGTAGTTCTACAAATTTCACCCGTTCTTCATCATTTTGTGAGGATTTTAATCTATCATTAGCAAACTTTTTAGCAAGCAGACAGTTTGAAATATCTTTTTCCACCATTTGGGCTTATCATTATGGCCTGTACGCCGTATTTTCGATGGTATGCAGTCTTGCACTGCTTTTAGGTAGGTGTTTGCGAATGATTCCCAAGATGTATTTATGTCGTTATTGTTAATTAGAAAGCTCCAGTCAGATTCTTTAAACATTGCTCTAAGTTTACAAAAGTTTGCTTGCTTGAAATAAGGGACTTTCTCGATGCTGCTATTTGGTTCGTTACTAATAAACTTTAAACTGAAAGTTATCGTACGATGGTCGCTGTTGCCGAATTCATCACTGACATTCAAATTCTCTATCAATTCTTCTTTTGTTGAAAGTACAAGGTCAAGGTCATTATCTCCACGGGTTGGAGATCTAACAAATTGATATAGCGAACTCTCTTGTAAGTTTGCATACAGGTCTTGTCCAGAGTGTTAAGTAATACTATCTCCCCACTTGGTCACAGGTAAATTGAAGTCGCCAAAAATTTCAGTATCTTGCAAGTTACTTAACCCTTTATTGGCGGCGCGCAACTTATGTCGTGTGAAAGAAATTTGGACTAAGTGGCGGTTCACAACTTATGGCGTGTGCCATTTTCAGCACGTAATGTTGCAGAGAGAGAGAGCTGAGCGGTGTGAGGAGCGTAGTAAGGCTATGACCGTAGCACACCACCGCGGTGGGCCAACTGAAGTGAAAACCATTCTCCCTTCCCCCCTCACACTCGCTACACAGGGAATTATGTAGGGAAAGTACCTAATTACATGGTTTTGCACTCGTGTTGCGCGATTGTTGCAAGAAAACTAACGGTCGGTCGTACAAGGATGTTTGGGGTGTCATTGGAAAGCTCTGATTATGCCCTTTCAGGGATAGATACTTGTTTTACGCTCTAGGTCTTATTTAGGCATGAAAATGATCACGTAAACAACCCTATTTAGGGTAAAAACACCCCGCTGGGCGGTACATATAAATTACCGCCTAGGCCGCTCGTTAGGTGTTAAGTCTACAATTTGCTCATAAATTTCTCAGTCAGTTTGCACTGATTGAGCTGGAGGTCTGTATATTAGTGCAAGTATTATTTTTGTACCTTTATTATTCTTTATTAGCACAAACGATGTGTGACGATCACAATTTGAGGTTTTGACAAGAGGGTCGGGTTAAGACTTTCTTTGCTAAAAAATAAAACTCCACCTCCATTTCTATTAATTCGGCTTTTCCCAAACATTACATAACCGGGAAGTGAATACTCTGCTAAAAAGCCTCTGTCTTCTGTATTGAGCCAAGATTCTGTTATACCAATAACATCGTAGTTTTCTGTAAACACAAGTTCCTCTAAATCTGAAAATATATTGTGTATGCTACGAGCGTTTGCATAGAAAACATTTAAAGTTTTGGATTTGGAATTCACGGAACTCTCTTTATTCAAATTCTTGGTTCTGCTCGGATCTACATTTATGTACCTGTCTGTCTTCAGTCCTCGATCCTCGTCCCTGGTTGTCCTCGGTCCTCGGTGTCCTCGATCATTGTCCCTAGTGGTCCTCGGTCCTCGATCATTGTCTCTGGTGGTCCTCCATTCTCGCTGTCCTTGATCGTCGTCCCTGGTAGTTCTCGGTCCTCTATCGTCACCCCTGGTCATCCACCATCCTCGATCCTTGTCTCTGGTAGTACTCGAGCCATTGGTAGTCCCTGGTGGTCCTTAGTTGGCTCTGCTTTTTCTCCGAAAATCCTTTACTGCATTTTGAAGCAGGCGGCCAAATCTTGCTGCACCCACCTGGTTCAGATGGACTCCATCCGCTCCAAACAGATGAACTTCACGGTAGAAGTCATTCTTGGTATTGATGAATCCAACGTTTTCCTCCCTGCAGAGGTTAGCCAGACGACGATTTACGCTAGTGGCTATATTGAAGAATCGGTTCTCCGCACCGATCCTGGGGACGATCTCTGATATGATGACTCTGCCTGACTTTTCCTTATACTTCTGAATCAGCTTCCGGTACTCCAGCATGAGATCCTCCGATCGGGTCTGCTGCACGTCATTAGATCCGACATTAATGACGTACATTTTGCGTGAGGAGGCTAACTTTGAAACTTCATTGACTGCAGCTGCAACGTCGTCCACACCGCCACCCGGGATACAAAAGGGCTTCCTGGTCCTGGGTGCCCTGCCGCAGAACTCCATAAGTTGTCCACGAACCATGGAATCTCCTACGAGCCGAATTTCTTCTGTTTCTTCTACGTCGTCTAAGTCCGCAAGAATCTGGTAACGGTTCTGGCACATGGTTTCGGTGATGATCCTCCGTGTCATGGGGCGAACGTTGTTTCTCACAACGCGGAAGTTGTCCTGAGAGGGAGCGGAGTCATTATTTTCCTGACGTGGTGCATGTACTGAAGCGGGTACCGCTATATCAGGCGTTGGGCTGTTGGAAGATGCCGCAGTGGTAATAATTGCTTCATTTGATGATACTCCTACGTTGAGCGTCGCAAATTCTTGGAGTGTTTCCAGCTTCTTGGTGAGGGCGTTAATCTTGACGTTAGCTTCATCCAGTTTAGCTGCCAAATCTTCTCGGAGCTGGCAGAATTGGCAGACATGAACATCGGGGAAGGCAAACATGGTAGGGCCAAACCTACCGGAACAGTTCGTGCAGGCGCGAGACATGGTGACAATAACAAAACTTCAAATCACTTCACTCTAAGTCACTTCTAATAACTTGTCTCACTTCAGAACACTTTATTCACTTCACACACTTCAGATCACTTTACTTACTGTAAATCACTTCACTCACTTTTAATCACTTCACGTCATTTTCAATTCAATTTAAGCCTGAACATTTTACTTTTACATCAAGTCAATAATACACCTGGAATGAAAAGTAAAAAGCCGACACAAGATTTACTAGAAAGTACAAAAGTAAATGTGAATGGGAGGTTTCCAGTGAGAAACTGGAAAAACAAAAGTAGTTAGTGTATACTGTGGTCAACACAACAATATAATATAATTTGTAATATCCATGACAAGAGTGTAATAGGCCTATTAATATGATGACAAGTATCTGAAATGTGCTTAATAGGCTATCAAAAAATATCACAGTAACAAAATTATTCTAACCCAATATTAAAACTATCTTAACAAATGTTAAAAAAGGTTCAACTAGGTACAGTAATGGCTAGACTTTGATATATAAACTACAAGGAGAGGGTTAATTTGTTTATGCGTACACAGGTGGCGCTGATGTCGTCAGCGGCGCTTTATTTGGCAAAGATAATTTTGAAAAACAAACGTTTATCAGTAAAAAATACAGGTACAATGTCATGCAAGATAACTACTGGGTGATTTACTAAGCACTTAACTACAGTGAGGGCAAAAATTACTACTAAAAGGGCTACAACTATATAAAGTGGAACAAGCAAATAGTTTGTTTATATTCGAGCGTCGTCACTATCCGGTACTAATGTAAACAATGGCAGTCTCGATAAACAAACGTTTATCAGTCAAAAACACAGTAAAATAACATGCAAAGCAACTACTGAGCGGTTTAACTAGCTCTTAGATACAGCTCATGCAAACAATTAAAGGAATGAGCAATGTAATACTCAAAATATGGTCAAACTTCAAGCGGCGGGCGAAGAGATGTTGGCGCTTCGAGTTGAGCCGATTGTGTGAGAGCGTGAGAGCGTGAGAGCGAGGTGGAAGGACAGAGAGGGAGAGGTAAACCGAAAGAAAGGTGGAAGGATGGAGTGAGGAAGTACAGTCTACGACAGAACTTGTTGTCATGGCCTGAGGCAGTGTGTTAGTTCACTTATTTTTTAATAGATGGCCCTTTAATCGCTTCTAATAAAAGGGGGCGGGGTTAGTATAGAGGTTGGAAGGAGGAGGAGTCAAACGTGTGTGTGTGTGTGTGTGTGTGCGTTCTAGAACAGCACTCAGAATAACTTTATTTTAACATAACACACAGGCTATATTATTAGACTAGCCCATGCCGGATCACAAATAAGTAACACACATCAGGTGTTGCGTTATTTATGAAATTTAATATACAGACAATCAAGTTTCTATCCTTCGAACTTCCCATTCCCCCCTCCTCCCCTTCTCTCTGCTGCCTTCCCCTATCTCCCCCCTTCTCTCTTTTTCTCTCCCCCTTCTCTCTCCTAACCGAATATATAATTTACCTCATCGTCGTGTTCAAAGCTGTCCATAAAAAAATCTTTGGTGTTTTAATAATACTGTTCTTTTTACCTTTACTGATTCTCAATTATTAACTCGTATTCTATTATTTACCTTATACAATGTGTTATAGAAACTAAATATATACAGAATGCTCCGTTGCAAAACACTCAAAGTTGCCAACCTTGGCGTCCTGGTTAGTGTAAACAATCGTATAAATATATAAGTAATTGAAACGGGATGTTACAATCCACGCATCAAGACAAGTTGGATCACATTGTAATCTAGCTTTGACCAAATGATAACCAAATATATATATCATAAGACAAGATAATATCGGCCCAGTTAGAGAAAACACTTTAGATGAGCCGAAACGTGTTTTTTTTGTAATAAAAACAAATTTTCATATTAGAGTACATTTTGTTTTCTTCCATACCACTATTCACAGCACTGTGGTTGACCAATTCATAATCTACCTTAACATGTTATTGTTGTTGTTCCCCAACCTGCCTGGCCGAACAGCCCCAAGGCCCCGTTGAAGGCCAAGGCCATAACCGAGCGCCCCCACAGAACCCTCCCTGCCGACCACAATAAAGCCTGGGTGACCGAAGCCACTCCATGGCGGGGAGCTAAGGAGGGTGCGGAAACGCCCGGGAAACCAAAGACCCACCCAGGACCCTGTGCCCCTCAGCAATTATGAAGAGAAAGTTGAGGGGCAAAGGAAAAATGTGACGCTTTGGCTTCCAATCTTGGTAGATTGGGAGGTCAATCCACGGAAGAGGCGCCGTCACATGAGATCTAGAAAATATATAAGTAAAAGGAACAGTCAGAGTAAGCTATGGGTATGGCAGAGATCGCTCAGTTCTCACTCTGATAGACCAGCCCATCACCACATGACTAGAACCCAATCCTCTCAGCATCAGCTAGGAAAGGCCTAGAAAGCCGCCTTTGGCGGGGGGCTAGCTCCCCTATTTCAACCCCTTTCGGGGTTGGGCATCCGCCTACCTTAACATGTCATATTACATATTACCTTGACATGTAATATGACACGCTATGATTATTGCATTATACTTTTCTCAGTGGATTCTTAATTACTAGCTTAATTACTGTGGCTTCCCATTATCAGTAAACAGTTCGGCGTTACCCATTGTAATGATTTACTATAAAGTAAGTCATCAAATTGAACAATTAACGATAATCCAAGTAATCTTGTTATGTTGTTTTAAAGTTGATATACTGTAAATTGTTTAGGCTTTTATATTTTTACTTCGTGTTGTTTAAATTATCGTCCAAACATAATTAAAAGTATACTATAGCTCTGTGTATGTTACCTTGAATTTAATTTAATATGTATTATTTCACCATCATTATGTTACGGTGAACATTGGAAACCCATACACATTATATAATACATATAAAGGGATCTTAAATGTAAAAATTTACAATTTATATTTATGAAATCAATATGATCTCCACCCACAAGCTGCATCAACTACCTCCTGTATTCTCGTTGGAGCTGATTTAAACATTTTCCAACTTATATTAGGGCGGCGACGGATTCCCCCCTCCCCTCCCCCCCTGCCCCCCCGATCCCACTCCTCCCGCCCTTTCCAATCCTAACCTGGACCACATTCCACTCCATGACATGATGGCCCACAAATTCTCTATTGGGTTCATGTCACACACCCTTGTGGACCAGCTAAACCCCGGATGGGGTCAGGTCAGGTGAAGGTATTGAAGGATAAGCCTTCACAACGGCACCTCGTAGCTACTTTCTACTTTTCCTATTTTCTGAAGAGTGTAGAGAGGGGAGAAGGGGTGTTGGAGAGAGACGAAGTTGTTATAGTGGCTTTGTTATGTGTGTTATTAGTCTGTATACGTCGTAAGGCTCAGGATGGCCATGACACGCACTGAAGACAGCAGCATCTCCTCAATAATGCTAATACCTTTTCTAGTTTGCCTGGACCAGTGTGTGTGTGTGTGTGTGTGCTTGTGTGTGTGTATGTGTGTGTGTGTGTGTGTGTTTGTGTGTGCGTTTTATGTTATCATGTGTGAGTGATTTGTGCCCATTACGATGTATGTGATCATGTGTGTGATGTGCGTTTTATGTTATTGGGTGTGAGTGCGTGTGTGTCTGTTTTGTATCCTGTGTTAGTGTTGGTGTGGGTGGGTTGGTGGTTGAATGTGATGGACAGATTTGATTTTGCCCCGAGGGGCGAGTTTATTGAGCAGCGCCCCCCATCCTGTGAGGGGACAACCACTAGTAAGGCGATACATACTGCTCAAAGAGCGCCGTCTCCTCAAACATTACAAATTGTGGAGGTCACAAGTATATGTATTATCCAACTTATTCCTTAAGCCAACACAAATAACGTAAATCCTAAGTGTTATTGTTACACTTAATATATATATAAACAAATATAGACGTGTTCTTCGGGAATCGTAGCTTAATTAGGAATAGGATATCTAGCGAGGCAGCGAGTAACAGGTGTTGTTCGCTGCCTCGCTACTTATCCTATTGCTAATCAATATATATGTGTTACTTTTGTCATCCCTAACATTTATTATTTATTTCATAAGTCGTAGGCGTATGCATAAACCTTTAACCGTCTTGGTGGTGTAATGGTTAAGGTATCTAAAAATTTGTGTGTGATAACCCAGGTTCGAAGCCCGGTGGATCACTTACATGCTTTCATTAATTTCATTGGAGGCGTTTGGTGGTGTGGTGAAATTAATACAAAATAGATTATGTATATGTAAATTCAAAACAATCGCACAGTATTATTCTGCGTATTTTAGAAGGTATCTTTTATGTCCTTGAGAGAGAGAGAGAGAGAGAGAGAGAGAGAGAGAGAGAGAGAGAGAGAGAGAGGTGGGAGGGAGGGAGGGGAGAGGAAGCGGGTGAAGAAGGAGAGTTGGGGTGAAAGGGAGAGGGGGAGGAGGGGGGAATGGAAAGTGCGAAGGATAGAAACTTGATTGTCTGTGTATTAAATTCCATAAATAACGCAACACCTAATGTGTGTTACTTATTTGTGATCCAGCATGGGCTAATTTTATAATATAGCCTGTGTCTTATGTTAAAATAAACTTATTCTGCGTGCCGTTCTCGAACACACACACACACACACGTTTGACTCCTCCTTCTTCGAACCTCTATATTAACCCCGCCCCGTTTTATTAGAAGCGATTAAAGTGCCATCTATTAAAAGGTGAGTGAACTAACACATTGCCTCAGGCCAAGACAGCAATTCTGACGTAGACTGTACATGGATGAAAATGGTGCTGGTTGGGAGGAAAGGCGTCGACTGACTGGGGACAAAGGTGCATGGGGGCGGTTCGTTCGTGGACACCCCTTCGGGAATCACGGCGTCAGGCAATATATATATATATATATAAATATATATATATATATATATATATATATATATATATATATACTGTATATACTGTATATATATATTATATATATATTTATTTTTTCACCAATATCAATCTGTCGAGGAGAGAGAGAGTATAGGTTCCTGATAAGCGGCCATATTCTTAAAACTTACAAATAATGGACCTTTGCAGCCAGAGAATCGGTCTTTACTAACCCAGGCATCACCAATATCAGTCTGAATGACAGAGGGAAATTTATAGGTATAAGGATATATGATTTACCAAGCTATATGCTTATAAAACAAAATAAACCTACATGATATACATGATTATTATTATTTCTGTACATAATAGAACAGTGGATTCGATAATCTAGTCTTCAATTTACTCAGGACAGGATTTGTTTCAGTTTTTGAGTTATGCATATTTAAACAACAGTATAATTTCATATAATTAAGCTATTTACTCCACTTTACCCGATATATTGTACACATTTGTTTTTTGATACGTGGGTGAGGGAGACAAAAGGCGGAACTGCCTGTAGCGAGTGCCTCCCCCAGAGCTGAAAGAGTGACAGGGTCAAAACTAAGGGACGTTCGAGCCAAAATGCCTGGACCCACAAAGTTTGAAGCAATTTAAGTCATAGGAAGAGGGAAAGACTGATTCTGGGAGAGAGTTCCAGAGCTCAGCAGTTGAATAGAACACAGACTGAGAGTAAAATTTCACTCTTGGGTTGGAGAGTTGCACAGAGTAGGGGTGGGATTGTGTTGCAAGACTGGTGCTATGTGCTCTACGAAGAAGAGGTGGTAAACACTGGGAGAGCTCTGAGGAACACTGATTAATGTAGTAGCGATGGAATAGCGAGAGAGATGCAACTTTGCGGCGAAGAGAGAGAGAGAGATTGCTGAGAGTTGGTGAGTGGACGGGAGTTAATGATACGAAAGGCCTTCCTTTCTACTTTGTCTAGGAGTGCGGTGTGAGAGGATCCTCCTCACACATGTGAACAATACTCAATACAAGGATGCACTGTGCCCTTGTACAGTTGGTCAAAGTTCCAGCTGACCCACCCTCGCTCTGGGGCTCGCAGAATTAGCTGGCAATACTGGTGTAATAAAGAGGCGTGTCTTACAGGGATTGTGATTGGTAGATCTGATTTCGGATATAACAGTGTCAGAACATATAATAACCTAGGCAAAGGAAATGTATCAATAGTAAAATTGCATATAGCGCTATTTATAATCATGAAAAATCTCCAAAATTGCATAGATCTGCTTAATTAATTGACACAATAATGGCTGATGGTGTCCTTGATCAGCAGCGAACGGTGGAGTGGAGAGAGGGAAAACACTGCCGTGAATATTTGTCGTATTATTTCCTGACTACAGTATTACGTTATTAAGCAATAACACATAATTATTTATAAGACAGGGAGAGACAGTGTAAGGCAGATTTATCGACCATCAGACACTTTGGGTAGTATTCTTAAACAATTCTTTCCCTTCGCAGAGCCGATAGTGGACGAAATAGCTTGAAAAATAACGTTATCTTGAGAAATGAGAGCGCTAATCCGTGTTCTCTGAATAAACAACACATATTCCCAAAATATTCGTTCGTTATCAGGCGCTGCTACGGTAAATAAATGTTTAAGAATACGGCTGATAGAAGCTTAGAGAGAGAGAGAGACGATCACACACACACACACACGTCTTTGCCACCTTGAATTCGAGTTTTGTTTGTTTTCATTACCGGCATATTTCGGTTATAAACGTGTTGTTCACTTATGTTCGATGTTTCCGCACATCATGGATGAAATAGCGAATTCATATAGGCTAACAGTGTTGAATATAACTATGGTATTGACGAAAATGTTTGAGCTGACGTTAATTCAGGCTGTAAAATACGTGCATTTGCCTTCACTAATCACATTATTCCACTATATACACAATGACAAATCACACTGGTATTCAATCAATGGGGGCATACACCATGACAGCCGAGACAAGACAAAACCAACTACCAGTGCCCAGGAACGCTTTAGCCCCCCCCCCCCCCCAAAAAAAAAAAAAAAAAAAAAAAAAGAGTTATTGAATTGCTAAGTAAACCATGGTAAATATGTAAACAACAATTTAAAATATATATTTGTTTTGTATACACTACTGTATAATATATAGAAAATATCACACGTTGAAGGATACAAATGAATGAGGAATCAGTGTATACCTCTTCTACTTCCTTCCCCTTCCTTGTATTTCCCGGTTTCCTCTATATTCCTGTGTCTTGCAAATATTATTTTTAATCCATGTCGGGGACGAAAACTATTACCCCTTCACAACGTGACAACGGGCCTGGAATCAATGTTCATGTATTGTGAAACAATAATATGCTAGTTTCCATGTATAATTTGTATCTTATTTCAATAGGATTGTAATTTGGCATTCCAGTACGTGCGTGTGAAGAATAATGACCAGGGATTAGATGGAAAATATAATGACTAAACCAAATCAACGCATTGCATTGCAAAGGGTCCCGTAATCCCATCCAGCTCAGTGCCCCACATACTCTCAGTATATCACTGATCACCGACACCTACCTTAAAACAAACGCCAAAAACGTATTGCTTGATAAATATATATTTGTTTATAACCACATTACACATCGTATTTAATGTATTATTGCACCTACTATTAGAAGTGATGGTTTAACTAATATAAAGTCTATACGTTTTATGCGGTTTTATTTTGTTACTTTATTTTGCTCTCCTGGCACTATAGGCCTATTACACATTTGTATTGCTTTGTGTTAGCAAATCATATTTTAAGAATGTTTATGTTATTGATTTAAATAATCAACGGGAACAATCCCACTTACCATATTCTTTTTTATAAGTATATATTTGTACTCTCTTTTAACCTGTATGACTATAAGAAAGCGACAGAATGTAATAATGTTTAGGTATTTTTTAATCTTTTATTTAATATTATTTTTCAATACTTTCATTGTTAAATAATTGCAGGATTTCCAACGCTACAAATATATTATTATACACATTCATAATGTATATTATGAAATACATATAATTGATTGATTAACGTAGCATATACTAGGCTAATCATTATATTTTCAATTTATATACAGTAATTAGGGTTTGGAGGAGTAGGCTACATTATAGATAAGGGCATACTTTATTGTTTAATAATGAGTCCATCCACCCTCCTTCTCAATCACAGCTTGTAGCCTTTCCTGCATAGATGATACAATATGTCTAACAATATCAGGCTTATTTCTTGCAATCTCCCACTGCCTTGTTACATGGTCCAACAACTGTTCCGGTGTCCTCTCGAACTCAGGCTCCCAGGAGTTGACGATAATATTATATGCCCAGATTTTGCTTTATGGGGTTCATATCGCACCCCTGCTTGGCAGTTCCAGGAGCCGGATGTCTTGCTGCCCGTCAAACCACTCACGCACTGTTCTGGCCGTGTGGATGGGGCATCTGTCGTGAACGAACGTAATTGGTCCAGCAGAGAATGGAAAATTGTGTTCCTGTATTGAAGGGAGGAATATATTCTGCAGAATGTCTAGGTATTTGTTTGCCGTAAACCTCCCATCAATAGGAAAACAATCTCCCACACCATGCAGGGATATGTAGCCCCACACGTGCCCACTTCTGGCCACCTCGTAAATGACAGCCCTGTCATATCTGTAGAAAACAAAAATAAGATGCATATATAAATATTATGTCCGTACTCAGTAAATTGCAGTTATCTAAGTGTTGTTAATTATCTAAATTATATGTTATTGCTATGCAACACCATCAACAATATATAAGTTTAATCAGTTTACGATTTGTTACTGGTTTGATGCCTTGTGGAGAAATACTTAGCAAATTTAGATATACAATTATGGAACAAAATTTATTTTCTTTACCTCCACCTAGAAAACTGGAGTAATTGCCTCTGTTAGTTTGTCTGTGTCTGTAAACATGGTATCTCAAAGTTATGAACTGTTGGTCACGAAATTTAGTGAGGGGTTGATATTCGGCTTAGGAGGCGATCGGTAGAGCACATACTTCCGCCAGCGTAGGCGGAGGTATGCGCTCTCCTGAGTGCCCCTCTACTATTATCATGTATTTCTCAATCATGTTCGGTCTTACCCTAAACTGCAGTACCTGTATATTGCAGATACCTCCTTACCCTGTTTCGTGATTGTCTACGGACTGACTTAATATATTGTGTTTACTTACCTTGTGCCTGTCGGCCGCCACAGATGAATTTTCCCATGATCAGTAGGCTACTGGCAAAGGCCTTCTCGTCGGTAAAAACTGCTCCGGACCAAAACCCCTGCCACATACTGCCGCGCAAACTCACGCCGACCAAGACGGTGCTGCTCAGATAACCTTTCTTTCACGGCTGGGACTCTGTGGAGTATGCCTGCTTCACGCATGCGTGATCGGATAGTTTCATTACACACATGTAATTGTAATTCCTCCCTGATGGATACAGCATTGGAAAAGGGGTCATTTTGTATTGCTGCTATGATGGCCGCGTCCTGTTCCCTAGTAGTCACCCGGGCCCGTGGTCTTCTTTCTGCAAATAATCAATATTGGGTGTGTATATGCTTTTACCATAATTTAGTATGCATTAACTTAGTGTTATTTACTCATTATAGATATTATTACGAATATTTGCATTAGCATATTTATCTATCTATCTATCTATATGCTCAGGCCCAATCCCCATTTTGGGGGTAGCCGACTCAAGACAGAGCAAGAACAGGGAAAACACAAAAACAACACAAAACAACAAATAAACACAGACAAAAAGCACAAACTCACACACATCCAGGTCACCCAGGAGAAGACCCAGAGACCAGGGTCACCAAGGTCGCTCCAGCACTCCCCCAGCCCCCGACCACCCGGAGAGGTTCCGATCTCGGCAGGCAGACATGCAGCGGAGCCAAAGCCACAAGCCCTCCCACCACACTTCCAGGCGCACCCTTCATATTAATCGTCTCCCCGGGCCAGGCGCCTGATGGACTATTATCTAGTCCAACTTGCGCCCGACCCCTTACTCCAAATGACCACGTGTTCACTCAACTATTCACAAGCATTCTCCATTCACTCCTGTCCACCACCACTTCTCCTGCCTGATCTATAGTCATTCCTCTATCATCCAAAGCCTTTCTTACACAGTCTCTCCATCTCAATGGGAGTCTTCCTGCCCTTCTATCTCCCCTTGTACCTGACTCACATATTCTCTTTGTAAGCCTTTCCTCTCCCATTCGTTCAACATGACCATACCAGCTCAGCACCCTTCTGTCCACTCTGGCTGACAAATGTTCCTGCTGCCCCACTCTCCTACTTATCTCTTCATTCCTTAATCTGTCTCTACGAGTAACTCCACACATACTCCTCAAGCAGCTCATCTCCATCACATCCAGCCCTCTTTTCTCTTTTTTCTTCAGAGCCCATGTCTCAGCCCCATACATCACCATACTATGTATGGTGCATATTTATATAATACATTATTTGCTTAGCATCGTATATTTAACCATACAATTTAACCCTTAAGCTCGGTTCACACATACACGTTCTAACGTCCCGTCCGGCCCCGACCTTTTAATAAAAAGCGCCTAGGCGGCGTCCTTTTTATGCATGCATAAAATGGTCCGTGTGGGTCGGGGCAACTGCCAGAAAACGCGTTATGCCGGGACACCTACGGGACATACACGAACACACACAGAAGTTATTTTCTTGGTCGGGGACGGACGGGACGTTAGAACGTGTATGTGTGAACCGAGCTTTAGAACCACAAGACGCATTTTTACATTTTTGTCTAGCTACTTCCCGACAATTTTATTCACGCTACAAAGGATTTGCCTTAGTAAATGAGTAGGCTACAGGAATTATCTTTTTCCATTGACCAATAGAGATCCTTCATAGGTTGAAAATATCGTATGCAGGTAGTCAAAATATTATGTTAATACGGACCATGTGCTTTTCAGGATTGAGGTATTGATACTTACGTAAATCAGTTATATTACCCGTTTCTGCATGTCTCCATATCCATTTCTTCACAGTATTGCGCGAAACACCAAGTCTCCTAGCGATACCGCCCTTCTTCTTGGAGTGCGACTATTTGCCCACGAGTAATTAATCGTCTCTGTGTTGTATTCATGATGGCAGAGCTGTAGACTCTCTAACCCTTAGTCATCACAACACCTCGCTCGACCTCTGATTAGCTGATGAGAACATGCTAGGTGTTTTGTGAGTGGTGGATGTAATGCTTACTGCTGACGTCATGACTAAGACAGTAACTGTTGGACATACTGTTACCTAGTTAGACGAATTCAAAACCGTCTAGGGTTTATTTGCTAATATATAGTTCATCTGCATGTTTGATGAGGTCGCGTTTACTGCATTCTGCTAATGAACATTAGTAATTTGGTCACAGTTATGCAATAGTTTACGTCATTTGGATCCAACACACTTTGAATTTAGCTCTGTCACTCTTTCAAACAAGGGGGGGGGGGTAATGTTACAGGCAGTTCTGCCTCTTGTTCCCTTCTTACACATAGAAAACAATTCACAAGCTGCATAGTACACACACACACACACACACACACACTTATACTATAATATATGCACATTAGTTAATGATTATTATTAATTTAAACACCTATCACAAGGGGTTATTGTTCGACCCTTGTGATTTTATTTACTGGTCATTGAGGTAATCACTACTCTTAATTCTATGAGCCCATATTTCTATACCTAAATAAGTTAAAATATTCGCTTTGACGAACATACTACGGAAAAATCAAGTGTCACAATTTAAAATTTGGCTGATAGCAATTATATTTCGCTAAATTCACTCAATCTCTTGATCGTCGTCAATATAAGGTAGACACATATGTAGTAATTTATCTAACCGTTGTTAACATCAGCCCTAACCCATCGAAATGAATGAAATTAATGAAAGCATGTTGCCATCCCGGGATTCGATCGCGGGATGCTACATACAGAACTTAGGCACGCTAACCATTACACCCCCAAGACAGATAAAGATAATATAATATTTGCTTTCTGCATTTTATCAGAATCCTGTATTCTTGACGTGTGGTGCAAGAGTCTTGTGGCAGTCAAGGTGCGGTCAGGGTTGGTTCACGCTGCCAATCAACCAATATTTTGTATATTTTAGAAATACTACGCTACGAATATTTGGAGATACTTCAGTATGTTTTATGAATTGCTCAACTGCAGCAGTTTTGGCACATTAACGATCGTAATATGGCTAATATTAGGTCTCAAATGAAAACTGAAATGTGTAATGAAATACAAAAGTAAATAATATTACACATGCACAAACAAAAATAATCACGGTAAATGGGAAAATTCGACAGGATATGAAACAAGCATCAATTTTATCTGGGGACTATAATATCAGCAAATATGGAGGTTCAACATGTTTTGTCAATAAGAGCAACCATTACGGGTAGCATCGTCACCTGACTCCTGTGTCACGTAACAGCTTACCTATTTATATGATAACGTTCCTGAAGTTATGTCGGCTGTAAAAATATTATATTAATTTTAAGTTATTGAATTGGTAATTCAACCATGGCCATTATAAGTCTATGAAATGACTAAAGTATATCCGATGTTGTATACACATATAAGTGGTTACACATTGAAGGTTCTTCTACTTCTTTCCCCTTACATACTTAACTTACTTAAAGATAATCAACACGGCTTTCGTAAAAAACGTTCCTGTTTAACAAACCTCTTAGACTTCTTCCACGATATCCTCAACCTCTACGATGAGAGTAAAGCTGTAGATATTATATACCTTGATTTTCAAAAGGCCTTTGACAAAGTTCCCCACAAATGTTTACTGCTAAAACTAAAAGCGCATGGAATACAAGACGGTGTGTGGAAATGGATAGAAAATTGGCTCAGCGACAGAAAGCAAAGAGTAGTCATAAAGGGTAAGGCATCTAAATGGACCAATGTAAGTAGCGGGGTACCCCAGGGATCGGTACTAGGTCCAATTATCTTTCTAATTTACATCAACGACATAGATGAGGGTCTCACCTGTACAATCTCAAAATTTGCTGGCGATACAAAAATTGCAAATAGCGTACTCTCAAAAGAACAAGTTGACGATATGCAACACAATCTAGATAAATTGTCATGTTGGGCCCAAATTTGGCAAATGAGTTTCAATGCGGATAAATGTAAAGTACTACATATCGGATACCTAAATGAGAAAGCAAACTATTCGATGAATGGCACTCAGCTTAAAAATGTAAACAGAGAAACCGATCTGGGAGTAACAATATCGAGTAACCTAAAACCGAGTCAACAATGTTCAGGAGTTGTTAAGAAGGCAAACAAAATAATTGGCTTTATAGGCAGGTCATTTGAGCATAAATCCAAAGAAGTTATCCTAACCCTTTATAATTCCTTAGTCCGCCCTCTTCTGGAATACTGCATTCAATCCTGGTGCCCTTATTACCAAAAAGATATAAACAAGCTAGAACGAGTTCAACGTAGAGTTACCAAAATGATACCTAGCCTAAAGAACAAACCATACGAAGAGCGTCTTAGAGAATTAAATCTATTTCCGTTAACCCAGCGCAGATTAAGAGGTGACTTAATTCAAGTGTTCAAAATAATCAAAGGCATCGACAATATGGACTGTAGTAAGTACTTCACTATCGACCAATCTAATTACACGCGGGGAAACGGTTGCAAAATTATTGGTAAATCTTTTAACTCACACGAATCTAAGAATTTCTTCTTCAATCGAGTTGTCAACTTGTGGAATGGGCTTCCCCGAAATGTTATAGACTGCATCACCGTTGATTCATTTAAACTCCGCCTAGACAAATACCTCGCATCAAACCCGCGACTGACTGCGTTTGTAAATGAATAACTTTATTTTATCCCCCCCTCAGTTACTAACCCATCTGTCCCCTACTAACTTCCTAATCCTGCCACGGACATTAGTTCCAGGGCAGTAATTCCCTTTCCAATGTTCCCTTACCCACTCTAAACCACTGTTTGGACACTTGATCCTCAGTGTTTCGGAGGACAAGCAACCTAGAAGGGTCACTAGATATGTTGTTGCTTGATTTCCTTTGTACTCCTTTGTACTCCTTCCTTGATTGTCTCGGTTTCCGTTACATTCCTCTGTCTTGCATATATTTTTCTCAATGCATCTCGGAGACGAAATCGATTACGCCTTCACAAACTTGTCGACGTGCTTGGCATCACATACATGCCATTTCATTGCATAGGGTTCCGAAATCCCATCCAACTCAGGGCCCCGATACTCTCATTATGTCTCGTATATCATTATACACAGGTGAAAAGGAGTGGCCGAACATCTGTTACTCGGTAATTGGGCATCTCTCTCTCTCTCTCTCTCTCTCTCTCTCTCTTTCTCTTTCTCTCTCTCTCTCTCTCTCCTATATATATATATATATATATATATATATATATATATATACACACACAGTATATATCATTAAAAGAGTCAAAACTGTACTCAACGCCATCTTTATTTTCACTTACTTCTTTTCAATTTTCTTTACAAATTTTGGGCCCACATCAGGGAAGCCATCATCAGGTAAAACAACTTGTGTGAGAGCACAGTGAGAGCACACGGGTTGGTTGAGCTCCTCAAAAGAGGGGATTTTCGGAGGGGTATCGTGGGGCTAAGTGACCCATATACGTATCAGAAGATCGGCGATGATACGGTGTTTCGGCACATAGTAAACAGAACGTGGTTTCTTGTTTAAACATCGCCCACAAAGCATATTTAGTTTAATCTTGAGAGTGTTATTACCAGTATCAGTGAGGAGACAAGGAGCCGTCAGGCACTAGCCCAGCCCTGCCCAGGCACCATAAACCTCCAGCAGTAACCACAAGGGAACACCAACCGGCAACACCGGTCGCCGACTTGACCCAACTTGTGACCAAATGGAAAGCGCGGATCCAGGTCCTTGCCCGGGTACATAAAGGAGCCAGAATCCAAGTGGCGGAGGCCCTTACAACCATCATAAAGCAGGCCCTACAGCTCAAGACACCCCTCGCATGGGCACGGCTCCTGGGTTTCTCCTATGGGGTCCTCCAAAAACCACCCAGAACCAACATACAAGACCATCTTCAGGTTTCACTAGCCACCAGAGTGAAACGTCAAGTAGCACAGTATATGGATGGAAACAAACTGGTGGAACCCCCCGCACAGCAACCAAACAGGGCCCAGAAGCAACAGGACAAGGAAGAGGAAGAGGCTGTACAGCTACGTAAGAGGGTCGCGGCGAAGCTGGCGGATAGTGACATCAAAGGGGCCGTCAGACTGTTGTCCTCTTCAGAAGGTTTTGCTGGTCAAGGCACCGAAGTTGTTGAAGCCCTACAAGAAAAGCACCCACCTACACCTAGGGACCTAAACCTCCCCCCTGCCCCAAATGACCAGATGCGCCAACCTTTAGTTGTCACGAAGGAGCAGGTGGTTGCCGCAGTGACTTCATTCCCAGCAGGCTCAGCCGCGGGCCCAGATGGTATCCGACCCGCCCACCTCAAAGGCCTCTTGGGTCAGGGATCAGGAGCTGCTGGGGAGGCACTCTTGGAAACCCTCACCAAATTCATCAACATGGTTTTAAGAGGGGAAGTACCCGACTGTGCCACACCCCTATTTTTGGGGGCATCACTCTGTGCACTGGCAAAAAAAGATGGCATTGTGCGCCCAATAGCAGTAGGGAACACCTTTCGCCGCCTTGCCACAAAGGTGGGTTTGAAACCACTCTCGAATGGCCTAGGTCAACACTTAAGACCAGTTCAACTAGGTTTCGGAACTCCAGGGGGGTGTGAAGCTGCTGTACACGCAACCCGCACCTACCTCAGCCAAGCCCAAGAAAAACGAGTGCTTCTAAAGATTGACATGCGGAACGCATTCAACAGCATTCGCAGGGATGTCTTCCTCCGTGCAGCTCAAGACAACATCCCCACTCTGTACCCCCTACTTTGGCAGGCTTGTTCCAAACCTTCAATCCTGATTTTTGGCGAGACGGTAATCCCATCAGCGACCGGGTTACAGCAGGGAGATCCAGGTGGTCCTGCTCTTTTCTCAATAGGGTTGGATGCAGCAGCTAACAAAGTAAGGTCAGAACTGAATGTATGGTACCTGGACGATGCAACCTTGGGTGGGTCAGTAGAGAACGTTCTAACCGACCTAAATAACATCGTAACTGACCTCGGCCAAGCTGGGCTAGTGATAAATGACACCAAATGTGAACTTGTCCTCCTCAACCACACACGTGAACAAGGAGAAGAGACTCAGGCCCTGTTTCGAGGCATATTGCCAGATGTAAAGATCCTTCAGGAGCACCAGCAAACCCTATTAGGTTCCCCACTAACTCTGGCAGCAATCCCACCAGCACTTCAAGTTAAAAAGGAGGAGCTTCAACGTCTCGTGAGTCGCCTGATACACATCGATGCCCACTCAGCTCTGGCCCTGCTCAAGAACTGTTTCTCCATCCCAAAACTCCAATACCTCCTGCGCACATCGATGACTTACACGAACAATGGTGGCCTCCAAGAATTAGACAGCATAATCCGAGAAGCAGTGACCAGCATCACCAACGTGGAATTTAAAGAACGGACCTGGACACAAGCCACCCTTCCTGTCCGCCTCGGGGGCTTGGGCATACGGGGAGTCTCGGATATTGCCTCCCCAGCCTTTATCTCTTCCCTCATCGCGACCAACGACCTTGTAGTGTCCATCCTTTCTTCTCAACCCGGAATGACACTTAATGGGGACGTAACAGGAGCGATTAACACCTGGAAGGAAAGTACAGGAGTAGAGGAGGAGCCTCAGGGTACCTCCAGGAGCAAGCAGAAAGCGTGGGATACCATCTCGGCGAAGAAAACTCAAGAAAATCTCCTAACCAATGCAGACCAGGTTGCAAAAGCACGCCTCCAGGCAGCCGCCCGTTCGGAGAGTGGCTTGTGGTTACACGCCATCCCCATCCCACCTCTTGGAACTCACTTGGATGCTGAAGCGCTCCGGGTTGCCATCGCGCTCAGAGTGGGTGCGGCAGTTTGTCACCCACACACTTGCAAGTGTGGTGGGGATGGATGCTCAAGGTCACCATGCCTTGTCATGTAATTACAACGCAGGCCGCCTGCCAAGACACTCTGCACTAAATGATGTCATAAAACGGGCCCTGCAGAGTGCTAACCGTGCATCAATCCTCGAACCACATGGACTTCACAGAGAAGACGGCAAATGGCCAGATGGGATGACCACTTTCCCTTACAAGAATGGCCGGTGCCTCGTGTGGGATGCCACATGTGTTGACACTTTCTCCACAACCAACATCGCCAGAAACGCAGACGAAGCAGGTGAAGCCGCCCGGATAGCAGAAAATAAAAAGCGAGAAAAATATCAAGCCATCGCCAGAAATCATCAGTTCGAGCCCCTGGCATTCGAAACTTCAGGAATCTTCGGCCCTACCACCCTTAAGATGGTGAATAAAATAGGCCGTAAAATAAGAGAAGTTTCAGGAGAACCCCGGGAAACCCTCTGGCTCAAGCAAAGACTAGGGATGGCTATCCTCCGGGGCAATGCCACCAGCGTCATGAGCCCAGTTCGACTGGACTGGGTCATGCCACTGTGTGAGGCCCGGGCAGGAGTGGTGTATCCGTAGTCTTTCCACAGTAGGGTAAAACAAAACATAAACTTTATTTGTATTTAACATGTGTCATGCACATAAATAAAAGGGGATGTGTCAGATGGTTGAAAGCCACAGTTGCTCGCGCGTTTGGGGCTAGCAACACGTATTATGAAAAACATTTATCCTCCTTCATTCACTGTCCCCCCCTTCACTCACTCAACCCCACAATTTGCCAGAGGATAACAGGTTTTTCGCAATACGTAGACGGAGGTCTTTTAAAACAAAAACAAAGGTGAGTGAAGTAACCGTTTATAGGGCAGGCAGTTTCACCCTTATGGTTCCCCACCATAGGCCTTATCTTCCATCTACCTCAAGGACCTGACCCTTGGTCTTTCAACTTCTCAAACAATTCTAACCATTATGAAGTACTTGCTATAAGGTCCATTTTTATTTCCCTCTCTCTAACCATTTAGGAAATACTTGCTTCAAGGTCCATTTTTCATTTCTCTCTCTCTCTCTCGCTCTCTCTCTCTCTCTCTCTCTCTCTCTCTCTCTCTCTCTCTCTCTCTCTCTCTCTCTCTCCTTTTTATCCTTAACATCTTTCCATCCACTTTCAATCACCGCACTTAACCGTCTCATTGTTATTATTTTGTGGTTTTCTATAACTTCAGATCGCTTTTTATCATTTTAGTTATTTGTTTTTCCCTAACATCTTTCAATACCAAAACCAGGCCAGCCCCCTCTCCAGCTCGCTTTCTTTCTCCCTCGCCCCCGCCCCTGCTCTCTCTCCCTCTCTCTCTCTCTTAACATTTTGTACAATTTAAGCATTTTTCCATAACCGCTGTCCTAGATTCGGTTACCCACTCAGATCCTGGCTCTCGCTCACTGTCTGGCTCTCTCCCAATCATGATGTTGACAGCATTATTAATATCCTAAGCATTTATTATTACTCAACATCAGGGTGGCGTCGCCAGTGTAAGTAACCATAGGATATAATTGGCGTGCTTCCCTTCAATCAGTTAGATCTTTTAGTTGTACCGGTGCCCAATGCCGAGGATTTATACATTTAACCACTTAGCTTTAGGAGAAGCAGGCCAATTGCCCATCAGAAAGGTTGACTATGATATGTGATTTTTTTTTTTTTTTTTTTTTTTACATATCCCATCAGAAAGGTTGACTATGATATGTGAATTTTTATGCATCCAGCCAATTATACATTAATAACAACAGCAATAATCTAGATATGTGCCAGGAGAGATTTCCTGGGGTTTCTGAAACAAGGGAGACATGGTAGAGATGGAAGCACCACGGGAAGATCAGGAGGACGGCTTGGTAGAGGCAGAGGAACGGATAATCTTGGAAGACTATGGCCTAGCAGATACTAAGTGTTTTAAGTGCGGAAAAACCAATGCAAGAAAGAATTCGCGAAAATGTTCCGGCTGTCTTAGATCTATTCATTTATCTTGTGCTAAGCTGACAAAGAAAACATCAGGAAAACAACCAAACTGGAAATGTCTCGCATTCCCAGGGCCCACTGCAGAGCCAACCGGGGCAACACCGGCAACACCGGTCGCCGACTTGACCCAACTTGTGACCAAATGGAAAGCGCGGATCCAAGGTCCTTGCCCGGGTACCTAAAGGAGCCAGAATCCAAGTGGCGGAGGCCCTTACAACCATCATAAAGCAGGCCCTACAGCTCAAGACACCCCTCGCATGGGCACGGCTCCTGGGTTTCTCCTATGGGGCCCTCCGAAAACCACCCAGAACCAACATACAAGACCATCTTCAGGTTTCACTAGCCACCAGAGTGAAACGTCAAGTAGCACAGTATATGGATGGAAACAAGCTGGTGGAATCCCCCGAACAGCAACCAAACAGGGCCCAGAAGCAACAGGACAAGGAAGAGGAAGAGGCTGAACAGCTACGTAAGAGGGTCGCGGCGAAGCTGGCGGATAGTGACATCAAAGGGGCCGTCAGACTGTTGTCCTCTTCAGAAGGTTTTGCTGGTCAAGGCACCGAAGTTGTTGAAGCCCTACAAGAAAGGCACCCACCTACACCTAGGGACCTAAACCTCCCCCCTGCCCCAAATGACCAGATGCGCCAACCTTTAGTTGTCACGAAGGAGCAGGTGGTTGCCGCAGTGACTTCATTCCCAGCAGGCTCAGCCGCGGGCCCAGATGGTATCCGACCCGCCCACCTCAAAGGCCTCTTGGGTCAGGGATCAGGAGCTGCTGGGGAGGCACTCGTGGAAACCCTCACCAAATTCATCAACATGGTTTTAAGAGGGGAAGTACCCGACTGTGCCACACCCCTATTTTTTGGGGCATCACTCTGTGCACTGGCAAAAAAAGACGGCGGTGTGCGCCCAGGGAACACCTTCCGCCGCCTTGCCACAAAGGTGGGTTTGAAACCACTCTCGAATGGCCTAGGTCAACACTTAAGACCAGTTCAACTAGGTTTCGGAACTCCAGGGGGGTGTGAAGCTGCTGTACACGCAACCCGCACCTACCTCAGCCAAGCCCAAGAAAAACGAGTGCTTCTAAAGATTGACATGCGGAACGCATTCAACAGCATTCGCAGGGATGTCTTCCTCCGTGCAGCTCAAGAACACATCCCCACTCTGTACCCCCTACTTTGGCAGGCTTATTCCAAACCTTCAATCCTGATTTTTGGCGAGACGGTAATCCCATCAGCGACCGGGTTACAGCAGGGAGATCCAGGTGGTCCTGCTCTTTTCTCAATAGGGGTGGATGCATCAGCTAACAAAGTTAGGTCAGAACTGAATGTATGGTACCTGGACGATGCAACCTTGGGTGGGTCAGTAGAGAACGTTCTAACCGACCTAAATAACATCGTAACTGACCTCGGCCAGGCTGGGCTAGTGATAAATGACACCAAATGTGAACTTGTCCTCCTCAACCACACACGTGAACAAGGAGAAGAGACTCAGGCCCTGTTTCGAGGCATATTGCCAAATGTAAAGATCCTTCAGGAGCACCAGCAAACCCTATTAGGTTCCCCACTAACTCTGGCAGCAATCCCACCAGCACTTCAAGTTAAAAAGGAGGAGCTTCAACGTCTCGTGAGTCGCCTGATACACATCGATGCCCACTCAGCTCTGGCCCTGCTCAAGAACTGTTTCTCCATCCCAAAACTCCAATACCTCCTGCGCACATCGATGACTTACACGAACAATGGTGGCCTCCAAGAATTAGACAGCATAATCCGAGAAGCAGTGACCAGCATCACCAACGTGGAATTTAAAGAACGGGCCTGGACACAAGCCACCCTTCCTGTCCGCCTCGGGGGCTTGGGCATACAGAGAGCCTCGGATATTGCCTCCCCAGCCTTTATCTCTTCCCTAAACGCGACCAACGACCTTGTAGTGTCCATCCTTTCTTCTCAACCCGGAATGACACTTAATGGTAACAGCAGCGATTAACACCTGGAAGGGAAGTACAGGAGTAGAGGAGGAGCCTCAGGGTACCTCCAGGAGCAAGCAGAAAGCGTGGGATACCATCTCGGCGAAGAAAACTCAAGAAAATCTCCTAACCAATGCAGACCAGGTTGCAAAAGCACGCCTCCAGGCAGCCGCCCGTTCGGAGAGTGGCTTGTGGTTACACGCCATCCCCATCCCACCTCTTGGAACTCACTTGGATGCTGAAGCGCTCCGGGTTGCCATCGCGCTCAGAGTGGGTGCGGCAGTTTGTCACCCACACACTTGCAAGTGTGGTGGGGGGATGGATGCTCAAGGTCACCATACCTTGTCATGTAATTACAACGCAGGCCGCCTGCCAAGACACTCTGCACTAAATGATGTCATAAAACGGGCCCTGCAGAGTGCTAACCGTGCATCAATCCTCGAACCACATGGACTTCACAGACAAGACGGCAAATGGCCAGATGGGATGACCACTTTCCCTTACAAGAATGGCCGGTGCCTCGTGTGGGATGCCACATGTGTTGACACTTTCTCCACAACCAACATCGCCAGAAACGCAGACGAAGCAGGTGAAGCCGCCCGGATAGCAGAAAATAAAAAGCGAGAAAAATATCAAGCCATCGCCAGAAATCATCAGTTCGAGCCCCTGGCATTCGAAACTTCAGGAGTCTTCGGCCCTACCACCCTTAAGATGGTAAATGAAATAGGCCGTAAAATCAGAGAAGTTTCAGGAGAACCCCGGGAAACCCTCTGGCTCAAGCAAAGACTAGGGATGGCTATCCTCCGGGGCAATGCCACCAGCGTCATGAGCTCAGTTCGACAGGACTGGGTCATGCCACTGTGTGAGGCCCGGGCAGAAGTGGTGTATCCGTAGTCTTTCCACAGTAGGGCAAAACAAAACATAAACTTTATTTGTATGTAACATGTGTGATGCACATAAATAAAAGGGGATGTGTCGGATGGTTGAAAGCCACAGTTGCTCGCGCGTTTGGGGCTAGCAACACGTATTATGAAAAACATGTATCCTCCTTCATTCACTGTCCCCCCCTTCACTCACTCAACCCCACAATTTGCCGGAGGGTAACTGGTTTTTCACAATACGTAGACGGAGGTCTTTTAAAAAAAAAAAATTATCCTTAAACAAAATGAAATCTAAAATTAATGCAAAGTAAAAGTGGATCAAATATAATTAAAAATGTAAAGTTTAGCATAACAAATGAACACATGAACACATTAAATCATCCTAGATCACGTTTATTTGTGATCTAGGATGATTTAATGTGTTCATGTGTTCATGTTTTATGATAAACTATAAATTTTTAATTATATTTGATCCACTTTTACTTTGCATTAATTTTAGATTTCATTTTGTTTAAGGATCAGTTGTTTTACCTGATGATGGCTTTCCTGATGTGGGCCGAAAATTTGTAAAGAAAACTGAAAAGAAGTAAGTGAAAATTAATAAAGATGGCGTTGAGTACAGTTTTGACTCTTTTAATATGCTTACTATGGAAATTACGGTGCCCTAGGCCACCCACGGATGTACTATATATATATATATATATATATATATATATATATATATATATATATTACTGACGTAGAAATAGTACGCAATGTATATTGCAACTAGGCTGCTATTGTAAATTATGGTTTTAGTTAATTTGACCATAATCATATAGATTGTATACGTATTTTCTGGCGAACAAATTCCTCATTTCAAGTTCGTTTGCAACCCAGAAATGAGCCTTGTGCCGGGTATATAGATAGATATAAATATAGCATTTGCTGTAGTCACTCCTAATGAACATCTGCCATTTGGTCACATGTATTATGCAGTAGCTTACGTAATTTCACAAGGTGTGTAGGTCTTCACTCATACGTGCACACACACACACACACACACACAGGTGTATACAATATTATACGAATATTAATGATTAGTAAAATAATTATAAACACCAACATCACAAGGTCCTGATGTTCGAGCATTTTTATTTTGTTATATCGCCAATTATAATTATAAATATAAACCGTGGTACGCCCATATTCCTAAACGTTAACACAGTGAAAACCTTCGCCTTAATCAACAATATAAGTATAAATAAAGTATTTCCTTAAAGACTCTGTCAGATATGAAATAATCTTTCACGATTTATCATTCAACCACTTGGTTGTCGGTTATATCTAATCCGGTGTAGTAAGTTTGACTGTGATCTGTCGCACTCACCGTCTCTCCCTTCTCCCACACGATGTCCCTCTTGCCATTCTATTTCTATATATCAGGTTTTCTCTGTGTCTCATTTGTTCTCCCCCCCCCCCCTTCCTTTCTCTGTGTGTGTCTGTTCTCATTCTGCCTTTCTTTACTCCCTCACTCTTTTCCTCTCCCCCTCACTTGCTTTATCATGATCTCTCTCTCTCTGCCTCCCTTCATTCTCACGATCTCCCTCTCCTACATGCTTTCCACACGTGTGCTTCTCTATGTTTTGCAATGTCATTATTTACCTTTGTTTTCAGTAGGTTGTTAAAAATCATATCGTCATTGGCAGCATACAGAATAATAAATAAATCCGTATTCCTAGTCTGTGAACAGAGTGTTGTCTACTGCATACTGCAGAATGACAGAGGTGAAGGATGGCATAATTTGGGAAAGTGAACTTCATAGACAGAATCTTAAAGGTAACACTATATTTCTATTTATTTCGTTCATCAACGCAAAGAGTTTCACTCGTTCGCTGCTATGCAGGGATACCACTTGCCATTAATGTTACCTGTGTCTGTCCTGTATATTACTTCAAATTAGACTATGTAATGTTCACGTTGTGAAGACTAAATGCTCCTTCATTAAGCATCCACCAATAAAACAGAAATATGTATTCTTATATAATCGAGTAAAGTATGTTGTGGCAGCCAGCAGGTTTTATATGCGTTGCCAATCAGTGGATATAATAACTTGAATATTTAAGCAAATCTACGAATTTTGGGTGAATGTTCGGGATCATACATAGCGATGTATGCATTTTTATTTGAGATAGGCTTACTTTCCCTTGTTTAGTATATGTTCTAACAATGATATAGCCGAAATCAGATCTACCAATCCCAATCTTTGTATGACACACGTCCTTCCTACACCAGTATTGCCAGATAATTCTGCGAGCCCCAGAGCGAGGGTGGGTCAGCTGGAACTTTGACCAACTGTACATAGCAAGAAGCTGTGCATGGGTAAAGAACCTCTTGAGGCGGTTGAGCACACCCAGCTTCTAGGAGCCTGCCTTACCAAGACTGGTAATATGGTCCTTCCAAGTGAGAGTAGAAGCAAAAGAGACACCAAAAATATTGAGAGAAGATGAAGGATTGATTTTTGTATTGTTGAAGAATAAGGGAAAATCCTTTGGGAGTCCCGGACGGGTAGTGAAATGGAGAAATTGGGTTTTGGAAGCATTAAAGTTAACAAGGTTTTCTCTGCCCCAATTGGAAATATTAGTTAGATCAGAAGATAAGTGTTGCATGGCTTTATTACATTTGTTTTTGAGGGATTGCTAGCTGGGGTGTTCTGGAAAACTAATTGAATAGTGTAAGGTAGAGTCATCTGCGTATGAATGGATGGGACTGGAGGTACAGTTGAGAAGATAATTTTTAGAAATTTGAAAGAGAATTGGAGATAGAACCGAGCCCTGAGGAACACCGGAGTTGATAGGATGTAGAAGTGAGCGATGGCCGTCCACATCCGCAACTATGGAACAGTCGGAAAGGAAATTAGAGACAAAGACACAGATGGAGGGATAGAAACCGAAGGAGGGTAGTTTAGAAATTAAAGATTTATGCCAGCCTTTATCGAAGGCATTCGATAAATCTGGTGCAATAGAAATGGTTTCACCGAAGTCCCGAAAGGTGGATGACCAAGAGTTAGTAAGATAAGAAAGAAGATCACCAGTAGAGCGACCCTTAAGGAAGCCATATTGGGGATCTGAGAGTAGATTATGAGAAGAGAATTGCTTAAGAAATTTGGAAGCAAGAATAGTTTGTAGTATAGTTCCTCTGATTCAACACACGGAATAGAAAGTGGATAGTATTTTGTACAGCTGTGTCTTAATGGAATGAGCCGTAAGACCTCTTAAGTTACTACACACGCCGGCTTTCCCACCGTCAACAGCTCCGCATCGCCACTGAGAATACTTGATCATAATTTGAGTATTTCATAACCCTATTCCCTTTATTCATTGCATGAACAGTAGTTAACCTACTGAATAATAAATGTACCACCCAGGACCAGCAGGTTGTGAAAAAAGTGTTTTCCATAAAACACCAGGAATGGGTTAGAAATGAAGGAAACCCCACAAAAAAACGATCCCCTAGGTCATTAAGGGGTCCTACGGTGCGCCCGAAAATCGAAATTAATATGGAGAAATGGGTAGACAAAAACAGGCAAAAACAGGTTTTTGCGCGCTCACGCACACGCGGTTAGATTTTAAGAGTTTTCAACCATCGGCATTGTTGCGTGGGATACTTACACAGTTCCCATACAAATCTGAGCCCTCTAGGTGCCATAGGACCAGATTAATTAACCGTGACGCACCCTATGCGGCTCTGGGGTTTAGCGTTACAAACATTGCCGACGCAAACGTGTCGTCGCTGGGGTTCTGTGGGTTAAGTGCTTGTTTAACCTCAACATATAATAGTTCTGTAGTTGACGTGCATGTTATTTTATTGCTTTTCTGACTGATAAACATTGTTGTCTACATTTTTTATCCTAGCTTGTAGCAGACGACGTGCTCCTCTAATCGACCTAGCATTGTATTTTCTTATTAACTCTAGTAGTTATCGTATTCAGTATCCTACTGTAGCTATATATATCTGTAATTTTAGTGGTTGCTTGCATGATCTTGTAGTAACCTTTGACTGATAACTTTGTTTATATAAATATAATCCTGCTTGAATAGCCTACAGTGACACCAGCGCCATCTGTTGATACAGTATATTAACCCCTTGTGTGCAGTTACACTTTATTTTTATATAATCTCTATTTGGTAAATTGTATATTTAGTTACATATTCTAATATATATACCCCCTATATAATTATATAATTATATACCGGTATACGGTATATATATATATATATTTTTTTTTTTTTTTTTTTTTTTTTTATGTAGGTTATCACCCCTGGTAGCCTATTCCTGCGTACTATATAATTTTTGTTTTCAGTTATTTTTGTTTTCGGTTAGGCTAGGCTATCACCCCTGGTGGCCTATTTCTGCGTATTTCGATTTTTAAATTTTCGGTTAGGCTATCACCGCTGGTGGCCTATTTCTGCATACCGGTATTTCATAATTTGTGTTTTCAGTTATTTTTGTTTTCGGTTAGGCTAGGCTATCACCCTGGTGGCTTATTTCTGTTTAAATAAAAACTAAATTGTTTTCGGTTCGGCTATCACTACATATTTAAATTTTAAATTTTGTTTTTGTTTTTTAATTTTTGGTTAGGCTATCACCGCTGATAATCTATTTGTGCGTATTTCAACATTTTTGTTTTCGGTTAGGCCTATTTAAGTAAGTGAAGCAACCTGAAGTGAGTGAAGTGTTTTTAAAGTGAGATAAATATTTTTAAAGTGTATTATTGACTTGATGTAAAAGTAAAATTTTCAGGCTTAAATTGTATTAGAAGTGACGTGAAGTGATTTAAAGTGAGTTAAGTGATTTACAGTGAGTGAAGTTATCTGAAGTGTGTGAAGTGAATAAAGTGTTCTGAAGTGAGACAAGTGATTAGAAGTGACTTAGAGTGAAGTTATTCAAAGTTTTGTTATTGTCACCATGTCTCGCGCCTGCACGAACTGTTCCGATAGGTTTGGCCCTACCATGTTTGCCTGCCCCGATGTTCATGTTTGCCGATTCTGCCAGCTCCGAGATTTGGCAGCTAAACTGGATGAAGCTAACGTCAAGATTAACGCCCTCACCAAGAAACTGGAATCACTCCAAGAATTTGCGACGCTCAACGTAGGAGTATCATCAAATGAAGCAATTACTACCACTGCGGCATTTTCCAATAGCCCAATGCCTGATATAGTGGTACCTGCTTCAGTACATGCACCACATCAGGAAAATAATGACTCCGCTCCATCTCAGGACAATTTCCTCGTCGTGAGAAACAACGTTCGCCCCATCACAAGGAGGATGATCACCGAAACCATGTGCCAGAACCATTACCAGATTCTTGCAGACTTAGACGACGAAGAAGAAATAGAAGAAATTTGGCTCGTAGGAGATTCCATGGTTCGTGGACAACTTATGGAGTTCTGCGCCCGAGCATCCAGGACCAGGAAGCGCTTTTGTATCTCGGGTGGCGGTGTGGACGACGTTGCAGCTGCAGTCAACGAAGTTTCAAAGTAAGCCCCCTCACGCACAATGTACGTCATTCATGTAGGATCTAGTGACGTGCAGCGGGCCCGATCGGAGGACCTCATGCTGAAGTACCGGAAGCTGATTCAGAAGTATAAGGAAAAGTCAGGCAGAGTTATCATATCAGGGATCGTCCCCAGGATCGGTGTGGAGAGTCGATTCTTCAATATAGCCACTAGCATAAATAGTCGTCTGGATAACCTCTGCAGGGAAGAAAACATTGGATTCATCAATACCTGGAATGACTTCTACCGTGAAGATCATCTGTTTGTAGCGGATGGAGTCCATCTGAACCATGTGGGAGCAGCAAGATTTGGCCGCCTGCTTCACGACGCAGTAAAGGATTTTCGGAGAAAAAGCAGAGCCAACCAAGGACCACCAGGGACGAGGTTCGAGGACCACCAGGGACAAGGATCGAGGACCGAGAACTACCAGGGACGACGATCGAGGACAGCGAGAACGGAGGACCACCAGAGACAATGTTCGAGGACCGAGGACCACGAGGAACAATGATCGAGGACACCGAGGACCGAGGACAGTCAGAGACGAGGATCGAGGACTTAGGGCAGACAGGTACATAAATCTAAATCCGAGCAGAACCAATAATTTGAATAAAGAGCATTCCGTGAATTCCAAATCCAAAACTTTGAATGTTTTCTATGCAAAATTTTCAGATTTAGAGGAACTAGTGTTTACGGAAAATTACGATGTTATTGGCATAACAGAATCTTGGCTCAACACAGAAGACAGAGACTTTTTAGCAGAGTATTCACTTCCCGGTTATGTAATGTTTGAGAAAAGCCGTATTAATAGAAATGGAGGTGGAGTTTTATTTTTTATCAAAGAAAGTCTTAACCCGACCCTTTTGTCAAAACCTCAATTGTAAACGTCAACACATCCTTTGTGCTAATAAAGAATAATAAAGGTACAAAAATAATACTTCCACTAATATACAGACCTCCAGCTCAATCAGTGCAAACTGACTGATAAATTTATGAGCAAATTGCAGACTTAAGTAACTTGCAAGATACCGTAATTTTTGGCGACTTCAATTTACCTGTCACCAAGTGGGGAGATAGTATTGCTTCACACTCTGGACAAGACCTGTATGCAAACTTGCAAGAGAGTTCGCTATATCAATTTGTTAGATCTCCAACACGTGGAGATAATGTCCTTGACCTTGTACTTTCACAAAAAGAAGAATTGATAGAGAATTTGAATGTCGGTGATGAATTCAGTAACAGCGACCATCGTACGATAACTTTCAGTTTAAAGTTTACTAGTAACGAACCAAATAGCAGCATCGAGAAAGTCCCTAATTTCAAGCAAGCAAACTTTCGTAAACTTAAAGCAATGTTTAAAGAAACTGACTGGAGCTTTTTAATTAACAATAACGACATAAATACATCTTGGGAATCATTCGAAAACACTTTCCTAAAAGCAGTGCAAGACTGCATACCATCGAAAATATGGCGTACAGGCCATAATGATAAGCCCAAATGGTGGAATAAAGATATTTCAAACTGTCTGCTTGCTAAAAAGTTTGCTAATTAACTAAGCAAAGTAAAAAGACCCTGGAGTTACATGTTGCGAATCAAAGTAAAACAAACCCAAAAAAATTCTATAGTTATATCAGAAAGAAGAGAGTAGTTACTTCAACTGTAGGACCGTTAGTCTACGAAAAAGGAGAATACACCAAAGACGAAGTACAAATGGGCAATGCCCTCAATACCTTCTTTGCATCAGTTTTTACAACAGAAGACCTCATTGATAACCCTACAGCATCGCCGATTCAAATAGATAATTCTGATATTCTAAACAATATCACCATTACAGAGAGAGAAGTATTGGAATGTTTAGATAAATTCAAGGTAAATAAAACGCCCGGACCTGATACAATCTCACCTAGAGTTTTAAAGAAAGCTAAGGATGAGCTCTCCAAACCACTGACATTGCTATTCAATAAATCCTTGCAGTGTGGAACTATGCCTGATCAGTGGAAGCTAGCTAACATAACACCGATTTTTTAAAAAGGCAGAAAATACCTACCCAGTAAATATCGTCCAATTAGCTTAACCTCAGTTGTATGTAAAATGCTAGAAACGCTCATAAGAGACAGACTCGTAAATCACTTAGAGGATAATAACATACTTAAAGATACTCAACACGGCTTTCGTAGCAAACGTTCCTGTTTAACAAACCTCTTGGACTTCTTCCACGATATCCTCAACCTCTATGATGAGCGTAAAGCTGTAGATATTATATACCTTAATTTTCAAAAGGCCTTTGACAAAGTTCCCCACAAACGTTTACTGCTAAAACTAAAAGTGCATGGAATACAAGACGGTGTGTTGAAATGGATTGAAACTTGGCTCAGCGACAGAAAGCAAGGAGTAGTCATAAACGGTAAGGCATCTAAATGAACCAATGTAAGTAGCAGGGTACCCCAGGGATCAGTACTAGGACCAATTCTCTTTCTAATTTACATCAACGACATAGATGAGGGTCTCACCTGTACAATCTCAAAATTTGCTGACGATACAAAAATTGCAAATAGCGTACTCTCAAAATAACAAGTTGACAATATACAACACAATCTAGATAAGTTGTCACATTGGGCCCAAATTTGGCAAATGAGTTTCAATGCGGATAAATGTAAAGTACTACATATCGGACACCAAAATGAGAAAGCAAACTATTCGATGAATGGCACTCGGCTTAAGAATGTAAACAGAGAAACCGATCTGGGTGTAACAATATTGAGTAACCTAAAACCGAGTCAACAATGTTCAGAAGTTGTTAAGAAAGCAAACAAAATAATTGGCTTCATAGGCAGGTCATTTGAGCATAAATTCAAAGAAGTTATACTAACCCTATACAATTCCTTAGTCCGCCCTCTTCTGGAATACTGCGTTCAATCCTGGTGCCCTTATTACCAAAAAGATATAGACAAGCTAGAACGAGTTCAACATAGAGTTACCAAAATGATGCCTAGCCTAAAGAACAAACAATACGAGGTGCGTCATAGAGAATTAAATCTATTTCCTTTAACCCAGCGCAGATTAGGAGGCGACTTAATTCAAGTGTTCAAAATCATCAAAGGCATTGACAATATGAACTGTAGTAAGTACTTCACTATCGACCAAACTAATCACACGCTGGGAAACGGTAGCAAAATTATCGGTAAATCTTTTAACTTGCACGAATTTAAGAATTTGTTCTTCAATTGAGTTGTCAACTTGTGGAATGAGCTTCCCCGAGACGTTATAGACTGCAGCACCGTTGATTCATTTAAACTTCGCCTAGACAAATATCTTGCATCAAACCCGCGACTGACTGCGTTTGTAAATGAATAACTTTTTTTATCCCCCCATCAGTTACTAACCCATCTGTCCCCTACTAACTTCCTAATCCTGCCACGGACATTGGTTCCAGGGCAGTAATTCCCTTTCCAATGTTCCCTTACCCACTCTAAACCACTTTTTGGACAATTGATCCTCAGTGTTTTGGAGGACAAGAAGCCTAGAAGGGTCACCCGAACTGTTGTTGCTTGATGTCCTTTGTACTCCTGTGTACAGTAGATAGAACATTTTCTCTCTCTCTCTCTCGCACACGCACTATCAGGCAGTAACACTCACACTTCCCCCCCCCCCCCGAAGCTAACAAATCTAGCCGACTCAGAACTTCCTAAAAGGCCTAATTAACATTCCAGTATTTTTAGACCAGGAGCCGGTGCAAGGGACACGTCTCTCTGGCTGCTTCAAGCGGTTTAACAGAGTTATTTAAGTGCTCCAAATTTGAGTCTCTTAAATGTTCTAACACAATACCATATTCGAACCAAATATTATATGTTGTGGAAAGGAAGATACAGCTCGCATTTGTATATAATACATTATATGAACTATAGAGGAATCGACTTACATAAAAAGGTTATACCAGATTATTTACAGGTATCAGTAGGGTTAATCACATTATCAACGTCATTGAGATCATTCGGCTCCTAAAGATGTAAATTCATATAATTTCATATAATTATAAATAGCTATTGCTTGATTATTGGTGTTATGACATGCTTATTAATTGATTGGCAATAATTAATGCAATCTCTCTCTCTCTCTCTCTCTCTCTCTCTCTCTCTCTCTCTCTCTCTCTCGTCGATCTTTGTCCTCCATGCAAAGTCCATAATTAGTTAATGAATGTGAAGGTCCCATGAGAATATGGTTTACCCCAGAGTAAATGCAAAACAAAAATATATATATATAAATAAATAAATACAAAATAGATAAACTAAGTATACATAAGTGATCATGTAACCAACCGCGTGATGAAGTGGCATTTGTTTACGGAAATGCCAGTAATTCATAAGACACAGAGGGGGCGCCAGAATATTATGTAATGCAATGTAATGCCATATAATCCTAATCTTCAACAATGAGGATAATGAATGTCCCAAGAATAGTAGGCCTATTAGCTATATATCGTACGAAAACTGGTATAATCAATATGTATAAGTAAGATAATTGACTGAGTCATAATCAACATCTTTATTTTGGATTACCAGCAACGATTCTCGTAACTCCAAATATGCCCAAATTATTACAACATTTCCAAGAAATATCATATGAGCTAGATAATCGTAAATCCATATTCTGTCCTTACACTATACTGTATATAAAACAAAACAAAAATTGACAAGTGATTCGTCATAAGGTACTTTCAAACTGGGTGCACCTGACATCTGTATGTAGGAATATATGTTGACAGAATGCTGGCCAGAAGTTGATATTCATGACTCTGGTTGAGTGGACTCCTCATAGACTTAGGTCTCTACTGAAACTTTACACATTGAGTTTAATTGAACCCTTGAATCATAGTGAGGTTTGGTTTAGTGTAACACTCAGTGCATGTTCCTATACATCGACAAGGGATATGTATGAAGAGCGTATGCTCAACCGTTAACCTTCTTGGCAGTACAGTGGTAGACCATTGTCGTCCTGTTTGGGGGTCCCGGGTTCGGTTTCTGGCAGTCACAATCATTCGTCCTTTATTAACCCTACAATGTACCTTGTGTGAAGTGGCTTGATGTTAAGAACATTTGTAGATGCCTTGATAGTGTAATGATAAGAGTGCTTAAAATCTGTGTGTGGTAACCCTGGTTCGAATCCCGGTGGATCAAATGCATTCATTAATTTTGTTGGGAGGTGTTTGGTGTTGGAGTGAAATATTGAAATATATATATATATATATATATATATATATATATATATATATATATATATATATATATATGGTGTTTTGAAAAAACACCTTCATACTTTAAGTGCTAAGTACCAAAGAAAAAAACAAGTTAACTTTATTCTATAGCAAAATAACAAATAATTAATAATTAATGATTAACCTATCCGCGGCGAGACTCCGATTCGTTAAACATCCTGAGGGGCGAAGCTATTGCATTAATTTCTGACGAAAATCTTCATTATCCGATAAATATCCTTATTACTTATTCATATGTGCCTATTTTATGTTTAATTAGAAGATAGTTACATGATACAACAATAAAACAAGTGCGAATAGTATTTGGGGGGTGACAAACATGAAACATTGCTGAGCGGTTCATTCATGGAGTTGACAGAGAGCGAAACTGCACCCTCCCTTCACAAGCTCTAGAGCGAGACTGGAGGTAGTGCGGGCTAGTCTCTGTCTCTCTCCTCCCTCCACACCCCTCCCTTTCAACCTTGAAACCGGGTAGGGAGTTTTGGTGCCATAAATAAATCGATAATCACAGGAATAAGAGACAAATAGGTGATAATTGAGGGAGGGGGGGGGAGGTGGGAATTTGGACACATGTGGAGGAGTGATACAATGTATGGAGAGGAATTATCTCACATATTTACACATTCCTTTGTTTTGAGTGACAGTGGGATGTTTGGAAAGGCTTTTTTTAGGCCATGGCTCATATGAGGACACTCGCCCTCCTAGGGTTCAGACTTAAATGAGGATGCTCGCCGTTTATGGAATAAAGGATATAGAGTCAAAATATTCAGTGTAGTCCAAGCATTGGTTATAATCCGAACACTGGCATTGGTCTCCCTTTTCATGCTCCCCTCCCCACCCCCAACCCCCCTTCATCTCCTAGTTTATGCCCAGGAATATTGAATTATAAACATAATTATTGTTCAGGGTGAAGCAATTATGTAAGTAATAGTCCCTTTATACACCGTTTACAACTCAAATTATTTTATGTTAATTCATTTTTATTTTTATTTCAACATAGGAAAGACCAAAGGCATCTTGGATGAAACAAATTACGATCCTCAAGTGGTCTGCAGACATTACTGTCATATGTTAGTAAATAAAAAAGCAATGCTTAATCATAAAAATAACAAAACAATGTGGGCATTACAAAGTTATTGCCTAATGTTATTTAATTAATTGTACAGTAGTGAACATTAATTCAAATACAAACTTATTCGAAGCGGTTTCGGGTTGAATTGAATCTCCTTACTAATTCTTACTGAGCATTTGTATTTCAGAGATTCGTTTAATAAGTTCGAGACTTCAAAATCGATCAGAATTAATTACCACTACTGTACATGGTCATTACAGTGTAATAAGTGGAGATTAATTGAAATAACTTAAAATACCACCAACTGATGTAATACATAAATCATTCATACCCAATATTTGTATTCTTTGAATCTGTATACCGAGTGAGTCAGTCCAGTCGTAAAACATTTTCGGAATTTCATTCAAGATAGGAACGATCAGCCCGCAATGAATCTATGAATCAAGAACAATGCTTCATAAACGATTGAATTACCTTCAACTACGTTTGGATACTCGACCCAGACTTGGGCATCAGCATTATACCCCTTGACCAGAGTTGCAAATGTTACATATTTTGTTTACGCTAATCTTTCAAATAATTAGTATATTTCTGCTAACTACCTAATATCATCACTATATTCTAAGTTACTTTGATTTCGTAATTTCTAATGTGTGAATAGGTAAACCTACAGTATACTTTCCCTTTAGTTAAGTTCATAGTAAACATGTTAACCATGTATCAATTATTTAGTGCTTTATTTGTAACCCTGTTTTGCTAGATTTCTAAATAAGCATATATCTTATTAACCCCTCATTGGCGGGCCCGACTTAAGGTGGTCTAGAGAACCATGGACAAAAGAGCGGGGCCCGCCTTAAGTCGGTTGCAATTTTGAGCACATAATTGGCTCTGAGAGAGAGTCCGAGCGGTGGGAGGAGCGTAGGTTGACTCTGACCGTTCGGCACGGTTCCCGCGCCGTGACTGGGCCCCACTCCACACACATCCACACTCACTGCCTCCCTAGACAGGGAAATATGTAAGGAAATTACTGTATTTTAGGGGTTTTTCCTTCGTGTTGCACGATCGTTGCAAGACAACCCGTGATCGTAGAAGGATGGTTCAGGTGTCATTGGAAAGCTCAATTAACGCCCTTTCACGGATACATAATTGTATTACGCTCTGGCTCTTCTTTATGCATGAAAAAGAGCATGGAATGAAGCTCATTTAGGGTAAATATGCCCGCTGGGCAGGTAGTAGAAGTTAATTAACCTAGCCGCTCGTGGAGTGTTAATAACAGTATTTTTTGGAAAATGTGATACGACAATATATGTTTATTTTCCATTTTACAATGTGTTCGTCATAGTCTGTAACAGTTATTTTAATACACCCTGTATGTATATATATATATATATATATATATATATATATATACTGCGTGTGTGTGTGTGTGCGTACATACTATTCTTGGTAGTATTTCCTGGTTAATCACTGAATTTACATTACATTATACAGACAATTGTACAACTTTGTGGACGTTCATTTGTTAACATGACATTGCATTCAATTCTTATAAACGGAATAACACAAATTTTTTATTTATTTTTATGTTTGAATATGCATAACAAATTAGCTTATGTAATCTGAACTTTGCGTGTGTCTGCCTGCCTGTCTATGTGCAAGATGTTTCAAATGTTTATATTAAAGTTAGCAAATTATGTTAAACTCCATCATTAGGACAAAAAGACTAGCTGATTCACTTTTAATTAAGGGTAAATAATCCTCCCTAAACAAAATCGGCTTTGGACCAGATATTTCACGCATTCTGGAGACACGTGTTCTGCGGGTAAAGCTTGACAGTGTTAGCAGCGTGGAGGCCATGCATCCCTCTTGAGTGTACTTACTGTATAATTATTAATCTTCTCTTATTTCCACTATCGCTTTTCTGTCACATATGATTTTTTGTTTTATGTTGTGTTTAGTTACCTTCATAGTCAGTATAATTTTTTGTATTTTCATTAACCTTAAGGTCCTCTTCCAATATGACGCTCTCAAAATATTATCTTTATCTTCAGTTTCTCAAGTCTTTCCTCAAGTCCCGGATTGCTTATAAGTTCGCCGACTTTCATGGCTAGTTTTGCTGATAACTTTTCTCCAATAAATGTGTGTACATGAATGTGTGCGTCTGTGTGTGTGTGTGTGTGTGTGTGTATTCTATAGTCACTAGTGTGTCCTATGGAAGTAAACATCAGCAGGTCTATTTATTCTTACTAGCTTGTACATTGTAATGACAGTATGTAGTATATACTATAATGCACTAAGTATAAGTGGAATATAGGCAAAAGTCTACCTTCACTGCCATCCCAAGAATTAGTCATATTTTTCAATAGTGAATGATGACAGGATTGACGGCCTTACTGATAAGCATTAATATCTAACCTTTACACAAATATTTAAACAAAAAACAAATAAAACAATCAACACCTGAATGGAGTGAAGCGTCATATGATCACCAAACTAATGAGGCTTCTTAAAATTTCCAAACGAATGGAGTGAAACAGGGAGGCTCCTGTCTGTATACGGCATAAAGCATAATTAATTTGTAAATAGTTGAGTAATTGCATAATATATTGCGAAAAATTACCCTTGACCTTGATGTGTGACCTTGACCTCTTTGCAGGACTCCATGTTATTGCGTACACAACAGTTGTATTGACAAATCATATATGTTAATATAACTTTGGTGAAAAGTCGCCATTTACTTTAGGAGACATTGTAATAATAGCCGACCATAAGCTTCAACCTTTATCATGACCTTCATAAGATGTGCCTGAATATTCATTACCTTCAGTTTCCTGTAAAGTTTAACTATCTCAGCAATTTGTTTAAAGTTTGAATTAATAGTAAGGAGAAACATAAATTAACCTTTAATTTTGACATGATGTGTAACCTTGACCTTTAAGTAGCATGTCATGTTTTTCTTGTATGGTCTTTGCTTAGACTTTCCAAATAGGTACAGTACGATTAGTAAAAATCTATCAGACATGATAGGTAATGCTATTATATATTGCATTTTGACCTTTAACCTTGACCTTTGACCACTGAAGTATTTAGCTGCTATTTGGTCAGCAGACTGCATATGTCAACAGCACCTAATATGGTGAGTATAGGCCTATAGTTAATGTTGTTAACAATCTTAAAAATATGTTATATTTACCTAAGTCTTTGACAATAACCTTTGATCTTGACTTGTTTAGGGAAACACTTGTTTCCTGCTTTGGTTGAGTGGGTATGCCTGTAAATATAGTGAAAATTCATATGCTAGAATAAAAAAATAGTATTACATTTGTATTTTGACCTTGACCTTGGTCCTCACCTTTAAAAAAAAAAATCTAAAATATGTTCAGTGTCATACCAATGTCAGGGGGCGCCAATCGAACAAGGCTTTACCCAGAAGAAGCTATAGGTATTTGATGAGGAGTCGCTGGAATTCCTGTTTCAGTTGCTTGGCCTCTCTTACTGATTTCCTTTGTGTCTCACTTACACTGAGCTAGTAATCTTCTAATTTTCTCTCTGTTGAACACCATCTCTTCTCCTACAAACCTGATCTTCTTTTCCTCACCGAAACTTAGGTGTCTGAAGCAACTGCAAGCAGTCCCTTCTCTGTATCCTCCTACTTTCCTTATCCTAGTTTCAAAGCCAAAGGTGGATGTTGTGCATACGTGTACAACAAACTCACTTGCTTTCGTGTTCCCGGTTTTGACTCCTCTGAATTCTCAACATTATGACTGAAACTATCCTGTCATTCTCATACTAAATATTTCTTTGCTATCTATCTTTCCCCTAACTCTACCGACTTTCCCAAATTCTTTGACTATCTAAACTCTACAGGTGAACACATTCTATCCTTGCCTCCTTTCTCAGAAATCTCCATCTTAAGAGATTTCAACATTCACCACCGCCAATGGCTCTCCTCTCACACTACTGACCAACCTGGTGAACAAGCCTACATCTTTTCTATCCTAAATGACCTAGAGCAGCTGGTTCAGCAACCCATCCGTATCCCGGATCGCCTAGGAGATCGGCTCAACATTCTTGACTTATTTCTAACTTCTAACCCTTCTTCTTCTACAGGCGATCTTTTCTCTCCTATGGGCTCCTCCGACCATAGACTTATCTCTGTCACCTGTCCTATCTCTCCAGGACGGCCCGCCGATCCTCCCAGCCGGTGGCATTTGTGGCACTTTTAGCGCTGTCGACTTGGAGGCTCTCCGGCAGTACTTCTTTGATCTCCCATGGAATGAGTTTTGCTTCAGTGGCTGGGAACCCTCAGGGAGTGCTGAACGCATTACCAAGGTAATCCTATCGGGCATGAAGGAATACATTCCATTTTCTTTCTCTCAGACTAATGCAAAAATGTCTTTGTTTACTCACACTTTTTCTACAATGTCCACAATAAGGAGGAAGCATTCAAACAGTACTGATGCCTTAAAACTCAAGAACCTCATTCTTCCTATGTTTAATCCCAGAATCAAGCCAAATCTGTCCTTCGACTTGCCAATCACTCTTTCATCAATAATAAATGCACTGAACTATCCAACTCTAGCTCTTCCCAAGCTTTTTGGCATCTAGACAAAAACCTCTCCAACAATTTTTCTTCTTCGTCTTTCCCTCCCCTTTTCCACTCTGATGGCACAACCATCACTTCTTCCTCTGACAAAGCTGAACTCTTCACTCAAACTTTTGCTAGAAACTCCACCTTGGATGATTCCGGTGCTAGTCCTCCCTCTCCACCCTCCTCTCTCCTACTTATGGCTAATATCCTAATCTCTTCTAAAGATGTACTTTGTACTCTGGGCTTAATACTAAGAAGGCGTACAGTCCGGATGGTGTTAAAAAACTGTACTTCCATGCTGAATCCCTGTCTAGGCAAACTCTTTCGTCTCGCATCTAACGTCTTCCCTTCTTGCTGGAAGTTTGTTCTCATTCATCTTGTCCCAAAAAAGGGTGACCGCTCTCAACCCACCAACTATCGTCCAATTGCTCTCGTCTCTTGTATCTTTAAAGTTTTTGAAACCATTCTTGCTTCCAAATTTCTTAAGCATTTTTTTTCTTTTAACTCCTTCAGACATATTATGTTCCAATAAGCCCGAGGAGGCGGGAGCCCCGGGATCATTGCCACTGCCCCGCACTACACTCACAACAACACTGCGGCCATTAGAATTATCGGAGGTGGATGAGGTTGCCACCAACAGTTTTATCGTAAGGTAACTTATCGGACTTACTGAGCTCCATATGATGCTAGTGCGTCATATATCTTATTATAGAGGTATGGAGATAAGTCCATATGACGCGATCGCGTCATATGAGTATTGGGTTCACTAGTCCATATGACGCGATCGCGTCATATATGTCTGGGGGAGATAATCTACTCACAGATCGCAAGTATGGCTTCCTTAAGGGTCGCTCTACTGATGATCTTCTTTCATATCTTACTAACTCTTGGTCATCCTCCTTTTGGGACTTTGGTGAGACCTTTTCTATTGCGCTAACTATTTTGAAGGCCTTCGATAGAATCTGGCACAAATCTTTATTTTCTAAAATACCCTCCTTTGATTTCTATCCCTTGATCTGTGCCTTTGTCTCTAATATCCTTTCCGGCCGTTCCATAGCTGCAATTGTGGACGGCCATCATTCACTTCCTCATCTTATCAACTCTGGTGTTCCTCAGGGTTCTGTCCTATCTCCAATTCTCCTTCTAATTCTCATAAATTATCTTTTCAACTGTACCTCCAGTCCTATCCATTCATATGCAGACGACTCTACCTTACAATAATCAATTAGTTTTTCAGAGCGCCCCAGCAAACACTCCCTCAAAAACAAACGTATTGAATCCATACTACACTTATCTTCTGATCTTACTGCCATTTTCAATTGGGGCAGATAAAACCTTGTTACCTTTAACCCTCAAACCGCGGTGCCCGTCACATGATGGGTGAGAGAATATTGGCCACCCCTGCGGTGCCCATCATATGACGGGTGCCATTTTGAGGACGTTATGAGCTCTGAGAGAGAGTCCGCGCATTGGGAGGACGACAGCTGGGCTTCGACCGGTCGGCACCAGTGCTTGGCCATCACTGGCACGTAGTATGCCTCGACACCATCGCTCGTCCTCGCGAGACAAGGAAAAAACCTTGAAAATTACCTTATTATAGTTTATTTTCACCTCCGGTTACGCACTTGCTACAAGATAACCCGTGGTCGCACAAGAATGATTCAGGTGTCATGGAAAGCTCTATTATCGCCATTTCACGGATATATAATTGTATTACGCTCTGGCTCTTGTTTATGCATGAAAAGGAGCATGGAATGAAGCTTGTTTTTGGTAAATATACCCGCCTAGCAGCATGGTCATGTCAACAAGCATGCCCACTCTTAGGGAGTTAATGCTTCCAAAACCCAATTTCTTCATCTACCTTCCCGCCATGAACTCCCAGAGGACTATCCTGTATTCTTCAATAATACAAAAATAAACCTTTCTGAAATGACCGGGCTCAAGCATGTAGCAGAGGGAACGGTACACCGAATAGCCAGCATTCAAACAACCTCCTCGAAACCCCAAGGACATAAGAGACAAGGAAGGACACCCCAAATACCTCAGTTACCCCTCTCCAGACAGCCTCCTCTGCTACAGTTACCCATCTCCAGCCATGCTCTTTCATGCCCACGGCCTTATAGGGGGCTAGAGGGCATCCACCACCAATCACCACCAGACGTGGGGAGCCAATTACAACCCTCCTTCTACGTGGCCACAACCAATAGAAATGCACCTTCTGCAATCCAGCCAAATCTGGATTACACAGAAGAATTGTTTATGCAATCCAACCACCAACGACCTGAGTATTATAGACACAAATGGGACTAACATCTACCCTACCAGACTTGTGACGGTACAAGTAGAGTTTCCTATTGAGTCCTCAGCACCGAATTATAAACCCTGAGAGCCCAGCCGAGAAATGTAGGTTATAAGTCAGTTAATTCTATTATAGCAACATACGGCCTCACTGATGTTGAATGTAATATTAAGGTGATACCTTGGAGATAGGCCCAGGTATTTCTATCTTATTTCCAAGGCTAAGATTCATATGTACCTCGTAACAGCCAACTTAACCCTTTTCTTCATAGCCCTATGACCCCGAAACCATTGACTCAAGAGTCACAAACAATTTAGCATAGCACTTCAGAAAATCCTGAGTAATGTATGCAAACTACACCTCACTTTCTGTCTTTCACCTTCGGGTTCAGACTTCAAGTAACAGTGTCTGGCTTTGCCTCAGCCTCCCCCTCCCCCTCAAGAGTACCTCCTGAAGTACCACCTGCTGTGTTACTGAGGTGCTTCCCGTCTGTTGCCTGACGCCCTGGACCTAGGACCCCTGCTCGAGTGACGTGAACAGCCCTGGAGAGCTGTCCTCTACCCTCACTCCCGGCCGGCCAGACCTGTACTCTGGACCCCTGCCCTCCAACTACCTAAGTGTTTCTATGTTTCTTTTGTTGGCTATTGTTATTGAGGTATTGATTATGTAATTATGTGAACGGTGCTGTGTACTTATGTAATTGTGATCTGTGTCCAAGATCTCGTATGTCCGTGATAAAGTCATCCTTCTGAACTTGTATTACCCAGTGTTAATTTTGCCATTCAGCCTTGATCTATGTTAAAACCTGTTTGCCCTTATTTTTTTAATCACGCATACGTTATATACATCGTGTTTAATTCTTTTCGTACCGACCACACGCACACAGATTTACTAACTATATGTGTTGTGATTTATTATTCGTGAGTTGAAGTCGCAGTGTATTCCGTAATTGATTCATTCTCTTATCGCAATTTTACCTAAAACCTACGCCCGATTTGACAACGAGTTCATAGAGTAATTCCTTTATCAATTCCCAGACTTTATCTTACTCATCATTTGTGAAGTTATTTTATGAACGTTAATTTCTGTTCTGATGATTATTGATGTAGTGATATTCGAGTTTAATGTTTAGGAATTCTTCCTCATAAATTCATATTGCAATTATATACATCCACTCAACATACACTAATTGTGCCTGTGTATTTCTATTCCCATCGTTTCTGCTAACTCGTTCAGACACGATCACTGATACTGATTTATAAGTATTAATGAGCTGGACTTCGTCGCCAGCGTCCTAGTTATTGAACTACGATTTATTTTGTTATATCTGTCAACCAGTCCAGATTCTTCTATTGATACCGAATTCAGGTATTAATTTGCTTAAGTGTCATTCACACCCCAGTTATTATTAACCCGCTGAGTACCAGCTAAATATTTATAAATGTACCACCCAGGACCGGCTGATTCTGATTTTTTTTTTCCCAGAAACAATAGCGAATGGGTTAGGAATGAAGGAAAAAACACGAAAAACCGATCAAAAAGCTCAAAAAATGGTCCTACAGAGCCCCCGAAAACGGATTTTACAAGAGTAAAAAAATGAAGGCAATTTCCCCCCAAAAAAAGGTTTTTGCACGCTCACGCGCACGCAGTTGGACTTTGAGAGTTTTCAACCATCGGCATGGGTGCGTGGGATACTTACACAGTTCCCATACAAATCTGAGCCCTCTAGGTGCCATACGACCGGAGTAATTGGGACCGAAGTGACACTGACGCAGACGTCTGCGTCGCTGGGGTTTAGCGTTACATACATTACCGACGCACTGTTTGCGTCGCTGGGGCTCAGTAGGTTAATTACATTTGATATTCATTATCTTCATACGTATATATCGTATTATTTACTTTTGAACAGATTCACTTATACTGTGTAAAGTAGAGTTAATTATCCCCCCTTTTGATCTGTGTCAATTACGCGTTTTTGCTTTGCTCGATTATATATATTTATATAAATACGTGATCAAATATAAATTCATCCTCCCCGAGATTTATTATATCTCATTTTTCCAAATAATATTCTCTACCCACTCTCATCAATTATATTATTATTGAACTCGCACTAAGAATAGAGTAAGTATAAACTTATATCTCACTAACGCAGTCCAGTAAGTGACCTGCCAGGTGACCCCTACCTGAGGTCCATTATACGCGGTCAATAATTAAGTCTCACCTCGAGCGTACCGTGTGACTCACCTGCCGTACAGGGAGCCAATATTTTTAAACATCAATTCGCTCTATCTTAGTTGTTTGATATTTTCCTGCACCTGAATCAATCTTTCATTAATTACGGAAGATACTCGATCCTCATTTATTATTGTAATGAGGGCTAATAATTATTTATGTGCATTAATAGCTTTGGGTATACTTTCCTGTTTTGAGCCAATTCACACTAGACACTCACCATTGGGTTGCTCTAGTTTTCATGATTATTCGTTTAGGAGTCTAAAATTATTATTTGCATAATACAGGAAATATTATTTTATGATCCATGCCATTTTTACCCATTGTGCCCTATGAATAAAACCAATCTATGTATGTCCATGTTTGTGTTGTCATTGCATAGGGTATTGACCTCTTGAATATTTTGTTATGTTGCATAAAGAACCTATTTGGGATGTTCCTGTCAAGAGTATAGAAGTCCATCAAACCATAATTGGATTGTTTTACGGACTGTACCAAGGAAATTAAACAATTATAACCCGTCATAACACTTTCATCTTCTCTCAGTATTTTCGGTATCTCTTTCTCTTCTGCTCTCTCTTGGAAGGACCATATTACCAGTCTTGCTAAAGGGTCCCTCACATAGTCAGGAGTGCGAGCTAGTGGGAGTCTAACAGGAGTCACTAGGAGTCGCTAGAGTCACTAGGAGTCATCAATTTTCACCGCGAGCGAGTGGGAGTCTAACAGGAGTCGCTAGGATTCACTTGAGTCACAACTTAAATTGCTTCAAACTCCGTGTGTCCAGGCATTTTGGCTCGAACGTCCCTTGATTTTGGCCCTGTCACTCTTTCAACTATGGGGGAGGCACTCGCTATAGGCAGTTATGCCTTTTGCCTCCCTCAATCACATAGAAAAAAAAAAAAAAAAAAAAGGAGTCATCGATTTTCACCGCAAATAGGCCTGTGAATCCGAATTTTCCCCTACTCCTAGTGACTCTAGCTCGCACTCCTGACTTTGTGAGGGCCCCTTAACCCCTCCTACCCGGGCTAGCCCTCCTAAGGACAGTGTGGGGTACCCGAGCGATCTGGCCGAAAAACGTCTAGGCCTAGGCTACCGTATCTTTGTTATTTTAACTGCTAGAAATTTCCCACGCATCTATAAACATAGTGTGGTATTCAGTCTGTAAACTGGCGTTGAGTAGAGCTCTGTAAGTCAACTGGTTCAGTTGTGATGACGATTTGAGTGGAGCGAATTTTGCCGCGATGTTGACAATATCGGAGCTTTTCAGACACTAATTTCGTCTGACGTAACAAAAATAACATTGATCCGACGTCTCCTTCTTGTTTTCGGAGGTGCGGTGACGCAACGATCGGCTTTGTTTACATGCGTCGGACGCCCGGCGTTCAGACCAAGCTGAATAGGCTTTCAAGCTTACTGACCAGGTAAGGACACCCGGGTTCCTGCCCATCTGCCGCGGTATCCTTATAAAATGCTGCCCGGGCCAGAAGGGTTAAGGCGGCCTCCTAGAAGCTGGGAGTGCTCAACCGCCTCATTGGGTTCTTTGCCCCTGCACAGCTTCTTGCTCTGTACATGGGCACAGTGCGTCCTTGTATTGACTATTGTTCGCATGTGTGGTGAGGATTCTTTCACACAGCACTTTTAACACCTTACGAGCGGCCTATGCGGTTTATTTATGTGTACCGCCCAGCGGGGTGTTTTTAGCCAAAATAGGGCTGTTTACGTGATCATTTTCATGCCTAAATAAGACCCAGAACGTAAAACAAGTACCTATCCCTGAAAGGGCATAAACAGAGCTTTCGAATGACACCATAACGATCCTTGTATGATGGATAGTTTTCTTGCAATAACCGTGCAACGCGAGTGCAAAAAGCAGGTAATTCGGTACTTTCGGTACATAATTGAGTATGTAGCGAGTGAGAGAGGGAGGAGGGAGCTGAGATTTGTGTCAGTAGGTTCGCCGCGGTGGTCTGGAGCAGTCATACGCTCGCTAGTCTCCTGCCACCACTTGTCTCTCTCTCTCAGCCACATTACGTGCTGAAATTGCCACTCGAGTTATGTCGAGCGCCGCCACATAGTCCAGCTTTATTTAACTCGACTTATGTTGCGCGCTGCTAGTTATGGGTTAAACAATGTAGAAAGGAAAGCCTTTCATATAATTAACTTCCATCCACTCACCGACTCTCTGTAATCTCTCTCTCTTCACCACAATGTTGCATTCTCTCGCTTTTCTATCGCAACTACAATAATCAGTGTTCCTCAGAGTTCTCTCGGTGTATACCACCTCCTCTACATAGGGTACGTAGTACTCGTCTTGCAACACAATCCAACCCTTACTCTGTGCAACTCTCCAACTCAAGAGTGAAATGATACTCCAAATAATTCTTCTATTCAACAGCTGAGCTCTGGAACTCTACCCTGAATCCATCTTTCCCTCATTCTATGAATTAAATTGCTTCAAACTATGTGTGTTCAAGCATTTTGGCTCGACTGTTCCTTGATTTTGACCCTGTCACTCTTTCAACTTTGGGGGAGGCACTCGTCACAAGTACTTTTGCCATTTTTCTCCCTCATCCACATAGAAAAAAAAATCTGCAATTAGTTTAGACTATAGTGAATATGGTGAAGCTTTAGTAGAAACTTAAAAATATGTATTATTTACCATTTTCTTTGACCTTGACAATTGACCTTTCAAAGATGTATTTAATATTTGGTCAGCATTACACAAATGACAATATAAACTAATACAGTGAATATGGTGAAATTTATTATACATTTGATATTTTGAAGCATTGATCTTATTCTTTGGTCGTGACTTTTGGCCTTAACCTTTTAAGGAAGTAAATATATCTTTTGGGTGACCTTTGCATTGATTAACTGGCTGTATCTGTGAAATTTGTTGATTATCAATTTTTAATGTAGAAAAACACTATTAATAATAGTATTTTCACCTTAGACCTGGACCTTTGACCTTAACCTTTAACACATTTACCTACAATGTGGTCAGTGCAATACCAATGTAAATATCAACTTGTATAGGAAATATGATGAAGTTTGAGTAAATAATCTAAAATATGAAAAATGTACCGTTTCTTTGACCTTGACCTTTGACCTTTACCTTTGAGGAAAATAAAAAATAAAATTTTTACCGACATTCGCATTGAACCAATGGATATAGGCTACCTGTGAAATTTGGTCAAAATCCATTCAACGGTAGGAGTTTCCCAGACGGACGGACGGACAGACAACGGATGATGGACGGATTGGCTTGATGGAGCAGAGTATATGGGCGGGATCTGTGTGTGCGATACCGCTCTGCTTACGCAGAGTTGATTAAACAACATATTATAATGACAGCCAGGACGTTGGGTGAGATAAAGCAAAAGTAGTAGCAAAACATATAGAACGATAAATGGAGATTGAGACTATAGTGAAAACTCATTAATAATATCAGGTAAAAATACAATAACAAACGGCGAATAAGAGGAGAGAATAAGGCAGTGAGGAGAAGGATAAAGGAAAATTGAAGGAAGGAAAGTAAAAAGGAAGTTGTGGAAGAAAGAAAGAGTAAGAACGAAAGCTATTAAGGCGAGGACATTTATTCCGAGAAAATTAATGTAACTAGTTGAGAATGAGACCGATTAAATGAGATGGTGAGATGGATGAAGTGCAAAAAGTAGAGAGAGTGAGAGAGAGAGAGAGAGCGAGGGAAGCATTGCCAAAGTAACAAAGCCCTCCGTCGAACTACAGTATATCAATCAACCAGCCACTTCAACCCCGTCTATTTCCTTGTCTCTCACCCCCGTGACAACTCTTTCGGTTGATTCTGTCCACCATACAGAAGAAGAAGAAGAACAACAACATCATCATCAACAACAACAAAATTAAGATGAACGTTAATAAGCCTCTTAGCGGATAATATTCGGATAAGTAGGAAATGATGGATGTTAAAATTGGATGGAAAAAGTAGGGGTTTAAGACGGGTCAAAAAGGGAGTAAGGGCTGACTAGAAATCATAATAGGGATCTTAACACACAAACACACACGCACAGACTCTCACATACGCAGAAACACACAAACACACACACTTGTCAGGTGTAACAAGCAATCCCAAATTTTGCAAGGGTTGTAAATGGAAACGCCAATGGGACTTTGCGTTCACAGTGGCCTAGTTTAACTCTATCACTCCACTCACCTCACTCTCACTCTCTCTCTCTCTCTCTCTGACAGAGAAAAAGTAAACCCCAGGTGTTCATGCAAGTGTTCAACCCTCCCCTTGAGCCGACTGTCCCCCAATCTCCCAGTCCTGTATTGCCAGGCTAAACCAGGATTCCACTCCTCCCTCAACAATCGCTCTTAGTATGCCTGTATGTCTACCTGCATTCATGCTACAAACTTATCTACCTGAATATCAACCTGTATGTCTGTCTGCGCATCTATTTATCTGTCTGCATGCCTATATACCTGCCTGCATGTCTGTCCCTCTGCCTACATGTCTATATACCTGCCTGCCTACCTGTTTGTCTGCCTGCATGCCAATCTCTCTGTCTACATACCTGCCTGTCTCTTTGTCTACGTTGCTCTATAGCTGCCTGCCTGTCAGTTTGCATTATGTCTACATGACTATATTTCTGTCTGCCTACCTACCAGTCAGCCTGCATACCTGTCTTTCTTTCTACATACCTACATAGCTTCCTGCGTTCGTGCCTGAATCTATGTTTACATACCTTCATACCTGCCTACCTTCCTAACTGCTAGTGTACCTGTCTTTCTGTTTACATACCTTCCTACCTGCCTATCTTCCTACCTGCCTGTGTGCCTGAATCTCTGTTTACATACCTTCATACCTGCCTACCTTCCTTCCTGCCTACCTTCCTACCTGCATGTGTGCCTGTCTCTCTGTTTACATACCTTCATACCTGCCTACCTTCCTACCTGCCTTTGTGCCTGTCTCTCTGTGTACATACCTTCATACCTGTCTACCCTCCTACCTGCCTGTGTGCCTCTCTCTGTTTTCATACCTGCCTACCCTCCTACCTGCCTGTGTGTCTGTCTCTCTGTTTTCATACCTGCCTACCTTTCTGTGTGCCTGTCTCTCTGTTTACATACTTCCATATCTGCCTGCCTGTCTATCTGCCTCCGTGCCTGTCTCTCTGTTTACATTCCTCCATACCTGCCTGTCTGCCTGCCTCCTTGTCTGTGTGCCTGTCTCCAAATCTGAACATTGGTGCTGACTCACATCTGCTTAAATAACCAATAGTGTAAATAATGCCCATAAAATTCCCTACCTAAATATTATGGAAATATACATTATAAGCATATTAATGCGCAGTTGTTTATGTTGTCATAAATAATTATACAGTATAATAAATTAACATTAATTCACATATTGATCTTCGCTTATTTGTTCTCAACCGCATGATTCAACAGCTCAGACTAAGTCCTTGACTACAGTGCATCAATTCCTTCCTAGGTCGAGTAATATGATTTACAATTTGTGAAAATATAATACGAAACTATGCTAAATTGGTTAAACAAATTGACTGTGAGAGGCTTTTCCTGAGCATAATATAATTTGTTTATGTCTAACTGAATAGAAGAATGCACTGTATAATCATATGGAAGGATTTACTCAAGTATTTAACTTCTTTATAAAAGGAGTCATTCCTAGCCTTAATAAAACTGCCTACTGTTATTCAGAATATATTTATAAGGACGTAATTTTCATCTATCTATCTACCCCTCTATTGCCTGACGCCGTGATCTTCGAAAGGGTGAAGATGTTACTAATTGCAGTAAAATCGGTAAAATATAATAAACAGGTGATAAATGCACAAAATTAGTAAAAGTTAATTGATTAACGTAACCGATTAAGCTTGAAAATGAACTTAACTAGTTAATTTGACTAAATATGTTAACTCAACTTAACTTAGTTGATGACATTTTTAAATAAACTTAACTTAAATAGTTAATTGTTCAGTTAATTGACCCAACTCCTCTGATATATATATATATATATATATATTCTGACATACGGAGCCCTGTATGTTTATTTTAGAATTAGAATTAAGAGTTGAAGGAGTGCCAAACTACCCCGGCGGCGAAGCAGACCAGCGAGCGAACCTGCGAGTGGGAAACCAGCTCGTCCGCATACCAGCAAACAAGGCTTCACACCTGCGTGCGTCATAGGGGACCCTGCAAACTACTTCGATGACCCGACGCTATGACGTATGATCGACGCCAGGAGACCCCATTGGACCACGCACCTGCTACGCAACTCGAGGAGCTGTGATAGGGGGCGCACCATCACTCTCCACCTGATTCGTTCCTACACCATCATTGCTTAGTATATAAGACCCGAGTAGTGGGAATTCAAATCAGTCTCATTTGGAGTTGGGGAAGGTGAACTTGCAGCTGGAGGAAGACGGGGTGAAGTATTATAATGGGATTGTGACTGTCAGTCAGTTTATATAAGTGTGTGTTAAGTGTGTTCGGTGTAAACACTTACCTTATGTTGGTTAGTGAGATATGTGATTGGGACGTTAACACTACTATTATGTACTTAACTCTTTGATTGGGAATTAACGTTAACACTACTATTATGTACTTAACTATTTTAGTTGACTGACTTGTGGACTAAAGCAACTCTTTAAGTAATTGGGTTATGATAAAAGTAATACTATTGTTTTATATTAAGACTTACGAGTTCTTTCATTTTCTTTTAATTTAGCTTATATTGCTTGACGGTGCTTAGTACGGTGATACTATTGTCTCTTATTAGTAATATCGCCTTAGACTAACATGGCTGTTTTAATGTTACTTCTAGTGATTTCCTAAGCTGAAGAAAATTCTTTTAGCTTCAAAATATTATTTTGCTTTTCATATTATTTGAGTGAGACCTGAATCGAATCTATGAAGCGATCCTGTAACTTAATTTACTCATAATCAAACTTCAATGTTACGTGGTTAAGAAATACATTTAACTAATTAGTAAATATATATCTAACTTTTTATGTGACTTTGATATTAATCCTGATGATAATAATAATATAATACTATTAACGTAAGACAAGAACCAAGAATAATTACATTAAATATAAATAAAAGGACATATAAGAAAACTATCTATTCATTTCAAAAAGGGTAAGAGACAGAAATATTCTTACTTTAATATTTATCTTTCAAGACTTTTTATAGAATTAATAGTCCTTCTTTAGATATAACTTTTTCGGTTCATAACCATAGCCTACTAAGCTTCGGTTAAATAATAATTCTTTATAAATACTACATGATTTTAATTAGTTTCAGTATTTTTCATAATTAAAGAGTATCAGTCAATAAAGAATACTAAGTCCTAAGATCCAAAAGGAAAGGAAGCAACAACAGGAAATTATTTTATTCGATTTTTACTTTTGTTTTGCCTTCAGCTGACTGATACATTAATATATATCTCTGTGCTATCTAGATTCATCAAGTTAACCACTTGAGGATCAAGATACGTAACAGAAGAGTGGCGACCTCGCCAGGATTCTTTTCATACAGTTTCACTCAGTTTCATTACCGTTTCACCACTTAAAAATCAAATATTAATCATGCCTCATCTAATTAATGACGAAGATGCTCGAGTTTTCATAGAATCAGACCCCACAGCCCCTGATATTGACTGTCTGTCAAACTCCGAACTGAAAGTGCTTGCCTCACATCTCCAATTAACTGTCTCAAACATGTCCAAAGTAGAGGTGGCTCAGACCATAAAAACACACCTGTTCCCTGTAGAAGGCGGGGAGGGTGACGGAGCAGTTGGTGGGATCCCGAGTAAACCTAGCCAACTTGATGAACAATTGCCACCTGGTTTGACCGGTGATCAAGTACTGGAACTAGCCAGACTAAAAATAGAAGAAGCCAGAATAAAAGCAACGACCGAACAAGCCAACGCAAGTATAGAACTAGCCAGAATAAATGCCAGGGCAACGACCGAACAATATGAATATCAATATCGTACGGCTCAACTAAATGTCAATACAAATGCTCCCTTAATTGCTCCCCCTCTGGGATTGACTATGACTAGTGTCATTCCACCTTTCACTGAGGATAATGTGCAGGATTTCTTTGTTTTGTTTGAGGAAGTTGCTGGAGGTATGAAGTGGACAAGAGATCAATGGCCTTTTATGTTACAAACCGTTTTGACAGGGCAGGCTCGAGCCACGTATTTGTCAGAAGTTAGGCAGGATTATGACAATCTCAAAGAAGCTATCCTAAAAACATATCAATTGCAGCCTGAGGCTTACAGGCAATCTTTCCATAAAAACCAGAAGAAAGCAGAAGAAACCCATAAGGTATTTGCCAGGACCATGACTAAAACTTTCAATCATTGGGTCAAGAGTAAGAAAGTCACAAGCTACAACGATCTGAAGGAGTTGGTCCTGTTAGAAAATTTCCTATGGAAAATTGATTCTTCTGTATCCTATCATTTAAAGGGGAAAAAGGTAGATTGTCTTGCCGACGCCGCTGACATGGCTGACACATACGTGCTCAACAACAAATTTCGTGGAAAGAAGCCCTACGATAATTCTAGTTCTAATTTTAAGTATCCCAATCACAAATCTGACAGACCCAGTCACGAGCCTATAACGTCTTCCCCAGCTAGCCAAAATAGAATTGTTCCCCCAACTAAAAATGCGACTCAGGGCAATGGTAACAGAGGTGGGCCCCAAAGTAATAGTAACGCTCAAAGAGGGAACATTCCCGTATCCCCTAAAGTATGTACTTTTTGTGGCAAGAGAGGCCACCTAGCTTATCAGTGCTGGGCCAGGGAGAGAACAGAGAGATCGGGGCAGACAGTTGCCGCCGTATCTCAAACTCCATATGTGCCTGTAATGCAGGACTCCCGACAGAAGGAGTACCTAGCACCAAAAGTTCCTTTAATACAGGACTCCCGACAGAAGGAGTACCTAACAGCTAACGTAAATCATCTAGACAGGGGTGTAGTAGCATGTGTGGTGCAACCCACTAGGGTTAAGCCAATAATAATTTCACCATCAGTGCAGGACAGTTACCGTCCCTTTATTTCATCTGGCAGCGTGAGTTTAAATGGTTGCATGCATGAGGTAAAAATTCTGAGAGACACAGGTTCTACTAGCACCCTCATGGTGAATCCTTACACTGAGTGCCCACCTGGCGAACCAGTTGTAATGAGAGGTGCTGGAGGCCAATTTTATGCACACTTGGTAAAAGGCGAAATTGAATGTGAGTTACTACAGGGTGAGGCCACCATAGCTTTGTGTAGGTCCCAAGATATCCCTGTGCCCGGGGTAACACTCCTTTTGGGGAATGATGTAGCAGGTGAGAAGGTCCGACCAGACCCCATTTTGTCACTTTCCCCTGTTAACGAGCCACTAACCGGTGAGCTCGAAAAGGAGATGCCAACAGTTTTCCCTGTGTGTGCTGTCACACGTTCAATGTCTCAAGTAGCAGTTCCCTCAGACAGAAATGTACCGAATGTAAGAGTTGATGAAAGGAATTATGAGAGTGTGAATGACGCTCCAACTGTGCCTGATGATGTGACTGAGGTGGATTTATCTGACACCTTTATGGCTCATCTTGACCATAACGATGACCATGAAACCCCTCCAAATTGTCCTAGTGGCCTGGTAGAGCTACAGAGAGATGATAGTGAATGCAAGGAGTTAGCTGCCAGGGCCGTGAGTGAAGAGGAATGTGAGAAGGAGGGTGGTGAATGTTTCTACCTCAAAGGAGGAGTATTGTGGCGTAGATGGAGACAGCCACACAGACCAATCGATGACGGGGCTTGGGACGTCCATCAAGTAGTAGTCCCCAAACCTTGTCGTAGAGATATCTTGGAAATGGCACATTGTATACCATTGGCAGGACACCTAGGTGTGAGAAAAACTCTAGACAGAATCAGAGCCCACTTTTACTGGCCAGGAATGCGTGCAGATGTAGTGGAGTTTTGTAGAGTGTGTCACACTTGCCAGATGACAGGAAAACCCAATCAGAAGGTGCCTGTACATCCTCTGGTGCCCTTGCCCGTCTTCGAGAATCCTTTTACTCGGGTGGTAGTGGACATTGTAGGCCCATTGCCTAAGACTTCCCAAGGTAACATTTATTTATTAACTATCATGGACATGGCAACTCGCTACCCAGAGGCTATACCCTTAAGGACTACCTCTGCTCCAACTGTCATCAAGGAACTGCTCAAGTTCTTCACCAGAATGGGTTTCCCCCATGAGGTGCAAAGTGATCAAGGAACTAATTTTACCTCTAACATTTTTCAGCAGTCCCTGAAGGAGTTGGGTATCGAGCATGTTAAGTCTAGCACCTACCACCCAGAGAGTCAAGGGGTTCTCGAACGATATCATCAGACATTAAAAGGAATGTTGCGTAAGTATTGTACAGAGACCGGAGTTGAGTGGGATAAGGGGGTACCTTTTCTTTTATTTGCTACTCGTGAGGTTCCAACTGAATCCCTGGGTTTTTCCCCTAATGAGCTAGTTTTCGGTCACTAGGTAAGAGGTCCTTTGCAACTATTGCAGGATAGCCTAGTTAGCCAGGAGGGGAACCAAAACCTCCTCAAGTATGTTTCAGATTTCAAAACCCGGCTGAGATCCTCATGTGAGTTTGCAGCTCAAAACTTGACAGTGGCTAAAAGCTCCATGAAGACCTGGTATAACAGAAAAGCCTGTGAGAGGGAGTTTCAGCCCGGTGATGAGGTTTTGGTCCTGCTCCCCCTTTTTGGCCAACCTTTATCTGCCAAGTTCAGGGGCCCATATAAGATCATTCAGAGGGTGAGCATTACCGATTATCTAGTAACTACCCCAGACAGGAGAAAGCCCACGCAAGTATTCCATATAAATATGTTGAAACCCTACCATAGGTCCCCTGATTCCTCTCCTCTAGATTCTCCCACTGTGGCAGTGAATGTCAGGACCTGTGGACAGCTTGGTGCGGACGAAGTCTTCAGTTCTCTTACTGACCCGCAACAGACTGTTCCAGAGCCTGAAGGTATCCATGCAGACTTTGACTTGTCATGTAGCCTATCCAACTTTCAGTATAACTCAGTAGCTTGGGGGGAATTACCATCTAAACTATGTCATCTTCCCTCTGATCAAGCGAACCAACTAATCTCTGTTTTATCTCAGTCTCCCAGTGTGTTCCGTGATACTCCAGGGCTCACTTCTTTGGCCGTGCACGACATCGACGTAGGGATGCAACTCCCATTAAAGTATCCCCCTACCGTGTCTCACCACAACGCAGGAATATACTGCAGGTCGAGCTTGACTTCATGTTATCTAACGAGCTAATCACAAGGGCCTTAAGCCAGTGGAGTAGTCCGGTCATACTTGTGCCAAACCCAGACGGGAGCCATAGGTTATGTATGGACTATAGGCAAGTTAATGCTGTCACAAAGAACGATACCTACCCACTGCCACGGATCAAAGATTGCATTTACCAGGTTGGCCTCATACAGCAGTGAGTTTAACTTAATGAGAGGATTTTGGCAATTAGCTCTCCCTTGTAGCGAGGTAAATATCATGCTTTCGTAGTGCGCTTTCAAGCCTTCAGCTGTGATATGCCTTGCAGTTTGAATAACGCTCCAGCTACGTTCCGGCTATGTTCTGATGTGGTACCTGGGGACGTTGCCTACTTTGGGTGATATCCTTATTATATCCTCATTATAATCTTGCTGTTGCCAATCTGGTGGTGAATCTATTTATGTATTATGTTTAATATTATGTACTATACTCCTTAAACTCTTTTCTAGGGGGGAGGTCTGACATACGGAGCCCTGTATGTTTATTTTAGAATTAGAATTAAGAGTTGAAGGAGTGCCAAACTACCCAGGTGGCGAAGCAGACCAGCGAGCGAACCTGCGAGTGGGAAACCAGCTTGTCCGCATACCAGCAAACAAGCCTTCACACCTGCGTGCGTCATAGGGGACCCTGCAAACTACTTCGATGACCCGACGCTATGACGTATGATCGACGCCAGGAGACTCCATTGGACCACGCACCTGCTACGCAACTCGAGGAGCTGTGATAGGGGCGCGCACCATCACTCTCCACCTGATTCGTTCCTACACCATCATTGCTTAGTATATAAGACCCGAGTAGTGGGAATTCAAATCAGTCTCATTTGGAGTTGGGGAAGGTGAACTTGCAGCTGGAGGAAGACGGGGTGAAGTATTATAATGGGATTGTGACTGTCAGTCAGTTTATATAAGTGTGTGTTAAGTGTGTTCGGTGTAAACATTTACGTTATGTTGGTTAGTGAGATATGTGATTGGGACGTTAACGCTACTATTATGTATTTAACTATTTGATTGGGAATTAACGTTAACGCTACTATTATGTACTTAACTATTTGATTGGGAATTAACGTTAACGCTACTATTATGTACTTAACTATTTTAGTTGACTGTCTTGTGGACTAAAGCAACTCTTTAAGTAGTTGGGTTATGATAAAAGTAATACTATTGTTTTATATTAAGACTTACGAGTTCTTTCATTTTCTTTTAATTAAGCTTACATTGCTTAACGGTGCTTAGTACGGTGATACTATTGTCTCTTATTAGTAATATCGCTTTAGACTAACATGGCTGTTTTAATGTTACTTCTAGTGATTTCCTAAGCTGAAGAAAATTCTTTTAGCTTCAAAATATTATTTTGCTTTTCATATTATTTGAGTGAGACCTGAATCGAATCTATGAAGCGATCCTGTAACTTAATTTACTCATAATCAAACTTCAATGTTACGTGGTTAAGAAATACATTTAACTAATTAGTAAATATATATCTAACTTTTTATGTGACTTTGATATTAATCCTGATGATAATAATAATATAATACTATTAACGTAAGACAAGAACCAAGAATAATTACATTAAATATAAATAAAAGGACATATAAGAAAACTATCTATTCATTTCAAAAAGGGTAAGAGACAGAAATATTCTTACTTTAATATTTATCTTTCAAAACTTTTTATAGAATTAATAGTCCTTCTTTAGATATAACTTCTTCGGTTCATAACCATAGCCTACTAAGCTTCGGTTAAATAATAATTCTTTATAAATACTACATGACTTTAATTAGTTTCAGTATTTTTCATAATTAAAGAGTATCAGTCAATAAAGGATACTAAGTCCTAAGATCCAAAAGGAAAGGAAGCAACAACAGGAAAATTATTGTATTCAATTTTTACTTTTGTTTTGCCTTCAGCTGACTGATACCTTAATATATATCTCTGTGCTATCTAAATTCATCAAGTTAACCACTTGAGGATCAAGATACGTAACAATATATATATATGCATGTGTGTGTGTGTGTGTGTGTGCAGGTTATAGAGTAAACATATAGTGATGGAAAGAACTGAAAATTAATAGAAAGTAAATACAATTTATATATAATCATCTTGTACAACCAAACAAAGAAAGATAGAATAGGAAGTGATAGCAGCAGTTGAAGAATATATATATCTAGGCCAGGTAATGAAGGTAAACCCAGATCACTCTAGAGAAATCAATCGAAGGATAGGGATGGGATGAAGTGCATATGGTAAACAGAGCTCTATTATGAAAACCAAGCTACCCCTTTCTTTAGAAAGGAAAGTATATAATGAATATGTCCTCCCTGTGCTAATTTATGGATCAGAAACTTTGAGCTTAACAAAGTTTTTAGAGCGTAAACTCAGGAACTCCCAAAGAGGAATGGAGAACCTAATGTTAGGCATAACCTGGAGAGACTCGTCACTATGACGTCACAGGTCCGGTGTAGACGATCCACAAAATCCTTTATACCATTGTAAGTCATTATTTCGGTGTCATTGCATTTTCCAAGATAATTATGAGCAGGTTGGCGATTATTATTCCATGTTTAGCTCAACCCCTGCACAACCACCTTTAAACCGAGTCATTTTCGTGTATAGACAGACTAATGAGGAAGTAAGAAGGAGGTGTGGTGTGGAGGTAGATGTGCTGGAAAGTGTGAAAAGGAACAACTTGAGATGGTTCGGCCATATGGAACGTATGGAAAGCGAGAGAATGACTAAGAGGGTGTATGAGAGCGAGGTGGAGGGACAGAGGGGGAGAGGTAGACCGAATATGAGGTGGAAGGATGGAGTGAGGAAGTACATGAACGAAGGTGGTGCTGGTTGGGGGGAGGGGCGTCGACTGACTGGGGACAGAGGTGCATGGGGGCGGTTCGTTCGTGGTCACCCCTTCGGGGATCACGGCGTCAGGCAATAGATAGATAGATAGATTTTCGTGTATGGCATCCCAGAATGCATCATGAGCGACCAGGGTAGGGAGTTAAATAACAAGATCTGGCAACGTCTTAGAGATACTCTGGGGTACTAGATCCGGCATACCTCCCCATATTGGCCACAAGGGAAAGATGTATACGAAAGAAACCATCGACTACTTGAGAACTGTGTGCGGGCTAGTCTGAGTTCAAAGGGGTGAGAAATAACTCGAGAATGGCCAGAACAGCTACCAGAATTAGTTTGGGGAGTTAATACTGTGGTCTGTAGAGCTACCGGATATTCTCCATACAAAATTATTTTCGGTACCACACTCAGACTGCCCCAGGAGCGACTACTGCCTTACACTACCAATAACACAGCCTATTCTAGACTCGAACAATATTATTAAGACCAGGGGGAGCGACGCAATAAAGATACAGCAACAAATACCCAGCCGGCAACCAAGTGTACCGACCCTGAGAAACCCATACTATCAGGGAAAAATACATTATGGTGAAGAGACATGATTCCATCTCGAGCAGGCAAATTGGGAGAAAGATAAAAGGGTCCTTTCCAAGTTGTGGAGAATAACGGACCGTATCAGGTTTGGTACCTACATGATGGGGATATTGTTTCAGCTACACATATCCGCCATACAAAAACGGTATGAGGGAATACTTCCCCCAGAAGCAGATGAATGGAGCAATGTGGAGGAGAGTGAGGAAGAAATAGAATCCGGTAGGAGTATAGGAAGAGGTTATTCACCCCCTCTATATTCTGAGTATCCATTGGTAGAGGATAGTTGCGCTTGGCCCTCGGTGGTCTGGCAGTCTTGAAAGAATGGAGAGGACGAACTGGAATCAGGCACTGAAATTGATGATCCGGTAGAAGTGGGAGAAACCGAGGAGAATGAGACAGAATATGAGTAGGAAAGCAGTATGTCGTACACCCTGATAAGTCTACTGATCATGAGAAGATATTATCAGAAAGGTGTGAAGATTTCAATGAGGTAGATGATAGTGAGAACAGAGAGAATGAACACTGGGACACAGCCCTTTCAGGAAATAGGGGAGAACCAACATAAACAGGAAAAAGGGGCTTAAATATTCATAGAATAAAAATCCGGGTCTCCCTCCACTGAGTTGTTGTTGCTGTTGCTGTTCCCCAGGCTGTCTGGCCGAGCAGCCCCAAGGTCCCGAGCAAGGCCAAGGCCACACCCGAGCGCCCCCACAGATCCCTCCCTGCTTACCACTAATAAAGCCCAGGTGACCGAAGCCACTCCAAGGCGGGGAGCTGAGGAGGATGCAGAAACGCCTGGTAAACCAACCCCGACCCAAGGCCCTGTACCCCTCAGCAATTATGAAGTGAATGTTGAGGGGCAAAGGAAAAATGTGACGCTTTAGCTCCCAGCCTGCTAACCTCTAGGTTGGCAGTAAGGAGATCAATCCACGGAAGAGACGCTGTCACTTGAGATCTACAAAATATCTAAGTAAAAGAAACAGTCAGAGTAAGCTATGGGTATGGCAGAGATCGCTCAGCCCCTACTCTGATAGACCAGCCTATCACCATGATAGACCAGCCCATCACCACCTCCACTGATTAAATTAGATCGCCCGTGGACCAGAAAACCAACCATAACCAAGAAAACAAGCCAAAAGTAGATCACAAAAACCTTAGCCATACAAACCAATCCGAAACAATTACCCGCAGTGGCCGTGTTATTCGTCCACCAATCAGGTACCCGAAGCCGGATATAAAAAGGATGTCTGAAGTGTACCAGTGCCAGTCCAAAGGCAACATGTCTCTCCTGAATGACCCTGAGTATAGGCTCCGTTGCTTCATAGCGATTGTGAGCAGAAAGATTCAGAGAGTGCAGTCTTTGCGGACACTGAAGGAGCTTCTCACTCAACCTGAGGTGATAGTGCTCGCTAAAACGGCACTAATTAACCAGACTCCGGCCAAACAACTATATCAAGGCCTCCTTCAATATAGTGACCTGATTAAGTGGCAAGAAGATGGAGAACACTTCATGGGGAGAGTGTTAAGGCAATCAAGGTGTTTGCCATAATTGAGAAGCAGATTGTGAAGGAAAAATCATGCGAGTCAATCAGAAGGGGGGATTTCCTTAGGTGTGTCAGGGAGATATGCAACAAATTTGCTACCCGGGGTGCTATCTTGGCCGCCCGGGCCACTCAGCCAATCAGAGGCCTACCTCATCGCACCTCACTCACCGCGGCTGACAGCTCTTTAAACCATCGGCTTATAACTCGCCCTCAGGCAAGTATCATCTATCCCAGTAAAAAGTGTTCTAATGTCAAGGTGCCATCCTTTTACTCCCGTCAGCCACTTACAGACAATGTAAACACTTTGCTGGGAAGCTATTACGGCGAAAGGAATACAGAGGAGGGAGAATGCTCAAGTCGAAAGTGCCGCACTTACCCTGACAGGCTTTTGCGCGCTCCTCAGCCAATCACAGGCCAGAGTTGCAAGGAGGGCGGGTATAAAGGGAGGTGGGTGGAGCCAATAGTCACCAGGATTGCTCAGTGGCCATTGGGCAGGCCTTCTCTCGTGTTCGCCTCGTCCCACCCATACGTTAAACTGGGTACCTGGAGTGTAAAATCGGCCTTGGCGTAGGTCGTATCACTAGGGTAAATTTGATTACTTGCCTCACCTTTACTATATACTTCCGTCCGTTCCCAATAGTCACATGGAGCGCTGGGACGACCTGATCAACACTTGCTCTTAAAGAGCAATTTCCCTCTTCTTATCCAGCCCAACCACTCTAGTCGCATAAAAACAAGAGAGTGAGCCGGGCCAGCGTGGGGCCATAATTGCACGCTTACCTACGGTGGCTCAAACAGTCCAGAACAGGCACCAGGTGGTGGAAGGCATAGAGAAGTTCCACCAAATATACTGGCCGGCTCTGAGGGGGTGATGGTGAAGATAGAAACTTAGAAGAAGAAGAACCAGAGAAAGGGAAAGAGAGATGTTGACAGACTGTCCTGAGCTTCTTAACACTTTCTCTGTAGGCATATTTCCGCCTATTTCCGCCATTTTAGGGCTCATTCAGACACTCCTGATTGATTAAGCAAGTGTCTGAATGAAATTAAATGTATTCAGCCGAAAACAAGAAGAAAATCGCCTCAAAATTACAACAAAACGAGTTAATTGAGGAATTATCGCTAATGTCTCACTACATTTACCTTTGGCAGAACTGTATATCTCGCGAGACTCTGATTCAGAGCCTTCAGTGCCACGGTCGTCTGGCTGGGAGATGGACGTGTGGCCTGTCGCGCTCCTGCTCCCTTGCACTTGATTTTACAGGCCTTTAGAGGCTTTAAAAGCCTGTAAATTTGCAGTAAATTGCCATGGCGTTCGGGAACGTCTCCCGCAGGGAAAGGGTTATATAAATTGATGTTTCCTTATAGGGCAACTTAAGGAAAAAGTGATTAGGCAAATTATGTGATAAACTACAAACAGTTGGAGTATAGCTTTTTCTTTGTTAGTATAGCACAAGCTATTCAGTTTAGAGACCGTGGTAGGCATTTCTACGAGATATCAAGAAATAATTAAACATAGGTTGAGAGTTTTTGCATAGATATTTAAGAGACATTTTAGACAGAATGATGTAAGAGAGAGTTAGGGTCCTAACTAACTAACTCTCAGAGTCTAAGCTCAACTATTGAGATGATAGAGATATAAAACAGATGGTTAGGGGCATATACTCCAAACTATCTCATGAGTCTAGGCTAATCGGACAAGCTGATTGTTAATCTCACTCAGTCTGATAAATAGAAAGAAATGTAATTTAGAGATATAGGGTTTGTGATAGAGAAGTTATAGCTTGAGTAATAGTTAGGATTGGCAATCAGGCCTCCACATTTGGAAATCTTTTGTTATACGGAAACTATATTCTTACTACAGTATAGATATCACCCGTTGAAAGCATGCTATCGATCGCTCGTAATATTTATTAACGCACTAAAGGATATATTGCTTCACTATAGTTTCTGTTATTGCAGATAAATTGTTGTTGCGCCTTAGGACCAGTGTCGAAGTTGGTCAAAGCTCTGAATATCGATCGTACAGATAAGTTGTAATGGGAACTTAAAACTCCGAGGTGCGATGTATACTGTATTGTCATAAGTATTCAACTCTTCAGTTTGAACGTATTTCGACCAGGACAGAGAATCAATCGCTATGAGGAATACTGATTGCTTTTAAGTTTGCTAAATAAAGTACAAACTTCTGAACAACTGTCGAATTACTCCAAGCATATTAGTATAACTATTTTAAAAATATATACTACAATCATGAATAATAACATACGAAGGGAGATTACATATTCTAAGCTCGACGCTGTAGTCAAACAGATTGCTCAACTTTTTGTTTTCACCATGAGGATAAGCAGCAAAGCTTAGGTTATTCACTGAATATTGTGTTTTTGTGTTAAGGTCGTATTAGTTAATAGTAGTTAATAATTGAAGGCATATATTCTTCCTTCTCCACCAATTTTAGGTCATAACACTAGACTGTGATGTTGCCGTGGTTGCAAGCTGTAGCATGGCCAGATATTAGGAAATTAAATCTACAAAGAATACTGTACGACATATACATAAAGCAGTTGACTTTGTTCCTGAGTAAAGTCTGAACACCAGATCAATAATCGCTGCAGGTATTCCAAGGAGTCTGAGAGCTCCCACATTGTCTCCTGATGCACTGAGTCAAATGCCTTATTTTAAGATGATAAAGAGCGTAACCAGCCCCTCACAAAACCCAAGCCGGCATTCCACAAGGACCAGGACTGCTAGAAATTGATGAGCCGTTGACTCCTCGAGTGTAAAGCCATATTGGCTATAGGTCTTTGTCCTTAGTAGGTGACCCCGACTTTGCTGCAGTAACATAAGAGCAAAGGCCTTGCCTGACAGATTACCACAATACATTAGTTGTTGCATAATTGTCTGTTATATATATATATATATATATATATATATATATATATATATATATATATATATATATAAAGTATATATATATACACATATATATATATATATATATATATACATAACAGTATATATATATGTATATATATATATATATATATATATATATATATATATATATATATATATATTTAGTATATTGAACAGAACATTAAAACAAATTCAAGGTTCCGTTATCGACATGTCTAGATATAAGTGTGTTGGAACACACACACACACACACACACACACACAGCCAAACAAGCAGCCACACACACGCAGCTTCACTCACCTGATAACTCCACTGCAGAGAACAACTTCCTCTACACGCCATTCGCTATTTCAAATTGAGGTTCCAGTTGAGTGCCCAGCTTATTTACCTTCATCACCCACTTCTTAATTTGTTACAGGATCAGGTAAGTACAATTAGTAATGTAAATTAGATACTGTAGGTATTCCTAAAATATGCCATCTATCTACAGTATACAACAATCTACCATCACACATCTAAAGAAAATGTGGCACCTCGTGCTTGTATTACTTGCCAGACATGCATATGCACTGTGTTCATATGTATACTCTGATGCCATAGTCCACTATTAAGAAGTTATGGTTCCCCTATGTGTTTTATATAATTTTAACCATGTGGATTGATTTCTGGATATAACTTGCTTTTCAATAAATAGTATTGTAGTTGATGTATAGAAAATATATTATAGTTTCCAGAGATATAGTCTACTTCAAGAAATAGAAGTAGGTGCAGTCCACGAATATTTATAATTGAGCAAGAGACTATAGCATCTGAGTTTTATATACTGACTATTATTTCCAATATCATGACACCTTTGTCTCTTGTACTTGTTTGATAAATACAGTATATGTACATATTCAAATCAATCTCTTGCATGAGTTAGATAACGTTAGTGATGTCAATTAATGAGGAGTAGGACAGCAGAACAAATTAGTTATTCCAATGTACTATTTGATTGACTCGTGATTTAAGTGGCTATGCAGTCATTATCGAATAAACCTTGGCGAAAAATACAAGTTTGAACAAAATGTTAACTCTCTTCCACAACTCTGATTTGGAAGCTTCTGAAATGCACCTACTGTATACTATTATAATAATTATAGTCGAGTTGACAATATCAATGCAGAATAGTCTCAGAAAGTTGTCAGAATGAGGTTGGATACCAAAAGTTTACTATAAAAGCTCCCATGTGATACCTGCAGCAGTGAGTCAACCTGTTTTCCTCAGGTGATGGTGGACGCTGTGAGGACTGAGCGTGAGGGTGGTGGTGGTCAGGGTGGCCAGGTGAGGTGGGTCAGCGAGCAGGAGGTACAGGACACACTAACATGGGACCTTCTACTGCCTATCATCAAAACGGCCCTCCAGGTATACCATTAGTTCATATAGCCACTAATCAGCGATGTTATTTTTTTGGTTTATTAAGGGGGGGGGGGGACCTGTTTTGTTTTCTTCTTTTCTCTATTTCTCTGGCTTGTATTCATTCCGCCCCATTCAGCCTACTGTGACATTTATCCCCATCCAGGTGTGGATTTCTTCCTGGCGAGCCAGCATTGTATGGAGAAATCTGGCTTCGGCGGTGACATTTTTCTACCGAAAAATGTACAAATTTAGCCGGCTCTCAATAACACTTACAAAAATATGCTAGCTCGCTACCGCTCGCCAGGAAAAAATCGACACCTGGATGGGAATAAACGTCTTAACGCCTTACGAGCGGGCCCGTCAGTAACTTCTACAACCCGCCAAGCGGGTGGTTTTACCCTAAACGACCTTGTTTCCGTGCTCTTTTTCATGCATAAACAAGAGCCAGAGCATAATACAATTATGTATCCCTGAAAGGGCGATAATTGAGCTTTCTAATGACACCAGAACCATCCTTCTACGACCACGCGTTCTCTTGCAACGATCGTGCAACCAAAGGGCAAAATCGCTAAAATACGGTAATTTCCTTACATAATTCCCTGTGTAGCGAGGCAGTGAGTGTAGATGTGTGTGGAGGCTACGTCAGTTGTCGCGCGGGAGCCGTGCCGAACGGTCAGAGCCGACCTACGCTCCTCCCACTGCTCGTCTCTCTCTCAGAGCCAAATATTGCTCAAAATTGCACACCGCCTTAAGTCGGTCCCCGCCACATAGTCCTTTCTTCTCTAGACCGACTTAAGTCTTGCCCCGCTAGACAAGGGTTAAAACAGAAGGCTGAATTGGGCCGAATGGATAAAACCCAGAGAGAGAGAGAAACAAAAATCGAGGTGGTCCCCTTTAAGGCTACTTTCAGTTGATTTTCCTCATCTTAGCGAGGACCAGTATAACAAAAAAGATTAAATAAGTATCTCAAATAATCCTCTGTTTGATAGGTCCTTTCTAAATTTCATCAAATCGTCTATAAGTAACTATAATTCAACAGCAAGTGGCGTCATCTGGTTGAAAGGGTTTACAGACGCTAAATGATATTCCTTATGGTAAATTATATGTGGAGTTTTGCAGTATGGCATGACAATTACATACTCGCACCTGCAAGTTTCAACATCATTATTAAATGCCCAACTTCGGTTATATGGGCATGTGGTTCGCCTCCCCTGATCACCAGGTGGTTTCTACAGAGGACAACCCTGAATGAAGGAAGCCTAGGGGAAGACCACGGAACTCATGGCTGAGACAAGTCGACCAATCTTGCGATAGGATACTTGATATGGGCCGGGGAGATGCCTGGATTCTCGCTGGGGGGGAGGATCCCCCGGATTGGAGTCGGAGGGTGAGTACGGCTATGCGCTGTCATGATTGATTGATCGATTGGTTGTTACAGGCCATACCATACTGATCGCCAGCAATATCACCATCTTAATATATGACACGTTTCTGAGTCTGAACATATGGCATTCAAGTACCGGTAGAGAAAAAACTAGTTTGTGAGCACTCCAAATGTACAATATATACTGTATTTATTGCAAATAGATCCAACAAAGTGATGCAGTGATGAGTTATGTTTGTGTGCGTGTGCGAAGCCAAGAGAGCTAAAGAATCAAGGTGAAGTCGAGGTTGAATCAGGTGTGCTTGATGAATGTATGGTTTCATATATGCTCATCAATATGCTGAGGAGATAATTGTAAGGAAAGGTGATAAGTAGAGGAGAAAATGGAAAGGAATGAAGTGGTTGGGAGGTGAGGATTAATATGATAATTTGAAGAGACAACACGTACACTGTACAGGTGTACAGGTGTACGTACTGTCGTACAGGTAACTGTTTTTTGAAAGAAGAAAACTAAGAGCATATATGGGTAAAATAACGGTGAGATATATTATAGTAGAGCTATTTAAAATAAATATAAAGATATTCAGATCGATAAATTCTTGAAAGAAGTAGATAGCTTGAAAAACATATAAGGAAATATCAACTGAATAATGCTAAATATGAATGTCAGCCACGAGAGTGAGATCAGTTTTAAACAGTATTCTCAGAATACGTGGAATACAAAATTGGACCTGGATTTTAAAATACATTTCGGAAAGAAAATATGCAAAAATGCAAAATAGCAAGTACATTAACACATGATGTGATGTTCTATTTAAATGCAAAATGCATTATCAATTTTATTAGAGCCATTTGTTTACCCAGCATGAATTATCTGTAGAGAACATGGGTGCCGTTATTTGTATGAGAACTTAGGTGATGGTTGAGAGAGATATATTTGTCTATGCATGTTTATTATAATGTTTGGACAGTTCAGCAACCAATGACATTAGTAGGAAGTCAATTCTATAATAGTTAAAGGCTCAGTTATAAAATAAATATACTTTTTGTTACGATTCAGTTGATATACAGTATGTATATATGTATATATATATATATATATATATATATATATATATATATATATGTATATATATATATATATATATATATATATATATATATATATATATATTGTGCAAAGATGTTTCCAAATATATTGCAATCATATCCTCAAGTGTAACTCGAATGATCAATTGTGAGGTACTTGTTGATATCCATATTTTCATGAAAATGTGCATACAATAGCGAGTAAATAGGTGATCGTAGGTAACTGTTTTTTCAAAAATGATTACACAGTTCGCTATTGAGGTTGTTCAAAAATGTTGTACAATCGTGGTCAGGAATACTTAAACACCTTCTATTGATAAAACCAGGACGGTGAACATTAATTAGTTAACTATAAATATGTGATCTTTGTGGCTCAATCTGGTCAATGCAAAGGACAGTCAAAAACACATTTTAAATTGAACATAAAGGTAAAGGTCAGAAGTTAAGGTTAAAAATATGGTCAATTTTTTTTTTTTTTTTAGTTTTTTCTCAAATTTCTTCATTTCCACCATACATGTTACAGGTAGCTTTGATATTTTATTGACCAAATTTTAGATAAATATTCTAATGGGTAAGGTCAAGGTCAAACGTTAAAATAAGGTATATTGTAGTATTTCTTATCTCCTTCAGTCATATTATATTCCAGTAAGTCTACGGAGGCGGGAGCCCGGTATCATTGCCACTGCACCACTCAACTGTCAAAACCACACTGCTGACCGTTAGAATTGTCGGAGAAACCTGGGGTTGCCACCAACCGACAGATCTTCATCTAACTTACCAGGCTTACTGAGCTCCATATGACGCTAGGGCGTCATATAACTTATTCTAGAATTATGAAGATAAGTCCATATGACGCAGTAGCGTCATATGAGTTTTTGGTTCTCCCTGTCAAATGACGCGGTAGCGTCATATAAGTCTGAAAGAGTTAAAGTATAGATTCTCACTAAGTATAGCATGTATATTAGGAATACCTAGGCCAAGATCAAACAAGAAAATATAAAATTCCGTTTGAAAGGTCAAGGTCAAATATTAGGTCAATATGCGAATTTCTGTAATTTTCATGCAAACTTCACAAAATTGGGATAGTTGCACTTTAAATGAAAATGAAAATTTTAGAATTTGAGACATGTATCATAAAGGCCAAGATAAAGGTTGAAGGTCAAGGTCAAGGTCAACTATTCTATTAATATATTTGAAACTAACTGATGAGTGATAATCATACTCGGCACGTTTATTTGATTTTCCAGGGCAATGTCAATGTAAAAAAATAATGAACTATTACATAAAGGTCAAAGTCACGGGTCAAGGTCAAATTTCAACTTTTATTGTTAATAAAAAAGATTACTAAAATTTTGGAAATCTGGCTTTTTACTTATTACTAAAATGACATATCTATCAATAAAGTTTCATATAAATATTGTAATAGTTAAGGTCAAAGGTAGAAACAAGAGTGTTCATCAATTTCCCTAAACTCCTCCTGTACTGTTTACTGTATTGTCACCAAATTGTGCAGGCAAATTCAGTTGGTCAATGTGATGATTGATCAAATATTTATTTATTTTATTTTTAGTCAAAGGTCAAAGGTCAAAATCACAGTATATAGTCTCTATTTCTTATCTATAAGTTGTTATACAAATTATACCGTCTTCATAAAGCTAGTTAATACTAACATTGGTGTTAAGCTGACTATAGTCTAGGTAAGAATTCCAGTTTCTTAGATCAAAGGTCAAGGCCAAAGGTCAAAATAAGATTTTTAATAGTATTTTATACTAACTGTAAGATTCTCATTAGGCACATTATGTATAATCCGAATACCCAGGCCAAGGTCAAACAAGAATAAATATAATTCCATTTGATAGGTCAAGGTCACAGGCAAGGTCAAATATAAGGTCAATATGCTAATTTCTTTACTATTATTGCAAAATTTAAAAAAGTTCACTGAAACAGTTGTACTTTAAATGAAAATTAAAATATTTTTCAGACAAGAAGGTCAAGATGAAGGCCAAAGGTCAAGGTCAACTAATCCTTTAATACCTCTGAAACTAAATGATGAGCTTTAATGAATTTAAGATGTTTATATTAATTACCAAGGCTATATCAATGCAAACAAAAAATAAAGGTCACAGGTCAAGGCCAAAAATCAACTTTCAGAATTAAGAACATTTGCTCAAATTTTGGTAATATGACTGTGTTAGTTGAATTTTACTTAAATTACATATTTATCAATTTAATTCAAATATTCAAATAGTTAAGGTCAAAGATCAAAACAAGAGTGTTAACATTTTTCCCTTAACTTTTCCTTGAATGTTTATCCCCTTTTGTGATGTCTTTTTTGTCTTATATATAATTCAACGTGTTTGTGCAGCTTAAAAAGGATTTGCCTCAATAAATAGGGTTAATTAAGATAGTTGAAACCTGCTAATTGCTGGAGGCCCTTCTTAAACTCATGTCAGTATAAAATGAAAAGGACAGAACTGGTACTGAACTGGTTAATGTATAGTCACCAAATCTTGCAGGCAAATTCGGTTGGTAAATGCTAGTTAAAATATTGTCTTTTTGTTAGTCAAAGATCGAGGTGTAAGGTGAAGGTGACAGATTATGGTCACTATTTTTCTTTTTTGAAATGTTCAATTCAAATTCCACCATATTTATAACCCTAGAATCAAAATAATGCTAAAATTGGTGTTACGCTGACCACATTTTAGGATAAATATTCCAATTGTTAAGGTCAAAGGTGAATATAGAGTCTGGCATAAGTCTTTAATTTCCAAACTACCCGCCTTCGGTTTCTATCCCTCTATCCGTGCATGTGCCTCTAATTTCCTTTTGGACCGCTCCATAGCTGCAGTTGTGGACGGCCATCGTTCAATTCCTCAACCTATCAACTCCGGTGTTCCTCAGGGTTCTGTCCTGTCTCCAATTCTCTTTCTAATATTTATCAATGATCTCCTCAACTGTATCTCCAGTCCCATCCACTCATATGCTGTTGACTGTACCTTACACTATTCACCTAGTTTTTCACATCAACCCAGCATGCAAGCACTCCAAAACAAACGTGGCGAGGCCATAGAATGCCTGTCTTCGGATCTTTCAATAACCTCTGATTGGGGCAGAGAAAATCTTGTTACTTTCAACGCCTCCAAGACCCAGTTTCTCCCTCTATCTCTCCATTATTATCTTCCACAAGGCTATCAACTATTCTTCAACAATACACAACTCAACACTTCATCTTCTCTCAACATTTTAGGTGTATCTTTTTCATCTAACCATTCTTGGAAAGATCATATTACCACTCTTGCTAAAACAGCTTCCCAAAAGTTGGATGTGGTCAACCATCTCCGTGGGTTCATCACCCCAGCACACCTTCTTGCTCTATATTAGTGCACAGTACGCCCCTGTATTGAGTTTTGTTCGCATATGTAGGGAGGTTCCACCCATACCGCACTTCTCGAACGAGTAGAATCAAAAGCATTTCACCTCATCAACTCGCTTTCTCTTACTGATTCCCTACAATCTCTTTCTACACGCTACAATGTTGCATCTCTTTCACTCTTCTATCGATACAACAACAAGCGTTCTTCAGAGCTCTCACAATGTATACCCCTCCCTTGCGGCGAGTGCGAGGCAGCCGCCTTACAACACAGTCACACTCCTATTCGGTCCAGCTATCCAACCCAAGAAAAACTCAACAAGTAAACTCTGGAACTCTCTCCCTCAATCAGTCTTTCCTTCATCCTATGACTTAGACTGCTCTAAACTTCGTGTGTCCAGGCATTTTGACTCCAACGTCCCTTGAATTTGGCTCTGTCACTCTTTTAAATTTGGGGGAGACACTCGTTATAGGCAGCCTGCCTTGTGTGTCCTCCATGCACATAGAACAAAAAAAAATATATATATACTATATATATATATATATATATATATATATATATATATATATATATATATATAGGAGAGAGGAGTGTTCCTTGGGAACCGTATCTTCAGCAGGAATAGAAGAACAAAGTACGCTACGAGCAGTTCTATAAATAAATAAATACAGTATATATACATTACTTTTTGCAAATACGAAAACTGCAGATCTTCATTATCAAAATGGTTCACCAGTTTATCGTAATAAGGCCTAACAATATAGTCCATCTTTTCCTGACTACGACTGAACATTCCTGTATGCCCAAGGACTTTCACAACATTACAAAAAAAAAAAAGGAATACATAGTCTTCACGAAAGTGTCGTAATCAACGTCTGCAAAGTATGAATATATATATATATATATATATATATATATATATTCTGATAGTATGACTCCAGCTTAATCCATAGGAAGAGTCATATTTTTACAATCGTGGATAGGAATTTCTTAAGTTTTCGGAGGCACAATATTATGTACTGACGAAATATTTTGATAAACTGCTCGACTCAATAAAATCAAACTACTTTGCTGCACTAGTTATTGATCAAATCCATGTTATAATTATCTATAATGTCCAGTATTTAGCGGTCATTAGCAATCTTATAATGATCAGCTGATGGCGGACAGAGGTCGGAGGTGGCGTGTTGAAGCTCTACTTTGTTGCCGAAAATTGAAGTGCTGCAATGGATTGAGTGACACCAAAACGTGCGTGAATGTGTGGAGAATAACATTATGTATCCTGGCATAGCCGAAATAGTAAATTAATTCGTTAAATGAAGATAAACCTATTGCAGTGATACCGACCTAGTGAAGGCAAAGCAAAAATATGAAGCATACAGTGAAACAGTGACACTCAGGGGTATGTACAGTCTACCGCAATTATAGCGCGTACACAAAATAGACAGTAGAAAAGGGTTGCTGGAAACCTTTCACATCATCCTCCACCCCCCCCCCCCCCTACCCTCCCTGCCACCCTACGTCTACCAAAAAGTCTCCCTGTTTTCTTTCGAATATATGAAACGAGAAGTCACCCTCCCTTCTCTCTCTCTCTCTCTCTCTCTCTCTCTCTCTCTCTCATGCACAAGTTTATATGCTAATAATTAATTTATGCTAGTCCGTCCGTAAAAACAAATAGCGTATGATATACTGCATTTATTTACTGCATATATATAGAGATATATATTATATATGGAGAGAGAAAGCGAGAGCGAGAAAGAGAGAACCAGATAAATTACAAATTGATAGAAACGTAAGGTTAATAAGGTTAATATTTGCAAATGTATCTTATCAGTTGTTTATAATTTGCCTATACTTTGCTGTAGGAGGTAATCATAAATGACACACGCATACTATCTATCTATCTATAGATAGATAGATTTATGTAGAAAGACGGAGAGGGATATACAGATAGTTGTAAATATATTTATATTGCATGTGTGTGTTTAAGCTCAGAGAGAGAGAGAGAGAGGGGGGGGGGAATGGAGTCTCGGTCGATATTCGAACCAGCGATTACCTAGAATAATGCGTGTGGAGGGGAGCGGGGGTTGTAGCCGAGTTTTTAGACAGTTGCCAGTTATTATTTTGTATCTGGCTTGTACGCGCTATAAGTGCGGTAGACTGTACAGTTTGCCGCACATATTCTATTTCGTTGGGGTCGTGATTTGGCAGAGCTGCACCAATTTCCCCAACCCCCCTCCCTCGCTCCACCTCCTAACTTCCACTATTGGTAGGGGTGGAATGAGGGAGGGGGGTTGGGGAGATGGGTACGGCTCTGCCAAGTTACGATTTGCTGGGATGATTGAGAATTGCAATATGTGCGGCAAACTGTACATATCCTATCGTATTATATTGTGTGCTACCTTACATATATGTGGTTTCGTAATTTGTCTGGCAAGATGGGACTCGAGCAAGAAAATGTTATTAAGCCGTTCATAATCGCTTTACGGGACCAGAGAGTTATTAAGACACTTGAATCGTCAATATGTAGCCAACTGTCCAAGGAGGTGGGTGAACTTCGGAAAGTGGGTCAAGAACGAGATCAGAAAATCGTAGAATTGCAGGAGGAAGTGAATAAGTTAAAAGAGTCGGTAGATATACAGGAACAATATTCAAGAAGAAACAACCTTAGAATTTCTGGCATTCCTGAAGATGAGCATGAAGATGTAATAACAGTAACACTGAACATGATAAACAGTTAAGTGTGTGTTTCCCAATCCATCTCAGTGAATGACGTAGACCGGGTTCATTGAATTGGGAAGCCGCAGGGTGACGGTACACCTCGGCCTGTTATGGTTCGGTTCGCTACCTACAGGGTTCGCCACCTGGTGTATCGTAACCGTGTCTACCTTAACCCCAAGAGAGACAGGAGGATGCCGGACAACCCTTGGGCGACACCTGAGGTAGGGGGGGGGGGGAGGAGGAACAAAGGACCGATATGGCGAGTGTAAACTCAGTAATACCCGACTGTGCAAGATATTTAATATCTCACGCTATCTAGTTGTAGTAACACTGGCCCTGAGTCATCGACATCACGAAAGTGGGATGCGACTGTGGATTGTGGTAGGATCACGAAAGTGGGTTGCGACTGTGGATTATGGGAGGGTTTAGGGAGCTGATATGAACAAAAATCAACCCTTCATCTTCTCTCAATATGCTTGGTGTCTCTTTTTCTTCTGCTCTCATTTGGAAGGACCATATTACCAGTCTTGCTAAGGCAGCCTCCCAGAAGCTGGGTGTGCTCAACCGCCTTAGGGGGTTCTTTTCCCCTGCACAGCTCCTTGCTCTGTACAGGGGCATAGTGCGCCCTTGTATTGAGTATTGTTCACATGTGTGGGGAGGTTCCTCTCACACCGCTCTCCTAGACAAAGTTGAAAGGAAGGCCTTTCATATCATTAACGCCCGTCCACTCACCAACTCTCTGCAATCTCTCTCTCTCCGCCGCAATGTTGCATCTCTCTCGCTATTCTATCGCTACTATAATAATCAGTGTTCCTCAGAGCTATCCCAGTGCATACCACCTCCTTTACGTAGGGCACGTGGTACCCGTCTTGCAACTCGATCCCACCCCTACTCTGTGCAACTCTCCAACCCAAGAGTGAAACGTTACTCTCAAACTTTCTTCTACTCAACAGCTGAGCTCTGGAACTCTCTCCCAGAATCAGTCTTTCCCTCTTCCTATGACTTAAATTGCTTCAAACTCAGTGTGTCCAGGCATTTTGGCTCGAACGTCCCTTGATTTTGGCCCTGTCACTCTTTCAACTATGGGGGAGGCACTCGCTATAGGCAGTTATGCCTTTTGCCTCCCTCAATCACATAGGAATTTTTTTTTTTTTTTTTTATAAATAATGGAACTCGTGTTGCTTATCTCTCTCTCTCTCTCTCTCTCTCTGTAAATACAATAAATATTCATTAGTTTGTTATTGGATGTAAGATATGCGTACTATATTTGCTCATCATTTATATCAAAAAGATCAGGCAATTATATAAGAGATATTATATCCGAGTGTGACACCACTGAGAGGAGATAGTAGTCTATTAACAATTCGTATTGCTCTATTTTGAATTTTGCCCAATTGCCTTAACACCTCTCCACAACCACTCCATAGAAGTGAGCAATATTCCATATGATATTGCACATTACTTTAATTGATTACATCTAACTGCTCGTCAGTAAAGAAATCACGAACTCTGAAAGGACGTCCTTCCCAGCTTCTTTGAGTTATTTTTGAAAATAGATATGACATTGGACGTCCAACTGGGATACCGTTACTAGGAAAAATTGCAATATTTGTATTATTGAAAGTTATGTAGAGTTCAAGTAGCATATGTCAATTAGAGAACATTTATAAATCTCTCTCTCTCTATAATATACAGTATATATATATATATATATACAGGGTGTATTGAAAAAACACTTACAGACTTCAAGTGCTAAGTACCGAAAACAAAAGTTCACTTTATTCCATAAACAAATAACAAATCATTAATAATTAATGATTTAAAGATATATAAAGTAAAATATTCAGTGTCGTGTCAAGCATGGGCTATAATCCGAACACTGGCATTGGTCTCCCGTTTCAGGCTCCCCCCCCCCCCCCCCCTCATCTCCTTGTTTATACCCAGGAATATTGATTTATAAACATAATTAGTTTTCAAGGTGAAGCAATGTAAGTAATATTCCCTTTATACACCGTTTACAACTAAAATTATGTTATGTTAATTTTTTTTTTTTTTTTCAACTTATGAAAGACCAAAGGCATCTTGGATGAAACAAATTACGATCCTCAAGTGGTCTGCAGACATTACTGTCATATGTTAGTAAATAAACAAGCAGGGCTGAATGCTAAAAATACCAAAACAATACAGGCATTACAAAGTTATTGCCTAATGTTATTGAAGATAATATTCAAGGACACTAGTGCGACGTTATGAGAAACAATTTATTAGGGAAAATAGGCACCAATAGATTCGCCATATTTTTCTCCATATAGTCCGCATGGAGGATTTTCGTTATCAACAAATTGAAAAATACCCACTTCACAGACAAATACACCAAAAATCTAAGTCAAAGCGGGGGTGTGGGGGCAGCAGCCCCCACCTATAATACTAGGTTAGGTTAGGTTAGGTAAGGTTGTTAGGTTAGGCTAATGTCCTTTCAAAGGGGTATAGGGTAGTAAACACTAGGATAGCCTATACCCGGACAGAGGTAAGAAGAAGAAGAAGAAGAGTCTTGCAGTAGTCTCCTTGATTGCTACCTTATTGAATTAATTGTATAGTAGTGAACATTAATTCAAATACAAACTTATTCGAAGGGGTTTCGGGTTGAATTGAATCTCCTTACTAATTCTTACTGAGCATTTGCCTTTCAGAGATTCGTTTAATAAGTTTGAGACTTCAAAATCGATCAGAGTTAATTACCACTACTGTACATGGTCATTACAGTGTATTAAGAGGAGATGAATTAAAATAATTTTAATTACAACCAACTGATATAATACAGAAATCAATCAAACCCAATATTTTTAATCTTTGAATCTTTATACCGAGTCGTAAAACATTTTCGGAATTTCACTCAAGATAGGAACGATCAGCCAGCTATGAATCTATGAATCAAGAACTATGCTTCATAAACGATTGAATTACCTTCAACTACGCATCGATACTTGACCCAGACTTGGGCATCAGCATTATACCCTGTGACCAGATTTGCAAATGTTACATATTTTGTTACGCTAATCTGTTTCAAATAATTAATATTGTTATGCTAACTACCTAATATCATCACCATATTGTAAGATACTTTGATTTCGTAATTTCTAATGTGTGAATAGGTAAACCTATGCTTTCCCTTTAGTTAAGTTCATAGTAAACATGTTAATCATGTATCAATTATTTAGTGCTTTATTTATTACCCTGTTTTGCTAGATTTCTAAATAAGCATATATCTCATTAATAGCACTTGATACGAAAATATATGTTAATATTCCATTTTACAATGTGTTCGTCATAGTCTGTAAAAGTTATTTCAATACACCCTGTATATATATATATATACCGGTATATATATATATATATATATATATATATATATATATATATATATATATATATACCAGCGTGTATTGAAATAACTGTTACAGACTATGACGAACACATTGTAAAATGGAAAATAAACATATATTGTCGTATCAAATTTTCCCAAACAAACGTGTTATTAAGGAGATATATGCTTATATAGAAATCTAGCAAAACAGGGTTACAAATAAAGCACTAAATAATTGATACATGATTAACATGTTTACTATGGACTTAACTAAAGGGAAAGTATAGGTTCACACATTAGAAATTACGAAATAATTAAATCTATTTCAATTAATCTCCTCTTAATACACTGTAATGACCATGTACAGTCGGTCACCTTTCCGACTGGACCACCTAATGGTAATTTCGCTGGGAGTCTTTCGCTCTGATATTAGTAAGATCGCTCACTCCCTCCACCCTGTATATGTTGCATATTATGTCCCATAGATGGCGTAGTTAGATTTGCTGGGAAGGAGAGGGAGGGGCTATAGGGAGTAAGGGGGGGGGGGGGGGGGGTATTATTGTGTAGGAAAGGTTGGAGGTGTGTTGGGTGGGGATGTTAAGTTAATTATTTCACCAGGTTTATGGTTACCGTTTTATCTCATGATATTAATTACAATTATTGAACAGCTATTTTTAGTGAAATCTACCTTTAAGAAATATTAGAATATGTATTATTAATTTTTGCAATCATAGCAACAGTTCCGTTCTCCGCTTAAGCTGTTGCTTAACCCACTGCTCTAAACACGTGTTAGATAATATATATGGAGAGCTTAAGTCTAGTGTTAATAACGTTAATATTAGCACTCCCATATGTATAATTTATCTTCATATATCAATATTATATTTCAGGTATAGATGACTGTCAACATGGTTTCCATGGAAACCCGAGCTTGTTGGTAATTTGGGAATATAATCACAGCAAAGGTCACACTACCATTACACCAAAAGTCGAACACAATGTGCTCAACAATGTTTTACAAAACAAACAAACAAACAAACAATAAAGGTTTATTAGCCTTTTGTGCAATTTGATCATGGGCGATTTACATATTAATCTTATTTGATATACAGTATTTTACTACCATTTAACTCTTTACAAAGCAGTTTACAAACATTTACTGGCAATGAACTTATTTTTATTTGGCCTATGCCTATAATCGTATTCCGAAAGTAAATTAGTTGATGAACTACCGTAGGTATATATAATAATACAAATGTCTATGTATTTTATGACATCCAGGAAAATTGGTATGTCAAAAATTAAAATGAAGCTGGCAACCGTATTTTATGATGGATTGTATTAACGATCTATTGCACAGCTAGATAAGGACTGAAATACTCTGCATCATCAAACCTCCATTACCTCACTGTAGACGTTTATTCTATTTTGACCTCTATTGTCTCATGACAGAAAGTTGAAAATGGTATGGTTCAATTCCTAGCCAACCTAACACCTCTGAAAATTCCACACTTACAGCTGTTCAGGCATGCCAACATGTGTCACGATATCAATATATACCCTCTATCTTTACTGTCCTTAACAATATAATGGTTTGACCCACTTGCGTTATCTTGCAATGCTAAAAAATGACAGGTGCTTGATCTGCTTCCTGTGAAGTTGTTTTGATTGTAAAAATGTGCAGAATATAACTGTTGGTATGCCTGGAGACAATATATCCTCGTGACTTGCATTGGAAACTATTATTATAGTTATACTAATTAAAATACAAAGGATTACTGTGGTAATTTGATTTGACAATTAATATACGAAAAATATCACTGTAGAGAACAATGTGTTTGTAGACGTTTACTTTTGGTGTAATGGTAGTTTGACCTTTACTGTGATTATATTCCCAAACTACCAACAAGCTCTCGTATCCATGGAAACCATCTTGACAGTCATCTATACATGAAACAAAATATTGATATATAAAGGTAAATTATACATATGGGTGTGCTAATATTAACGTTATTAACATTAGACTTAAGCTCTCCATATATATTATCTTACACGTGTTTAGAGCAGTGGGTTAAGAAACAGTTTAAGCGGAGAACGGAACAGCAGCAATGATAATATCGGAGTTTTGTTTTGCATTAGTAATGTCTATGATTCATTACAATGAATATATTGTTATTCAGACTTGTCCAATGCATGGGTGAATACATGAGAAATCATTTGGATCATATCAGTCTCTTCCGGTGATTGCCAGGCACCCGCCTTGCAACATAGTCCCAAACTCTTATTCTGTCCAGCTCTCAAAGCCAAGAATTGGCATTCTCAGTCTTTCTTCTACTCAACAGGTGAACTCTGGAACTTCTCCCTTAATCAATTATTCATTTATCCTATGACTTACGCTATTTTAAACTTTGTGTGTCCTGGCATTTCTTTTACCACAACGTCTGTTGAATTTGGCTCTGTCACTCTTTTGGCTTTTCGGGAGACACTCGTTACAGGCAACCTGCCTTTTGTCTCTCATACACATAGACAAAAAATGTAACGCATACAGCATTTGTTAAATGTAACCCATACTGCATGTGTTATATGCCATGTTGCTTAATATTCTGTATATACAGTGTAATATATAATTGTTAAATATAGAACTTGAATAAATACTATAATCAAAGAAATATACCTTAAAGACTTATGTTTCTGTTCTTACAACATGTACTTATATGTATATATTTCTGAACAACAATTACTACACTATAACACACCACAGGCATATGCAAACAAACAGGCATGCACACACGCACGCATACGCAAACGCACATAATGGCTATTATTATTACCACCCACTATTACATGAGGTATCACGAAATATATGATTATGATATATATATCAATTGCGTAGCATACATTTAGTACTGTTGCTAAATAATGACTTTGCTAAGTGTTCAATGTTGCAACCGAAAATAATTCTCTATAATAAACATATTCACTCCGATAATGCTTATTGAGGCACACAATATTCTGAGTGTGTGTGTGTGTGTGTGTGATTACCGATTATGCCAAGAGTAATGCTTAGTTGACGTAGTTTGTGTTTCCGAGGTTAGAGAGTGATGGTCGACCAATGACAATCACTTGTCAATTGCGTGAGAATATGTTATTAGTTGCTTGAGATTGCACTGCATATAAAACAACAGACAATACGGTATTAGTTTAAAGAAATAGTACATTTAAAAAAATAACAAATGTAAGGTAGCTTTTTGAAGTCATAAGAGTAGGCGAAAATCTATACTATATCATTAATTATAGCATATTTATCCCCACGACTTATGTGACACCAAATGATAATATGGATTTTAAACAGGTTATATATAGACCAATAGTAGATGCAAGTTATCAAATATGACAACATTCGATGGCGGGTCACGCAAGTATAATGTGTCTAACACAGATAATAAACAATGCCTTATATGGTGATAATGACGTTATATGTGGACTTATTTTACTCCATATCATTATATGTGTATCTGCCCTTTTGCAATCATATTTACAAGCAGCCTCTTAAGGATCAGTAGATTTGTTGTTGTTGGTTTCACATTGCTGAAATAAGGTTGGCTAATTTATGAAGGCTACTGTCTGCATATCATGTAATGCTAAATATTTAAATATTCTTCTGAAGTTATATACTTTAAACTATTTTGTATTGGCATATACAATAGATTTAATGATTATGGTAACGATGCATACAATCATTTAATTGTATTAAAGGCTGTACTACAAACTATTTTTACATTGAGCAAACTCAAAAGACCACTCACATCCCTCTTAACAGAACGAAGACCCATTCATTTATACAGACTTACACTAATATTCTCTAATGTTTCGGATGTATTACCCATCTTCAGAGAGACGTTGTCTCTCTGAAGATGGGTAATACATTGCCCGAAAAGTTAGAGAATAAAGAATCATAGCTCTTTCCTGTGTTTTCCCCCACCCAATCCACACACACTTGTGGTTCGATAAACACTAATGGTTCACTATATGCACGCGCATATCAGTGTATCTTATGGCTATTGCCATCTCTCTCTCTCTCTCTCTCTCTCTCTCTCTCTCTCTCTCTCTCTCTCTCTCTCTCTCTCTCTCTCTCTCTGCGTAGAGGTTTGGCAGAAGAGTCACAGGGACCGCACTTTCTACTTATTAAATGCCGATATAACTATGTTAATGTTTAATATTAGATGATTAAATCTATGCAAGGGTAATTATATATTATGTGCAGTAAAGTGTATAAGTTTGATGTGAGACTGTCACCTTATAAATTATTTACAACTATATGCGTATTCATAAACCAAGTGCACTGTGAGTGATGGCAGATAATATCTGGAGGACCATTAGTTTGTCAAACTCAGTTGGGTATTGTTAATGTGTCCATTATGTGGGCTGCTGGATCACTATACTCTGTTTCGGCGACGCTGAGGTAGGAACGGCTCGCCTAGATGTCAATAATTCTAGCAGATTGGCTCATGCGACCGTGTTCAATGTCTCGTCTTTTAGTAATTATATATTTTTTAAAAGTTAACTAATCACGGTCGCACAAGTCAATACACTGGAATCATTGACATCTACGTGGGCCATTATCACTCCAGAGTCGCTGAAACAGTATACTGTAGATATTAGTATATAACAGACAGCACTACTGGTTATCTAATGGTACCACAGAAAGTGTAATAGGCAGTCAGACAATCAGTAGCCCCAACCCTTCCATCCCGTTAAATAGGTAAGGAGGATTAGCAAGGGACATTAGACAGGGAACATTGTTGACAGGGAGAGAATTAATATAATAAACGCCTGCCAAAAGCATGCACTCTTTACATTCAGAACAACATTCACCAGGCCTCAATATCATTGGCTTCACCTCAGATGATAATTATAAACTTCCACAACAAAGTCTCTTTACAACATCGGGGATGATAACCTTCCAGGTGTGTCAATTAAAAGGTTTCAAATACCTTCATATGTTTTTCCTAACAAAGGTCCTCCATTCATTCCTGAAACAACAATCGAATATAATATCCGTGTTAATAGCTCATGCATCGACCATGAACCTTCCGACCTTGGTTCACGCATATTGTTTTGGCTACAATCATACATATTATTGAGGCTAGTGCTTGATAATTGCATTCAGAACTGGAGAGAAGTCCTGGTGGTCACCGCGTAATATATATTATTATCTCGTTATATTACAGCTGTAATCATTTATACAACTGAAACCCCATCTAGCGCTAATGTAAATGTATAGTATAAATGAAGATAGTTTCACTTTAAACTTCGCATTAGCTAAAGGTCTAATACAAATGGAAGTGTTAGTCATCAGCGAGGTGCAGAACAAGCTTCTGAAAATATACGCGTTTGAAAATGTCAGAGTTCCTACAAGGAAATTGACAGGTAGGAGGGCGAGAATATTAATTGACTCACAACAGAACATTATGATCATCATGTCTCAAAGTCCCGTCCAACGAATGTGTGCTTACACTTCATTATATTATGCGTATCATGTTTATAATTATTGGTCAATGTTTTCCATATTGTGATGTGTTAATAAACATTGTATTGTAAATAGGCATATTAGTAATGTCACACTTAACACACTCTTATGTAGCATTTAATGATAGTGATATCTACTGGTAACTAGTGAGAGAGAGAGAGAGGGGGTGGGGGGGAGGGCGGTAGAATCAAAGGTTAATCAACTACTCATGTGAATATTGCTTCACTGTCATTACGATATAATACGCTTAGATTTCCATACGTTTAGAAAAACTTAGTGAGTACATATAATAAACACTGTACTAACTAACATGGAAAAGTGGGTAGCTATAAAACATTATGATTAAAGGCACCGTAACAACTCATCCTCACACCCTCCCATTGGATCCTATCTGCCCAGCAACTTTCGTGAATATCGGTTGAGATTTAACAGAAAAACAAACGAGTGTAAAATTCGACCAAGTGATTCTCTCTCTCTCTCTCTCTCTCTCTCTCTCTCTCTCTCTCTCTCTCTCTCTCTCTCTCTCTCTCTCTTTGATGAGGGTCCATGAATGTGTAGCTGACTGTTCCTATGTACTGCTACCTGAAAGAAAGCATCAATTGTTAGAATAATTGGCCATTTGTATCGTCCTGACCTGAAATTTATGTTTTCGTCTCCGTTTGTCTGTCTGTTTGTCTGTAAACAATATAGCTCACACATTTTTTAACCTACTTCAATTTAGGAGGTGATCATGATCACATCCTAGAACCCAGATTCAGAACTCTGAAGAATATTTAGGTCTATAATATTAATGGTAAAGAACCATCCAGTGTAGGCGAAGGTATATGCGCTCTACCAAGTGCCCCTCTAGTTTACTTATATATCCTGTAAACCAACACTATTTTTACCTAGCATATGCTAAGCTGACCTATCTATCATAGCATATACTGTGGTGATGGGTTTGTCTATCAGAGTGAGAGTTGAGCGTTCTCTGCCATACCCATAGCTTATTCTGACTGTTCCTTTTACTTGTATATTTTCTAAATCTCATGTGACGGTGTCTCTTCCGTGGCTTGACCTCCCTACTGCCAACCTCAAAGTTGGCAGACTGGGAGCCAAAGCATCACATTTTTGCTCTGCCCCTCAACTTTCCCTTTATAATTGGTGAGGGGCACAGGGCCTTGGGTGGGGTTTTGGTGTCCCGGGCATTTCCACGCCCTCCTCAGCTCCTCGCCTGGGAGTGGCTTCAGTCACCTGGGCTTTCTTAGTGGTAAGCAGGGAGGGTTCTGTGGGGGCACTCGGTTATGGATTTGCCCTTGCTCGGAGCCTTGGAGCTGCTCGGTCAGACAGCCTGTGGAACAACAACAACAACAACCTAGCATATACTTTGGTTCACTTCTATTTGTTCATTTATGTATCATTTTATAATATTAGTTTCCTCCCTAGACCTCCGTCAATCTTAAGAAAACACTCCCCCCAAGACCCTCCTTCAACATAAATTTGTACATTTTTCGATAGAAATATGTGCCGACTGAAGGCCGGTTCCTCTTAAATTGCAAGCTTGCTATCGCTTGCCAGGAAAAAATCGACACCTAAATGACACGAACAGAAAACTAATGGGGCTAAACTTGAGAAAGAAGGGGGAACAGAAAAAAGCTCCATCTCCCCTTAACCTCGTATAATTTAGCCGAGTGCTCCTATTGTAAACAGATTAGGTTCTCTGAGATAAGGTAATCGTAGGATATGTTTAAGAAAGACTGAGTAGAACTATTAACACATTTATGTAATTTAGGTTCTAAAGGGATAAACGTTATACGGATAAAGGAAAAGGACATATTGATATTAGGGAATATTACATAGAAATACACGAATAATATATGAGATAATGGTAATGAATTACATAATAATGACAAACTACGGTAGAAACTCTTATAACTCTATAACTCTTATATTGAAGGCCTTCGATATGTCTAGCGCAATAGAAAAGGTCTCACCGAAGTCCCAAAAGGAGGATGACCAGGAGTTAGTAAGATATGAAAGAAGATCTCCAATAGAGCGACCCTTAAGGAAGACATACTGGCGATCTGAGAGTAGATTATGAGAAGATAAATGCTTAAGAAATTTGGAAGTAAGAATAGTTTAAAAATCTTTAGAGATACAAGAGATGAGAGCAATTGGACGATAGTTGGAGGGTTGAGAATGGTCACCCTTCTTTGGAACAGGTTGAATGAGAGCGAACTTCCAGCAAGAAGGGAAGACGTTAGAGAAGAGACAAAGACAAAAGAGTTTGCCTAGGCAGGGAGTCAGCACGGAAGAACAGTTTTTGAGTACAACAGGAGGAACACCATTCAGACCATAAGCCTTCTATGTACTAAGCCCAAAGAGGGTAGACAGTACATCTTTAGAAGAGATTAGGATATTAGGCATAAGTAGGAGAGGGAGGAATAGCACCGGAATCATCCAAGGTGGAGTTTTTAGCGAAAGTTTGAGCGAATAGTTCAGCTTTGTCAGAGGAAGAAGTGATGGTTGTGCCATCAGAGTGGAAAAGGGAAGGGAAAGACGAGGAAGAAAAATTGTTGGAGAGATTTTAGGCTAGATGCTAGAAAGCTTGGGAAGAACTAGAGTTGGATAGTTCAGTGCATTTATTATTGATGAAAGAGTGTTGGGCAAGTCGAAGAACAGATTTGGCTTGATTCCGGGCAGAAACATAGGAAGAATGAGATTCTTGAGTTTTAAGGCGTCGGTACTGTTTAAATACTTCCTCCTTATTGCGGACAGCAGTAGAAAAAGCATGAGTAAACCAAGAATTTTTGCACTATTCAGAGAGAAAGAATATGGAATGTATGCCTCCATGCCCGATAGGATTACCTTGGTAATGCGTTCAGCACTCTCCGAGGGTCCTCGACCACAGAAGCAAAATTCATTCCATGGGAAATCAAAGAAGTACTGCTGGAGAGCCTCCCAGTCTTCAGCGCCAAAGTGCCACAAGCGCCGCCTGCTAAGAGGATCAGGTGGCCGTACTGGAGAGAGAGGACAGATGACAGAGATAAGTTTATGGTCGGAGGAGCTCAAAGGAGAAAAAAGATGGACAGTATAAGAAGAAGGGTTAGAAGTTAGAAACAAGTCAAGAATGTTGGGCCGATCTCCGAGGCGATCCGGGATACGGGTAGGTTGCTGAACCAACTGCTCTAGGTCATTCAGGATAGAAAAGATGTAGGCTTGTTCACCAAGTTGGTCAGTAAAATTAGAGGAGAGCCATTGGTGGTGATGAACGTTGAAATCTCCTAAAATGGTGATTCAGAGAAAGGAGAAATGGCTAGAATGTTAGAATGTGTTCCACATTAGAGTTTAGATAATCAAACAATTTGGGAAAGTCGGTAGAGTTAGGGGAAAGACAGATATCACATAAACATTTAATATGAGAATGACAGAAAAGTTTGAGCCATAAAGTGGAGAATTCAGAGGAGCCAAAATCGGAAATACGAGAGCAAGTGAGTTTGTTGTGCACGTATGCACAACATCCGCCTTTGGCTTTGAAACTAGGATAGAGAAAGTAGGAGGATACAGAGAAGATGCTGCTGGCAGTTGCTTCAGACACCTGAGTTTCACACCCACTAAATATGTCAACCCTGGCTGGGATCGAACCCAGGTCAAGCAGATTCACAGGTGAGCGTGCTTGCCACTCGACCGCCGTGGCTCCAGTGCTGAATGCAAATATTAAGCAATAGCCTTAATAAAATGTATGATTGTAGCCAAAACAATAAAGGAGAACCACGGTCGGGAGGTTCATGGTCGATGCATGAACTATTAACACGGATATCATATTCGATTGTTGTTACAGGAGTGAATGGAGGAAGTTTGTTAGGAAGAACATATGAAGGTATTTGTAACTTTTTAATTGACACACCTGGAAGGTCATCATCCCCGAAAATGTGAAGACTTTGTTGTGGATGTGTATATCATCTGAGGTGAAGTCAATGCTATTGAGGCCTGGTGAATGTTGTTCCGAATATTAAAATACTTGCTTTGGAAGGTGTTTATTGTATTCATTTTCTCTCGGTCATCATTGTTCCCTTTCTGATGTCCCTTGCTAATCCTCCCCATCTATTTAACAGGAATGAAGGGTTGGCTACTAACTGTCTGACTGCCTGTTACACTTTCTGTGGTAGCATTAGCATGACCAGGTGCTGTCTGTTATATACTAATGACTATACTGTTTCAGCGACCACGTAGATGTAAATAGTTCGAGCTGATTGAATTGTGCGACCATGATTAGTTAAAACTTTAAGAATTAATAATTACTAAAATATGAGACATTGAACACGGTCGCATGAGCCAATCAGCTAGACTTATTGACATCTAGGTGAGCCGTTCTCACCTCAGCGTGGCTGAAACAGAGTATAGTGATCCAGCAGCCCACATAATGGACACCTTAACAATACCCAACAGAATTTACAAACTAATGGTCCTCGGAGTCACCGTCCTACAGATATTATCTGCCATCATTTACAGTGCACTCGGTTTATGATTACGCATATAGTTATTAATAATTACTGTATATAGGGTGACAGTCTCTTATCTAACTTATACATTTTACTGCACATAATATATAATTACCCTTGCATAGACGTAATCATGTAATATTTAACGTTAACATAGTTATATCGGTATTTAAACCCAACACACACACACACACACACACGCATACACACACACACATACAGCTGCCACGTGGATGAGGTTTCGTCCATCCTCTTTATACCGAATTGTGATATAATTATGGTCTCTTCAGGTTGCTAAATTTCAGTATATCTTAAATAGTTCCTACGCATGTTTTTCTCTTCCAGAAGCCAATAGGTATAAGTCATAACATGATTGGTTGTTAAAATATCAGTGGATATATCTTTTTCATCAGCTACCCTGGCAACCTGTAACGCGCTGAGTTAGTTGCCAAAGATAATAATTGATAGAAAGTGCGGTCCATGTGACTCTCCTGCCAAACCACTATCCCTACAGAGAGAGAGCGAGAGAGAGAGAGAGAGAGATGGCTAGAGCCATAATATATACTGACATGCGCGTGCATGCAGTTAATCATTAGTGTTTATCGAAACACAAGTGTTGTATGGGTGTGTGTGTGTGGGTGTGTGTGTGTGTGTGTGTGTGTGTTTGAAAGGTCATATTAACATTGTTGATTAAAAAGTTTGCCAGAGGTTAGGTTTTCTCAATCGTCTGTTACCCCCTTATCCCCGTACAGCCTCTTTCTCCGTACAGGGACACTGTTGTAAGCGTATCAGGCATTGTTCGCATATGAAAAATGCCTCTGAAAGGGTGCAGTCAAAGGCATGTAATCTCTACTCTTCTCCACCATATTGTCTACAATCTCTCCACATTGTGAACATTGCATGTATATTACTGTTATGCCATTATTATAATCAGTGTTCTTCACAGCTGTCCCAGCGTATACCTCTCACTCTGCAGAGACAGAGGGCCACCCGTTTTGTAACTCATTCCCACCACTTTTCTGCCCACCATTCAAAGCCAACAGTTAACTTAAATGTCCCTGTAATTTTTCAGCTCAACAAGTAAAGTATGGAATTTACTCCGTACATGTGTTTATCCCTCACCCTATGACTTTGTTTCAAGCTTTGCGTGTCTGGCAGTTACATTCCAGTGCACCTTGAATATGGTTCTGTACTAATCACTCTGTTCTGACCGGGGGAAGGGGGACAATAGGAGGTCAAATTGTTTATAAGTAATTTTGCATCTTGTCTCTTTCACACACAGAGAAACAATTGATTAGGTAAAGGGAAGTGGAGAACATCACACCTTTGATTGTCATATGGAGGAATTGGGTTGGTTGTAATGGAAATTTGCATTACATACAGTAGGTGAAGTGACTCTGCGGGTCATTTTTTTCATATGTTTAGATGAATGTATAGAGTAAACAGAGTACTTATTCTTTTTATTAATAAATACTCTATCCACAGATATTAGAGTCAAGCTTTCGTTTATAAGTCTCTTCGATGTATTCGTCCATTTAGTTCGTCTCTACCTTTCCCTCTCGCTCTCTCTCTGAACGGCTTAATTATATTTGCATTGATATCCAAATGTATAATATTATGCTATTAACAAACACCTTTATCATACATATCAACATTGAGAAATGCAAACCACTAACACTTCTCTGGGGCTACTTTGAAAGTATATAGCGTTTTCCAATGACATTTTACTAGGACCTATTTTTCTTATAAGTTATAACGACTTTGAGGTTTGTAGCACTTATTTCCGAGCAAATCATTTATTTGTTTCTATTTAAGTGGGATACCAGTTCTAAAGTCTGATATTTGTTTACTGTATTTTAGTAATATATATATATATTTCTTTTCCAAACCCCCTTCTCAAACACAAAATACACATCTGGAGAATATCATAATTACATCAATATATATTACACTGCTTTTATTCCTGAATGACCTCATAATTTTTCTCTAACAGTGTTGGATTCTTTGGTGTAAACGACCAGTTATGAAAGCTGTTATTTTGGTATGGGCATTTCACTAATGACGACTAGATGGATATGGATATGCAATACATAGAAACATTATTTTATTTTAAATAACAACACAATGCTACACATAATGTTGTATTTGAAACAAATGCATGAGACAGAGAGGTATGAGGAGCCCCAAAACAAATGCCGCAAATCGACAATACCCGGGACCTCAACCAAAATTAAGAGACCAACATTAACCCAAAGAAGAGCAAATGAACATCAGCTAAGGAGAAGACTAATCTATAATGTAGATAGATAGATAGATAGATAGATAGATAGTGTGAGTGAATGAGTGAGAAAGAGCTGTCTTACTAAATAGATAGAAAAATCTAGCAATCCCTACAAATAGGTTTGCAAACAATAATTACACATAAACAAATATTTCTTAAAGGCAGATTTCACTAGCAAAAACTATTTACATCTTAATTAATATCAAGAGATAAAACGGTAACCATAAACTGGTGAAGCAATTCACGTAACCCCCCTCCCCCACCCTACACACTTCCAACCTTCCCTACACAATAACCCCCCCCCCCCCCACCACCACCACACCCACCCCCTTCTCCGTGTAGCCCATCCCTCTCCTTCCCAGCAAATCTAAAGACGCCATCTATGGGACATAATATGCAACAGATTCAGGGTGGGGTGGGGGGGGGGGAGTGAGCGATCTTCGTAATTATTATGTTCCTTCCAACAACCAACCATACTCCTAAAATCGATTAATGAAATTTACAAACACATGTGGCAGTCCGTGGATTCGAACCCAGGATGCTCACACAGAAAATTAACACCTTATACATCGCACCACGAAGACAGTTAAATATCAGAGCGAAAGACCCAGCGAAATTACCATTAGGTGGCCCAGTCGGAAAGGTGACCGACTGTACCGACTGGAGTGAGCTCCAGTGCTGAATGAAAATATTAAGCAATAGCCTCAATAAAATGTATGATTATAGCAAAAACAATAAAGGAGAACCACGGTCGTCGAGAGGTTCATGGTCGATGCATGAACTATTAACACGGATGTGATATGCGATTGTTGTTACAGGAATGAATGGAGGAAGTTTGTTAGGAAGAACATATGAAGGTATTTTTAATTTTTTAATTGACACACCTGGAAGGTCATCGTCCCCGAAAATGTGAAGACTTTGTTGTGGAAGTGTATAATTATCATCTGAGGTGAAGTCAATGATATTGAGGCCTGGTGAATGTTGTTCCGAATGTTAAGATACTTGCTTTGGAAGGTGTTTATTGTATTCATTCCCCGCCGTTAGGGAGCCACCTTGTCGTGGTGGCGGGGCTTGAAGCGTGGCCGGTGGTCTCTGTTCCTCGGGGGGGCCACGGCCCTTCTTAGGATTGGGGCCCCGCCGGCATCGTGGGCTAAGACCTCCCTCCTCGTTGGTTTCCAGAAGCCTGCGAGGTACCTTTTTTCTGTCTTTTTTTCCCCCCCTCTACCTTTTTCCTTTTCTTTACTTCACCTTCTTCTATCGTTGCCGGCTGGACTATTCTTTATGCTTTGGTGGAGGGTGGATGTGGACGGCGTTCCCTTTCACCCAAAGAACTGTAGTACCTGACGTGCTCGCACGAGGGGAATCTTTTATCGTCAAATCTCGCCCTCTGTGCTGGACCCGAAACTGACGAGTTGACCGCCCATTAGGCACAGGGGGTCGGGGTGTATATCCGGGTTTGACTCCTGGGGCATGTACCTTGTCCTCTAATTTGTGGCTCCATGGTGGGTGTGGAGCTTCTCCCGGATGAACCATGTTACCTTCGTCTTATGAAGCCTTCTTCTGGATCCTCGATCACCGGCGCTGGCGATGATATGGCTGATGTGTTTGTCTCTCCTTCCTTGCCCATCCTCTCCTCTGTTGGTGGTAGATCTTTGCCTACCACTATACCGGGTCCTTTACCGACCCATGCACTGTCTGTGACCGTCCATTCGACCTCTGCTTCTCATACAGTTCCGAGCCTCGTCGTGTCGAGTTCTCTTGGCTCGTCTACCTCCTCTACGTTCGCTTCCTACCTAGCCGCTCACTCAGTTCCGGCCCCTTTGTCCTCTTCCGTGTCCCACTCCGTTCTACCTGATCAGCCCTCTTCCATTCGTCCGTTCGCTCTCTCCTCTGCTTCCTCTTCCACTCTTCTTCCCTCGTCCTCCTCCACTTCCTCGGTTTCTTCCCCTTCCTCTCGTATAGTCACTTTCGAACCGTATCTCCCCCCCGTTCCACATTCTTCTTCTTTTCCTTCTCCTCCCGTTACTTCTGCTCCTCGCCCTCGTTCTTCTGTTCTCCCTTTATCCTCACTCTTTGCCCCTGCTGACTTTATTAAGTTCTTTTCAGTCCCCGCCTCAGCTCCTCTCGCTGGAGATGACCTCCTGTTCCACCTGCGTCTCCTTCAGCAGGTGGGCAGGGATATCACCTTCCACTCCCGCCATGATGACTCCCATCTCGTTACGGTCCAGAACGAACGTCAGGCTGCTGCTATGTCGACTATTGTTGACTTCTCCGGAACTTCCATCCCAGCCCTTAAAGACCAAAGACTGAAATCTTGTACGGGTACCGTCCTGATCCCTCCTTCCATCCGTCTCGGTGGTCGGCAGTTCGCAGACTGTGCCGACCTTATTAAGTCTATTGTTGTTGCTCAAGACCTTGTTGTGGTTAGTCTTGTCTGCTACACCATCCCACCTCGCACCAATCGCCGCCATCCCGCCAATATCGCCAAAATCACGTTCGATGGTCGGTCTCTCCCTTCTCACGTTATTGTCGGCGGTACTCGCCTGCCCGTCCCTGAGTCCCTACCTCGTCCTCAGCAGTGTCGCGGTTGCTGGCGCTTTGGGCATCCTGTTAAGTACTGTCGCTCTTCCGTTCCCGACTGCCCTAGGTGCCCACGCTGTGCACAATCTGGCCATCTCGTCGGTGACTGCCGGTCTTCAATACGATGCTGCCTAAACTGTCAGGGCTCAAATTCTGCTGATTCCCGAGATTGTCCCGTTTTCAAATTCGAGTCTGAAGTTACGATCCTTAAGACATTGCACGGCCTTACTCATTCTACGGCTCGTCAGGCAGCTCGCCGCCTGGGCTTCTCCCCTCATCCGTTTTCAACTGTTCTATCGCACCCTCCCGTCTCCTCCACTTCTTCCCCCCCCCCCATTGCGCCTCCATCATCCTCGTCCTCCTCTCCCTCTACTTCTCTGGTTCCGTCGTCTGTCCCTTCTTCTCATCCTTCTTCCTCTCCTCCTTCAGTTTCTTCTGTCTCCCCCGTCCCCTTGGCTGTCTCATCGTGTTCTCTCCCTTTATCTAACTCTTTTTCTGTTCTTAACTCTTCTACTCCTACTTCCGTCCCCCCTCCTTCCACTACTCTTCCTCGCTCCACTTCTTCCGGTTTGTCTCAACGCCCCATCCGCCAGCGTACTCGTCCGCCGCCTCCTCCTCGTTCTCTTCCTCCGTCCTCGTCTCGTAGTTCCAAGATTCCCTCCCGGCTTCCTGCCTCCTCTGCCAAACTAGTTTCGAAACATTTGCCCCGTTCCTCCCTTTCTTCCTCTCCCGCCTCCTCTTCTAAACGCAGGGACCGCTTCCACAGTGTGCGGAGCCCGAGTCCCAGTGGGAAGAAGAAAAAGCTCCCTCCTTCCTCCCCCCCTTCTCCTCTTTCTTCGTCCTGTGTCCAACCCCCCGATTCCTTAGACTTATCCTTTGAATCTTTGCCCAAGATTGAGGAGTATATTCTTTCTTCTCATCCGCCGCCTATTTCCGTTTCTGCCGACGTTCATCCCATCCCTTCTACGCTCCTCCCTACCCCTCTCCCGCCTTCCCCTACCACTCTCCCTCCCTCCTCTGGCCTTCCCCCTCCCGGGCCTCTCCTTCTCGTTCCTCATCCTCCCGACCCTCATCCTCCCGTCCTTCATCCTCCCGTCCTTCCCCCTCCCTCCTCTCCCCTTCCTCACTCTCCCTCTAGCCCTCCTATCTCTTCTTCTCCTTCCCTATTAAGCCTCCCTATGCCACCTGGTTATCAATCTTCTTTCCCTCCTTGTTCTTCCTCGTCCCCCATTCCTTCCATTATTACTCACCGTTAACCTCATCAGTCTTTTCTTCGTTGTACATAAGTCTGTGTGTTCTTATTTTTCTTGTTCTTTGTCCCTCTTTCTTTCCTCTTGTATGTATGCGTCTTTCCCGCTGTTTGCTGTATTTTGTGTGTCTGTGTTGTCTATAGTGTATCTGTTTTCTTCCCACTTGTGTGTTACTTTTGTTGATGTTTTCTCTTTTTTGTCCTTTCTTTGTTTTCTTCGATTTTTCCATTCCTTTCTTCTCTTTTTGTTTTTTGTTTTTTTCTTTTTCCTCCCTTGTTCCTCTTTAGTTCGGCGTGTTTTTGTTCCGCCTCTCTGATATGTGTTTGTATATATCGTTTTTATTCTCTCTTTTACAGATTATTTTCTCGTACTTTCTTTTTAGTGTTTTTAGTATGTCCATTTTGCAATGGAACCTTCGCAGTTTTTCGCTTCAGAGAGACGATTTGCGTTTTTTACTCTCTTCCCATTCCCCTAAGGTTGTCTGTCTCCAGGAAACTCGTCTTCTTTCTCCTCCGTTTCCTGTTCCTGGCTACCGTTTTATCAGTTCTCCTCATTCTCTTTCCGACACTTGTATTCTCCTTCACCACTCTGTTCCTTATGAAGAGTTTTCCTGCCCTACTTCCCTCCCTTGCACCTTTGTTAGGGTTTTTCTTGGTCGATGGATTACGGTTGTTTCTCTTTATTTCTCTCCTTCTGTTCCCGTTGATTTTGGCTCTTTTACCATGTTTTTAGCTCGGCTGCCTCCTCCGTTTTTATTGCTTGGTGATTATAATTGTAGGCACACCCTGTGGGGTGATTCTGTCATTACCTCACGTGGTCGTGTATTAGAGTCTTTCATTACTAATAATAATCTCTTTCTCCTTAATTCTGGTTCCCTGACTCATTTTGATGCTAGAACACGTTCTTTTTCTTGTCTTGATCTTTCTTTGTGTTCCCCTTCCCTGTCTCTTCTTTTTCATTGGTCTGTTTTGGAGGATTTTCTCTATAGCGACCATTTCCCTGTTCTGCTCTCTCCTACCTCCTATTCTCCTGTCCCTGGTCCTCCTCGTTGGTGCTTCCAGCGTGCGGACTGGTCTACTTTTGCTTCACTATCTATCCCTTCCTTACCTCCGTCTGATTTTTCATCTGTCCATGATTTACTAGCCTTTTTTCTAGTCACAGTTTTGAGTGCTGCCTTAGTCTCTATTCCTCGGACTTCCCGTCCTTTTACGTCTAAATGTGTCCCTTGGTGGTCCCCGAACTGCTCCAAGCCTCTCCGCGTCAAACGGGCTTCTTGGAAGAGCTTTCGTCGTAAGCGTTTTACTCCCGCTCATGATCGTTCTTTTATACTTTTTCGTCAGGCGTCTGCCTTCGTCCGTTGCACAGTCAGGTCTGCTAAACGTCAGAGTTGGGTGTCCTATGTTTCCTCCATTACGTCCTTTACTCCTGTTCAGTCCGTCTGGAAGCGCATTCGCAAGATTTCGGGCAAGCGTTTACCTCCTCATTCTCCTGTGCTTCATGTTAGTGGGGAGTCTGTTGCTGACTCGGAGGCAGTCGCCGATCGTTTGGGTCTTTACTTTAGCTCGGTCAGTAGTTTCTCTCATCTCCCCACGGAATTTCATTCACTTAAAGCCGTCGCAGAGACTTCTCCAGTTGTTTTCACTCTGTTTTCGGCAGAGTCGTACAACGCCCCGTTTTCTTCCCGTGAGTTGCTCTCCGCTCTTCGTGCCTGTAAGGCTACTTCTGAGGGTCTTGATGGCGTCCATAATTTAATGCTTAAGCATCTTTCCACTGAGGCTTTGGTATTTTTATTGGCTATTTTTAATAAGGTTTGGTCGTCTGGTGTTTTCCCTCCATGCCTGGAGTTCTGCTCTTACTATTCCTTTTCTTAAGCCTGGAAAGTCGGGTTTCTCGCCCTATTGTCTTGACGAGTTGTTTATGCAAGCTGTTTGAACGGATGGTTAATGTCCGCCTGATGTGGCTTCTCGAGTCACGTCAGCTTTTGTCTTCGACCCAGTTTGGTTTTCGGCGTGCTCGGTCCGCTGTCGACCCTTTACTTAGTTTGGAGACCTACGTCCGGTCTGCTTTTGCTCGCCATGAGTCGGTTCTTGCTGTTTTCTTCGATCTCGAGAAGGCGTACGACTCCGCGTGGAAACATCATATTTTATGCCAACTCCGTTCGTTTCATGTCCGTGGTAATATGGGCGTCTTTATCCGTAATTTCCTTTCTTCTCGTTCTTTTCGTGTCCGGGTGAATTCCTCGTTTTCTCGGTTATTCCCTCAGATAGAAGGTGTACCTCAGGGTTCCGTTTTAAGTACTATCCTCTTTCTCATAGCCATTAATGGAATTATCTCTTCTCTTCCGGCTACGGTCAGGTCCTCCTTATATGTCGACGACTTTGCGATCTATGCGGCTGATTCGGATATTGTTGCGTTACGCTCCCTTATCCAATCAGCAATTGTGGCTGCCTCGTCATGGGCCACTGCTCACGGGTTTCGTTTTTCTACGACTAAATCTTGTGCTATGTCTTTCACTCGTCGCCACGTTATCCCGCGTCCTTCTCTTGAACTGTATGGTCCCGTTTTACCTTATCGCTCTTCGACTACCTTCTTGGGGCTTGTCTTTGATTCCCGTCTTAACTGGGCAGCTCATATTTCCTCTGTTACGGTTGCTGCTTTGCACCGTCTTCGTCTCCTCCAGACCCTGTCCCACCTCACTTGGGGTGCGGACCGTGCTCTCCTTCTTCGCCTTCACGTTGCCCTTGTTCTTTCTAAACTCTATTATGGTTGTCAGGTTTACTCATCAGCCTCCGACACTGTCCTCCATAAACTTGACTCTGTTCACCATTTCGGTTTACGTCTTGCCTTGGGTGCTTTTCGCTCTTCCCCTGTTGAAAGCCTCTATGCTGAATCCGGCGTCCCTTCTTTGTACCGACGTCGGGCCCTTCTCTCTCTTCGGTACTACGCCCGGTCGCTTCAGTTTCCTTCCTTGCAGACCTCTCTTCTTCCTACTGTTCCTGTTCCGTCTCATTCTCGCATTCGGCCCCCTTTCCTTTCTCGTATGGATTCCTTACTTTCTCATTCTTCGTTTTCCCCCTTCCATGTTCTTCCGCTCCGGCTCAGTAAGACGTGTCCTCCTTGGCTCCTTCCTCGTCTTTCCTTGTGTCCCTCTATTTTTCCTTGTTCTAAGTCCTCTACCCCGCCCTCAGTTCTTTGTTCTCGTTTACTTGTACACCTTACACAGCATTCTTCTTCTACCCCGGTATACACTGATGGCTCCCGTTCCTCTTTTGGCGTCGGGTTTGCCATCCTTTTTCCTTCTCGTTCTTATCAGTATTCTCTCCCTTCTCCAGCTGGTGTTCTGACTGCCGAACTTTACGCTATCTTCTTTGCCGTCCGTCTCATGTGCTTCTTTCCTTCTTCCTCCTTTACTCTTTTTTCTGACTCTTACAGTGCCCTTCTTCTCTTGCAGTCTTTCCCTGCTGTCCATCCGTTGGTTCTTGCCACCACGATTGGCTTGTCAGTCTCTCTGCTCGGAAAAAGGTTGTCCAATTTTGTTGGGTGCCTAGCCATGTTGGTGTCCGTGGAAATGAGCAGGTTGATGTTCTTGCTCGCGACGCTGCGGCGGTCCGATCAACTTCTCTCTCTATTCCCGCCTCTGATTATTATCCAGCTATCTCTGCCTTCCTCCTGTCTCGCTGGCAAACAATATGGTCTTATCTTTCCTCTAATAAGCTCCGCACTGTTAAGGCCTCCGTTTCTGCCTGGGCTAACCCCTCTCACCGTGTTCGCCGTTGGGAGACTGCGTTGGCCCGGCTTCGGCTAGGCCATACCAGACTTACCCACTCCTTCATCATGTCCCGCTCGCCTCCACCTCTTTGCTCCCGGTGTGGTGTTCAGGTTTCTATTTCTCACATTTTCCTTGACTGTCCTCTCTTTTGTTCGGCCCGTCGCCGTTCTTTTCCCTTTCTATTTTCCCTTGGTCGTCGTCCTTGTCTTGCCGATCTCCTCTCAGAGTCCGCTTTCTTTTCCTTTGACCACATAATGGCTTTCCATATTGTCTCTCTCAGACTCTTTAATGATATTTAACTTCCTTTCCTTCTAACTCTATCCGTTTCCTGCTTTAGTGCCATATGGCCTTTGTTGCCTGGTGCTAGAAATGTATTAATGTTATGTTATTGTATTCATTTTCTCCCGGTCATCATTGTTCCCTTTCTAATGTCCCTTGCTAATCCTCCCCATCTATTTAACGGGAATGAAGGGTTGGCTACTAACTGTCTGACTGCCTGTTACACTTTCTGTGGTAGCATTAGCATGACCAGGTGCTGTCTGTTATATACTAATGACTATACTGTTTCAGCGACCACGTAGATGTAAATAGTTCGAGCTGATTGACTTGTGCGACCATGATTATTTAAAACTTTAAGCATTAATAATTACTAAAATATGAGACATTGAACACGGTCGCATGAGCCAATCAGCTAGACTTATTGACATCTAGGTGAGCCGTTCTCACCTCAGCGTGGCTGAAACAGAGTATAGTGATCCAGCAGCCCACATAATGGACACCTTAACAATACCCAACAGGGTTTTACAAACTAATGGTCCTCGGAGTCACCGTCCTACAGATATTATCTGCCATCAATCACAGTGCACTCGGTTTATGATTACGCATATAGTTATTAATAATTACTGTATATAGGGTGACAGTCTCTTATCTAACTTATACATTTTACTGCACATAATATATAATTACCCTTGCATAGACGTAATCATGTAATATTTAACGTTAACATAGTTATATCGGTATTTAAACCCAACACACACACACACACACACACGCATACACACACACACACACACATACAGCTGCCACGTGGATGAGGTTTCGGCCATCCTCTTTATACCGAATTGTGATATAATTATGGTCCCTTCAGGTTGCTAAATTTCAGTATATCTTAAATAGTTCCTACGCATGTTTTTTCTCTTCCAGAAGCCAATAGGTATAAGTCATAACATGATTGGTTGTTAAAATATCAGTGGATATATCTTTTTCATGAGCTACCCTGGCAACCTGTAACGCACTGAGTTAGTTGCAAAAGATAATAATTGGTAGAAAGTGCGGTCCCTGTGACTCTCCTGCCAGACCACTATTCCTACAGAGAGAGAGAGAGAGAGAGAGAGAGAGAGAGAGAGAGAGAGATGGCTAGAGCCATAATATATACTGATATGCGCGTGCATGCAGTTAATCATTAGTGTTTATCGAAACACAAGTGTTGTGTGGGTGTGTGTGTGTGTGTGTGTGTGTGTTTGAAAGGTCATATTTGCATTGTTGATTAAAAAAAATCCCAGAGGTTAGGTTTTCTCAATCGTCTGTTACCCCTTATTCCCGTACAGCCTCTTTCTCCGTACAGGGACACTGTTGTAAGCGTATCAGGTATTGTTCGCATATGAAAAATGCCTCTGAAAGGGTGCAGTCAAAGGCATGTAATCTCTACTCTTCTCCACCATATTGTCTGCAATCTCTCCACATTGTGAACATTGCATGTTATGCCATTATTATAATCAGTGTTCTTCACAGCTGTCCCAGCGTATACCTCTCACTCTGCAGAGACAGAGGGCCACCCGTTTTGTAACTCATTCCCACCACTTTTCTGCCCACCATTCAAAGCCAACAGTTAACTTAAATGTCCCTGTAATTTTTCAGCTCAACAAGCAAAGTATGGAATTTACTCCGTAAATGTGTCTATCCCTCACCCTATGACTTTGTTTCAAGCTTTGCGTGTCCGGCAGTTACATTCCAGTGCACCTTGAATATGGTTCTGTACTAATCACTCTGTTCTGACCGGGGGAAAGGGGACAATAGGAGGTCAAATTGTTTATAAGTAATTTTGCATCTTGTCTCTTTCACACACAGAGAAACAATTGATTAGGTAAAGGGAAGTGGAGAACATCACACCTTTGATTGTCATATGGAGGAATTGGGTTGGTTGTAATGGAAATTTGCATTACATACAGTAGGTGAAGTGACTCTGCGGGTCATTTTTTTCATATGTTTAGATGAATGTATAGAGTAAACAGAGTACTTATTCTTTTTATTAATAAATACTCTATCCACAGATATTAGAGTCAAGCTTTCGTTTATAAGTCTCTTCGATGTATTCGTCCATTTAGTTCGTCTCTACCTTTCCCTCTCGCTCTCTCTCTGAACGGCTTAATTATATTTGCATTGATATCCAAATGTATATGCTAATAACAAACACTTTTATCATACATATCAACATTGGGAAATGCAAACCACTAACACTTCTCTGGGGCTACTTTGAAAGTATATAGCGTTTTCCAATGACATTTTACTAGGACCTATTTTTCTTATAAGTTATAACGACTTTGAGGTTTGTAGCACTTATTTCCGAGCAAATAATTTATTTGTTTCTATTTAAGTGGGATACCAGTTCTAAATTCTGATATTTGTTTACTGTATTTTAGTAATATATATATATATTTCTTTTCCAAACCCCCTTCTCAAACACAAAATACACATCTGGAGAATATCATAATTACATCAATATATATTACACTGCTTTTATTGCTGAATGATCTCATCATTTTTCTCTAACAGTGTAGGATTCTTTGGTGTAAGCGACCAGTTATGAAAGCTGTTATTTTGGTATGGGCATTTCATTAATGACGACTAGATGGATATGGATATGCAATACAATAGAAACATTAATTTATTTTAAATAACAACACAATGCTACACATAATGCTGTATTTGAAACAAATGCATGAGACAGAGAGGTATGAGGAGCCCCAAAACAAATGCCGCAAATAGACAATACCCGGGACCTCAACCAAAATTAAGAGACCAACATTAACCCAAAGAAGAGCAAATGAACATCAGCTAAGGAAAAGACTAATATATAATGTAGATAGATAGATAGATAGATAGTGTGAGTGAATGAGTGAGAAAGAGCTGTCTTACTAAATAGATAGAAAAATCTAGCAATCCCTACAAATTGGTTTGCAAACAATAATTACACATAAACAAATATTTCTTAAAGGCAGATTTCACTAGCAAAACCTATTTACATCTTAACCCTTATTTAGCAGGCTAGGTGGTCTATTTGACCTACGCCCAGCATTTTTTTTTTACCCTAAAGAGGGTTGATTTCGTGCTAATTTTCATGCCTAAATAAGACCCAGAGCGTAAAACAAGTATCTATCCCTGAAAGGGTGTAAAGAGAGCTTTCCAATGACACCCGAACCATACTTGTACGACCACTGGTTCTCTTGCAACGATCGTACAACACGAGTGCAAAAACCCTGAAATAAGGTAATTTCCTTACATAATTCCCTGTGTAGGGAGGAAGAAGAGGAGGAGGAAGTTAGAATACAGTTCAGGACACACGCGGTGGTCGTGGGGAGCGGTCATATGGTTACTTCGCTCGTCCCACCACTCAGCTCTCTCTCTCAGCAACATTATGTGCTGAAAATGGTGCTCGACAGATGTAGTGCACCGCCACATAGTCCAAATTGATTTCACTCGACATATGTCGCGCGCCGCCAATAAGGGGTTAATTAATATCAAGAGATAAAACGGTAACCATAAACTGGTGAAACAATTCACGTAACCCCCTCTCCCCCACACTTCCAACCTTCCCTACACAATAACCCCCCCCCACCCCCTTCTCCGTGTAGCCCATCCCTCTCCTTCCCAGCAAATCTAACGACGCCATCTATGGGACATAATATGCAACAGATTCAGGGTGGGGGGGAGTGAGCGATCTTAGTAATATCAGAGCGAAAGACCCAGCGAAATTACCATTAGGTGGTCCAGTCGGAAAGGTGACCGACTGTACAGTAGTGGTAATTAATTCTGATCGATTTTGAAGTCTCGACCTTATTAAACGAGTCTCTGAAATGCAAATGCTCAGTAAGAAATAGTAAGGAGATTCAACTCAACCCGAAACTGCTTCGAATATCCTTGTATTTGAATTAATATTCATTACTGTACAATTAATCAAATAACGTTAGTCAATACCTTTGTAATGCCCACATTGTTTGGGTATTTTTATAATTCAGCATTACTTTTTTATTTACTAACATATGGCAGTAATGTCTGCAGACCACTTGAGGATCGTAATTTGCTTCATCCAAGATGCCTTTGGTCTTTTCGATATTGAAAACAAAAAATTAATTAACATAAAATAATTTGAGTTGTAAACGTTGTATAAACGGAATATCACTTACATTGCTTCACCCTGAAAACTAATAGGTTTATAATTCAATATTCCTGGGTATAAACTAGGAGATTAGGGAGGGGGGAGGGGCATGAAAGGCGAGACCAATGCCAGTGTTCGGATTATAACACATGCTTGGACGACACTGAATATTTTGAATTATATCCTTTAAATCATTAATTATTATTTTTTTTGGTTTTATTATAGAATAGAGTAAACTTGTTTTTGTATATATATTGTTACGTATCTTGATCCTCAAGTGGTTAACTTGATGAATCTAGATAGCACAGAGATATATATTAAGGTATCAGTCAGCTGAAGGCAAAACGAAAGTAAAATCTAATAAAATTATTTCCTGTTGTTGCTTCCTTTCCTTTTGGATCTTAGGACTTGGTATCCTTTATTGACTGATACTCTTTAATTATGGAAAAAATACTGAAACTAATTAAAGTCATGTAATATTTATAAAGAATTATTATTTAACCGAAGCTTAGTAGGCTATGGTTATGAACCGAATAAGTAATATCTAAAGAATGACTATTAATTATGTATCAAGTCTTGAAAGATAAATATTAAGGTAAGAATATTTCTGTCTCTTACCCTTTTTTAAATGAATAGCTAGTTTTCTTATATGTCCTTTTATTTATATTTAATGTAGTTATTATTCTTGGTTCTTGTCTTACGTTAATAGTTTTATATTATTATTATCAGGATTAATATCAAAGTCACATAAAAAGTTAGATATATATTTAATAATTAGATAAATGTATTTCTAAACCACGTAACATTGAGGTTTGATTATGAGTAAATTAAGTTACAGGATCGCTTCATAGATTCGATTCAGGTCTCACTCAAATAATATGAAAAGCAAAAATAATATTTTGAAGCTAAAAGAATTTTCTTCAGCTTAGGAAATCACTAGAAGTAACATTAAAACAGCCATGTTAGTCTAAGGCGATATTACTAATATGAGACAATAGTATCACCGTACTTGTTCTTACCAGCAATGTAAGCTTAATTAAAAGAAAATTAAAGAACTCGCAAGTATTAATATAAAACAATAGTATTACTTTTATCATAACCCAATTAGTTGAAGAGTTGCTTTAGTCCACAAGTCAGTCAACTAAAATAGTTAAGTACATAATAGTAGCGTTAACGTTAATTCCCAATCACATATCTCACTAACCAACATAACGTAAGTGTTTACACCGAACACACTTAACACACTTATATAATCTGACTGACAGTCACAATCCCATTATAATACTTCACCCCGTCTTCCTCCAGCTGCAAGTTCACCTTCCCAACTCCAAATGAGACCGATTTGAATGCCCACTACTCGGGTCTTATATACTATGCAATGATGGTGTAAGAACGAATCAGGAGGCGGGGGATGGTGCGCGCCCCAATCACAGCTCCTCTAGTTGCGTAAGAGGTGCGTGGTCCAATGGAGTCTCATGGCGTTGATCATCGTCATAGCGTCGGGTCATCGAAGTAGTTTGCAGGGTCCCCATATGACGCATGCAGGTGTGAAGGCTTGTTTGCTGGTATGCAGACGAGCTGGTTTCCCACTCACTGGTTCGCTCGCTGGTCTGCTTCGCCGCCTGGGTAATTCGGCAAACTCTTAAATAAACACATACAGGGCTCCGTATGTCAGACATCCCCCCTAGAAAAGAGTTTAAGGAGTATAGTACATAATATTAAACATAATACATAAATAGATTCACCACCAGATTGGCAACAGCAAGATTATAATGAGGATATAATAAGGATATCACCCAAAGTAGGCAACGTCTCCAGGTACCACATCAGAACATAGCCGGAATGTAGCTGGAGCGTTATTCGAACTGCAAGGCAACTCACAGCTTAAGGCTTGAAAGCGCACTACTAAAGCATGATATTTACCTCGCTACAAGGGAGAGCTAATTGCCAAAATCCTCTCATTAAGGTAATCTTACTGCTGTATGAGGCCAACCTGGTAAATGCAATCTTTAATAGATAAGTGATAGGCAATCGGCTAGCATGTTCTGGACCCCCTTAATATGTTTAACATCCAGGGAGTATTCCTGCAGCAACAAACTCCACCTGGTCAGTCGTTGGTTTTTATTTTGGAACTTATGCAAAAAAATTAAGGGGTGATGGTCAGTATACACAGTGATGGCACTAGAGGCAGATTGCACATAGACAGCAAAGTATTGAAGGGATAAAATTAATACTAACAGCTCCTTCTCAATGACTGAATAGTTACGTTGAACAGAATTTAATTTTTTACTAAAATAGCACACAGGATGCAATACTTCAGTCGTCTTCCTGTAGCAATACTGCACCAACCCCGGCATTGCTCGCATCCACTACTAGGGAAAAAGATCTGTTAAAATCAGGAGCTCGGAGTACAGGATACTTTGATAAACTATATTTGGTAGCATTAAAGGCCTCCTCACATTCGGAGGACCACTCAAACTTCACATCCTTACGGAGAAGATCTGTCAGGGGAGCTGTTAACCTAGACAAGTTTAAGATGAAACGCCTGTAATAACCAATAATTCCTAGGTACCTTTGGATATGTTTCTTAGTGCTAGGAGTTGGGAATTCTAGAATAGACTCTACCTTTGCTTGAGGAGGTGCAACCTGCCCCTGACCTACCGTATATCCTAGATACTGGACCGTACTCTTTACAAAGGTGCATTTCTTAAGATTAACCACCAGATTGGCATCAACAAGATTTAAGAACAGCAATCTAAGTTGGTAAAGATGCTCCTCCCATGACTGTGAAAAGATAAGAATATCATCGATGTAGACAACGCATCCAGGTACCCCTTCAGTCACCAACTTCATGAGGCGCTGGAATGTAGCTGGAGCGTTTTTCAAGCCGTAGGGCATTACGTTACAGCAGATGGCTTGATTATTGACTACAAAGCATGATATTTCCCTCGCTCTAGGGGTGAGAGCTACTTGCCAATATCCCTTCATTATGTCAATCTTGCTGATATAGGTGGCTATACCAATCTGGTCAATGCAGTCATCGATCCGTGGCAGTGGGTAGGTATCGTTCTTTGTGACAGCATTAACTTGCCTATAGTCCATACATAACCTATGGCTCCCGTCTGGCTTTGGCACAAGTATGACCGGACTACTCCACTGGCTTAAGGCCCTTGTGATCAGCTCGTTTGGTAACATGAAGTCAAGCTCGACCTGCAGTATACTCCTGCGTTGTGGCGAGACACGGTAGGGGGATAGTTTAATGGGAGTTGCATCCCCTACGTCGATGTCGTGCACGGCCAAAGAAGTGAGCCCTGGAGTATCACGGAACACACTGGGAGACCGAGATAAAACAGAGATTAGTTGGTTCGCTTGATCAGAGGGAAGATGACATAGTTTAGATAGTAATTCCCCCCAAGCTACTGAGTTATACTGAAAGTTGGATAGGCTACATGACAAGTCAAAGTCTGCATGGATACCTTCAGGCTCTGGAACAGTCTGTTGCGGGTCAGTAAGAGAACTGAAGACTTCGTCCGCACCAGGCTGTCCACAGGTCCTGACATTCACTGCCACAGTGGGAGAATCTGGAGGAGAGGAATCAGGGGACCTATGGTAGGGTTTCAACATATTTATATGGAATACTTGTGTGGGCTTTCTCCTGTCTGGGGTAGTTACTAGATAATCTGTAATGCTCACCCTCTGAATGATCTTATATGGGCCCCTGAACTTGGCGGATAAAGGTTGGCCAAAAAGGGGGAGCAGGACCAAAACCTCATCACCGGGCTGAAACTCCCTCTCAAAGGCTTTTCTGTCATACCAGTTCTTCATGGAGCTTTTAGCCACTGTCAAGTTTTGAGCTGCAAACTCACATGAGGATCTCAGCCGGGTTTTGAAATCTGAAACACACTTGGAGGTTTTGGTTCCCCTCCTGGCCAACTAGGCTATCCTACAAGAGTTGCAAAGGACCTCTTACCTAGTGACCGAAAACTAGCTCATTAGGGGAAAAACTAGGGATTCAGTTGGAACCTCACAAGTAGCAAATAAAAGAAAAGGTACCCCCTTATCCCACTCAACTCCGGTCTCTGTACAATATTTACGCAACATTCCTTTCAATGTTTGATGATACCGTTCGAGAACCCCTTGAATCTCTGGGTGGTAGGTGCTCGACTTAACATGCTCGATACCCAACTCCTTCAGGGACTGCTGAAATTTTTTAGAGGTAAAATTAGTTCCTTGATCACTTTGCACCTCATGGGGGAAACCCATTCTGGTGAAGAATTTGAGCAGTTCCTTGATGACAGTTGGAGCAGAGGTAGTCCTTAAGGGTATAGCCTCTGGGTAGCGAGTTGCCATGTCCATAATCGTTAATAAATAATAGTTACCTTGGGAAGTCTTAGGCAATGGGCCTACAATGTCCACTACCACCCAAGTAAAACGATTCTCGAAGACGGGCAAGGGCACCAGAGGATGTACAGGCACCTTCTGATTGAGTTTTCCTGTCATCTGGCAAGTGTGACACACTCTACAAAACTCCACTACATCTGCACGCATTCCTGGCCAGTGAAAGTGGGCTCTGATTCTGTCTAGAGTTTTTCTCACACCTAGGTGTCCTGCCAATGGGCCATTTCCAAGATATCTCTACGACAAGGTTTGGAGACTACTACTTGATGGACGTCCCAGGCCCCGTCATCGATTGGTCTGTGTGGCTGTCTCCATCTACGCCACAATACTCCTCCTTTGAGGTAGAAACATTCACCACCCTCCTTCTCACATTCCTCTTCATTCACGGCCCTGGCAGCTAACTCCTTGCATTCTCTATCATCTTTCTGTAGCTCTACCAGGCCACTAGGACAATTTGGAGGGGTTTCATGGTAATCGTTAGGGTCAAGATGAGCCATAAAGGTGTCAGATAAATCCACCTCAGTCACATCATCAGGCACAGTTGGAGCGTCATTCACTACTCTCATCATCCCTTTCATCAACTCTTACATTCGGTACATTTCTGTCTGAGGGAACTGCTACTTGAGACATTGAACGTGTGACAGCACACACAGGGAAAACTGTTGGCATCTCCTTTTCGAGCTCACCGGTTAGTGGCTCGTTAACAGGGGAAAGTGACAAAATGGGGTCTGGTTGGACCTTCTCACCTGCTACATCATTCCCCAAAAGGAGTGTTACCCCGGGCACAGGGATATCTTGGGACCTACACAAAGCTATGGTGGCCTCACCCTGTAGTAACTCACATTCAATTTCGCCTTTTACCAAGTATGCATAAAATTGGCCTCCAGCACCTCTCATTACAACTGGTTCGCCAGGTGGGCACTCAGTGTATGGATTCACCATGAGGGTGCTAGTAGAACCTGTGTCTCTCAGAATGTTTACCTCATGCATACAACCATTTAATCTCACGTTGCCAGATGAAATAAAGGGACGGTAACTGTCCTGCACTGATGGAGAAATTATTATTGGCTTAACCCTAGTAGGTTGCACCACGCATGCTACTACACCCCTGTCTAGATGATTTACGTTAGCTGCTAGGTACTCCTGTCGGGAGTCCTGCATTAAAGGAACTTTTGGTGCTAGTTTTTTTTTTTTTTTTTTTTTTAAAGAGACAATGAACGGAGGAAGGAAAAACACAGATAAAACAAAAAGGTCCATGTGCCTAAAGGCATCCTCCATTCATAAAATGTTTGTAACAACTGGATTTAAACATTTGTAGATTGTAAGTTTGTGGAAAGCAATTCGAGGGAAGTGAATTCCAAAGAGTAGTAGCTCTGGGGATAAATGAATTCTGATAAGCAGAAGTTCTGCATTGTGGAGGAGAAAGTGTAAATTCATGGGCGCTCTCAGCTGCTCTAGTTCTACGGGGAAAGATGTGGAGAGGCGGCACAATTGAAGCAAGTTCCTCGGAACAATTGCTGTGAAAATATCTGTAGAATAATGCAAGGGATGCAACGTTTCTTCGTATGGATAATGTAGGAAGGTCTTGTGTGATTGCAGGGTTATTGATTAATCTAATAGCTTTATTTTGAATTTTGTCCAACTGCCTCAATGCAACCACTCCACTTCCACCCCACAGAGGTGAACAGTAATCCATCTGAGAACGCACATGACTTTATATATTACGGCCAACTGCTCGTCAGTGAAGAATTCTCGAACTCTGTACAGGAGTCCCAGTTTTTTAGAGGCACTCTTAGCAATTCTTCTAACATAATGTGTCCAGCTCAAGTTAGTAGTTAATGTTACACCGAGAATGTCAATACTAGGGGAAGTGGGAATATTTACATCATTAAAAAATATATGGGAGTCAGTGAGATTCTGTCGGTTAGAAAATTGAATGTACTTGGTTTCTGTGCATTAAAGGAAACTAGATTCTTGTCCCCATTCATTAATTCTAGAAAGGTCCTGGTTCAGAGAAATTGCAGTGTTTATTTTTGAATTTATAAGATCGGGTTGGGTGAAAGAATTGGTAAATGTGAAGGAACTGTGGAGTGTTGAGTCATCTGCGTAGGAATGTATTGGATTATGAGTGGTAGATATGAGATCATTGATATGAATGAGGAACAGAGTTGGGGCCAAAACTGATCCCTGGGGAACACCAGCATTTATTGAGTGAAATTTAGAATAAAGGCCATCTACCATTACACATACTTTTCTGTTATGAAGATAAGAAGAAATTAGTGGAACTAATGATGCAAGGCCGTAGTGTGACATCTTCGACAATAAGGATTTATGCCAGACTCTATCAAATGCCTTTGATATATCCAGTGCTATTGTATGTGTTTCACCATGTTGGTCTGTAGCTTGGTTGATTTGATGCGTAAGAAGGCAAAGAATGTCTGCAGTTGATCGACATCTTCTAAAACCATATTGCCTATCACTGATTAATTTATTATTCTCCAGATGCTTAATTATGTGATTATTTAATATAATTTCAAAGACTTTGCCAAGAGTGGAAGTTATAGCTATTTGTCTGTAGTTTGATGGATCTGAAGAGGCACCTTTTTTAGGAACTGGATGGATGTTTGCTTCTTTCCAGGGTACTGGGAAGCATGAGGTATGAGTACACAGACGGAAACATTTTGCCAATACAGGAGCGAGCACCAAGGAGCAATTCTTAAGTACTATTGGAGGAATTTCATCTGGACCAGGAGCCTTATCTACTGAGAGATTCTGCAAAATAGTTTTGACATGTCTGGTGTGGATCTTAAGTGAGGGAATTTCAGGCGAATTAAAATTAAGTACAGGGACATCTTGATTTATTTCATCTAAGGTTGAGTTGGTGGAGAAAATATCCGCAAGAAGGTTAGCTTTACCTCGTGGGTCACTTACAAGATTGCCAGTCGGAGATTTTAATGGTGGAATGGATGAAGCAGTAGTGAAGTTGGATTTGAATGAGTTAAGAGTAGACCAAAATATTTTGTTATCATTTGGATTATTTAGAAGTTTATTTGCCTGCTTATGGAGAAAGTTTGATTTAGTTAGGATTAATACAGTTTTGGCATGATTTCTGATGTTTCTAAAGTAATTAAAGGCTTCATGTGTTTTTGATCTTGTGTATGCATTGTAGGCTATTGCTTTTTGTTCAGTTATTCTAGCACAATTATGGTCAAACCATTTAGGTGAATTAGATCTTTTACTGTACTTTTGATGAGGAATAAAAGTTTCCATTCCAATTTTTACAAAATCTTGTATGTGGCTCAAGGTGGAGTGTGCATCATTAGAAAAGAAAGAGGTCCAGGGAATATCAATAAAGAAACCTTGAAGACCCTCCCAGTCTGCCCTATCGTAATGCCATTTAGTCACCAAAACAGGTTCAGAGTGGGAAGGTGTGGTAGGTGATAGACAGGTGGCCTGTATCAGACAGTGATCAGAAGATCCAAGCGGGGACCCCACTGTAACATCATAATTTTCTGAATTGGTTGTTAAAAATAAGTCCAGTAGGTGGGAATTATGATTATGATTATCTGGTACACGGGTGGGTTGGTTGACTAGTTGAGTGAGATTAAATGAGTCTGCAAATAGCTCACATTCAAGACCAGCATCATCAGTCCTGGCTGAATGAGTGAGCCATTCAACATTATGGACATTAAAATCACCCAACACAGTGATTTCAGAAGAAGCATTTAAGTTGAGGACACTGAGTTGTGAGGACAGAGAATCAAAAGACTTTGCTCTGGAGGAGTATTTGGGGAACGGTAGATGCAACATATGTATTTAAATTTACCAGCAGAAATTAATTTGTATATAGAATAATCAAAATAGGGACAATTTAAACTAGTAACCTCCTCCAGGGCAATTTCAGATTTTGCGAAGCAACATACACCACCTTTAGGTCTGAAATTTTGGAGCAGTTGATAACCTGGAAAATTAAATCTAGATGTGTCAGATGTGGATGTTACTTGAGTCTCTGTCAAAAAAAGGGGAGTAGGGGATTCTGCTTGAAGAAATTGGTGTACAGAATTGATGTTAGAGTGAAGTCCCCTTATATTACTAAAGAAAAATCTGCACTGACAAGCAGCTTTGGGACGTTGCAATGCTCTTGACACAGTCGCATGATGATGATGACCGGGAGGGCCCTGTGTCAATAACCCAACCCTGCCGGGGGTGGATATCCGAGGGACCACCAGGTTTGCTCTTAACAATTGTACTGCCATATTTATAAGGTAAGTGTATGGTGTTACATGTATGATATGTAGTGGGAAGAGTAGTGTTTTATGGATAGAGGATAGCGATGTAGGGCAATGTCGTGAAGTTGGATGTGTATGTTATATAAAGAGGGTTTTCCTGATACCCCTGATGAGTGAGGCAGAAAGATATGTATCCAGCTACCAAGGCCTGGGAGAGAAAATGGAATTCAGGCTATTCCCTGAGTCTCCCGAAACCTTGGCGGTAGTACTTCCCTGGGCGGGGCTGCCTACCCCTACTACAGAAGGTACTCCTTCTGTCGGGAGTCTTGCATTAAAGGCACATATGGAGTTTGAGATACGGCGGCAACTGTCTGCCCCGATCTCTCGGTTCTCTCCTTGGCCCAGCACTGATAAGCTAGGTGGCCTCTCTTGCCACAAAAAGTACATACTTTAGGGGATACGGGAACGTTCCCTCTTTGAGCATTACTATAACTTTGGGCCCCATCTCTGTTACCATTGCCCTGGGTCGCATTTTTAGTTGGGGGAACAATTCTATTTTGGCTAGCTGGGGAAGACGTTACAGGCTTGTAACTGGGTTTGTCAGATTTGTGATTGGGATACTTAGAATTAGAACTAGAATTATCGTAGGGCTTCTTTCCATGAAATTTGTTGTTGAGCACGTATGTGTCAGCCATGTCAGCGGCGTCGGCAAGACAATCTACCTTTTTCCCCCTCAAATGATAGGCTACAGAAGAATCAATTTTCCATAGGAAATTTTCTAACAGGACCAACTCCAGATCGTTGTAGCTTGTGACTTTCTTAGTCTTGACCCAATGATTGAAAGTTTTAGTCATGGTCCTGGCAAATACCTTATGAGTTTCTTCTACTTTCTTCTGGTTTTTACGGAAAGATTGCCTGTAAGCCTCAGGCTGCAATAGATAGGTTTTTAGGATAGCTTCTTTGAGATTGTCATAATCCTGCCTAACCTCTGCTACTTCTGACAAATACGTGGCTCGAGTCTGCCCTGTCAAAACGGTTTGTAACAAAAGGCCATTGATCTCTTGTCCACCTCATACCTCCAGCAACCTCCTCAAACAAAACAAAGAAATCCTGCACATTATCCTCAGTGAAAGGTGGAAGAACACTGGTCATAGTCAATCCCAGAGGGGGAGCAATTAAGGGAGCATAATTTTGTATTGACATTTAGTTGAGCTATTTGATATTGATATTGTTCGGTCGTTGCTCTGGCTTGTTCGACTTTTATTCTGGCTAGTTCTAGTACTTGATCAACGGTAAAACCAGGTGGCAATTGTTCATCAAGTTGGCTAAGTTTACTCGGGATCCCACCAACTGCTCCGTCACCCTCCCCGCCTTCTACAGGGAACAGGTGGGTTTTTATGGTCTGAGCCACCTCTACTTTGGACATGTTTGAGACAGTTAACTGGACATGTGAGGCAAGCACTTTCAGTTCGGATTTTGACAGACGGTCAATATCAGGGGCTGTGGGTTCTGATTCTATGAAAACTCGAGCATCTTCGTCACTAATTAGATCAGGCATGATTAATATTTGATTTGTAAGTAGTGAAACGGTAATGAAACCGAGTGAAACTGTATGAAACGAATCCTGGCGAGATCGCCACTCTTCTGTTACGTATCTTGATCCTCAAGTGGTTAACTTGATGAATCTATATAGCACAGAGATATATATTAAGGAAGGCAAAACGAAAGTGAAATCTAATCAAATTATTTCCTGTTGTTGCTTCCTTTCCTTTTGGATCTTAGGACTTGGTGTCCTTTATTGACTGATACTCTTTAATTATGGAAAATTACTGAAACTAATTAAAGTCATGTAGTATTTATAAAGAATTATTATTTAACCAAAGCTTAGTAGGCTATGGTTATGAACCGAATAAGTAATATCTAAAGAAGGACTATTAATTATATATCAAGTCTTGAAAGATAAATATTAAGGTAAGAATATTTCTGTCGCTTACCCTTTTTGAAATTAATAGCTAGTTTTCTTATATGTCCTTTTATTTATATTTAATGTAGTTATTAGTCATGGTACTTGTCTTACGTTAATAGTTTTATATTATTATTATCAGGATTAATATCAAAGTCACATAAAAAGTTAGATATATATTTAATAATTAGATAAATGTATTTCTTAACCACGTAACATTGAGGTTTGATTATGAGTAAATTAAGTTACAGGATCGCTTCATAGATTCGATTCAGGTCTCACTCAAATAATATGAAAAGCAAAAATAATATTTTGAAGCTAAAAGAATTTTCTTCAGCTTACGAAATCACTAAGAAGTAACATTAAAACAGCCATGTTAGTCTAAGGCGATATTACTAATATGAGACAATAGTATCACCGTACTTGTTCTTACCAGCAATGTAAGTTTAATTAAAAGAAAATTAAAGAACTCGCAAGTATTAATATAAAACAATAGTATTACTTTTATCATAACCCAATTACTTGAAGAGTTGCTTTAATCCACAAGTCAGTCTACTAAAATAGTTAAGTACATAATAGTAGCGTTAAAGTTAATTCCCAATCACATATCTCACTAACCAACATAACGTAAGTGTTTACACCGAACACACTTAACACACGCTTATATAATCTGACTGACAGTCTCAATCCCATTATAATACTTCACCCCGTCTTCCTCCAGCTGCAAGTTCACCTTCCCAACTCCAAACGAGACTGATTTGAATGCCCACTACTCTGGTCTTATATACTATGCAATGATGGTGTAAGAACGAATCAGGAGGCGGGGGATGGTGCGCGCCCCAATCACAGCTCCTCTAGTTGCGTAAGAGGTGCGTGGTCCAATGGAGTCTCATGACGTCGATCATCATCATAGTGTCGGGTCATCGAAGTAGTTTGCAGGTGTGAAGGCTTGTTTGCTGGTATGCAGACGAGCTGGTTTCCCACTCGCTGGTTCGCTCGCTGGTCTGCTTCGCCGCCTGGGTAATTCGGCACTCCTTCAACTCTTAATTCTAACTCTTAAATAAACACATACAGGGCTCCGTATGTCAGACCTCCCCCCTAGAAAAGAGTTTAAGGAGTATAGTACATAATATTAAACATAATACATAAATAGATTCACCACCAGATTGGCAACAGCAAGATTATAATGAGGATATAATAAGGATATCACCCAAAGTAGGCAACGTCTCCAGGACATAGCCGGAATGTAGCTGGAGCATTATTCGAACTGCAAGGCAACTCACAGCTGAAGGCTTGAAAGCGCACTACTAAAGCATGATATATACCTCGCTACAAGGGAGAGCTAATTGCCAAAATCCTCTCATTAAGGTAATCTTACTGCTGTATGAGGCCAACCTGGTAAATGCAATCTTTAATAGATAAGTGATAGGCAATCGGCTAGCATGTTCTGGACCCCCTTAATATGTTTAACATCCAGGGCCGGTATTTATAAAAGAATTTAAAAATGTCCCTAAAAGTAATTTTAACTAAAAGAAAATCCTTAAAAGTTATTCATAAAACATTTAAAAGCAGCTTTTAGTGGAAGCGTTAAGAAAGCTGCCACAACCGCTATTAATAGGTAAGTATAGGCTTCTAATTGCATATACTAATTACTATAAAACATTAGGGTAATTATGCAATATTTTGTTATTGTGAAATCAATTATATATTGCTAAATTGAAAGGGTAATATATTTACCATACCAAAACAATTGCATACTCCGGTGTGGCAGCATCTGAGATAGTTGCCAAATTCGCGAGTTTACACAATTCGTAAAGTGGGGTAATTTCGGAAATTTTCCTAGTTTGTTTTTTACAATTTCTCCTGACTGTAAACACATTGTAGAGATTTAACTAGGTCAAGTGATGTGTAGTGATAATGCGCCGTGCGCCGTAATCCAGGAAGCCTCCTAAAATTATCTCCCATAATATCCTTATCCTTTTCCTAAATAATGTCCGAAGTATTCTTGAAAAGTATGGTAAAAGCGTTTTCATTGTATAATGATAATGGCTAATTACATATTATCGCCAAAGTCCGAAGTTATGACCGCAGTCCGAAATCACCCCAGTTTACAGTAATTTGCGAAAAAATAGGGTGCAAATAGGCTACTTAAATTGGTCTCGGATGTTATGAAATAGGCATATCTTGTGACAATCGAAAGTAAAAGTAAAACTAGAGAAGCTGTTGAACAAGACATATCAAGTAATTATATTGAGGACTTAAGCTTTGAAAATGCCAGAACAATTTTTATGACAAGGACAAGAATGATAGAAGTAAAAGAAAACTTCAAAAACAAATATGAATCTAACCTATTGTGCGATATTTGTCAAAATGAAAATGAAAATCAAATGCACCTGTTCAACTATGAATCATACGAAGACCTATACAAAGATCTGAGAGGTAGGGACAACTTGAGGGAAATATTTGAACAAAATGAATTAAAAAGGGTAGCAGAGATTATAAGAACAGTTCTGAAAGGGAGGGAGACTATCGTTAATTTGAGAAAAGAAATATATAAGTAATATGAAAATGTTTAACAAATACAAATAACAATAAGGAAACAGCCATCGTTCATAGAACGAACTCCTGGATGGGAGAGAGTGCGCCAAAAACAACAACAACAATCTAATATTATATGTTAGTCCTTCTACACTCCTTTAATTTGGTCTATTTGTTAGTGTTCTTCCAACAAGTACAGTATAGGCGTTTGTCAACGAGGACGCTGGAACTATACCGGTTGTGGGCGGAGGAGGGGAGTTATCCAAGGTTAAGAGATTTAAGAACATAAGAATTTTGTTTTTATCTCTTAACCTTGGATTTACCCATCTAAAAATAGAGAGACCGACCGCGGCAAAAAATGTAGTCGGACATAATATATACAGTATGAATCGAAATGTTTAAAGTAGGTTGATATAATATATGGTCGTAGGTTACTTTCTAATATAGCTTATTCGTTGGAGAAAACACAGTGGATCACCTTTGAGTAGTATGATAGGCCTATTAATCCAATTGGTCTTTTTAACATGAAAATTCCTTGGCAGGGGGTGGCGGATTTGTTATTCAACCATCTTCATCGTCCTCTAAAAGTAACTTTTAAGCGCTAAAAGTCCCCAGGAGGGCTTTTAGTTTTCGCCGGGTTTAAAAGCTACTTTTAGCTGCTAAAAGTTTTGTTACCCAACTTTTACCTTTTAAAAGTGGCCGCCATCTTTAAAAGCTACTTTTAAGCCTAAAAGTGCTTTATAAATACCGCCCCAGGGAGTATTCCTGCAGCAACAAACTCCACTTGGTCAGTCGTTGGTTTTTATTTTGGAGCTTATGCAAAAATGTTAAGGGGTGATGGTCAGTATACACAGTGATGGCACCAGAGGCAGATTGCACATAGACAGCAAAGTATTGAAGGGATAAAATTAATGCTAACAGCTCCTTCTCAATGACTGAATAGTTACGTTGAACAGAATTTATTTTGTTACTAAAATAGCACACAGGATGCAATACTTCAGTCGTCTTCCTGTAGCAATACTGCACCAATAGACCAGTCAAAGTAGGGCTGGACTTAGAACAAATTGCAATAGAAGGTTTTTTGGCTTTAACTTGTTTATTAGGTCCCTCTGATGAACATATAAAAAGTCTCCAACTTTTGGACACCGGGAAAGTGGTTAATTTGCATAAATTCAAGATGGCCGCCGTCCAAAGCTTCAATTTACAGATAACTTTTTTCTGGTTGCTCCTAGACCCTATAAATGTATTACAAACAACGTTTTTTGGCTTTAACTTGTTTATTAGGTCCCTCTGATGAACATATAAAAAGTCTCCAACTTTTGGACACCTGGAAAGTGGTTAATTTACAGCCAAAAAACCTTACAGCCAAAAAACCTTCTATTGCAATTTGTTCTAGGTCAAGCCCTACCTTTACTGCACATTATTGTCTATTACATTTTGCCTAGGCCTATACTAATCCCATCATCTTGTTTCTTGTTTCAACAGATTGGTGCGACATCTACCGAAGCCATGGAAGAAGAGGTGGTGCATAATCCCTGCGGCATTTGCTCAAACACGTTAGACGAAGGAGAAACAGTCAAGCTGAGGGCGAAGGGAGCAGATACTATCAACAAGGCCAGTACTGAACGTGGAACGCCATCAATTACCGTGTCCGAGGGCCAAACGGTGCACATTGATTGCCGAAAGAAGCATGTCAATACGAAGCCAAATAGAATTCCTGGGAAGCAGAAGAAACGTCCTGAAAAACCTGCTCTTCGTTCTCAGACACCAGACTTTTGTTTTACAGAGAACTGCTTTTTTTGTGGTACAAAAATCTATTTGGACACAAAGCATGATTCAGAAGAAGTGTATCCAGTACGCACCTTCAACTTTCAAAGGACAATACTTTCTGCATGTGATGCCAGGGCTGATGAGTGGGCTGACACTGTTAGAGGCCGAATTAACTTTGCACGCGATCTTCCAGCAGCTGACGCAATATATCACAAGCAGTGCAGCTCAAATTTCCAGACACATAGGCAGATCCCCTCCAAATATCGTGATTCCGCAGACAGTGAACCTCCTCGCAAGGGTCGCAAAGTAGATGCCTCACGAGAGGAAGCATTTCTACTCGCAATCGAGGACCTAGTCAGTGGCAATGATGATGAACAGACTACAGTGGTTGATCTCGTTGATAGAATGTCCCAGTTGTGCCCTGATGTTGAAGCGTATAGTGTAAAATACATGAAACAGAAACTTATTTCATATTTTGGGGATGAACTGGTTATTAGTAACGTGCATGGACGCAGCGATGTTGTAACTGTCAAAGAAAGTGCTGCAAAGATTTTGCAACAATTCAAAGACTCACCACAGACTGATGATGAGGAAGCAGAACAAAGAAAGATAGTCAGGGCTGCGGCACGGTTGATCAAAGCAGATATAAAGAACATTGATACTTGTAGAGATTTCTATCCAGATCCTTCTGAACTCCGGTCGCTGGAAAAGAATGTGGCGTACGTTCCGCAGTCCCTTCGTATATTGCTGCAAGAGACGTTCAGTGGCAAGTCATGTGATCTTGAAGTTGCATCAATTGGACAAAGTATCGTGCAACTTACCAGACCAAGGGCCATTGTAGCACAAAGCCAGAGCAGCACAAAGAAATGACTGAAGCAAGGCGTGAACGAGATAGGAAGGACACAGAGAAGGTTCTCGCATTCTTCAAGGATTATGATCCATTTCAAGAATCAAATGAACTCAGGAATATTGCCAACGGTGTGACAGGACCAGCCTCGGCCAATCCTCATTTACTGTATGAGGTTGGTATGAACATTGTGCAGAAGATGGAAGGTAGCAATGCTTTTGACTTTTCATTTAGGAAGAAAGATCAAGTTGAGTCGTTGGGTGCAAAGGTTACAATCAGTGCTGAAAAAGTACCAATCGACCCACAGCTCCTTTTCCAGAGGCTCCTCATCTTTGCTAATAACAGGGACTTAGGTGTTGAAGAGGTCTTTGCGTATGAGTTGTCTAGCTACCCTACTGCTCTGTTCGATAAGTGGGGGAGGCTCAGGGAAGCCAATAAACCACAGCTAGGAGATGAGATAGCTGCTGTTGTTCCCAAGTCGTCATTGGAATCATTTGAGGAAGAAAGGACTGTGACCCATGTTCTGGATGGTGGTTCCTTATTGCAAAGGATTCCATGGAAGAAGGGTGACACATTTGAGGACATTGCAAGCATGTACATGAAGCATGTTTCCAAAAACTTTCTCAACCCGGTGGTTGTATTCGACGGTTATAAATCAGGACCTACTACCAAGGACATGACACACAATCGACGATCAAAAGGAGTCTTTGGTCAAAAGGTGATGTTCACTCCAACCATGCCCCTTCGGTCAAAAAAGGAAAACTTCTTGTCAAACTCGGACAATAAGCAAAACTTCATTGACTTATTGTGTGAAACATTCAAGGCAAATGGAATTGACTGTGTCAATGCGCCAGCAGATGCAGATGTCATGATTGCGAAGAAGGGAATTGAGCATGCAAGGGAAACCGTGACATATGTGATAGGTGAGGACACAGACTTGTTGGTGCTGTTGTGTCATTATGCGGAACGAGGGATGAATGATTTGTACTTCAAGTCGAGCAAGGAAGGTGGGAAATGTTGGCATATTAACTCAGTAGCAGAAGCTCTCGGTGAAAGCATCTGTCGTGTCCTGCCAGTTGTCCATGCACTCTGTGGATGTGACACAACCTCACGACTGTATGGTATTGGTAAAGGGGCTGCCTTGAGGAAAGTGAGGGAAGACAACGGTTTCTTGAAATGTATAGAAGCATTCTGTTGCCAAAGTGGAAGTAAAGACGCGATATCATCAGCTGGTGAAAAGGCCTTGGTTTATTTGTACGGGGGAAAAGGAAATGACACCCTTGACGGACTGCGAAAGACAAAGTTTTGCAACAAGGTGGCAAAAAGTTCAACTACCGTTGAAGTTCACAGCCTTCCCCCAACAACCGATGCAGCCAAATACCACTCGTTCCGAGTTTATCGTCAGGTCCAGGAATGGATGGGGAACTGTGTGGACCCCGAGAAATGGGGCTGGTGTCTGCGGAAGGGACAGCTTGAACCGAAGACGATGGATTCGCCAGTGGCTCCTGATTCACTACTGAAATTGGTCAGATGTCAGTGTAAGGGCAACTGTGACACTCAACGCTGTAGTTGCAAACGGAATGAGCTTGAATGTTCCAGTGCATGTGGTCAATGTAAAGGACTCTGTCAAAATAGCAACTTTGATGCAAGCACCGATGATCCAAGTGAATACGAACTCCTATCATGAATTACATAATTGGCTCTGAATGACGTCATACTACGTCATGTTTTTTTTTTTTTTTTTTTATAAAAAAGAGGGACAACAGGTCAAAAAACCCATACAAGCACAAAGTGCCTGTGTCACCCCTTGTGAAAGAGACAGTTCAGCCTGTCTGTAAGGTTTTTCGGCTGTAAATTAACCACTTTCCAGGTGTCCAAAAGTTGGAGACTTTTTATATGTTCATCAGAGGGACCTAATAAACAAGTTAAAGCCAAAAAACGTTGTTTGTAATACATTTATAGGGTCTAGGAGCAACCAGAAAAAAGTTATCTGTAAATTGAAGCTTTGGACGGCGGCCATCTTGAATTTATGCAAATTAACCACTTTCCCAGTGTCCAAAAGTTGGAGACTTTTTATATGTTCATCAGAGGGACCTAATAAACAAGTTAAAGCCAAAAAACCTTCTATTGCAATTTGTTCTAGGTCCAGTTAAATGATTGCTAGATTTACTGGACTACAACCCCGGCATTGCTCGCATCCACTGCTAGGGAAAAAGATCTGTTAAAATCAGGAGCTCGGAGTACAGGATACTTTGATAAACTATATTTGGTAGCATTAAAGGCCTCCTCACATTCGGAGGACCACTCAAACTTCACATCCTTACGGAAAAGATCTGTCAGGGGAGCTGTTAACCTAGAAAAGTTTAAGATGAAACGCCTGTAATAACCAATCATTTCCTAGGTACCTTTGGATACGGTTCTTAGTGCTAGGAGTTGGGAATTCTAGAATAGACTCTACCTTTGCTTGAGGAGGTGCAACCTGCCCCTGACCTACCGTATATCCTAGATACTGGACCGTACTCTTTACAAAGGTGCATTTCTTAAGATTAACCACCAGATTGGCATCAACAAGATTTAAGAACAGCAATCTAAGTTGGTAAAGATGCTCCTCCCATGACTGTGAAAAGATAAGAATATCATCGATGTAGACAACGCATCCAGGTACCCCTTCAGTCACCAACTTCATGAGGCGCTGGAATGTAGCTGGAGCGTTTTTCAAGCCGTAGGGCATTACGTTACAGCAGAAGGCTTGATTATTGACTACAAAGCATGATATTTCCCTCGCTCTAGGGGTGAGAGCTACTTGCCAATATCCCTTCATTAAGTCAATCTTGCTGATATAGGTGGCTGTACCAATCTGGTCAATGCAGTCATCGATCCGTGGCAGTGGGTAGGTATCGTTCTTTGTGACAGCATTAACTTGCCTATAGTCAGTGGCGTAGCTAAGGGGGGGGGGGGAGGGGGCTGTTTGAAATCGCCCCCCGGGCCCCCAAGAGAAGGGGGCCCCCAAATGGATCTGAAAATAATATTAATTATACTAATAGTATATACTGTATATATAAGTAATATTAATAATGAGTTAAAGAAACACCACTTGTGTTTTCTGATTTAACCTCTTTCTTTTCTTCTATCCTGCGACGTCATGGGTATTTACAATTAGAAAAATAACGATCACTCCATCAGTATTGATTTGGCGGTGCAAGGGGAAACATCGTCGCTCTCGCTCCTAGCCTCCTACCCGCCACTTGCTTAGGACGCACTGCCTATAGGTAGGCCTAATGAGTATACTTTATATACATTACAAAATAGCACTATTGAGTTTGGCAGTTGGTTAATATACTGTGTTTTTCGTAAGCATGTGTAAAGGAATAATAAGATATAGCCTAATTTGACAACAAGAAACATGGTGATTGTTAGTAAGTTGAGTGTATAATCGAAGATTAGGCCTATATACAATTATATATAAATATAGGAACCAAAAATGTCGGTAATATTTTCTTTTTCGTGAACTGTAATGGTCAAATCGATAGCTATATTTCATAGATAACCTATGTACTTAACCTTGTGAGAAAGTTGAGTGGTATCGAAGATATTTGTAGAGTAGGCTAAACTTCTTAAGTGCTAAATTTGTAGGCCTTGAAATTTGTAGGCCTATGTTTTGGTCTCATATTTATTTATCGAACTGTAGGGGGCCTAACATAGCCTATACAATGTGTATGGTCTTACTAAACCTTACCTTTATCGTGAAAAAGATGCATAGTCGTTTAATATTAGTCAATTAAGTATGGGTGCAATACATCAGCTAAAATAGAGCATAGCGAGGCAACAGTAATGGTGTAGAGTGTAGGCTACCTTGGTTAGGCTATGAGCACTATGACTCATTGTTTGAAATCGCCCCCCGGGCCCCCAAGAGAAGGGGGCCCCCAAATGGATCTGAAAATAATATTAATTATACTAATAGTATATACTGTATATATAAGTAATATTAATAATGAGTTAAAGAAACACCACTTGTGTTTTCTGATTTAACCTCTTTCTTTTCTTCTATCCTGCGACGTCATGGGTATTTACAATTAGAAAAATAACGATCACTCCATCAGTATTGATTTGGCGGTGCAAGGGGAAACATCGTCGCTCTCGCTCCTAGCCTCCTACCCGCCACTTGCTTAGGACGCACTGCCTATAGGTAGGCCTAATGAGTATACTTTATATACATTACAAAATAGCACTATTGAGTTTGGCAGTTGGTTAATATACTGTGTTTTTCGTAAGCATGTGTAAAGGAATAATAAGATATAGCCTAATTTGACAACAAGAAACATGGTGATTGTTAGTAAGTTGAGTGTATAATCGAAGATTAGGCCTATATACAATTATATATAAATATAGGAACCAAAAATGTCGGTAATATTTTCTTTTTCGTGAACTGTAATGGTCAAATCGATAGCTATATTTCATAGATAACCTATGTACTTAACCTTGTGAGAAAGTTGAGTGGTATCGAAGATATTTGTAGAGTAGGCTAAACTTCTTAAGTGCTAAATTTGTAGGCCTATGTTTTGGTCTCATATTTATTTATCGAACTGTAGGGGGCCTAACATAGCCTATACAATGTGTATGGTCTTACTAAACCTTACCTTTATCGTGAAAAAGATGCATAGTCGTTTAATATTAGTCAATTAAGTATGGGTGCAATACATCAGCTAAAATAGAGCATAGCGAGGCAACAGTAATGGTGTAGAGTGTAGGCTACCTTGGTTAGGCTATGAGCACTATGACTCATTGTTTTAAATTTAGACTCTGGAGCACTTTTATTTATGCTACCATACGCCTTCCATATATAGGCTATGGTGGCTGTACATATCAAGCCCAGGAACTGTGAAATAAGAAGGAACACAGTTGTGAGCATTGAATACTCGTTTGTAGGTTAATCTAGCCCTTTGGCTAGAGATTTCAGAGGCTGAGAGAGCATTTGGGGCACTTTGGATTCCTTCTTCAAACCGATCTTCTTATGAAGTCTATGGATGAGGAATCTCTACAAAAACATAGTGCTGACTTTGGCCTCCTTCTATGATGATGTGCAACCCATATCACTTTTTAATGACATCATAGATGCACGTGTGCTTTTCTTCAACAAACTAGTACCAACAGCACCAGAAGATATTTTGAAGAAACTAGCTGCATACGGCAATGATGTCTGTCCCAGCCTTGCAACTGCAATCAGAATTTTGCTCACTCTAACAACCTCCATTGCATCCTGTGAAAGAAGCTTCTCAAAACTGAAGTTAGTAAAAAACTATCTACGGACCACAATGGAGCTCAGGCTCAGCAGCTTGGTTTTGATGTCAGTGGAGTCGGACCTCTTAGATAAAATAGAAATCAATGAAGTGATAGACGATTTTGCTGCAAAGAAGGCACGACGAAAGTTGTAGGTAGGTTGAAAATGATCACAAAATGCTCTATATACTTCAAAGTATTAAGTCAAAGTTAAGAATTAAGATTTCCTTTTTTTTTCTTTTCTTTTTTGTATATTATATGATTAAATTGTGATATAACCTAGCAGAGATAATAAGGCCTAAACATTCTCTGTTTAGGAAATGGCATTTGTAGGAAGAAAATTTTCAACCCCATTATTGTTTATCGAGTTTAACTAGAATGCTTTATTTATAAATGTATATTTAACCAAATGTTAAACATTATATCAATCCTTAATCACTTATCATTTTTATAACCTTTTTATAATTTACTCACCAAAAAATATAAATAAATAGCTAAAGTTAGTATACATACTGCATAGACAAAAATATATTTTTATTTTGTTTTTAACCTCAGGAAAGTACGTTTAGGGTTTTAGAAGATGGTTATAGCCTATATGTTTTACAGTATTGTACCATCCATTGTACATGTATTCCTAATCCATTAGATAACGGTGATATAATAATTAATTGTATATCAAATTATTACCAGTACCCCACTATTGAGTCATGGATATCGTCAAAATGCACCTAGGTAGCATTATTATTCTAAAATTTTCTCGGGGGGGCTTACAGCGCCCCCCCGAACCCCACAGCTGATTAGGCTCGCTTCGCTCGCCACCTCCACCCCCTTCTATAATAAGCAAACCATGGAGGGGGCCCCTCCAGACACCAAGCCCCCTGGGCCTCCAAATCTCTAGCTACGCCCCTGCCTATAGTCCATACATAACCTATGGCTCCCGTCTGGCTTTGGCACAAGTATAACCGGACTACTCCACTGGCTTAAGGCCCTTGTGATCAGCTCGTTTGATAACATGAAGTCAAGCTCGACCTGCAGTATACTCCTGCGTTGTGGCGAGACACGGTAGGGCGATAGTTTAATGGGAGTTGCATCCCCTACGTCGATGTCGTGCACGGCCAAAGAAGTGAGCCCTGGAGTATCACGGAACACACTGGGAGACTGAGATAAAACAGAGATTAGTTGGTTCGCTTGATCAGAGGGAAGATGACATAGTTTAGATAGTAATTCCCCCCAAGCTACTGAGTTATACTGAAAGTTGGATAGGCTACATGACAAGTCAAAGTCTGCATGGATACCTTCAGGCTCTGGAACAGTCTGTTGCGGGTCAGTAAGAGAACTGAAGACTTCGTCCGCACTAGGCTGTCCACAGGTCCTGACATTCACTGCCACAGTGGGAGAATCTGGAGGAGAGGAATCAGGGGACCTATGGTAGGGTTTCAACATATTTATATGGAATACTTGCGTGGGCTATCTCCTGTCTGGGGTAGTTACTAGATAATCGGTAATGCTCACCCTCTGAATGATCTTATATGGGCCCCTGAACTTGGCGGATAAAGGTTGGCCAAAAAGGGGGAGCAGGACCAAAACCTCATCACCGGGCTGAAACTCCCTCTCACGGGCTTTTTTGTCATACCAGTTCTTCATGGAGCTTTTAGCCACTGTCAAGTTTTGAGCTGCAAACTCACATGAGGATCTCAGCCGGGTTTTGAAATCTGAAACACACTTGGAGGTTTTGGTTCCCCTCCTGGCCAACTAGGCTATCCTACAATAGTTGCAAAGGACCTCTTACCTAGTGACCGAAAACTAGCTCATTAGGGGAAAAACCCAGGGATTCAGTTGGAACCTCACAAGTAGCAAATAAAAGAAAAGGTACCCCGTTATCCCACTCAACTCCGGTCTCTGTACAATATTTACGCAACATTCCTTTCAATGTTTGATGATACCGTTCGAGAACCCTTTGAATCTCTGGGTGGTAGGTGCTCGACTTTACATGCTCGATACCCAACTCTTTCAGGGACTGCTGAAAATGTTTAGAGGTAAAATTAGTTCCTTGATCACTTTGCACCTCATGGGGGAAACCCATTCTGGTGAAGAATTTGAGCAGTTCCTTGATGAAAGTTGGAGCAGAGGTAGTCCTTAAGGGTATAGCCTCTGGGTAGCGAGTTGCCATGTCCATAATCGTTAATAAATAATAGTTACCTTGGGAAGTCTTAGGCAATGGGCCTACAATGTCCACTACCACCCGAGTAAAAGGATTCTCGAAGACGGGCAAGGGCACCAGAGGATGTACAGGCACCTTCTGATTGGGTTTTCCTGTCATCTGGCAAGTGTGACACACTCTACAAAACTCCACTACATCTGCACGCATTCCTGGCCAGTGAAAGTGGGCTCTGATTCTGTCTAGAGTTTTTCTCACACCTAGGTGTCCTGCCAATGGTATACAATGTGCCATTTCCAAGATATCTCTACGACAAGGTTTGGAGACTACTACTTGATGGACGTCCCAGGCCCCGTCATCGATTGGTCTGTGTGGCTGTCTCCATCTACGCCACAATACTCCTCCTTTGAGGTAGAAACACTCACCACCCTCCTTCTCACAAAAGGAACTTTTGGTGCTAGGTACTCCTTCTGTCGGGAGTCTTGCATTAAAGGCACATATGGAGTTTGAGATACGGCGGCAACTGTCTGCCCTGATCTCTCGGTTCTCTCCTTGGCCCAGCACTGATAAGCTAGGTGGCCTCTCTTGCCACAAAAAGAACATACTTTAGGGGATACGGGAACGTTCCCTCTTTGAGCATTACTATTACTTTGGGCCCCATCTCTGTTACCATTGCCCTGGGTCGCATTTTTAGTTGGGGGAACAATTCTATTTTGGCTAGCTGGGGAAGACGTTACAGGCTTGTAATTGGGTCTGTCAGATTTGTGATTGGGATACTTAGAATTAGAACTAGAATTATCGTAGGGCTTCTTTCCATGAAATTTGTTGTTGAGCACGTATGTGTCAGCCATGTCAGCGGCGTCGGCAAGACAATCTACCTTTTTCCCCCTCAAATGATAGGCTACAGAAGAATCAATTTTCCATAGGAAATTTTCTAACAGGACCAACTCCTTCAGATCGTTGTAGCTTGTGACTTTCTTACTCTTGACCCAATGATTGAAAGTTTTAGTCATGGTCCTGGCAAATACCTTATGAGTTTCTTCTACTTTCTTCTGGTTTTTACGGAAAGATTGCCTGTAAGCCTCAGGCTGCAATTGATAGGTTTTTAGGATAGCTTCTTTGAGATTGTCATAATCCTGCCTAACCTCCGCTACTTCTGACAAATACGTGGCTCGAGCCTGCCCTGTCAAAACGGTTTGTAACATAAAAGGCCATTGATCTCTTGTCCACCTCATACCTCCAGCAACCTCCTCAAACAAAACAAAGAAATCCTGCACATTATCCTCAGTGAAAGGTGGAAGGACACTGGTCATAGTCAATCCCAGAGGGGGAGCAATTAACACCTTACGAGCGGCCTATGTGGTTTATTTATATGTACCGCCCAGCGGGGTGTTTTTAGCCAAAATAGGGCTGTTTACGTGATCATTTTCATGCCTAAATAAAACCCAGAACGTAAAACAAGTATCTATCCCTGAAAGGGCATAAACAGAGCTTTCGAATGACACCATAACGATCCTTTTATGATGGCTAGTGTTCTTGCAATAACCGTGCAACGCGAGTGCAAAAAGCATGTAATTAGGCACTTTCCCCATACAATTCCGTATATAGCGAGTGAGAGAGGGAGGGAGGAGGTGGGATTCGTGTCAGTAGGTTCGCCGCGGTGGTCTGGAGCAGTCCTACGCTCGCTACTCTCCTGCCACCACTTGTCTCTCTCTCTCAGCAACATTACGTGCTGAAATTGCCACACGATATATGTCGAGCACCGCCACATAGTCCAGCTTTATTTAACTCGACTTATGTGTCTCGCCGCTAATTAAGGGTTAAGGGAGCATAATTTTGTATTGACATTTAGTTGAGCTATTTGATATTGATATTGATATTGTTCGGTCGTTGCTCTGGCTTGTTCGACTTTTATTCTGGCTAGTTCTAGTACTTGATCAACGGTAAAACCAGGTGGCAATTGTTCATCAAGTTGGCTAAGTTTACTCGGGATCCCACCAACTGCTCCGTCACCCTCCCCGCCTTCTACAGGGAACAGGTGGATTTTTATGGTCTGAGCCACCTCTACTTTGGACATGTTTGAGACAGTTAACTGGACATGTGAGGCAAGCACTTTCAGTTCGGATTTTGACAGACGGTCAATATCAGGGGCTGTGGGTTCTGATTCTATGAAAACTCGAGCATCTTCGTCAATAAATAGATCAGGCATGATTAATATTTGATTTGTAAGTGTGAAACGGTAATGAAACCGAGTGAAACTGTATGAAACGAATCCTGGCGAGGTCGCCACTCTTCTGTTATGTATCTTGATCCTCAAGTGGTTAACTTGATGAATCTAGATAGCACAGAGATATATATTAAGGAAGGCAAAATGAAAGTAAAATCTAATCAAATTATTTCCTGTTGTTGCTTCCTTTCCTTTTGGATCTTAGGACTTGGTGTCCTTTATTGACTGATACTCTTTAATTATGGAAAAATACTGAAACTAATTAAAGTCATGTAGTATTTATAAAGAATTATTATTTAACCGAAGCTTAGTAGGCTATGGTTATGAACCGAATAAGTAATATCTAAAGAAGGACTATTAATTATATATCAAGTCTTGAAAGATAAATATTAAGGTAAGAATATTTCTGTCGCTTACCCTTTTTGAAATGAATAGCTAGTTTTCTTATATGTCCTTTTATTTATATTAAATGTAGTTATTAGTCATGGTACTTGTCTTACGTTAATAGTTTTATATTATTATTATCAGGATTAATATCAAAGTCACATAAAAAGTTAGATATATATTTAATAATTAGATAAATGTATTTCTTAACCACGTAACATTGAGGTTTGATTATGAGTAAATTAAGTTACAGGATCGCTTCATAGATTCGATTCAGGTCTCACTCAAATAATATGAAAAGCAAAAATAATATTTTGAAGCTAAAAGAATTTTCTTCAGCTTAGGAAATCACTAGAAGTAACATTAAAACAGCCATGTTAGTCTAAGGCGATATTACTAATATGAGACAATAGTATCACCGTACTTGTTCTTACCAGCAATGTAAGCTTAATTAAAAGAAAATTAAAGAACTCGCAAGTATTAATATAAAACAATAGTATTACTTTTATCATAACCCAATTAGTTGAAGAGTTGCTTTAGTCCACAAGTCAGTCAACTAAAATAGTTAAGTACATAATAGTAGCGTTAATGTTAATTCCCAATCACATATCTCACTAACCAACATAACGTAAGTGTTTACACCGAACACACTTAACACACGCTTATATAATCTGACTGACAGTCTCAATCCCATTATAATACTTCACCCCGTCTTCCTCCAGCTGCAAGTTCACCTTCCCAACTCCAAATGAGACTGATTTGAATGCCCACTACTCGGGTCTTATATACTATGCAATGATGGTGTAGGAACGAATCAGGAGGCGGGGGATGGTGCGCGCCCCAATCACAGCTCCTCTAGTTGCGTAAGAGGTGCGTGGTCCAATGGAGTCTCATGGCGTCGATCATCGTCATAGTGTCGGGTCATCGAAGTAGTTTGCAGGGTCCCCATATGACGCACGCAGGTGTGAAGGCTTGTTTGCTGGTATGCAGACGAGCTGGTTTCCCACTCGCTGGTTCGCTCGCTGGTCTGCTTCGCCGCCTGGGTAATTCGGCACTCCTTCAATTCTTAATTCTAACTCTTAAATAAACACATACAGGGCTCCGTATGTCAGAATATATATTTATATATATACATATACCGGTATATATATATATATATATATACAAGGTGTATTAAAAAAACGCTTACAGACTTCAAGTGTTAACTACTGAATAAAAAAACAAGTTCACTTTATTCTATAATAAAATACAAAATAATTAATCAATAATGATTTCAAGGACGTAAAGAAAAAAAATCATGGTCCTTCAAGCATGTGCTATAATCCGAACACTGGCATTGGTCTCCCCCTTTCATCCTCCCCCTCTTCAACCCCCCTCCCCTCATCCCTAATATCCTAGTTTATACCCAGGAATGTTGAATTGTAAACATAATTAAACAGTTTACTACTGAAATTATTTTCTGTTAATACAGAATATTTTGGATTTTTCTTTCAACATAGGAAAGACTTTAGGAATCTTGGATGAAGAAAATTACGACCCTCAAGTGGTCTGCAGACACTAACGTCTTATTTTAGTAAAATTAAAGTAATGTTGAATAATGAATATAACCAAACAATGTGCGCATTTCAAAGCTATTGTCTAATGTTATTAAATTAATTATAAGCTGCCGCTACAGTCGTGAACGTTAATTCAGATACAAATTTATTCAAAACGGTTTTGGGTTGAATTGAATCATGTTATACATTTTTACTGGGTATTTGCATTTCAGAGATTAGTTTAATCGGTTCGAGACTTCAAATTTGATCAGAATTTATTACAACTACTATACAGTACATGGTCATTACAGTGTAATAAGAGGAGATTAATTATTATAATTTTCATTCCCACCAACTGATGTAATACAGTTTTGAGAAATCAACCATACACAATATTTTTAATCTTTGAATCTTTATGCCCAGACAGAAAACATTTCCATAAATTTCATTCAACATAGGAACATCAACCCCCAATGAATCTATGAATCAAGAACTATGCTTCATAAATGATTGAATTACTTTCTGTTGCGTTCGGATACCCGACTTAGACTTGGGCATCAGCATTATACCCTGTGACCAGAGTTACAAATGTTACACAGTTTTTTTGCACTAATCTGTTTCGAAATTTGTTAATTTTTCTGCTAACCACATATCATCACCATATTCTAAGATATTTGTATTTCATAATTACTAATGCGTGAATAGGTGAACCTATACTTTCCCTTTAGTTAAGTATATATTAAACATGGTTATCACATATCAATTAGTTAGCGCTTTACTCATAACCCTGTTTATATTACTACATTTCTAAATAAGCATATAACTCATTAACTCTTTCACGCTTTTATGACGCAGAGGTTGCCAGATTAGCAAAAAGAAATAGAGTTCTCTCACTCTTATAATTAACTCTCCAAAATTAGTGTTCTGCCCACAGCTAACTCAAAGACAACTGCAGAGGTTGAAGTAACTAAACTAAAGGTTTCTAAATACCCCTGATGGTAACAAAGGCTTTAAAGTATCCCTAATAGGCTCAACATCGCATCATAAGCGTGAAAGGGTTAATATTTCATTTTTGGGAAAATGTGATACAACAATATATGTTCTTTTTCCAATTTACAATGTGTTAGTCATAGTCTGTAACAGATTTTCAATACACCCTGATATATATATATATATATATATATATATATATATATATAATTATATATATATATATACTGTATATATATATATTTATATATTTGTATACATATATATTATATATATATATATATATATATATATATTACTGTATATATATATATATATATATATATATATATATATACCTATATATATATATCCTTAATTGATGTGTGTACAGGAAATCATAGTCTTATAATGAAAGTAAAGATCAGAGACAGTGTAAACAACAACATCTTTATTATTTGCTATGAAGGCAACCTTTCGGCAACTGCTACTGCCATGATCACCCCTAGAAAAAGAACAAGATACAACATACAGTATAGTAGAAATATTGATTTATGTAAAAGAATAATTCTAATATTAACACCTTACGAGCGGGCCCGTCAGTTTTTTTCCACTACCCGCCCAGACGGGGGTTTTAACCCTAAATGGCCTTGTTTCCGTGCTCTTTTTCATGCATAAACAAGAGCCAGAGTGTAATACAATTATGTATCCCTGAAAGGGCGTAAATTGAGCTTTCCAATGACACCAGAACCATCCTTCTACGACCACGGGTTCTCTTGCAACGATCGTGCAACACGAGTGCAAAAACCCTAAATTACAATAATTTCCTTATATAATTCCCTGTGTGGCGAGGTAGGGAGGGTGGAGTTGTGTGGAGAAGATGTTAGTAGGCGCGTGGGGTCCGTGCCGAGCGGTCATGAGGTAACCTATGCTCCTCCCGTCGCTCGTCTCTCTCTCACAGCCATTCTTGCTTAAAAATTGCACACAGACTTAAGTCGGTCCCCGCCACATTGTCCAGGTTTTTAGATACGGAATTAAGTCGGGCCCTGCTAATTAGGGGTTAAAGTAATAAACTAACGCCTAATTGATCGTTATTATAAGTTGAGCTTTATACTTAATAGAATAACGAATAGTGGAAAATACGAATAAAGCCATAAAAATATGTTAAATGAAGAATGATGCAATATGAAAAATGCGAACAATAAATATATAGTTATAGAATCCTAACATATTGAGAATGAAATTAATATTAGCGAAAAATAATGTGCTAGTCTGAATATGCCTGTGTAAGTAAGGAAGAAATGTATGACACGCATAATGCAAGAATAGTAAAATGAAAGACTTTAGAGAGAAGTAATGAAAAAAAAAAAAAAAACATACCAAGGGCTGCTAAGGGTTACTCGGAAAAGCAGAGTCTCTGGGCTGGGTGGCTTGCGTCCCGCCACAGCTAAACATGACTACCCTGTCATGTGATTTTTGAGCATGACTACTGACATGCCCTTTTGTTTAAACAAGTAATCTAAATATTTTAAAATTAAGGACACCGAGGCCACGGTCTGGTCAGTCTCAATGATCCAAGTAGTAAAAGCTCTCCAGTGAGATTGGTATTGGCGTCTAGTAGAGATAGTATATTGATTAATCAATGTATTGGTAACACTCTCCCCATAGTGGGCTAACCACTTGGCATTCTGAATGTCCACAAGGCAAAAGTTAGCGAGGTCTTGAGGTTTCCAATTGTCTCTAAGTGGAAATACGAGATCGGGAGTGACACCTGGGTCTCGCACCACGTCTTCAATTGCGCATACCACACCTGAGCCGGCCAGAGGGATGTGATTATCGCGACAAAGCCCCGATACACCCATAGTTTGTGAAGTACTTGACACATGAGTGAAGCGTCTGGTGATGGAAACAGATAAATGGAGTTCCATTTGTTCCAATCCTCCAGCAATGCGTCTGGTCTTTCCGCAGGGGTCCTCCCCCGGCGAGTAAGGAAGAGAAGAAGTATGTGGTTCTCCTCGGACCCGAACAAGTCCACTTACGGACGGTAAGGCTCTGCAATCATCCGTTGAAAGACGATTTGCGTCAGAGTCCATTCTACTAGTGAGCTCTGCCGCCGTGACAGAGCATCTGCCCATACATTCGCCACGCCTGGCAGATATGATGCGTGAAGATTAATGTTTAGCTTTTCCGCCAACACAAATATCTTTTCCGACAACTCTAGTAACACTTGAGACCTTGTTGATCCTTGCTTCTGAATGCACGTGACTGTATTCAGATTGTCCATTTTGAAGGCCACTGGTTATCCAACTAGAGTTGAACCATGTGCCTGAAGGAAAAATAAAGGGACTAACAACTCTTTCACGTTGATGTGAGACTCCTTGAATCGGGACCAAAGACCCTGGCCTTGGTGCCCGAGGTTTGACTGGTAACCCCATCCCAGAGTACCTGAAGCATCCGTGTCTACCCATACCGTAGGTGGAGGAGATGTCCATGTCATAATTGAGTGTAATGTTTCTGGCCTCACCCAGATTGCCAGTAAGTTGTGGATTAATTTCGAGATATGCCATGACTTGTCCGCCGGCAAAAGCAGAAAATGTCTGTTTCCCTCCAAGATTAACCTCTTTACTTTCAACCAGCCCAACGGTACCATTAGTTGAATCTAGTTGAGAGAGCCTACCAGGGACTCCCACACCTTCCTTGTGGTGGTCAGACTATGGAGAAACCGGAACAGTTTCCTGCGTAACCTGTTGCGATTGTCTACGCTCTGCCTGATAGTCAAGTGTGCTGTGTCCCACACCAGACCCACCCACTGGATTACCCTCGTCGGGACAAGATTAGACTTTCCCACTTTGACCTTTAACCTGAGTGATTTCACATTACATAATACTGTGTTGACATGTTGGAGGCATAAAATCTCGAACTCCACTACCACTAGCCAGTCGCCTAAGTACCAATGATCATGATCCCTTGCCTTAGTAGTGGTAATAGGGCCTGCCGGACTAATTTGGTAAAGACCCGAGGCGCCAGGTTCAGACCGAAAGGCATTCTTTGAAAAACAAAACTATGATGCCTGATCCTCAGAGCGAGGAAAGTTTGGAACCGTTTGTTTACTGGGACATGCCAATAGGCTTCTGTCAGGTCTAAAGAACACATCCAACCTTGCGGCGGCAGTGTTAACCTGGTATGATTCACAGTGAGCACCCTGAACGTTGGATTGTGAATGTGCGGTTCAGCTGGAACAAGTCTAAGACCGGCATCATTTGAACACTGTCCCTTTTTGGCACTAGGAATAATCTGGACGTGTAAACTGGGCGAGGTGGACTGACCGGGATAATAATACGTTTGGTGATTATTTCCTTGACTAGTGACTCCACCTCTAATGAAACATTGTTTATATCTGAAGGTAGACGTAAACGAGGCCACCGGAGTCGCTGCTAAGTTATGGCCTTGCGTACCACTGTCCTGGCCCAAGTTTGCCAGGGCCATGCCCGGTAGCAAGTCCGGAATTCCCCAGTCACGCAACTGGACATGTCCGGCAGAGCAACACTCGTGTCCAACTCACCCGTCATGGGCCCAGGGAGTGAGAGAGCTGTGTGATCCCTCAGGTTTTTTACTGGTGAGTGGTGTTTCTGAAGACTGGCTAGAGGGAGGGGGCCACGGTTCCTGCCCTGACTTCCCCTTAGAATAACCTTTTTACCACTTTCTTTGTCCCTTACTCTGACCTTTGCCCTGTGCCGAGCCACTGCTGCCAGGTTTGGATGGAGTCTTGAATGACTGAACAAACTTGGGGACACTATGGTGACTCTGACTATGTTTAACTTAGGGAGTAGACTCCTTCCTGGAAGTGGAGGCAGTCGCTCTGGCAGAGTCTATCAAACTACATACTGACCACCACACTTTCTGTGAAACAAAGGTAGTGGTCAGTACGGGGGACAGAATTTGCCTACGACCAATCTCTTCCGGAAGCTTCTTCACCAAGAATACCCTGAGATTTTGGCGTGCCCGAACGGCTTCCAAGAAAGCCACCTGGATATCACCTAGAGTCTGCATAGAGTTTTGGAGCATAAGATGCTGAGTCAGAGAAAGAGCCTTGGTCACCTGGGGATCGGTTACTGCCTCAGTCGTTCGCACTAGTGATTCAGATAGTTGATGACTGACGAGGAACTGAGACAACAGGCGCCAGGCTTTCTGTCTTAATTTAAAGTCCTTATCTATCTGAGTAGGTGTAGGGCTAGAAAAAGGGTCCGCCAACTGACATAATGAAAGTTTGGGTGCACTCAAACAGTCTAACACGGGTTTGGACACACCTCCCGCCTGAGCCACCGGTAATGAGAACCAACAAATATTTTCCTGAGGTATTTGGTGGGTAGACTTACTGGTGATGGTGCTGGCAAAGTTCTGGGTCTCAGATTCCCAATCGAGCCACGGACCTGAGCCGACAGCCTCAATCTTTAAAACGAGATTACCTGGCTGGTCCCGAATGGGTTGTGTATCCAACTCCAATGTTAGGCTAAATCAAGACTTCATGTCATTAAAACCATCAAGTTTGGACCAGTCCGAATACAGGCGAACAGATGAGGCCAGCGGCAGAGCCGGTGACAGAGCATGCACAAAAAAGTCCGGCGTTTAGACGTTGGGAATAGACTTCACCACTACATCTAACACCTCACCTGACACATTCTTAGCCCGCAATTTCTTCGACTCACTTAGTTCCACACACCAGTGTTCTGGGACAGGAGTCTTTCCCGACACTGTCGATTGCGCGGCCTGCGGGTTCATGGGAGCAATAGGAGCCCAGGATCGATCTGGACCATATAGTAAGGGCATAGGACCTTTCTTAAGGGGCGTTTTATCAAGTGGAGGAGGAATGATATCCGCCAACAATCTGACATTGGACGTAACTAGCGTCGGAGTAACATTACTAACACTGAGAGTGACAATGGAGGGAGTAGTGACTTGTTTAGGTGTAACATGAAGTGAATCGAAAGGCCTCGTGACGGGCGGTGGTTCAGGGGTGACTGGCACAGATCTATCCCTGCCCAATCTACTCAACACAATATCCATAAATGCCTGTAGGTTTTCCTTCGTCACAAAATCCCTATTTTGGTCTGTAGACAAAGACTGAGTGTCTACGTCTGAATGCCCCGTAGAAGCCACTTGTTGCCCCGATTCAAGATTTTCTGACTCTTCATCCCGTTCATGCTGATAATCCATTTATCCCGGCGACCGGGCTGAGGGGAATCGTACCTCCTCAGACCGGACGGCTGGTTCTAGAACGTCATGTTCAAATTGAGACCACTCCAAGTTCAGAATAGGGGATGACACAATAGGGACTCCACTAGGTGAACTAGGAGTACCCCTATACTCAGAAGCCAACCCTTGGACTGGCAGTTGTTGCTTAGGTGTGTGGAGATGGGAAATGATAGGATTAGGCGGCGACCGCACCAGCGGTGAGACGTGGCCTACTACAGGATGGCTAATAATCCCACTAAATAATTTCCTCGGAGGAGTCACTCTGCGGACCGACCCCGACTGGCCGGATTGGACTTTCAACCCAGCCAAGGATGGCCTCGCAAGTTCTGGTGCTGGCGAACGAGACGTGCTAGACTTTGAAGTCATCACAGCAGCCAACCTACGGGAATGAGAACGGGAGGCACTGGAGTCGGACCATGTCACATCCTTCGGTGCCCCTGTCCTCTTCTTCTTCGCCACCTGCTTGATCGGCGATGAAGAGTGTGAGCATCGACGTGACTGCGTAGATTGGATTGACGAATCGGGCGAATCGGGTAAGAGGTAGAACAACGAATCCGACGAGTTACTCTTACCTCTAGGAAGATCAAGCTCACTCCATCCAACTCAAAGACAGGAACGTAGGGATGACGCAGTAACCAAAAGAAAAACTATTTACTAAGTAAAGCAGTTCTATAGTAGAGGTCTTGCCGAAGAATAAAAAAACCCCGCTTAACTCACCAAAAAGGTGGCCGAAAAGCGCTGCCCTTCAAGTCATAAAAGCCTCTAACTTATGCTAGTTAAGGCTAAATAAAACTAGAGGAAAATAAAACACGCAAAATGGCGTCCCCGCCTTATCACGACCACGGGACGCCACCTCACAAAGCACCTTTAAAACACAACTCCTGCGCATCAAGCTAATCAGCCTGCCCAACCTAACTAATCTAACCCTACTCTAGCACATCTCAGATTAGTACAAATGAGAGCAAAAGACTCCCCATCCGGACGGAAGAGTGACGAATGAAGAGAGGTCGGGACCACACGTCTGCTCGGCGTGACACCCCGGAGGAGAAGAGCGAGTATGCGCAGCATCTCTAGAAACCCACGCTGGAAATTATCTGAACTACAGGAAGCATAGAACAGATAAGAGTTTAAAAAAATAAAAATAAATAATTAGTTTTTTCGTAGTGGCATCCGCATCATAAGGACGAGTCCGTAAGTTATTATGAGCATAAGCTTACGATAATTGGTCTCTATACTCTGGTGTGGGTGTCTTAAACAGCTGACTTGGAGTTAAAAGAGTGCCATTACTGTACAAGGCATGTCGTCAATGATGGAGGGGCCACTAATAAATAATATTTCTTCTCTTCTGTGTTTAGCCACAGCCGCAACCTTGGCCTTGTTAAGGTAGCCAGTATACTTCGGTATTGGTGGAGGGGTAAGATAATTATTCCTCGCTGTCATAATAGCTAGAATTAGTACTCTTTAGCATTTTATTTTATTCCTGCAGTGGCATGTGTTAATTCCCAGCCGATCATTATTTCTTTTATGTGCATTATTTTAGCTAGGGGTCCAGTCAATTGGGGATGCTTGGTTCGAAGTAGAGGGTGGAGGATTTCAATAGTCTTTCAGTTACAGGGAGGATTACTTCGGCAAAGGCCAACTGATAGACTGGACAAAATAGACTTTGGCGTTTTATATTTGTGTTACAGTGCGTCCAGGTAGGCTGTTTTTGCCTACCTGGGTATTATTTCTCTGCTTAGCACGAGCACTAGTACAATTATAAAAACCTGTTTAGTTGAAGTCGGCTTAGGATAATCTTAGGTGGGTGGTGTTTGTTTTATCCTTGATTCATTCACTTATGCTTGATACATGCTTCATTATTTTGGCATTCTTTGTTGGCATGTAATTACCGTAATGTTATTAACATAAATTAAATCAGGGCTTTCTCTTCTTTGTGCAGCTTAGAAAGGATCCTCTTCAGTATTGCCATTCGGTACTGAGTTTTGATGATAGTTGTGGCTCAAGATATCTTTTCACCACAACTAAGGGTTCCAGTTATTTGCATTGTTTGTATAACGGAACCAGTTGGGGGATTGTCTGCATCTTTGGTCCCCATAGAGCCTGAAAGTTGCGTATGAGCTCTGTTCTATTGCCATAGGCTGTGTTACGAGTTGAGGCTACGGAGGTGCTGAGTATTTAATTGTATGTCGTCCAAGGACTAGAAGCCTCTACTATCAGTCGTAATAATATATATATATGTATATTCTGACATACGGAGCCCTGTATGTTAATTTAAGAGTTAGAATTAGAGTTCAAGGAGCCCACTACCCAAACGGTGAAGCAGACTAGCGAACGAGCGAGTGGGCAAACCATCTCGCCCCATACCAGCATGCTAGCCTTCACACCTCGATGACCGATGCTATGACGTATGATCGACGCCAGGAGCTGTGAGTGGACCACGCACCTGTTATGCGACTCGAGGAGCTATGATTGGAGCAGGCATCACCCGCCGCCTCCTGATTCGTTCCTACACCATCATTGTTTGGTATATAAGACCCGAGTTGTGGGCATTCAAATCAGTCTCATTTGGAGTTGGGGAAGGTGAACTTGCAGCTGGAGGAAGACGGGGTGAAGTATTATAATGGGATTGTGACTGTCAGTCAGATTATATAAATGTGTGTTAAGTGTGTTCGGTGTAAACACTTATGTTATGTTGGTTAGTGAGATATGTGATTGGGAATTAACGTGAACGCTACTATTATGTGTTTAACTATTTAATTGGGAATTAACGTTAACGCTATTATTATGTACTTAACTATTTTAGTTGACCAACTTGTGGACTAAAGCAACTCTTTAAGTAATTGGGTTATGATGAAAGTAATACTATTGTTTTATATTAATACTTACGAGTTCTTTCATTTTCTTTGAATTAAGCTTACATTGCTTAATGGTGCTTAGTACGGTGGTGCTATTGTCTCGTATTAGTAATATCGCCTTAGACTAACATGGCTGTGTTGATATTACTTCTAGTGATTTCCTAAGCTGAAGAAAATTCTTTTGCTTCAAAATATTATATTTTGCTTTTCATATTATTTGAGTGAGACCTGAATCGAATCTATGAAACGATCCTGTAACTTTATTTACTCATAATCAAACCTCAATGTTACGTGGTTAAGAAATACATTTAACTAATTATTAAATATATATCTAACTTTTTATGTGACTTTGATATTACTCCTGATGATAATAATAATATAATACTATTAACGTAAGACAAGAACCAAGAATAATTACATTAAATATAAATAAAAGGACATATAAGAAAACTATCTATTCATTTCAAAAAGGGTAAGAGACAGAAATATTCTTACTTTAATATTTATCTTTCAAGACTTTTTATAAAATTAATAGTCCTTCTTTAGCTATAACTTATTCGGTTCATAACCATAGCCTACTAAGCTTCGGTTAAATAATAATTCTTTATAAATACTAGATGACTTTAATTAGTTTCAGTATTTTTATACTTAAAGAGTATCAGTCAATAAAGGATACTAAGTCCTAAGATCCAAAAGGAAAGGAAGCAACAACAGGAAATTATTTTATTAGATTTTACTTTTGTTTTGCCTTCAGCTGACTGATACCGTAATATATATCTCTGTGCTATCTAGATTCATCAAGTTAACCACCTGAGGATCAAGATACGTAACAGAAGAGTGGCGACCTTGCCAGGATTCGTTTCATACAGTTTCACTCAGTTTCATTAACGTTTCACTACTTAAAAATCAAATATTAATCATGCCTCAACTAATTAATGAAGAAGATGCTCGAGTTTTCATAGAATCAGAACCCACATCCCCTGATATTGACTGTCTGTCAAAATCCGAACTGAAAGTGCTTGCCTCACATCTCCAATTAACTGTCTCAAACATGTCCAAAGTAGAGGTGGCTCAGACCATAAAAACCCATCTGTTCCCTGTAGAAGGCGAGGAGGGTGACGGAGCAGTTGGTGGGATCCCTAGTAAACCTAGCCAACTTGATGAACAATTACCACCTGGTTTGACCGGTGATCAAATATTAGAACTAGCTAGAATAAAAGCAAACACCGACTTAGAACTAGCCAGAATGAATGCCAGTGCAACGACCGAACAATGTGAATATCAATATCGTACGGCTCAACTAAATGTCAATACAAATGCTCCCGAAATTGCTCCCCCTCTGGGATTGACTATGACTAGTGTCATTCCACCTTTCACTGAGGATAATGTGCAGGATTTCTTTGTTTTGTTTGAGGAAGTTGCTGGAGGTATGAAGTGGACAAGAGATCAATGGCCTTTTATGTTACAAACTGTTTTGACAGGGCAGGCTCGAGCCACGTATTTGTCAGAAGTAGCAGAAGTTAGGCAGGATTATGACAATCTCAAAGAAGCTATCTTAAAAACCTATCAATTGCAGCCTGAGGCTTACAGGCAATCTTTCCGAAAAAACCAGAAGAAAGTAGAAGAAACCCATAAGGTATTTGCCAGGACCATGACTAAAACTTTCAATCATTGGGTCAAGAGTAAGAAAGTCACAAGCTACAACGATCTGAAGGAGTTGGTCCTGTTAGAAAATTTCCTATGGAAAATTGATTCTTCTGTATCCTATCATTTAAAGGGGAAAAAGGTAGATTGTCTTGCCGACGCCGCTGACATGGCTGACACATGCGTGCTCAATAACAAATTTCGTGGAAAGAAGCCCTACGATAATTCTAGTTCTAATTTTAAGTATCCCAATCACAAATCTGACCGACCCAGTCACAAGCCTATAACGTCTTCCCCAGCTAGCCAAAATAGAAATGTTCCCCCAACTAAAAATGCGACTCAGGGCAATGGTAACAGAGGTGGGCCCCAAACTAGTAATGTTCAAAGAGGGAACGTTCCCGTATCCCCTAAAGTATGTACTTTTTGTGGCAAGAGAGGCCACCTAGCTTATCAGTGCAGGGCTAAGGAGAGAACCGAGAGATCGGGGCAGACAGTTGCCGCCGTATCTCAAACTCCATATGTGCCTGTAATGCAGGACTCCCGACAGAAGGAGTACCTAGCACCAAAAGTTCCTTTAATGCAGGACTCTCGACAGAAGGAGTACCTAGCAGCTAACGTAAATCATCTAGACAGGGGTGTAGTAGCATGTGTGGTGCAACCCACTAGGGTTAAGCCAATAATAATTTCACCATCAGTGCAGGACAGTTACCGTCCCTTTATTTCATCTGGCAACGTGAGATTAAATGGTTGCATGCATGAGGTAAAAATTCTGAGAGACACAGGTTCTACTAGCACCCTCATGGTGAATCCTTACACTGAGTGCCCACCTGGCGAACCAGTTGTAATGAGAGGTGCTGGAGGCCAGTTTTATGCATACTTGGTAAAAGGCGAAATTGAATGTGAGTTACTACAGGGTGAGGCCACCATAGCTTTGTGTAGGTCCCAAGATATCCCTGTGCCTGGGGTAACTCTCCTTTTGGGGAATGATGTAGCAGGTGAGAAGGTCCGACCAGACCCCATTTTGTCACTTTCCCCTGTTAACGAGCCACTAACCAGTGAGCTCGAAAAGGAGATGCCAACTGTTTTCCCTGTGTGTGCTGTCACACGTTCAATGTCTCAAGTAGCAGTTCCCTCAGACAGAAATGTACCGAATGTAAGAGTTGATGAAAGGGATGATGAGAGTGTGAATGATGCTCCAACTGTGCCTGATGATGTGACTGAGGTGGATTTATCTGACACCTTTATGGCTCATCTTGACCCTAACGATGACCATGAAACCCCTCCAAATTGTCCTAGCGGCCTGGTAGAGCTACAGAGAGATGATAGTGAATGCAAGGAGTTAGCTGCCAGGTCCGTGAGTGAAGAGGAATGTGAGAAGGAGGGTGGTGAATGTTTCTACCTCAAAGGAGGAGTATTGTGGCGAAGATGGAGACCGCCACACAGACCAATCGATGACGGGGCTTGGGACGTCCATCAAGTAGTAGTCCCCAAACCTTGTCGTAGAGATATAATGGAAATGGCACATTGTATACCATTGGCAGGACACCTAGGTGTGAGAAAAACTCTAGACAGAATCAGATCCCACTTTTACTGGCCAGGAATGCGTGCAGATGTAGTGGAGTGTTGTAGAGTGTGTCACACTTGCCAGATGACAGGAAAACCCAATCAGAAGGTGCCTGTACATCCTCTGGTGCCCTTGCCCGTTTTCGAGAATCCTTTTACTCGGGTGGTAGTGGACATTGTAGGCCCATTGCCTAAGACTTCCCAAGGTAACCTTTATTTATTAACTATCATGGACATGGCAACTCGCTACCCAGAGGCTATACCCTTAAGGACTACCTCTGCTCCAACTGTTATCAAGGAACTGCTCAAATTCTTCACCAGAATGGGTTTCCCCCATGAGGTGCAAAGTGATCAAGGAACTAATTTTACCTCTAACATTTTCCAGCAGTCCCTGAAGGAGTTGGGTATCGAGCATGTAAAGTCTAGCACCTACCACCCAGAGAGTCAAGGGGTTCTCGAACGATATCATCAGACATTAAAGGGAATGTTACGTAAGTATTGTACAGAGACCGGAGTTGAGTGGGATAAGGGGGTACCTTTTCTTTTATTTGCTACTCGTGAGGTTCCAACTGAATCCCTGGGTTTTTCCCCTAATGAGCTAGTTTTCGGTCACCAGGTAAGAGGTCCTTTGCAACTATTGCAGGATAGCCTAGTTGGCCAGGAGGGGAACCAAAACCTCCTCAAGTATGTTTCAGATTTCAAAACCCGGCTGAGATCCTCATGTGAGTTTGCCGCTCAAAACTTGACAGTGGCTAAAAGCTCCATGAAGAAATGGTATGACAGAAAAGCCCGTGAGAGGGAGTTTAAGCCCGGTGATGAGGTTTTGGTCCTGCTCCCCCTTTTTGGCCAACCTTTATCTGCCAAGTTCAGGGGCCCATATAAGATCATTCGGAGGGTGAGCATTACCGATTATCTAGTAACTACCCCAGACAGGAGAAAGCCCACGCAAGTATTCCATATAAATATGTTGAAGCCCTACCATAGGTCCCCTGATTCCTCTCCTCCAGATTCTCCCACTGTGGCAGTGAATGTCAGGACCTGTGAACAGCCTGGTGCGGACAAAGTCTTCAGTTCTCTTACTGACCCGCAACAGACTGTTCCAGAGCCTGAAGGTATCCATGCAGACTTTGACTTGTCATGTAGCCTATCCAACTTTCAGTATAATTCAGTGGCTTTGAGGGAATTACCATCTAAACTATGTCATCTTCCCTCTGATCAAGCGAACCAACTAATCTCTGTTTTATCTCAGTCTCCCAATGTGTTCCGTGATACTCCAGGGCTCACTTCTTTGGCCGTGCACGACATCGACGTAGGGGATGCAACTCCCATTAAACTATCCCCCTACCGTGTCTCACCACAACGCAGGAGTATACTGCAGGTCGAGCTTGACTTAATTTTTTCAAACCAGCTGATCACAAGGGCCTTCAGCCAGTGGAGTAGTCCGGTCATACTTGTGCCGAAGCCAGACGGGAGCCATGGGTTTTGTAGGGACTATAGGCAAGTCAATGCTGTCACAAAGAACGATACCTACCCACTGCCACGGATCAAAGATTGCATTTACCGGGTTGGCCTCATACAGCAGTAAGTTTAATTTAATGAGAGGATTTTGGCAATTAGCTCTCCCTTGTAGCGAGGTAAATATCATGCTTTTGTAGTGCGCTTTTAAGCCTTCAGCTGTGAGATGCCTTGCAGTTCGAATAACGCTCCAGCTACGTTCCGGCTATGTTCTGATGTGGTACCTGGAGACGTTGCCTACTTTGGGTGATATCCTTATTATATCCTCATTATAATCTTGCTGTTGCCAATCTGGTGGTGAATCTATTTATGTATTATGTTTAATATTATGTACTATACTCCTTAAACTCTTTTCTAGGGGGGAGGTCTGACATACGGAGCCCTGTATGTTAATTTAAGAGTTAGAATTAGAGTTCAAGGAGCCCACTACCCAAACGGTGAAGCAGACTAGCGAACGAACGAGCGAGTGGGCAAACCATCTCGCCCCATACCAGCATGCTAGCCTTCACACCTCGATGACCGATGCTATGATGTATGATCGACGCCAGGAGCTGTGAGTGGACCACGCACCTGTTATGCGACTCGAGGAGCTATGATTGGAGCAGGCATCACCCGCCGCCTCCTGATTCGTTCCTACACCATCATTGTTTGGTATATAAGACCCGAGTTGTGGGCATTCAAATCAGTCTCATTTGGAGTTGGGGAAGGTGAACTTGCAGCTGGAGGAAGACGGGGTGAAGTATTATAATGGGATTGTGACTGTCAGTCAGATTATATAAATGTGTGTTAAGTGTGTTCGGTGTAAACACTTATGTTATGTTGGTTAGTGAGATATGTGATTGGGAATTAACGTGAACGCTACTATTATGTGTTTAACTATTTAATTGGGAATTAACGTTAACGCTATTATTATGTACTTAACTATTTTAGTTGACCAACTTGTGGACTAAAGCAACTCTTTAAGTAATTGGGTTATGATGAAAGTAATACTATTGTTTTATTAATACTTACGAGTTCTTTCATTTTCTTTGAATTAAGCTTACATTGCTTAATGGTGCTTAGTACGGTGATGCTATTGTCTCGTATTAGTAATATCGCCTTAGACTAACATGGCTGTGTTAATATTACTTCTAGTGATTTCCTAAGCTGAAGAAAATTCTTTTGCTTCAAAATATTATATTTTGCTTTTCATATTATTTGAGTGAGACCTGAATCGAATCTATGAAACGATCCTGTAACTTTATTTACTCATAATCAAACCTCAATGTTACGTGGTTAAGAAATACATTTAACTAATTATTAAATATATATCTAACTTTTTATGTGACTTTGATATTACTCCTGATGATAATAATAATATAATACTATTAACGTAAGACAAGAACCAAGAATAATTACATTAAATATAAATAAAAGGACATATAAGAAAACTATCTATTCATTTCAAAAAGGGTAAGAGACAGAAATATTCTTACTTTAATATTTATCTTTCAAGACTTTTTATAAAATTAATAGTCCTTCTTTAGCTATAACTTATTCGGTTCATAACCATAGCCTACTAAGCTTCGGTTAAATAATAATTCTTTATAAATACTACAGGACTTTAATTAGTTTCAGTATTTTTATACTTAAAGAGTATCAGTCAATAAAGGATACTAAGTCCTAAGATCCAAAAGGAAAGGAAGCAACAACAGGAAATTATTTTATTAGATTTTACTTTTGTTTTGCCTTCAGCTGACTGATACCGTAATATATATCTCTGTGCTATCTAGATTCATCAAGTTAACCACCTGAGGATCAAGATACGTAACAATATATATATATATATATATATATATACAGTATATCTGAAACTCAGGTGTCTGAAGCAACTGCCAGCAGCCCCTTCTCTGTATCGTCCTACTTTCTCTATCCTAGTTTCAAAGCCAAAGGCGGATATTGTGCCTACATGCACAAAAAACTCAATTGCTCTTGTGTTCTTGATTCTCAACTTTATGGTTCAAACTATCCTTTCATTCTCATACTAAATATGTCTGTGCTGTCTATCTTTCCCGTAACTCTACTGACTTTCTCAAATTCTTTGACTATCTTAATTCTAAAGTGGAACACATTTTATCCATCTCTCCTTTCTCAGAAATCTCCATCTTAGGATATTTCAACGTTCACCACCGCCAATGGCTCTCCTCTCATTCCACTGACCAACCTGGTGAACAAGCCTACATTTTTTCTATCCTAAATGTCCAAAAGCATTTGGTTCAGCAACCCAATCGTATCCCGGATCGCTTCGGAGATCGGCCCAACATTCTTGACTCATTTTTAACTTCTAATCCTTCCTCTTATGCTGTTAATCTTTCTCTCCTTTGGGTTCCTCCGACCATAAATTTATCTCTGTCACCTGTCCTATCTCTCCCAGACGGCGGCGCTTTTGGCACTTTAGCGCTGCTGACTGGGAGACTCTCCTAGCAGTATTTCTTTGATTTCCCATGGAATGACTTCTGCTTCCGTGGCCAAGGACCCTCGAAGAGTGCTGAATGCATTACCGAGGTAATCCTCTCCGGCATGGAGGCATACATTCCATTTTCTTTATCTCAGTCTAATGCAAAAAAATCTTGTTTTACTCACGCTTGTTCTACTGCTGTCCGCAATAAGGAGGAAGCATTCAAACGGTACCGTCACCTTAAAACTCAAGAATCTCATTCTGTTTCTGCCCGGAATCAAGCAAAATCTGTTCTTCGACTCGCCAAGCACTCTTTCATCAATAATAAATGCACTGAACTATCCAACTCTACCTCTTCCCAAGCTTTCTGGCGAGCCAAAAACCTCTCCAACAAATTTTCTTCCTCGTCTTTTCCTCCACTTTTCCACTTTGATGGCAAAACAATCACTTCTTCCTCTGACAAAGCTGAACTCGTTGCTCACAATTTTGCTAGAAACTCCACCTTAGATGATTCCGGTGCTATTCCTCAATCTCCACATCCTCTCTCCTACTTATGCCTAATATCCTAATCTCTTCTAAAGATGCATGTTCTACCTTCTCTGGGCTTAATACTAAGAAGGTGTACGGTCCGGATGGTGTTCCTCCTGTTGTACTCAAAAACTGTGCTTTCGTGCTGACTCCCTGCTTATGCAAACTCTTTCGTCTCTGTCTCTCCTCTAACGTCTTCCCATCTTGCTGGAAGTTTGCTCTCTTTCAACCTGTCCCAAATACCTATCGTTCGCCAGGGAAAAAATTGACACCTAAATAACACGAAAGGTCTAAATATTGACAAAGAAATGGGGCGAAGGGTCTTAAAATTGACTAACTAATGGGGCAAACATCTTAACATCTGAAAACTAATAGGGCTAAACATGAGGGAGAAAGTGGTCCAGAAAACTGGCCCATCCCCCCTTAATACTGTAGACATAAGGTTATCCGTTATTGGAAAACAAATTCTAACCAGAATTTGAATAATCTCGATGGGTATGCACAGGTAGAACAATTTAGGAAAGACAAGTGTGGTGGTGGAGTATCTGCTTATATTAGAACTAATATTCTATTTAAGGAGAGATGTGATCTTAATACATTGAATGAATGTGTAGATTCTGTGTTCGTAGAAATAGATGGCAGGATATTAAATACAATTAAAAAAAACTAATTATACTGTAGGATTGCTATACCGATTACCTGGTACACACGTCAACGAATTTCTACATTATATGTCAGAATGATTAAATGATGTTACTCGTGAACACAAAATTATATATTTAATGGGTGATTTCAATCTAAATGTATTAAATGTTGACAAGCATAAACCAACGTCTGAATTTATCGAATTTATGTGTTTTTCACTACTTCTTACCACCTATAAATAAACCAACATGAGTGACTGAAAAATCTACTACCCTAATAAATAATGTATTTTGTAATGACGTTTATGATAACAAAATTATCACTGGGATACTAACTACGGACATATCAGATAATTTTCCAGTATTTAGTATATTTTTATATGATAAATTGCAAGAACATTATAATTTGATTAAAAGAAGACTTTATAATATACAAACCATGAACAGCTTTCATACAATGCTGCAGGCTAAAGAATGGTCCGATATTTTTGCTATTGATGACAGTCTAATTGCGTTTTCAAAATGTCATCAGTTTTATTAACTTTGTTTTGATAAATGTTTTCCACATGTAACAATAAAATGTAATTATAAGAACAGAAAGCCATGGCTAACTGATTCCTTAAGGAAATCAATTAAAATTAAGAATAAATGATATGTTATATCAATTAAATGGCCATATTTGCATAACAACAATAAATACAAAAATTATAAGAAAACCTTGCAAAGAGTGATGCGGAAAGCTGAACGTGATCACAATGACGAACTTCTTAGGGAAAGTAGCCGTAACATAAACACATGTTTGGGGCATAATAAAGGAGGTGATAAATGGAAGACAAATATTAAAGAAAACAAACACATTCCAAATTAATGGTGAACATGTAAATGATGGTAGAACCATAGCAGATAATTTTAATAATTTCTTTGTTAATATTGGACATAAACTAAGTGAACAAATTCCGCCAAATAATAAACATAATCAACAATATTTATCTGACCAGACCAGATGCCTGGAGTAAAGTAAGAGAGAAGAGTAATTGGACAGAGGAAGAAAAGCTGAGAAGTGAGAAGTACAGTAGAAGACTGAAAGTTCTCGGGATCAACCAAGAACTATGGTTTTATATTTTTGTCCCCTGCGTTACCTCAGGAAGCTAACACTATACTTATGGGACTGCAAAATAAATGCCCTGGTCGGAATTTCATTACAGCAAAAGTGGTCAAGGAAACACATTTATCGATAAGTCAGGTATTAACATATATTATAATAAACTTGTCATTTTCTCAAGGTATTTTTCCTAATTAATTAAAACATGCAATAGTTAGTCCTATTTATAAAGCAGGTAATGATATGCTTCTTAACAATTATAGACCTGTGTCTGTTTTGCCTGTGGTTTCTAAAATATTTGAAAGGATCATGCATACCCGATCGGTTTCTTTTCTCAATAAGCAGAGTGTTTTATATAATTTTCAGTTTGGGTTCAGATCAGGCTATGCCACAACTTTAGCACTAATTACCTTAATTGATAAAATAACCAAAGCCTTGGATAATACAAATTTTGTAGTGGGATTATTTTTAGACTTCAGTAAGGCGTTTGATGCTGTAAATCATTCAATTTTATTGGGGAAGTTATATTCGTATGGGGTACGTGGGGTTACACATCGATGGTTTGAAAGTTATCTTTCTAATAGATCTCAACAGGTGAAATATACTGATGCTACATCATCATGTAAATGTATTAAATGCGGTGTACCACAGGGTTCCATTTTGGGTCCTCTATTATTGCTTCTGTATGTTAACAACATTATTAATGCCTCACCCTTCATTGTTACCTATTCGTTTTGCTGATGATACAAATTTATTTTTAAGAGGGTAAAGATGTAACAGTTAGCAATGTCAATGTGCGTATAAGAAACAAGGATATTAAGAGAGTGGAGAAAGCTAAATTTTGGGGAGTGACTATAGATTCAAAACTAAATTGGTCATACCATATAAATTATATTCAAAATAAAATTGCAAAGGGAGTGGGTATCATTTGTAAGGCTAGAACACTGCTGAATACATCTACGCTTGTAACGCTTTATTACAATTGTATATATCCCTATCTTACATACGGAATAAAGGTGTAGGGAGCGTGTTATGAGTATTTGAAGGAATCAGTATATAAACTGCAAAAAAAGGATAATTTGAATTGTATCAGGTGCTGCATATAGACTCCAGAGCTCACACACATCCTTTATATAAATCGCTAAACATTCTTCCACTCGACAGTCTCTTTGTTGTTTGTACTATTAAGATTATGTTTAAACGTATTAACAATTTACTTCCGTCAATAATTAGAGATATGTTTACAAGAAATGAGGATGTCCATACATATCCAACAAGAAACAGTTATAAACTCATCTTACCAAAAAGTAGGACAACATTATTCCAAAAGACCTTTAGATGCATAGGCGCCTTGACTTGGAACTTTGTGGTGGACCAAATTGTAGATGTTTATTAATTTAATGCTTACAGGCATAAACTAAGGTTTTTCTTGCTGAAAAATAGTCCATCAATATTATAGTAATTGATATACAATTAATATTATATTAGCCCGTTCTTTGCCGGTGACGTCGTTTTCATTGTATTTTGGCATCATTTAGAAGTATTATTCAGCTCGAGAGGGACGTCTACTAATTAAAAGGCTACATAGTATATCAATTGATCATTTACCTACCACGCATTCTTCGAAACTTTCAAACGTCGTCTTATACAGCTGAAATCAAGTACAGTATATATTATACAGTAATATTATACAGCCAGCCGTCCGGCTGGCTCAGTTGATAGCGTGCCTGATTCCCACCTTGAAGGTCTCGCGTTCAATCCCCGCTCAGATTGAAAAGTTTTTCTGGGATACAGCCGGCGGTTACCATCTCCCCATGAGCAAGGGGGATGGGTAATGGTCTCTGGTAGACTAAAGACAGCCAAGCGCTTGCGAATCCTCGAAGGAGGAGAGACGGGCGCTATATAAGTAACCAGAAGATTATTATTATTATTATTATTATGTGTCGCCGGTGCTGGATGGGTTAAACAAATATTTAAGTAATCTTTCTAACCGTTCTGTAACTTGAATTGATGTATGAGTATGCGTGCGTGTGTGTGTGTGTGTGTGTGTGTGTGTGTGTGTGTGTGTGTGTAGCCGTTAATTGATATAGGTGTTTTTGCATAATTGAGTTTAAAATCTATATATTTATTTGTAACATTAGTAGGCTATGTGTTTTGTGTTTAGGGACTGTATACATGTATGTATCTCTATATGAAATTGTTTATAATTACATTTGTACAATACATTTGTATTAGTGCCTTGATATACATGAACGCTTGTCTATATGAATAAATACTGTATGTGTAACCTACTTACAAGACTAGTGCATGTGCGGGTGCATGTATTTTGATATGCATGTACAAGGGTGACAAACAATGATTGACTCCCTCTGCCCAGGAAAACTGGTTATACCCTGAACAAATATGACTTTATAACTCGAAAATACATTGAATTCTTTATCTTTTCAGGTATCAACATGGCTTCTGCAGCGTTGAATGACTCTGAGAAATGCGATTCATAGACCACATCAGATTGGTCACGGTTTGTGAAGCTTGAGACGCTGGCGCGGCGTTTATTACTCGAGCAGGGTCGCCATTTGCCTTAGCAGGTCTGAGGAGTTCATCAAAAGGTATTGGAAAAAATTCCTCGCAGACTGTGAGAATATTTTTTAAGGAGGACGACCCGAAGAAAAGCTATCCCAAGAGACTAAGGAAATCATCATGGAAGGGTCACGGTGTTGCCGCAAAAGCTGTGGCCAACTCGCTCATGAGATCCAACTTCTGCGAGGGAAGTGATACTCCTTAAAAAACGTCATATCCTTTCTACGAAACCCCCAAAATGTCCTGGATGTTGAGGAAGTGACCTTCATGAAGACACAACCGCTCCTGAGGGAAAACAATGTCGATTTATTTGGCAATGTGGAGTGCCCCGGAAACTTAAATGATCTCAATGAGTGCGAGCACATGGGACCCATCCTAAAGGACCATGTGGAAACCCTCATGCTCCACGAACCTCCTGCCACTCGATTCTCTTGTCAGAAGTTGGAGAAACATGTTGAGACGGTGCTCTGAAGTCTTGAATACTACACCGCTATTTTCGAGTTCCTCCTCATCTCCTACCCACGTTGACGTCAGGGTGTTCTTCAGGCGGGCAGAATCAACACTGAATTTTTATTATTATTATTTTTTTTTTTTTTTTTTTTTTTTGTCTATGTGATTGAGGGAGGCAAAAGGCAGAACTGCCTATAGCGAGTGCCTCCCCCATAGTTGAAAGAGTGACAGGGCCAAAATCAAAGGACGTTCGAGCCAAAATGCCTGGACACACAGAGTTTGAAGCAATTTAAGTCGTAGGAAGAGGGAAAGGATGATTCTGGGAGAGAGTTCCAGAGCTCAGCTGTTGAGTAGAAGAAAAAGACTGAGAGTAACGTTTCACTCTCGGGTTGGATAGTTGCACAGAGTAGGGGTGGGATTGAGTTGCAAGATGGGGACCACGTGCCCTACGTAAAGGAGGTGGTATACACTGGGAAAGCTCTGAGGAACACTGATTATTATAGTAGCGATAGAATAGCGAGAGAGATGCAACATTGCGGCGGAGAGAGAGAGGTTGCAGAGAGTTGATGAGTGGACGGGAGTTAATGATACGAAAGTCCTTCCTTTCAACTTTGTCTAGGAGAGCAGTGTGAGAGGAACCTTCCCACACATGTGAACAATATTCAATACAAGGACGCACTATGCCCCTGTACAGAGCAAAAAGCTGTGCAGGGAAAAAGAACCCCCTAAGGCGGTTGAGCACACCCAGCTTCTGGGAGGCTGCCTTAGCAAGACTGGTAATATGGTCCTTCCAACTGAGAGCAGAAGAAAAAGAGACACCACGAATATTGAGAGAAGATGAAGGATTGATTTTTGTATTGTTGAAGAATAAGGGATAGTCCGCTGGGAGTTCCTTACGGGTAGATAGATGGAGAAATTGGGTTTTGGAAGCATTAAAGGTAACAAGGTTTTCTCTGCCCCAATTGGAGATAGTATTTAGATCAGAATGTAAGAGTTCTATGGCTTCATTACGTTTGTCGTTGAGGGATTGCTGGCTGAGGCGTTCTGAAAAACTAAGGGAGTAGTGTAAGGTTGAGTCGTCTGTGTATGAATGGATGGGAATTGAGGTACAGTTGAGGAGATCATTTATAAAAATTAGAAAGAGAATAGGAGATAGAACAGAGCCCTGAGGAACACCAGAGTTTATAGGGTGAGGAAGTGAACAATGGCCGTCCACAACTGCGGCTATAGAACGGCCGGAAAGGAAATTAGAGACAAAGGCACAGATGGAGGGATAGAAACCGAAGGAGGGTAGTTTAGAAATTAAAGATTTGTGCCAGACTCTATCGAAGGCTTTCGATATGTCCAGTGCAATAGAAAAAGTCTCACCGAAGTTCCGAAAGGAGGATGACCAAGAATTAGTAAGATATGAAAGAAGATCACCAGTAGAGCGACCCTTAAGGAAGCCATACTGGCGATCTGAGAGCAGATTATGAGAAGAGAAATGCTTAAGAAATTTGGAAGAAAGAATAGTTTCAAAAACTTTAGAAAGACATGAGATGAGAGCAATTGGACGATAGTTGGAGGGTTGAGAGCAGTCACCCTTCTTTGGGACAGGTTGAATGTGAGCAAACTTCCAGCATGAAGGGAAGACGTTAGTGGATAGACAGAGACGAAAAAGTTTGCCTAGGCAGGGAGTCAGCACGGAAGCACAGTTTTTGAGAACAACAGGAGGAACGCCGTCCGGACCGTACGCCTTATTAGTATTAAGCCCAGAGAGGGTAGAAAGTACATCTTTAGAAGAAATTAGGATATTATGCATAAGTAAGAGAGAGGAGGGTGGAGAGGGAGGAATAGCACCGGAATCATCCAAGGTGGAGTTTCTAGCAAAAGTTTGAGCGAAGAGTTTAGCTTTGTCAGAGGAAGAAGTGATGGTTGTGCCATCGGAATGGGAATGGGGAGGGAAAGACGAGGAAGAGAAATTGTTGGAGAGGCTTTTGGCTAGATGCCAGAAAGCTTGGGAAGAGCTAGAGTTGGATAGTTCAGTGCATTTATTATTGATGAAAGAGTTTTTGGCAAGTCGAAGAACAGATTTGGCTTGATTCCGGGCAGAAACATAGGAAGAATGAGAGTCTTGAGTTTTAAGGCGTCGGTACCCGTTGAATGCTTCCTCCTTATTGCGGACAGCAGTAGAACAGGCGTGAGTAAACCAAGATTTGTTAGCATTAGTCTGAGAGAAAGAGAATGGAATGTATGCTTCCATGCCCGATAGTATTACCTCGATAATGCGTTCAGCACTCTCCGAGGGTCCCCGGCCACGGAAGCAGAAATCATTCCATGGGAAATCAAAGAAGTACTGCCGGAGAGCCTCCCAGTCGGCAGCGCCAAAGTGCCACAAGCACCGCCGGCTATGAGGATCGGGTGGCCGTACTGGATAGATAGGACAGATGACAGAGATAAGTTTATGGTCGGAGGAGCCCAAAGGAGAGAAAAGATCGACAGTATAAGAAGAAGGGTTAGAAGTTAGAAACAAGTCATGAATGTTGGGCCGATCTCCGATGCCATCCAGGATTCGGATGGATTGCTGAACTAACTGCTCTAGGTCATTTATGATAGAAAAGACGTAGGCTTGTTCACCAGGTTGGTCAGTAGTGTGAGAGGAGAGCCATTGGCGGTGGTGAACGTTGAAATCTCCTAAGATGGAGATTTCTGAGAAAGGTGAAATGGATAGAATGTGTTCCACTATGCAGTTTAGATAGTCAAAGAATTTGGAAACGTTGGTAGAGTTAGGGGAAAGATAGACAGCACAGAAATATTTAGTAAGAGAATGACAGGAAAGTTTGAGCCATAAAGTAGAGAATTCAGAGGAGTCGAAATCGGGAACACGAGAGCAAGTGAGTTTGTTGTGCACATATGCACAACATCTGCCTTTGGCTTTGAAACTAGGATAGAGAAAGTAGGAGGATACAGAGAAGGGGTTGCTGGATGTTGCTACAGACACCTGAGTTTCGGTGAGGAAGAGAAGATCAGGTTTGTAGGAGGAGAGATGGTGTTCAACAGAGTGAAAGTTAGAGGAAAGTCTGCGAATGTTGCAGAAATCAATAGAAAGAGTAACAGGCCGAGGTCCAGGTAATTTTGTGGGGTCGTCAGGGGATGGTCGGTCGGGTGTGGGGGCATTTATGGTCAAAGATGTAGTATTAAATTGCCTACAAACCAATGTTTTCAATTTCTTTGTGTCATTTTTAGTTTAAGCTGGGCATGGGGGGGGGGGGGGGTCAATCATTGTGTGGCACCCTTTATGCTTTTCAATATAAGTATGTTTAAATGTATAAAGTATTTGTGTTTCTTTATAATGATATTAAGTGTGTGCATAAGTGTGTGTATTAATTTTGTGTTAATGTGTAAGGTTGGTTATACATGCAATTCGGTTTTTACACATATATTGTATAACTGTATCTTCATATTTATGTGTGTAAGTATGTACGTGCATGTGTAATGTGCATAATATGTGATATGTAATGTGCACTCTATAAACACGATAAGGTGATTATATGTAGGATTATTTGTATGATATGTTCTGCAGTTTACTGTGTAACGTTTATTCTATGTGGTGCACTTCTGTTTATCATTGCATGATTATTTCTGCCTCTAGTTCACCATTATCATTTATAGTGTATACAAAAGAGTGTTTAAGGACATAAATTATATACCTGTGGGTATCTCGTCCTCTTTGTTATATGATAAATCTCCTATCATAAGTGTATGTAAACATAATGTATGTATGTATAATATTATCATATAACAATAAACTTATTTGAATTTGAATATGAATTTGAATTATAATGCAGGGATTATAATTATAAAGAGGAGTTTCAACTCTACTGGAGGTACTTAGATATTAAAACAATTATAGTTTATATCTATATAATATTTTCGGCTGTCTGTGTGTGTTCTTAATAGGCGGCCGCAGTTTTGGACCAGGGGAGCTGAAACTTTACGTGTGGGTGTCAATTGACCTGTGTCAGGTCATAGATGGGGCGAGGCCACGATCGGAGGTCGTTTCGAGGCCAAAATTGAAAAAATATTGAAACAAATTGCCGTTTGGGGCAGAAGGAGGCCTCCGATCGAAAAGGTGTATGGAACGAAAGTTTTTCGCAACTCCCCAAAATGGGGTTACGGATGAGGTCAGATCCAAAATCGGAGGTCATTTAGCGGCCGAAATCGAGGTCGCCGTTTTTGTCGAGGCCGGTGATTATGGTAGTAGTAGTATTGTGATGATTGTGGTAGTAGTGATTGATGATGGTGATTATGGTAGTAGTAGTGGTGGTAGTAGTGATGGTGATTATGGTGATTACCCGGGCAACGCCGGGTACCCCTGCTAGTGAGTTTATAAATAAGACAAAGTAATCATAGGGCAAATATACATAGCAATACAATAAGATGGCAATGGTGTAACGTTATAATAAGCATACAATCTCTAGAATAAAACAGAACTTGATAGAGATAGGGAATATCTCGGGGAGTGACTCGAGTTAAATGAGTGTTTAATTGTTGTGTGTTTTGAAGAAGCAATGTTACGGGAATTGACTAATTTTACCTCTATAGGCACTGGCTGAATCGGCCAGTGGAAATCTGAGATATAAGTATTTCAAGCAAGAGGCAAGACAGAGTGTGCATTGTTTTATCTTTTATGTTAAGTAGTGATCACGACTAAGGGGAACACCGAAACACTATGGTAACTCTTAATTCAAAACTCCAGTGTAGCAGGTAAAGGACTTTAATAGGGGAGCACAAGGTTGACTTAAAAGGAAGCTTTCTGGCATCTTTGTCCGTCTTCTCATTGCTGGCTGGCTCAAGAGGGTGTTTCATTGAGCTTAACTCGAGAGACTGTCTCGTCGAGTTAGCCTCAAGGAAGTCTCATTGAGGATGAGTCGAGGGAGTGTCCCGTCAAGCTGAGTGTGACACAAGGGAGTATCTCGTTGGGTTCAACACAACAGAGTTTCTCGTCAAGTCTAGGTGGGATGTAGCTGCCCACCTCTTCAAAATATGGGCTTGATCCCAAGTTAATCTGGCAAATACCTTCATTCCTGAGTATGTCGTTCAATTTTCAACCTTCCTCGCCAGTGGTGGAAATGAGGGGAAAAAGGTTTTGTTTGACATTTAGAGTGTGGTTGGTTTGGCACTTGGCGGAGTTACCAGCACTCTCTCGGTGATCGTACTTCCCACGCCATTGGACAAAATAGGTGCGCCCCTGATGTCACAGGAAACGGCTCCAGGGAAACAAATCCAGAGTTTCCTTGGTGGTAGCAAGTATTACGACTGAAGCAGTTACTCTGGGCGGCATAGCACTACCTTTTGGGGTAAATAAATTACGACCCCGTGGCTGGAGGGTGAATTCCTTAAGTGTGCTGTCTCTGTGGGTAAGGTGTCAAGTGTTGTAGGGTGTTGTACCATAATTTGATTAACTCGTTTTGTGTTCCTGCATTTCTGACTTGGACCAGGATAATAGTTTCCATTATATGATGAGAATGGACCCATGACACCTAATGCTAATAGTTGCCATGTTTTTTTCTGTTGTAACAGTGCCAGAGGGGGCTGGAGTCCTAGTGACATCTTTTCCTTGTGCACACGCTGGAGTGGGGAGTCTAATAGGCAAGGTTACAAACTTGAAGCAGTTTCTTATATCCTAGAGGACCTAGATGGATGCCGTTTCCGGTGTGGAGGAAAGACATGATGTTGTTTACCTCGAGTAGGACTATTATAACATGACCTGAATCTGTAACGATGTTGCCTCCAATTCAATGCACAGAGTCGAATATATGTTGGGGTTGTGTTTGAGACTCCCATGCTTCAAGGAGCGTTTTCTCTATCGCATCGCTATAGGGAAGGGTGACTGGCGACAATCGGTGGAGTTAGTTTTTGTCTGGATGTAAGCTTGCTACCATGTATTTTTTTTTTTTTGCTATATTTAAACTACTCCCTCTTGGGCATAGGCTGAGAACCTGTACAACCAACCGCTAATCATTGAATGGTGAAGCCCGAGAGGTCTCGTTCTAGTCTAGGGCGTGAGACATGTGAAGCACTTTTAGCTGCAACTAACTCCTGCCATCTTGCCTTTGCAGGATGCATGGGGCTTAGTTGCCCAGTCGAAGCAGCCCCATCTCTGTAGCTGCCTCGCTCCAGTGCTTCACTGTATCACCTCCTAGACTCGGACCCTCACTCTCAGAACGCCCCCTATTGAGCAATGAACTCACTAGGCATTGTCCCCCTGTAGCATATTTTAAATACGGGAATATTCATACAGTGCTATTTAATCAGGGAAAAATGAGTGTATTTATTTGGCGTTTCGGTGATTTTTGTGGTAATGCACTGATACTAAGTACAGCAAAAATTCCATTTCAATAATATATTCCCATTGACATATCGGGATTCGAACCCGGGTCCATTGGATTATCAGTCCAATGGCAAGACCACTCCACCACACATCCCTTATTAGGTGTCGGGAGTCGAGATAGGGCATCGGCATTAGTGTGTAATTTGCCAGGGCTGTAACCTATGTCGATGTCAAAATTCAATTCCTCAAGGGTTTCTCGCCAACGGGTGAAGAGGGCTGTAGATGTTTGAGTCTTCCTGAACCAATGCAAGGAATGATAATCTGTGATAATCACGGAGAGTTTGGCGCCTAAGAGGTACGACCAAAAATATTTAGGGCCCAGACTAGCCATAGGCATTCTTGTTTGGTGGCTGCGTAGTTTTTTTAGCTTTCTGCTGGCGCAAGCGATGATGTATTCTCTACCATCGTAGACTTTTGCTAAGACTGTAACGATGATGACTAACGAAACATCTGTGTAAATCCTGAAAGGTTTATCATAGTCAGAAAAAGCTACTATCGGGGCAGAGGTCAAGATATCCTTAAGGTGATAAACAGCGTCCAAACGTTATTGTTGCCAAGCAAAAGTTTTGTCTTTCTTGGTGAGATTATGCAGAGGTTTATCGATGGTGGAAAACACTTTCATGAACCCCTCATAGTAGAAGGCGAACCCGAGAAATGCGCAGACTCCTATGACGTTGGTAGGCGGCTATCGTATAAATACGATAGAATATGACTCTTTTGTGATCTCGTATGTCTCTGTGACATCACGATCTCTCCTACAGCACGACGTAGGACGAGTAGATCGTATATTATAAGATTGTAAATAAGTTAAGTTATAAAAGGCCTAATATGCTATTAAGCAATATTGCCATGGTCTTATGTAGTATATATGAATTTATCGTATATATTAATATAATTTATCGTATAGAGCAACCTAAATGCGGTACGATAATTTGGGCTCCTGGCGGTTTGCCAAGGCAGCAAGGTGTGCTTTTGATGTACGCCAGAGCCTTCACGAACACCAACCAGTTAACATCTAAATTTTCCGCCCTCAGTTGATCGAGCTTTTGTGCCTCTAATCACAATACACATACAGCAATACACTCAGCTACACCATCACAACGCTCTCATCGACATCATGACTGACTGATAGATAAGCATAAATTATAATAATCATGTCCATTCCCATGTAATCATTTATTCTTTCTTTAACTTGACTCGAGTCTTGGGACCGAAGTCTCGTTCCCCATTGTCCACCGCCATATTGGGTAAAACGTTCTCCCTTGCCTCATTGCCACGTGGAACTATTGGTGAGTTAATTCCTGGCTAATATTAACCCTTATAACCTTACCCTATATATACATTTATTATGTGAGACCTTTGGATATAAATTAGCTTGTTTCAGATTGAATTCAATTTAGATATAGAGTAGTTTTCATTTAGATTAATTTTATTTGATTCATTATAGCTTAGTAATATTTAACTTCCATTGATAGTTTACCACATTGGCGCCCAGACCCGGGATTTAGCTACCAGTAGGGGATTTTTCTTAGGCAATGAGCAAGGGATTAGCCCAGGGATGCAGGAGCAAGGACCCCGGAGGGGTGGGGCTTGGCTATCTCCCTGTACCTCAAGCGCCGGTACCTCAGCGAATAGCCATATTAGGGCATTCATATGCAACTAGGCTAAGGGCAGCTGACGGAGGTACTGAGTTGTATCGGGCGTCGGAGGGGGAAAGAACTTTCAGGCTGACCTACTTCGGGGTACCGGGAGCAACCGTTGACACCCTGAAAGCCTCCCCTCAGTGGGGGCAAGTGGTTCGGTTTAGGCCGCATATGATCTTTTTGTTTATAGGCGGCAATGATATACGCCCCGGTACCCCGCGAGTTAGCTGATACAATCAAAGAGGTGGCGCTGGATCTGGAGCGTGAGTCCGGAGGGAGCTGCAAGATCGTGGCAATTGAGAGCCGGACGAGAGTCCGAGGGTTCTCAGCGGCGGATTATCAAGCTATAAAAAATTCTGTTAACCGCGCCCTGAGGTGTCGGTTAATAGAAACGAAGCACCGCTTTGTTTCTCTCACACTCAGCATCCGAGACCTCGACCAGGATGGTGTCCACCTCGACTTAGACACCAATCAAGTCCTGTATGACAAGATTGTAGGGCTAACGAAGCGTTGGCTAGAGAGGGACGCCGGGGTTATATCGTTGCGCCTGCCTAAGTCCTGCTTCCCACCCATCATCTTTCCCCAGTAATTTTCTTTTCCGTTTCAGACTTCCTGTGACATATGACCTGACCTAAAAAAAAATCTTGTTCAATATGATCCATTAGTAGGTATTGCTATTTAGTGTACTATTTTTTCTCCATAACATAGAAGTCCGCCGGTTGGCGTCTCTTAATTAGACTATTATTTGGCCGTTGTCTTTGTAACGTAATATTTAGATACATAGCCTATAGGCTCGCATGCAAAATGGATAAAGACCATAAAGAGACACCGTCTAGTGGGGTGCTAAGCAAAGCCCCTAAAAATCAAAGGGCGGGACTTCGGGGAGTATTAAATAGGCTAATTGTGAACTTAAACACTTTCATCACTACTGCTGAACTAGAGGAATTGGAGGCTAGATTAGATAACGTCCAGGCTACCCACGGTCGTATTACGGCTCTGAGTGAGGTGATTGTGGCTGACATGATAGAGGAGGAAGAGATAGTTACAGAGTGTGATAATCGCGCCCTCTATGACGAACCTGTCTTTAGAGCGAAGCGCCTATTACAGCGTGCTGTCGCAAGTAAGAAGGGAGGCGATAATGAGGCCCATAGAAGGGCTGACCCAAAACATACTGTACACCTCCCTAAGCTCAATCTTCCTACATTTGGGGGCAAGTTAACCGAGTGGTTAGCTTTCTGGGACGTATTTCGATCTACGGTTCATGAATCCTCTTTGGATAATGTCCGCAAGTTTCACTATCTGAAGGGACAAATGGAAGGAGAGGCCTTACATTTAATAGAGGGTTTTGAAGTAGTGGGTGGTAGTTATCTAGAAGCGGTACACTTATTAGAGTCCACATACGGGGATAAAGAGCAGTTGAAGATGGCCCATGTCGTTGCCTTGTTGGGGCTCGCAGAACCACAGTATAAGGTTGATGAGTTGACAAACTTCAGGGCAAATATGGAGTGCCATACTCGATCGCTAGACACCCTAGGGCTTACCACGCAGGAAATTATAGTCATTATCTTGCGTCAGAAGCTTCCTATCGCAATACTTGATAAGGTAAGATCATTTGAGCTGGGGGAATTCAAAACTCAGTTCAGTAAGGAGATCAATAATCTACAGTTGAACAAAGGGAGAATGTATGTGTCGGGAGGGAGTGAGAATGTGGAGAATAGGGGAACAGTAAGCATGACAGTGGGGACTAAAGTAAAGAAAGAGGGTGCGTATAAGAAACCTGCTCAGATTCTATGTAAGCTATGTAACAACAAACATAAATGGAGTTTCTGCGTAAAATACCCGACAAATGAGACAAAGGTAGCACAGGCGAAAAGATTGAAGCTATGTGTAGGTTGTCTAAGTGGGGAACATGGTAAGCAGGGACAATGTACTGCTACACACTTAAGGCCCTGTCGCCACTGCAAAGGACATCATTTTGATAAGTTGTGTCCTACAGCAGATAAAGTCAAAGACGTCAAAAATGATGGTACTACAACTGTGGCACTAGGTAGCACGCAAGACATCACTATATTGCCCACAATACAGATTCCCATGGAAGGTAATGACAGTAACAAAGTTTGTCGGGTACTTCTAGATCAAGGGTCTCAACGTTCCTTTATAAAGAGGTCCGTACTAGTGGGATTGAAGCACCGAATCGTAGGGGCTGAGACTCTTCGATTACAGGGCTTCACAGGGGTTACTGATAAACAAGAGTACGAGATAGCGGAGATTTCATATTTCTATCGTAAATACCAGTACTTTATGACTTGTATCGTAGTAGACACCCTACCAGAATATGTATCTGTGGGTGTGAAGAAGGTAGAACACGCATTACGTAGCAAGGGGGTTAACTTGTCAGATCCCATGGGAAATCAGAGTGAGGTGCATGTTCTACTTGGTGTGGATCATTATTATGAAGTAGTATACCCTGGATTTAAAAAGATGTGTGGTGTAATTTTAATCCCCACTAAATTTGGATACTGCATGAGCGGAAAGGTGCATACTACACAGTCAAAGGTCCTGGTCGACACGGTCTCGATATATAGAGTCAATGTAACCGCGGCAGAGGAGTTGGGAAGGGAGGATTCCCAACCTAGTGACCCTAAGATGGCTGCCGAGTTCGACCTGGAACGACTGTGGAGATTGGATCACATAGGCATTAATCCTATGGAGACTGATTATGACTCGGAAGTTGCGCTACAAAGGTTTGACGAGTCTGTGTGCTACTGTGCCTCAGACAAGCAATATAAAGTTAGTTTACCCTGGAAGAACGGTGAGATAGGCAATTAGGCATCTCTTAACCAGGAAAAGTCCAGAAATTTGGGGATGATCTGGCAACCTAAACATGACATACTAACAAGGTCCTTTGCTCAGCAGACAGGAGCGCACACCAAAAGAAGTCTGTTGAGCAAAGTTGCGCAATTTGTTTATCCTTTGGGTCTAGCATTACCCGTTACCATAAGAGCTAGGATTCTAATGCAGGAAGTTTGGAGACGTAAGATAGGATGGGATGACAGTTTGCCCGAGGACCTGAATGACCAAGGGACATTGTTGTTGAATGAATATGCCATCCTATGTACTAAACCAATACCTCGTAAAGTGGCGGCGTTCGGTGACGTTACGTTACACACGTTTTGCGATGCTAGCGCCACGGCATACGGGGTAGCCATATATGTTGTTACTTCATTTGGGGCACATTTAGTTACAGCCCGGGCCAAGGTAGCCCCGGTTAAAAAGGTAACTATCCCTAAAATGGAATTGACTGCCATGCTGCTATTAGCACGTCTGGTGCAACATGTACGCGCAGCATACGAGAGCGAATTAAATATTGAAATCGTTCACGTATGGTGCGATAGTCAGGTCGCACTCAACGGGATACATAGCAAGAAGTCTCTGCCAGTTTATGTGCGGAATAGGGTAGATGAGATTAGAGCCCTATTGCCAGACGTTGCTTATCATTATGTAAATACAAAAGAAAACCCTAGTGATCTCATAACTAGGGGTATAACGGCTAGCCAGTTAATGAAGTCCGAATTGTGGTGGCATGGTCCAAAGTGGCTGCTCCATGAAAGTGAATGGACGATTTGGCATGCTGTTGGTGAGGGACTTCTGCCACTGGAAACAGTGGCAGTTACAGCCCAACCAAATGAGCCACCGGGTCCTATCATAAACTGGGCAAGATTCGGTGACTATAATAAACTAGTCAGAGTTGTAGCTTGGGTGTTGCGATATGTATCCAATCTCAAGCTTAAAGTAACGGGCCAACTCTGCAACAGGGGTCACAACATTGATGCTCGTGAATTTAAAGCAGCTGAAGTAACTTTGATCAAATGGGTTCAAGTAGAAACCTTTTCCAATGAATTAGAATCCTTGAAAAGCTCGAATAAGACATTAATGCCTAATATAGTGCGTCAACTAAGGTTGCACCTAGACAATGGCCTCATCAGGTGTGAGGGTCGCCTGAAGTGGTCGGGTGTACCAGACGGCACAAACCGACCTATACTTATGCCAACAAGACATCACGTTACTGATCTATTGATCATATGTGCACATAGGGAAGTAAAACACTACGGGGTATGTCATATTATATCAAATTTACGTCTCACATGGTGGATACCCAGAGTTCGACAAGTAGCTCGACGCGTAGTAAGAAAGTGTGTAATATGCCAGAGACTAAAGGGTAAACCATATGCAACTGGACCAGCTCCACCTCTACCTGAATGCCGTGTAAAGCACGTAGAACCTTTCCAAGCGGTAGGATTAGATTACACAGGGGCATTGAAGACGAGGGAGAGTGAGAAGGTTTATATATTATTGTTTACCTGTGCGACATCTCGAGCGGTACACCTAGAACTATGTGATAATATGTCTAGCGAAGAAATTATGCTGGCGTTCAGACGGTTTTGTGCCCGTCGTTCATTCCCTCAACTCATTCTTAGCGACAATGCTCCCACTTATGTCCAAGCATCAAAATATCTAAAGGATATGAGTAGTGATCCTACTATCACTTTTTTGGGAGAGAAGAAGTGCGAATGGAGGTTCATTCCAGTTAAGGCACCTTGGTTTGGTGGAATGTGGGAACGGTGTGTCGGCATAGTAAAGTCAGGACTCAGAGCGGTTGTAGGACGTGCTCTATTAACCCGTTGAGCCCCGGCTAGTTATAATATTTTGTTCACCCCAGTCCCAAGCCATTTTCACTTATTTTTTTTGTTTGCTAAAATGGAAGACAAGGATGATGAGAAATGAAAAAAAAACAAAAAAAATCACCTCTGACATTTTTTTTGGGGGGGGGGGCCGGTGGGGGGTTGGGGGGGGGGGGGGGAGCTTCAAAAAAATTTGTTGAGCCAAAATGGAAGAGAATGGTGAGAAATGAACACACAAATAAAAAAAAAATCATTTCGGTCATTTGGGGGGTGGGGGGGGGGGTTTCAATAGTTCGTGTCCCCCGCATGACCACCCGCCCGGGAGCACTAGGGTAAAAACTGAGTATGGCATTGTACGGCATACATCCTAAGGAGTATCTCACATAAATCTCAAGCCTCTAGCTCCCATACGACCGGAGTAATGAAGGTTCAAAGTGGCGGTAAACTAGGGGTGTAAACTATCCCCACTAAGCCCACCACCACCAGCCGCGCGGCTGTCTCGGCCCGCTCACACCTACTGGCCCGGCTCCCCCCCACACTACGGTACCGCCCCCTCCTATTCTCCCGCCATTTCCTACCTTACGAGCCACGTAAGTGTTTTTTATATGTCGGACGCACGTGATGCGTCGCTGGGAGTTGGTGATCAAAGACTGCCGACGCAACACGTGCGACGCTGGGTCTCAACGGGTTAAAGAAGAGTGAGTTGATGACAGTCCTCACAGAGATAGAGGCAGTCGTGAATGATCGCCCGCTTACATATGTATACACCGACCTGCAAGAACCACTACCATTAACGCCAGCTCACTTGCTATATGGAAAACCATTGACTGCGTTTCCATCTGATTTTCAGTCCATAGTAGAGTTAGAGGATCCCTCGTGGTACTCTGAGGTAGCGGTGTCTAAGAGATACCAGTATATATCCAGGATAATCGAGGATTTTAGGAAACGGTGGATTAGTGAATATCTGCTAGCATTGAGGGAAAGGAGTGTTACTCCCTCTGGTAGACCAACGGCACCTACAGTTGGCAAAGTTGTTTTAATTAAAGAAGATAGTCCTCGTTTATACTGGAAATTAGGCCGCGTATTGGAGGTATACAGGGGGCAGACTTTGTAGAGCGGGTGGCGCTATTGAAGACAGCCACTGGAACTACTGTTCGTCCTATCGCACGTTTGTACGCTTTGGAGCTCGATTCCGCATTGCAATCTGACGCTCCACCTGTTATTGCTGGGTCCTAGGATTCTCAAAGGAACGACTCACCTCTTACTGATGGTGATCATTCTCGGACCGGGACGCGTCCCAGACGCGCTGCTGCTGGCGCCGTCGACTTGTGGCGTCAGAAGATAGCCTCTGGGCAACTTTAGGTTTAAGGTGGGGTTCAGGTCTTTTTTGTGGGGGGAGTGTATCGTATAAATACGATAGAATATGACTCTTTTGTGATCTCGTATGTCTCTGTGACATCACGATCTCTCCTACAGCACGACGTAGGACGAGTAGATCGTATATTATAAGATTGTAAATAAGTTAAGTTATAAAAGGCCTAATATGCTATTAAGCAATATTGCCATGGTCTTATGTAGTATATATGAATTTATCGTATATATTAATATAATTTATCATATAGAGCAACCTAAATGCGGTACGATAATTTGGGCTCCTGGCGGTTTGCCAAGGCAGCAAGGTGTGCTTTTGAGGTACGCCAGAGCCTTCACGAACACCAACCACTTAACATCTAAATTTTCCGCCCTCAGTTGATCGAGCTTTTGTGCCTCTAATCACAATACACATACAGCAATACACTCAGCTACACCATCACGACGCTCTCATCGACATCATGACTGACTGATAGATAAGCATAAAATATAATAATCATGTCCATTCCCATGTAATCATTTATTCTTTCTTTAACTTGACTCGAGTCTTGGGACCGAAGTCTCGTTCCCCATTGTCCACTGCCATATTGGGTAAAACGTTCTCCCTTGCCTCATTGCCACGTGGAACTATTGGTGAGTTAATTCCTGGCTAATATTAACCCTTATAACCTTACCCTATATATACATTTATTATGTGAGACCTTTGGATATAAATTAGCTTGTTTCAGATTGAATTCAATTTAGATATAGAGTAGTTTTCATTTAGATTGATTTTATTTTATTCATTATAGCTTAGTAATATTTAACTTCCATTGATAGTTTACCACAGCGGCTCTATATTTCTGATGGAGTCTGGTTTGCACAGGTCTTCTGATATATCATGGCACAGATAATCAACTGACGTCTGGGCCAGTTTGCATTTCACGGGCTTTAGTTATCACCCAGCATCACTGATTCCTGTTAGTACCTCCGCCAGACAATTTAGGTGCTCTTCCCATGAACGTTTAAAAACAATGCTGTCGTCTAGGTAGACTAAACATGTTTACTAAGTGAGGCTCTGTAGTACCAGATCCATGAGTTTGGAGGAGGCGGCCAGCCCAATGAACACCCTGAAATGAAGTACATTGCACTCGTAATGCCTCCTGTTGCTGGCAAAGAACACAGTTTTACATTTGTGAGGGTCGTGTATGGGGACTTGCCAACATCTAGATTGCTGGTCAAGGGTGAAAAAGCATTTGGCACCATGTAAAGAGTCATCATTTTGCAGAAGCGGGGTAGCATTTGTTATAGTTACATTATTCAGTTGGCGGTAATCGACACAGATTCTGAGGGAGTCGTCTTTCTTCTTAACTAAGACTATGGTTGACAACCATGGGCTAGTTGAGGGACACGAAACTGACATCTAACATTTCTTTTGCCTGTTTGTCTTATTCCCACTTCTGGATAGGGTTTTTCCTTCATGAGGGCTGGCAAGTGTGGGGGGGTGGGGTCCTTGAGCGTGAATGTAATACTTAATGACCGGGGTATGACCTATATCGTCTGGGGACTGCGCAAATAAATCCTTGAAGGACAGGAAGAGTGACTTCAGCTCTACCTTTTGTTGAGCCATCAGTTGGTTAGGTATCTCTGGGATTTGTGGGGTTGGTCAACATTTTTGAGATCCCTCATTATCAACTCTTTCGAAAGTGTGAGAGCGTGATCAGATATGAGCAAAGAGTTGACTGTGGCAGGTAGTATAGCAGGTAAGAGTAAGCAATCTTGGATTACAGTTGGGTGTGCTCGGGGAAAACACTAGGGATACATCTGAAGCACTGGATGGGTATCCATTTTTGGTGGTAAGGGGGAATGATGGGTGATTTTGTAGTAACTACTTGAGCAATGAGGTGGCGTCTATGAGAGCAGGCTTCTGAGTTAAAATGTTAATTTATGTTGTTCGCAGTCTATGTTTGCCCCCAAGAGCTGCAATAAATCTAGACCTAGGAGCCCGTTATAGTGCTAACAGGCATGGTCCATAACCACAAAAGTGTGTCGGGTTGGTTTCCCATCAGGAATGGTGACAGTTAATGGCAGAGTGTCACTCCCAGCGGTCACTGGGTTGTACCCTGCGGCTATCCGGGTCGTTGCATGAGGCATGAGTTTCCGGAAGTGCCACCCCTGTGTCTACCAACAGCTTAGTTTTGATGCAGTTCAGTTTGATTATCATAACTCATAAACTGCGAACCTATGGTAGTTCAAACCCTCCCGCCAAGCGAAGGTATTTGGTTATATTCTGACGAAAATCGTCATTTGTAACATATATAATAAATTACTTAACCATATGTGCCTATCTTGCTTTCAATATGAACATATGAACATTTAAGAGCAATAAAAGAAGTGGGAATAGCATTTGGAGGGTGAAAAAGATGTATTATTGCCGCAAGGTCGTATCATGAGGCGAAAGTTGGGGGGGACGCATAACCACCCTTTCTGAGCTGTAGAGCGGCACGTACTGACAGGTCTGAGTAGAAGTCTCTGTGTTTCAAGGATCTCTAGCTGACTCACCCGTAAGAGACCGGGACCATAGTAAACATGGTAATCATGTATCAATTATTTAGTGCTTTATTTGTAACCCTGTTTTGCTAGATTTCTAAATAAGCATATTAGTAGAGTCATTTTCAGAGCTTCCGTGACCGTGTTTAGGATACCAAAGTTTCTCAGTGAATTTAACAAGGGCAACTGATACTAAACAAAATAAGCCCCCATACACCTCACCAAAATGACGGGAAAGTTGTTATTTTAGACGTTTTTCAAAATGGCCGCTGCCGTCATCTTCAAAAATTGATAAAGTTCTATTTCTTTAAGTGAATGGCCAAAAATAACAATTTTGGTGTCTATTCCCACTAATTTTGGTGTCAGAAGATCAATGGCATGGCACAATTAAAAAATAATTAATAAATAATTACCAAATAATTAAGTAAATAAGAAAATAATTAAGAAAATCAATGGAATGGCATAATTCATGATTTAGAGTCCCATTAACCTCAACATCTAGGACAAATATGATGTTAAATCCACTGAGAAACTTTGGTATCCTAAATTAATAAAACATGAGACCTACTGCATTAAGATGCACTATCACTGCAGGACAAATATGATGCACAACTGTCAGAATCACTTCCGCTGTCATCATCGCTGCTCTCCATTTGTGGATGACTTGGAGTTTTTAGAAGATCCAGGAATGATGGAAGTGCAGGTTGGGTATAGCGTACTGGGAGGCATGAGGCATAAGCCATTTACAAGGTGCCATCCATGGCCAATTGGTGATGGATGATTCTGAAGCTGGAAATTCTTCTGCAGATATGTGAGGTAATTGGTGCGCTCTAAGTGTGGTCGTAGACTGTCAGAATCAGGTACCAGTCTGATGATCTTCTTTTTCTTGAGTACTGACCACTTTGCTGCTCTCATCTCTGCTAGGGTCTTGTGTTTGGTGTCACAATAGATGTACCGGATAACAAATTTCTGTAAGTCATTGATGATTTCCTGTGTGACTGGGATGATTGTGCCACAACTTTTAAGGAGGTTGCGAGCTTCTGATGATTTTTCTACACGGTCAACAATAGTTTTCTTGCCTATTCCATAAAAGCCGGAGTTATGGTCGCATCCGGTAAGAACATAAAGTGGGATCAAAGACTCCGCCATTGCCTCACTACACAAACACTGAGCATTTATCAGCTGAGATTTGCGTTTCAAGCACAAGAGTCCTGATACTTGCCGAGCCACATAGGCTGCCTGAACGTAGTTATCAGTATCTTCAGTGTCTATGGCAACTGCTTCTGTATACCCTTCTGACCGCAGCCACCAGTACATCTGAAATGCCTGAGCCTTTGAACCTTTTGTAGATTGCATTAATGAAAGACATCTGGATATGAAAGGGCCCCATGAATGTCAATATGTCAGCAAATATCTCTGGATTCTCACTTTTCAATTCTAGCAATAATGCGTAGACAGGATGATCACCGACGATAATGGCAAATGGCATCTTCTTGTCATCAATTGCCTTTGCAAGCTTGCGCAGGGCATCATACAGAATGGTCTTGCTTGGTGGATCAGGATAAGTCATATGATAAATCGCTTGACTTTTCTGGGTTTCTGGTGATAGCGTGGCCTGGTAGCCAGAAAAGGCTGGTACAGTCTGGTCTTCTGGCTTTGGTCTTGTTCCGTCTGCCTTAGCTCGGGCCATTGCATGGATGACACCTCTCGTTCTTTGAGGAACTGTGTCCAGATGTTGTTCATCCGTTATCCTTGGTCTGATGGGTGGTTCACCACGCTTGACTGTTTTGTATGGTTCAATTCTTTGCATCTGGCTCCCAAGTTCTTTGAGGCTATCAGAGAGGTACGAAGGCAAGGTGCTATTTGCAACTGGTCTATCATAATCTAGGGTAGGTAGATTTAGCTTAGGTAGGTCTGGCTGAACAAACATGACATTTGTACGATGTGATTGGCCACTTCCAGTCAAAGTGTCACTTTTGAAGTCATCGTTGTCAACTATACATATTGCCAGTGTTCCTTCAGAAAGTTCAAAAGGACACTCAGTTGAATGCTTCAGGTCAGTAACTGCCCAGAAATCTCTAAGCAAAAGCACATCATTGTAACTGATTCCCAGGCCATCCTTATGTAATATGTCTACCATTTCTCTGCTCTTTGTCATACCATGTAGCAGTACACCGAGGTTTGTCTCAAATGCAGTACGTCTTCCAGTGATGTAGCTGGTCAAAATAGATGCAATTGATCAGACTTGGGGCTTGTCATCGACTTCAGACTTTGTGGGGTGCTTTAACCAAGTGATGAGCTTCAATAGGAGATCATTCAGGTCTTCATATTCTTCTAGCTCATGTATGTATGGAGGCCAAGGAACAGTTTTTGTTTTGATGATCTGATCTCTGAGTCGCCCAGCTACATTCTTCACCAGCTGATCGTCACTTACACCTAGAGAGGATATTGCAGCCTCAAGATATGAACCTGCAGCTCTTGCATCATATACCAGTTCACTCACATTCTTCTGACCTCGTTCATTAAATGCTATGTCATCTCCAAATTCCTTGATCAGAATTTCCTTCACGAAACTGGACTTTGCTGTGGAATAGTAACCATAATTTGAAGTAATGCCTTTGTAATCCTTTACAAGACCTTTCAGTGTACGGATTTCATGATCTTCAAAGATAACTTGACGGACATGATGAAAGAAGATATTTTGGTCCTCTTGAAGATTAGCATGTTGCAGATGCTCTGTTTTTTCATCAGGAAAAGACTCCTTCAGAGGGTTGCTGACATAATTGCGCCAACATTCACGATGATAACGAATTTCCAATCCAAACGCCGTTCGACTGTCTGGGATAGATGCAAGTAGGGTATTCAATCTTTCTCTTATAGGCTCATATGACAGACAAACTGTATGCAACTTGAACCGGTTCCATGCATCTACTGTTGACAGCAGCAAAAGTTTGGACTTGCCAGGATTACTGGCTTTTTGTGGTCCTTTCATACACCACACACAGAGATTCTTATCATGAACCACTCCAGTACTAGAACGAAGCTTTTTAGGCACATTTCCTGGGAGTTGTTGACTTGAAGTTGATGCTTGAACTTCTTCCTGTTCAGATTTCCGTTTACGATTCTGTGCTTGCTGAATATAGCGATTACTACTGATCTGGGTGTAACATTTACTATGCATGTACAGGCCTTTAGGCCCCTTGTCCCACTCCACTGCTGCATAGGCATGCTGAAATTTATCAAGTTCCTTCCACCGAAAACACTTGCTCCTTAGATTCTCCCACTTTGTATCAGATGTCTTGTCCGTACTATCATCAGCTATACAGGGATGTTGACATAATATGCATTTTAATCCAGGTCCTGGGTCAGGCACATCACTAACTCCTCTACATTCCATGCTTATGATTCTTCACGCCAAATTCGATGCAACAAACCTGAAAAAGAAGGAATTGATCAGTCAACATTCTTGGTTTACATTTTAAATTATATATTATATTATTTGAGTAAGTTTCAGAGGATCCGTGACCGTGTTTAGGATACCAAAGTTTCTCAGTGGATTTAACAACATCATATTTGTCTTAGATGTTGAGGTTAATGGGACTCTAAATCATGAATTATGCCATCCCATTGATTTTCTTAATTATTTTCTTATTTTCTTAATTATTTGGTAATTAGTTATTAATTATTTTTTAACTATGCCATCCCATTGGTTTTCTGACACCAAAAATTAGTGGGAATAGACACCAAAATTGTAATTTTTGGCCATTCACTTCAAGAAATAGAACTTTATCATTTTTTTAAGATGATGGCGGCGGCCATTTTGAAAAACGTCTAAAATAACAACTTTCCCGTCATTTTGGTGAGGTGTATGGGGGCTTATTTTTTTAGCATCAGTTGCCCTTGTTAAATTCACTGAGAAACTTTGGTATCGTAAACACGGTCACGGAAGCTCTGAAAATGACTCTACTATAATACTGGTTGCCAATGAAAGTCACAAGGATATATTATTGTCTCCAGGCATACCAACAGTTATGTTATGCATATCTGTCTAAATAAACTAGCTTCACAGTAAGCACAGGGCGGGTGCCCAACCCCGAAAGGGGTTGAAATAGGGGAGCTATCCCCCCGCCAAAGGCGGCTTTCTAGGGCCTTTCCTAGCTGATGCTGAGAGGATTGGGTTCTAGTCATGTGGTGATGGGCTGGTCTATCAGAGTGAGAGCTGAGCGATCTCTGCCATACCCATAGCTTACTGTTCCTTTAACTTATATATTTTCTAGATCTCAAGTGACGGCGTCTCTTCCGTGGATTGATCTCCCAATCTACCAAGATTGGAAGCCAAAGCGTCACATTTTTCCTTGCCCCTCAACTTTCTCTTCATAATTGCTGAGGGGCACAGGGCCCTGGGTGGGGCTTTGGTTTCCCGGGGGTTTCCGCACCCTCCTCAGCTCCCCGCCATGGAGTGGCTTCGGTCACCCAGGCTTTATTGTGGTCGGCAGGGACGGTTCTGTGGGGGCGCTCGGTTATGGCCTTGGAATTGCTCAGGGCCTTGGGGCTGTTCGGCCAGGCAGCTTGGGGAACAACAACAACAACAACAGTAAGCACATGAAGTACCTGTTATTTTGTTTAGAATTGAAAGATATGGTAAGTGGGTCAAAACCATTACATTGTTTAGGACAATACAGATAGAGGATATTTGTTTGTTCCGTGACACAAGGTGGCAGGCCTGGGCAGGTGTAAGTGTGGTATTTCCAGAGGTTTTGAGGTTGGGGAGAAATGGACCATTAAGTCAAGGAAATGGGTGCAAGAATTGCTCACAAGGTGATACAAGCATGAAACTTCCCGGAAATGTTCACAAGGACCTACTTTACAATTTCAGAGCAGGAGCCACCGAGATTTCTGTATTGCACAGCAACGGTTGCTAGGCAAAGCATTTTCCTTAGCAACCGGCAGCAACGATGCAGTTTCTGAACTACTATGAAGTGTTATGACTTTGTACTTTTATTTATTTTCCTATATTCACTCCTAAAATGGTTCAAAAGATGTATAAAAGCATATATATCTATATAATAGAGTGAATGTCAGCACACAACCAGGGCACACTGGTGACATCACTGCTGTGTAACTCAGCATGGGGTTCAGTGCCAGCTGATCTAGATATACTAGTACTTTAATAAGTACTAGTATATCTAGATTAGTGTCCCAAATGCTATCTAACAGCCCCAAATCCACTAGCTACTAAACTGTAGTTTGTAGTTGGTAGATGTAGTTAGATAGCCGCGCCTCAATTGACAGGATGTGCCAGCGCGGGAGAGCCGAGCCAAGGGTAACGGGGCTTAAGAATTACCCGGAAGGTGTACAGATCGCACGGGACTTAAATGGCACTGGATGAACGATCGGGCTAGGTGTAGGGAAACTGAACCTAGTTGTATCCCATAAAGGAATGTGTGCAACAGATGTATTTGATAAAGGTGGTAAAAGGATAAACCCTCGGCCTTAATCATATTTTGTTTCCAGTTTCAGCAAGTTTGATATATTTGATCTGCGCACAGTGATAGTCAAGACGTACTGAATATTCACAGAAATGGCCAGTGCCTCATCTTCATCTGTTCAAGCAACTGATTGGACTATCTGTGTTTTTTGTCAACTGGACACCAAAGAGTCTCTCATATCACCAACTGACAGAGGCTATGAAACTATAGTAGACAACATCACACAGTTTAGTAACCTTGACTCAATGCCAATCAAAATCAATCTGGCACGACTTGACCATGGGAATGGTATTCAATTAACATTGAAAGAACAGAATGCAAAGTGGCACAAATCTTGTTATCAGAAGTTTTCACATACCAAACTGGAACGCGCAAAACGAAAGCACAAGTCTGAGGAAGATGGGACTGCTTCAAAACGAATTTTCACACGTAGCACTAGCAGTGGTGGTGATACTGCCTCAAGTGGAACAGTTGGCAGCAATTGTCCCAAATGCTTCTTTTGTTCCCAGCAGCAAACAAAGGAGAACCTCCGCGAAGTCTGTACATTTCAACTAGATTTTCGTGTGAGGAAATGCGCACATGATCTACAAGATGAAAATCTTCTTGCAAAATTAAGTGCAGGAAACCTTATTGCCCAGGAGGCAAAGTATCATGCAAACTGCCTTACAAACCTGTACAATAGAGCACGTGCAAAGGTATCACAGGATCAGGATGCCTCAGATGACCAGACATGTAAAGGAATTGCTTTGGCTCAGCTGATTTCCTACATTGAGGAGAAGAGGCAAGATGAGGATGTGAAGGTGTTCAGACTTGCAGATCTTGTGAAGCTCTACACTGACAGGCTAAATCAACTTGGAGTGGATGTTACTGCACGAGTAAACAGTAAGCATCTGAAAGACCGCATTCTCATGCATCTCCCAAGGATGAAAGCTTACAAAGAAGGACGAGATGTGTTCATGGCTTGTGAAGAAGATGTTGGCTCTATTCTCCGAGAAGGATACCAGACTGATCGAGACGAGCAGAGTGTCATGATGACCCAAATTGCTGAAATGATCCGACAGGACATCTTCGCACACAAAATAACATTCTCTGGATCGTTTGGCCATAACAGCCAAGTGGAGTCTGTTCCACGGTCCCTTTTGTCACTGGTCAGCATGCTTATCAATGGTTCAAACATCACAGATCAAACATCCAACACAACTATCAGCCAACCAATACTATCCATTGCTCAGCTGTTGGTGTACAACAGCATCAAGAGACGCAGGGATTCTGTGAGAAATCCACAAGTATATCACAGCAAAGATCGTGAAACGCCACTACCCGTCTATGTAGGTCTTAAGGCTCATGCACTAACCAGAGATAGAAAGTTGATTGAGAGTCTATATACTCTTGGTGGCATCATACAACCGCACAATGGACTTGATCACATCATTGGGTAATAACGTCTGTGACTATTACCATCAGATTGGCACAGTCTGTCCTCCTCAACTTCGCAAAGGGCATTTCATCACCAGTGCTGCAGACAACATCGACCACAACCCTAGCTCTGCGACATCTACAAGTTCATTCCATGGCACCAGCTTGTCCTTGTTCCAGAATCTCACTCCGCGAGATGTCTGTGAAGATGAAGACAATGGCCAAGGATTCACTAATTCAATAACTCAAGAGAGGGGGTTGAGGAAAATAAGCGACTTTCCCCTTTCGTACACTGAACTGAAACCAACACGGTTGCCAAAAAATGATGTCTTTGTCCCACCCATCCCTGCTGACCTGGCTTCTTCCAACACCCCTTTGACCAAGGACATGGACAAGGAATATGACTGGCTGAGTCATGTTGAGAAACATCATGCAGATGACATATCAGCAGAGGCGACTTTGTCTTGGGCAGCATACCATGCCAGCAGAGTGCCAGACCCAGACATTCTGCCATCTGTGAATGCCATGATGCCTCTCTTTGTTGAGGAAGCCAGCTCACCATCTATGCTTCGGCATTGCATGGAAGTGGTGAAGTCAGCAGTTCATCACCTCAACCCTGGCCAGACTCCAGTGATTAGTGGGGACCAACCTCTGTATGCTACACTGAAGAAGCTGCAATGGAATATGTCCGAACTGTATGGTGAGGACAAGTTTGTAATGCTTATGGGGGGTCTACACACTGAAATGACAGGCTTGAAAGCTTTGGGTCATTGGCTTGATGGAAGTGGTTGGGTGGAAGTTCTCCAGGAAGCTGATGTTGCCACACCAGGCATTGCTGAGTCCTTCCTGAAGGCATCACATGTGACTCGAACCCGTCATGCTCACCAAGTCACTGCATGTGCATTGTACATCCTTCTCAAGAAGGCTTATGATGGATATGTTGCAAACAATTCCGAAGAATCCACAGACACTTTCAGCACATGGTGTGAACGGCGAAAAGCTGAAAGTCCTCAGTTCATGTACTGGCATACGAGTCTAGAGCTGGAACTTCTCTTGTTCACATTTGTGCGATCACTACTGTACGTACTGGTGACTTTGATTTGTATGTGGATACATTGAAGAAATTGACACCTTAGTTCTTCAGTCTCAACCACACCCACTACGCACGTTGGATGTTCGTACATGTGCGTGACATGAGCAGTCTATCTCACATTCATCCAGATGTTGCCAAAGAATTTCAGCAAGGCAAGTTTGTTGTGGCAAAATCCCAGAGAAAATTCTCCCTCATTGCTGTCGATCACTGCCATGAACAAAACAATGGAGTAATGAAGGATGAAGGCGGAATCATCGGGCTTACCCAGGATGCAAACTCCCTCTTGAGATGGGCAGTGGCAGGACCAGAACTTGTCAGAGTAATTTCTGAGTTTGAAGCGACCATGGTAGGGAAACAACAAAGTTCTGGGCAAAGAAACCATCATGAACAAACCCGGTCAACCCAGAAGTTGTTTGCTGGACAGGTTCAGGCGGTAGTTAGTGTAATGGAGGACATGGGGAGCCCATTTGAGGAGGAAGGGCAGGACCTTCTCAGACTCCATACAAAGGACATCATGGATGAGCAGTCAGTCGAGTGTCTAACCACTCTCGCATCAATGGGTCAGGAGCAGTATGCAACATTTGTGGAAGAGCGGCTCAGAACAAATACTAAGCCAATCACAGCAACAATTACCAGGAACAAGGTGGTACTGTTCAATGTCCAAGGCAAACGATCAAACAAATCAGGGGACAAAGTCAGTCTCCTCAAAAGTGAATCTTCGCTGTTTGCAAGTCTGTATGTTGCATGTCAGACAAGGAAAGGTGACTTGAACAATTTCTTCAAACCTGAAAACCTCCCATTTCCTCCATCTCTGTCTGCCTATGGGCAGCTACGTCCAGGGAAGAAGTCTGATCTCATAGAATGTCTTGAAAAGAAAGTAGGGTCATCAAATGATGTGACACCAGAGACTGAAGTGCGAATCATGGATGGTGCGGCACTTGTTCACTTTCTTAGACCTGAGGGCTGCAAGACATTTGGAGACTATGCTGCCAAGGTCTTTCTTCCATACATAAACAATGCTCAAAGTCAGGCTCTGAGAGTGGATGTTGTCTGGGACCAGTACTTCGATAACAGCCTCAAGTCACAGACAAGAGAACAACGTGTCACTGGTCCTATTCAGCGCAGACGAGTTGGGGCGTCTAGCCCAACACCAAAGAACTGGCAGCAGTTCCTTCGCTTGGCCAACAACAAGACAGACCTGTTTACATTCCTGAACAAGGAACTGCTGGAAAATGCATCAGGAGACCAGACTCTCATTGTTACTGATGGTGCCAATGTGCTATGCTTACCTACACGAGACACCAGCAACATTGCTCCCTGCAACCATGAGGAGGCAGACTCGAGGATCATGGTGCATGTCAGTGATGCTGTTATGCAGGGCTTCCACAAGATCCTTGTTCGAACTGTGGACACTGACGTGGTAGTATTGGCAGTGGCAGTCATACAGCAGCTGGCTCAGAGACAGCAGATAGAACTCTGGATTGCCTTTGGTTGTGGAAAGGACTTTAGGTACATCCCAGCTCATGAAATATGTGCTTCACTTGGCACAGAAAGATCCTTGGCACTGCCTGTGTTCCATGCTTATACAGGTTGTGATACCGTGTCCCATCTGGTCCAGGTGGGAAAGAAGACTGCATGGAAAGTGTGGGAGGCACATGATGAATTTACTGCGACATTCTATGAGCTGCACAATGCACCTGAACAAATTGGTGAAGCGACTGAGGCTTCTCTGGAGTACTTCACCATTCGTCTCTATGACAGGACAGCAACTTCTCGTTCCATCAATGAAGTCAGAAAGAATCTGTTCATCCACAAAGGACGTCAGATATCATGTCTACCTCCAACCAAGGCTGCTCTACAGCAACACATGAAGAGGGCAGTACTACAAGGTGGGCACCACTGGGGCTGCACCACGGTGCCAGAACGACAGTTGCCCTCTCCAAGTGAGTGGGGATGGACTTGCCCAGAAAAGTGGAGGCCTCTGTGGTCTAACTTGCCCGAAGCCAGTGCAACCTGCCCAGAACTACTGAAGTGTTCTTGCCGAGGAGGATACACAGACTGCAAATGTGTTGATGCGCATCTAAAATGCACAGCCTACTGCAAATGCAAAAGTGACTGTGACAACAGTGTCTGAAGCTTTAGGAGTGGCATTTTTATAGCCTGACTTGCCCTAAATTGGATTTTATGCCACATCATTCTTGTATATGATCTCCAAATGCAATGCTACATGTTTTTTAGAACAAGGAGTTGAGAAAAAACCATAGCACCTCAGTTTTCCAGAAACTGCATTGTTGCTGCCGGTTGCTAAGGAAAATGATTTGCCTAGCAACCGTTGCTATGCAACAATGAAATCTCGGTGGCTCCTGCCCTGAAATTGTAAAATAGGTCTTTGTGAACTATTGTGGAAAGTTTTATGCTTGTATCACCTTGTGAGCAATTCTTGTCCTATTTAGTACCGATTGCCCTCACTCTATCATTGTAGATAACATTGTGCTTGCACACAATGACCTGTGTTATAATGGTAGTTAGAGTATACTGTGATCATATTCACAAATTACCAACATGAAAACCATCTAGACAGTCATATATACATGAATCATTATACTGAATGATAAATGTAAATTTTACACAGGGTTGTGCTAATATACACGTTATTAATGTTAGACTTAAGTTTTCCACATATATTATCTAACCACGTGTTTAGAATGGCGAGTTGAGCAACAGTTTAAGCGGAGAACGAAACAGTAGCAATGATTATATAGGAGTTTTGGTTTGCATATATAATGTTTGTTTCATAAAATGTTGAGACTATGCACATATTACGAGTTAGGCTTCTCCAGCGCATGGGTGAATAGACAAAATAATTTGGATCCTAACAGTCATACGGCATAATTATGTGATATGCATTGGTGCTTAATTTTCTGTATTTACAGTGCAATGTATAATTGTAAAATATTTAACTAAAATGTATACAACGTTTAACCAAATATACCTTAAAGACTGTATATTTTTTTTCCTACAATTTATAATTATTTGTATATATTTCTTAAAAAAATACATGCACTATACCACGCCACGATCATATGCAAACGCACACGAATACATACACTCACACATACGGCAATATATATACAGTATATACGTATATCAAGTGCCTTACATATACTCAGTATGGTTACTGAATCTTTACTTTACTAAGTGTTCATTATTGATTGCAACCGAAAATAATCCTCTATAATAATACACTCACTATGAAAATAATCCTCTATAATAATACATTCACTATGAAAATAATCCTCTATAATAATACATTCACTATGAAAATAATCCTCTATAATAATACATTCACTATGAAAATAATCCTCTATAATAATACATTCACTATGAAAATGCTTATAGAGGCAAACAGTGGTCTGTGAGTGTGTGTGTGTGCTAGTGTGTGTGATTACCGATTAGGCTAGGAATAGTTGCTTAGTTGACGTTAGTTTTTGTTTCCGAGGTTAGAGGGGGATGGTCGACCAACGGCGGGCCCTGTTGTCAATTACATCAGTGTATGTTATTAGATTGCACTGCATATCAATGAAAATTGAATATTGTATTAGTTTAATGAAATCATAATATTTATCGATAATATATGTTAACCTACACAAGTTATTAGAGTAGGTAAAGATGCTATACTGTATCATAAATAATAGCGTTTATATCCCTTTTGGTGATTCGAGGAATGCCCTCACATTGATATAGACATGTAGAATTTAACACAATGAAATATATAATAGCCAAGTCTGCAATATGGGTGTCACACTACGACTTGGGAGACAACTTGATAAAAAGTATTTTAAACAGGTTATATATAAGCTAATAGTAGATACAAGTTACCAAATATGACAACTTTCGAAGCCAGGTCATGCAAGTATATATATTTAACCCAGAGAAAACAATGCCTTATATGGTGAAAATGACGTTACATATAGACTCATTTTACTCCATATAATTATATGTGTATCTGCTCTTCAGCAATTATTTTTTACAGGCAGGCACGTAAGAATCAGTAGATATATTGTTTGTTTTAATTTGCATTAATTTGTTAAACGTGTAATGTGAGATAGATTTATACAAGTTGTATCACAATTTAAATATAACATATTATTCCCCTGCTCTACCATAGGGTCTCACCTATCGATTACTTTGCATAATCCGTCATTATCCGTGTCTGATCTATATTGAAGATAATGGATTGCAACTATTTTTTTTATATTTTGGCTAATTATTTTGCATTATTCCTATCAACCATTTAACAAAATATGCGTGTCGTGCATGACTCCACATTTAAAGATGATTTGTGGACATTTCAAATATCCCGCACAAACATAGCGAATGAAATCGAACTCGCCAGATTCCACGTTGGTATAATAAGGTTGGCTGATGTATGATGGGTACTGTTTGCACGACATGTAATCATAAATATTAATACTACTTTCTTCTTAAGTCATTATGGCCTACTTGGAAATCACTATATCAAGTTGTAGTGATAATGCCAGTAGTAGTGGTAATGCTGAAAGTAGTAGTGATGATGGTGACAGCACTAGTCATAATGATGATGGTCATATTAGTAGTGATGATAGTGATAGCAGTACTTATATGTAAGATGATGCTGATAATAGTAATGATGAAGGTGATAGTTGCAGTGGTAATGATAGTAGTGATGATGATGGTAGTGACGATGGTGACAGTAGGCTACTAGTGATGGTGATATTAGTGATGATCGTGAAAATTATAGTGATGATGTCAGTAGTAGTGATGATGATGATAGTAGTGATGATGGTGAGAATAGTAGTGATGATAAAAACAGTAGTAGTGCTGATGATAGTGATGGTGACTAGTAGTGATGATGGTGACAGTTGTAGTGTTAATGATGAGAGTAGTAGTGATGATGGTGGGAGTAGTATTAATTATTATATCAGTAGTAGTTCTGATACTGTAGTAATGGTGATGGTGACAGTAGTAGTGATGATGGTGAAAGTTGTAGTGATGATGACAGTAGTAGTGATAATGATGAGAGTAATAGTGATGATGGTGATAGTAGTAATGATGATTGAATGATGATGGTTATAATACCTGTGGTTCTAAAGTAGACGTGCCGTTTAGTAGTGATGATGGTGACAGTTGTAGTGATGCTAACAGTAGTTATGATGGTGATAGTATTATTGATGATGGTATTACTAATGATGATGGTAACCCATCGCAGAGTTGGGTATGCCGTTTTGATTTTGGGCACAACGGCACGTCTACTTTATTAATATAGTCTTTACCCTTATAACTCCCACATATCATCTAATCGTCTAATGGTAGCTAGAATATACTGTAAAAATGCATCACCATCTTCAAAAGGTTAATTAACCGACTAAATACCGTGACGGATTGTATCATTTTGTTTTGGTCATCAATAGATAAATCTAGACGTTTAGGAACAAGCTGTGACCGTCAAAGATAAAATATATATAAATAGATGGTGTTCGCATCCCTATGATGCCTACATGTCCTTCCCAAGCTGAATACTATACTAATTTACCCATAATATAATCAGAATGACATAGCAGTATAGAAAGGTGTTAAGTGGAGGAGGACAGGTGGTGGGAATCATACTTACTGAACTCGCTTGATGTAACAACTGTGATACCAGCTAGTCATTCAATTGCAAGTAAACTTTGTTACACTCCAAACGACACACGTGAAGGAATCCCGCTATATATATATATATATATATATATATATATATATATATATATATATATATATGAGAGAGAGAGAGAGAGAGAGAGAGATGAAAGTTAAGCGATTCATGTTGGTAAGAGGAGCAAAGCAACGAAGATTAGTGGAGAGAAGGGTGGGGTTGGGGGAGTGGGGGAGGATATGTGAAACATATGGTGGCGCCATCCATTAGTTGTTTTGAGCACTTACCTGCAACAACACTCAGTAATCTCCTTATTGAAATCTTCCTCACGGACTTTTGTCAATAGCTGTACATACCCCTGAGTGTCACTGTTTCACTGTATGCTTCATATTTTAGCTTTGCCTTCACTAGGTCGGTATTACTGCAATAGGTTTATCTTCATTTAACTAATCAATTTACTATTTCGTCTATGCCAGGATACATAATGTTATTCTCCACACATTCACACACGTTTTGGTGTCACTCAATCCATTGCAGCACTTCAATTTTCGGCAAAAAAGTAGAGCTTCAACACGCCACCTCCGACCTCTGTCCGCCATCAGCTGTTCATTATAAGATTGCTAATGACCGCTAAATACTGGACATTATAGATAATTATAACATGGATTTGATCAATAACTAGTGCAGCAAAGTAGTTTGATTTTATTGAGTCGAGCAGTTTATCAAAATAGTTCGTCAGTATATCATAATATTGTGCCTCCGAAAACTTAAGAAATTCCTATCCACGATTGTAAAAATATGACTCTTCCTATGGATTAAGCTGGAGTCATACTATCAGTATATATATATATATATATATATATATATATATATATATATATATATATTCATACTTTGCAGACGTTGATTACGTCACTTTCGTGAAGACTATGTATACCTTTTTTTGGTAATGTTGTAAAATTCCTTGGGCATACAGGAATGTTCAGTCGTAGTCAGGAAAAGATGGACTATATTGTTAGGCCTTATTACGATAAACTGGTGAACCACTTTGATAATGTAGATCTGCAGTTTTCGTATTTGCAAAAAGTAATGTATATATACTGAATATATATATATATATATATATATATATATATATTCTGACATACGGAGCCCTGTATGTTAATTTAAGAGTTAGAATTAGAGTTGAAGGAGCCAAACTACCCAAATGGTGAAGCAGACTAGCGAGCGACCAAGCGAGAGGGTAAATCAGCTCGCCCGCATACCTGCACACCTGCGTGCGTCATAGGGGACCCTGCAAACTACCTCGATGACCGATGCTATGACGTATGATCGACGCCAGGAGCTGTGAGTGGACCAGGCACCTGTTATGCGACTCGAGGAGCTATGATTGGAGCAGGCACCAACCCCCGCCTCCTGATTCGTTCCTACACCATCATTGTTTGGTATATAAGACCCGAGTTGTGGGCATTCAAATCAGTCTCATTTGGAGTTGGGGAAGGTGAACTTGCAGCTGGAGGAAGACGGGGTGAAGTATTATAATGGGATTGTGACTGTCAGTCAGATTATATATGTGTGTGTTAAGTGTGTTCTGTGTAAACACTTACGTTATGTTGGTTAGTGAGATATGTGATTGGGAATTAACGTGAACGCTACTATTATGTGTTTAACTATTTGATTGCGAATTAACGTTAACGCTACTATTTATGTACTTAACTATTTGATTGGGAATTAACGTTAACGCTACTATTTATGTACTTAACTATTTGATTGGGAATTAACGTTAACGCTACTATTATGTGCTTAACTATTTTAGTTGACTAACTTGTGGACTAAAGCAACTCTTTAAGTAATTGGGTTATGATGAAAGTAATCCTATTGTTTTATATTAATACTTACGAGTTCTTTCATTTTCTTTTAATTAAGCTTACATTGCTTAATGGTGCTTAGTACGGTGATGCTATTGTCTCGTATTAGTAATATCGCCTTAGACTAACATGGCTGTGATAATATTACTTCTAGTGATTTCCTAAGCTGAAGAAAATTCTTTTGCTTCAAAATATTATATTTTGCTTTTCATATTATTTGAGTGAGACCTGAATCGAATCTATGAAGCGATCCTGTAACTTTATTTACTCATAATCAAACCTCAATGTTACGTGGTTAAGAAATACATTTAACTAATTATTAAATATATATCTAACTTTTTATGTGACTTTGATATTAATCCTGATGATAATAATAATATAATACTATTAACGTAAGACAAGAACCAAGAATAATTACATTAAATATAAATAAAAGGACATATAAGAAAACTATCTATTCATTTCAAAAAGGGTAAGAGACAGAAATATTCTTACCTTAATATTTATCTTTCAAGACTTTTTATAAAATTAATAGTCCTTCTTTAGCTATAACTTATTCGGTTCATAACCATAGCCTACTAAGCTTCGGTTAAATAATAATTCTTTATAAATACTATATGACTTTAATTAGTTTCAGTATTTGTCATAATTAAAGAGTATCAGTCAATAAAGGATACCAAGTCCTAAGATCCAAAAGGAAAGGAAGCAACAACAGGAATTTATTTTATTAGATTTTACTTTTGTTTTGCCTTCAGCTGACTGATACCTTAATATATATCTCTGTGCTATCTAGATTCATCAAGTTAACCACTTGAGGATCAAGATACGTAACAGAAGAGTGGCGACCTTGCCAGGATTCGTTTCATACAGTTTCACTCAGTTTCATTACCGTTTCACTACTTAAAAATCAAATATTAATCATGCCTCAACTAATTAATGAAGAAGATGCTCGAGTTTTCATAGAATCAGAACCCACAGCCCCTGATATTGACTGTCTGTCAAAATCCGAACTGAAAGTGCTTGCCTCACATCTCCAATTAACGGTCTCAAACATGTCTAAAGTAGAGGTGGCTCAGACCATAAAAACCCACCTGTTCCCTGTAGAAGGCAGGGAGGGTGACGGAGCAGTTGGTGGGATCCCTAGTAAACCTAGCCAAGTTGATATACAATTGCCACCTGGTTTGACCGGTGATCAAATATTTGAACTAGAACAAGCCAAACTTAAGTATAGAACTAGCCAGAATAAATGCCAGTGCAACGACCGAACAATGTGAATATCAATATCGTACGGCTCAACTAAATGTCAATACCAATGCTCCCTTAATTGCTCCCCCTCTGGGATTGACTATGACTAGTGTCATTCCACCTTTCACTGAGGATAATGTGCAGGATTTCTTTGTTTTGTTTGAGGAAGTTGCTGGAGGTATGAAGTGGACAAGAGATCAATGGCCTTTCATGTTACAAACCGTTTTGACAGGGCAGGCTCGAGCCACGTATTTGTCAGAAGTAGCAGAAGTTGGCAGGATTATGACAATCTCAAAGAAGCTATCCTAAAAACCTATCAATTGCAGCCTGAGGCTTACAGGCAATATTTCCGTAAAAACCAGAAGAAAGTAGAAGAAACCCATAAGGTATTTGCCAGGACCATGACTAAAACTTTCAATCATTGGGTCAAGAGTAAGAAAGTCACAAGCTACAACGATCTGAAGGAGTTGGTCCTGTTAGAAAAATGTCCTCTGGAAAATTGATTCTTCTGTATCCTATCATTTAAAGGGGAAAAAGGTAGATTGTCTTGCCGACGCTGCTGACATGGCTGACACATACGTGCTCAACAACAAATTTCGTGGAAAGAAGCCCTACGATAATTCTAGCTCTAATTTTAAGTATCCCAATCACAGATCTGACAGACCCAGTCACAAGCCTATAACGTCTTCCCCAGCTAGCCAAAACAGAATTGTTCCGCCAACTAAAAATGTGACTCAGGGCAATGGTAACAGAGGTGGGCCCCAAACTAATAGTAATGCTCAAAGAGGGAACGTTCCCGTATCCCCTAAAGTATGTACTTTTTGTGGCAAGAGAGGCCACCTAGCTTATCAGTGCTGGGCCAAGGAGAGAACCGAGAGATCGGGGCAGACAGTTGCCGCCGTATCTCAAACTCCATATGTGCCTGTAATGCAGGACTCCCGACAGAAGGAGTACCTAGCACCAAAAGTTCCTTTAATGCAGGACTCCCGACAGAAGGAGTACCTAGCAGCTAACGTAAATCATCTAGACAGGGGTGTAGTAGCATGTGTGGTGCAACCCACTAGGGTTAAGCCAATAATAATTTCACCATCAGTGCAGGACAGTTACCGTCCCTTTATTTCATCTGGCAACGTGAGATTAAATGGTTGTATGCATGAGGTAAAAATTCTGAGAGACACAGGTTCTACTAGCACCCTCATGGTGAATCCTTACACTGAGTGCCCACCTGGCGAACCAGTTGTAATGAGAGGTGCTGGAGGCCAGTTTTATGCATACTTGGTAAAAGGCGAAATTGAATGCGAGTTACTACAGGGTGAGGCCACCATAGCTTTGTGTAGGTCCCAAGATATCCCTGTGCCTGGGGTAACACTCCTTTTGGGGAATGATGTAGCAGGTGAGAAGGTCCGACCAGACCCCATTTTGTCACTTTCCCCTGTTAACGAGCCACTAACCGGTGAGCTCGACAAGGAGTTGCCAACTGTTTTCCCTGTGTGTGCTGTCACACGTTCAATGTCTCAAGTAGCAGTTCCCTCAGACAGAAATGTACCGAATGTAAGAGTTGATGAAAGGGATGATGAGAGTTTGAATGACGCTCCAACTGTGCCTGATGATGTGACTGAGGTGGATTTGTCTGACACCTCTATGGCTCATCTTCACCCTAACGATGACCATGAAACCCCTCCAAATTTTCCTAGTGGCCTGGTAGAGCTACAGAGAGATGATAGTGAATGCAAGGAGTTCGCTGCCAGGTCCGTGAGTGAAGAGGAATGTGAGAAGGAGGGTGGTGAATGTTTCTACCTCAAAGGAGGAGTATTGTGGCGAAGATGGAGACCGCCACACAGACCAATCGATGACGGGGCTTGGGACGTCCATCAAGTAGTAGTCCCCAAACCTTGTCGTAGAGATATCATGGAAATGGCACATTGTATACCATTGGCAGGACACCTAGGTGTGAGAAAAACTCTAGACAGAATCAGAGCCCACTTTTACTGGCCAGGAATGCGTGCAGATGTAGTGGAGTTTTGTAGAGTGTGTCACACTTGCCAGATGACAGGAAAACCCAATCAGAAGGTGCCTGTACATCCTCTGGTGCCCTTGCCCGTTTTCGAGAATCCTTTTACTCGGGTGGTAGTGGACATTGTAGGCCCATTGCCTAAGACTTCCCAAGGTAACATTTGTTTATTAACTATCATGGACATGGCAACTCGCTACCCAGAGGCTATACCCTTAAGGACTACCTCTGCTCCAACTGTCATCAAGGAACTGCTCAAATTCTTCACCAGAATGGGTTTCCCCCATGAGGTGCAAAGTGATCAAGGATCTAATTTTACCTCTAACATTTTCCAGCAGTCCCTGAAGGAGTTGGGTATCGAGCATGTAAAGTCTAGCACCTACCACCCAGAGAGTCAAGGGGTTCTCGAACGATATCATCAGACATTAAAGGGAATGTTACGTAAGTATTGTACAGAGACCGGAGTTGAGTGGGATAAGGGGGTACCTTTTCTTTTATTTGCTACTCGTGAGGTTCCAACTGAATCCCTGGGTTTTTCCCCTAATGAGCTAGTTTTCGGTCACCAGGTAAGCGGTCCTTTGCAACTATTGCAGGATAGCCTAGTTGGCCAGGAGGGGAACCAAAACCTCCTCAAGTATGTTTCAGATTTCAAAACCAGGCTGAGATCCTCATGTGAGTTTGCCGCTCAAAACTTGACAGTGGCTAAAAGCTCCATGAAGAAATGGTATGACAGAAAAGCCTGTGAGAGGGAGTTTAAGCCCGGTGATGAGGTTTTGGTCCTGCTCCCCCTTTTTGGCCAACCGTTATCTGCCAAGTTCAGGGGCCCATATAAGATCATTCGGAGGGTGAGCATTACCGATTATCTAGTAACTACCCCAGCCAGGAGAAAGCCCACGCAAGTATTCCATATAAATATGTTGAAGCCCTACCATAGGTCCCCTGATTCCTCTCCTCCAGATTCTCCCACTGTGGCAGTGAATGTCAGGACCTGTGAACAGCCTGGTGCGGACGAAGTCTTCAGTTCTCTTACTGACCCGCAACAGACTGTTCCAGAGCCTGAAGGTATCCATGCAGACTTTGACTTGTCATGTAGCCTATCCAACTTTCAGTATAATTCAGTGGCTTTGAGGGAATTACCATCTAAACTATGTCATCTTCCCTCTGATCAAGCGAACCAACTAATCTCTGTTTTATCTCAGTCTCCCAGTGTGTTCCGTGATACTCCAGGGCTCACTTCTTTGGCCGTGCACGACATCGACGTAGGGGATGCAACTCCCATTAAACTATCCCCCTACCGTGTCTCGCCCCAACGCAGGAGTATACTGCAGGTCGAGCTTGACTTTATGTTATCTAATGAACTGATCACTAGGGCCTTAAGCCAGTGGAGTAGTCCGGTCATACTTGTGCCAAAGCCAGAAGGGAGCCATAGGTTTTGTAGGGACTATAGGCAAGTCAATGCTGTCACAAAGAACGATACCTACCCACTGCCACGGATCAAAGATTGCATTTACCAGTTTGGCCTCATGCAGCAGTAAGTTTAATTTAATGAGAGGATTTTGGCAATTAGCTCTCCCTTGTAGCGAGGTAAATATTATGCTTTTGTAGTGCGCTTTCAAGCCTTCAGCTGTGAGATATGCCTTGCAGTTCGAATAACGCTCCAGCTACGTTCCGGCTATGTTCTGATGTGGTACCTGGAGACGTTGCCTACTTTGGGTGATATCCTTATTATATCCTCATTATAATCTTGCTGTTGCCAATCTGGTGGTGAATCTATTTATGTATTATGTTTAATATTATGTACTATACTCCTTAAACTCTTTTCTAGGGGGGAGGTCTGACATACGGAGCCCTGTATGTTAATTTAAGAGTTAGAATTAGAGTTGAAGGAGCCAAACTACCCAAATGGTGAAGCAGACTAGCGAGCGACCAAGCGAGAGGGTAAATCAGCTCGCCCGCATACCTGCACACCTGCGTGCGTCATAGGGGACCCTGCAAACTACCTCGATGACCGATGCTATGACGTATGATCGACGCCAGGAGCTGTGAGTGGACCAGGCACCTGTTATGCGACTCGAGGAGCTATGATTGGAGCAGGCACCAACCCCGCCTCCTGATTCGTTCCTACACCATCATTGTTTGGTATATAAGACCCGAGTTGTGGGCATTCAAATCAGTCTCATTTGGAGTTGGGGAAGGTGAACTTGCAGCTGGAGGAAGACGGGGTGAAGTATTATAATGGGATTGTGACTGTCAGTCAGATTATATATGTGTGTGTTAAGTGTGTTCGGTGTAAACACTTACGTTATGTTGGTTAGTGAGATATGTGATTGGGAATTAACGTGAACGCTACTATTATGTGTTTAACTATTTGATTGCGAATTAACGTTAACGCTACTATTTATGTACTTAACTATTTGATTGGGAATTAACGTTAACGCTACTATTTATGTACTTAACTATTTGATTGGGAATTAACGTTAACGCTACTATTATGTGCTTAACTATTTTAGTTGACTAACTTGTGGACTAAAGCAACTCTTTAAGTAATTGGGTTATGATGAAAGTAATCCTATTGTTTTATATTAATACTTACGAGTTCTTTCATTTTCTTTTAATTAAGCTTACATTGCTTAATGGTGCTTAGTACGGTGATGCTATTGTCTCGTATTAGTAATATCGCCTTAGACTAACATGGCTGTGATAATATTACTTCTAGTGATTTCCTAAGCTGAAGAAAATTCTTTTGCTTCAAAATATTATATTTTGCTTTTCATATTATTTGAGTGAGACCTGAATCGAATCTATGAAGCGATCCTGTAACTTTATTTACTCATAATCAAACCTCAATGTTACGTGGTTAAGAAATACATTTAACTAATTATTAAATATATATCTAACTTTTTATGTGACTTTGATATTAATCCTGATGATAATAATAATATAATACTATTAACGTAAGACAAGAACCAAGAATAATTACATTAAATATAAATAAAAGGACATATAAGAAAACTATCTATTCATTTCAAAAAGGGTAAGAGACAGAAATATTCTTACCTTAATATTTATCTTTCAAGACTTTTTATAAAATTAATAGTCCTTCTTTAGCTATAACTTATTCGGTTCATAACCATAGCCTACTAAGCTTCGGTTAAATAATAATTCTTTATAAATACTACATGACTTTAATTAGTTTCAGTATTTGTCATAATTAAAGAGTATCAGTCAATAAAGGATACCAAGTCCTAAGATCCAAAAGGAAAGTAAGCAACAACAGGAATTTATTTTATTAGATTTTACTTTTGTTTTGCCTTCAGCTGACTGATACCTTAATATATATCTCTGTGCTATCTAGATTCATCAAGTTAACCACTTGAGGATCAAGATACGTAACAATATATATACAGTATATATATTTATTTATTTTCTATGTGCATGGAGGACACAAAAGGCAGGCTGCCTGTAACGAGTGTCTCCCCCCAAATTTAAAAGAGTGACAGAGCCAAATTCAAGGGACGTTGGAGTCAAAATGCCTGGACACACGAAGTTTAGAGCAGTCTAAGTCATAGGATGAAGGAAAGACTGATTGAGGGAGAGAGTTCCAGAGTTCACTTGTTGAGTTTTTCTTGGGTTGGATAGCTGGACCGAATAGGAGTGTGACTGTGTTGTAAGGCGGGTGCCTCGCAGTCACCACAAGGGAGGGGTATACATTGTGAGAGCTCTGAAGAACGCTTGTTGTTGTAATATCGATAGAAGAGTGAAAGAGATACAACATTGTAGCGTGTAGAAAGAGATTGTAGGGAATCAGTAAGAGAAAGCGAGTTGATGAGGCGAAATGCTTTTGATTCTACTCGTTCGAGAAGTGCAGTATGGGTGGAACCTTCCTACACATGCGAACAAAACTCAATACAGGGGCGTACTGTGCACTAATACAGAGCAAGAAGGTGTGCTGGGGTGATGAACCCACGGAGACGGTTGATCACATCCAACTTTTGGGAAGCTGTTTTAGCAAGAGTGGTAATATGATCTTTCCAAGAAAGGTTAGATGAAAAAGATACACCTAAAATGTTGAGAGAAGATGAAGTGTTGAGTTGTGTATTGTTGAAGAATAGTTGATAGTCTTGTGGAAGATTATAATGGAGAGATAGAGGGAGAAACTGGGTCTTGGAGGCGTTGAAAGTAACAAGATTTTTTCTGCCCCAATCAGAGATTATTGAAAGATTCGAATACAGGCATTCTATGGCCTCGCCATGTTTGTTTTGGAGTGCTTGCATGCTGGGCTGATGTGAAAAACTAGGTGAATAGTCAACAGCATATGAGTGGATGGGACTGGAGATACAGTTGAGGAGATCATTGATAAATATTAGAAAGATAATTGGAGACAGGACAGAACCCTGAGGAACACCGGAGTTGATAGGTTGAGGAATTGAACGATGGCCGTCCACAACTGCAGCTATGGAGCGGTCCAAAAGGAAATTAGAGGCACATGCACGGATAGAGGGATAGAAACCAAAGGAGGGTAGTTTGGAAATTAAAGACTTATGCCAGACTCTATATTCACCTTTGACCTTAACAATTGGAATATTTATCCTAAAATGTGGTCAGCGTAACACCAATTTTAGCATTATTTTGATTCTAGGGTTATAAATATGGTGGAATTTGAATTGAACATTTCAAAAAAGAAAAGAAATAGTGACCATAATCTGTCACCTTTACCTTACACCTCGATCTTTGACTAACAAAAAGACACTATTTTAACTAGCATTTACCAACCGAATTTGCCTGCAAGATTTGGTGACCATACATTAACCCGTTCAGTACCAGTTCTGTCCTTTTCATTTTATACTGACATGAGTTTAAGAAGGGCCTCCAGCAATTAGCAGGTTTCGAACTATCTTAATTAACCCTATTTATTACGACAGATCCTTCTTAAGCTGCACATGCACGTTGGATTTTATATAAGATAAAAAAGACATCACCGGTACAAAAGGGATTAAACATTCTAGGAAAAGTTAAGGGAAAAATGTTAACACTCTTGTTTTGATCTTTGACCTTAACTATTAGAATATTTGAATTAAATTGATAAATATGTAATTTAAGTAAAATTCAACTAACACAGTCATATTACCAAAATTTGAGCAAATGTTCTTAATTATGAAAGTTGATTTTTGGCCTTGACCTGTGACCTTTATTTTTTGTTTGCATTGATATAGCCTTGGTAATTAATATAAACATCTTCAATTCATTAAAGCTCTTAGCTTTAAAGGATTAGTTGACCTTGACCTTTGGCCTTCATCTTGACCTTCTTGTCTGAAAATATTTTAATTTTAATTTAAAGTACAACTGTTTCAGTGAACTTTTTAAATTCTGCAATAATAGTAAAGAAATTAGCATATTTACCTTATATTTGACCTTGCCTGTGACCTTGACCTATCAAATGGAATTATATTTATTCTTGTTTGACCTTGGCCTGGGTATTCGGATTATACATAATAGGCCTAATGAGAATCTTACAGTTAGTATAAAATACTATTAAAAATCTTATTTTGACCTTTGGCCTTGACCTTTGACCTAAGAAACTGGAATTCTTACCGAGACTTTAGTCAGCTTAACACCAATGTTAGTATTAACTAGCTTTATGAAGACGGTATAATTTGTATAACAACTTATAGATAAGAAATAGAGACTATATACTGTGATTTTGACCTTTGACCTTTGACTAAAAATAAAAAAATAAATATTTGATCAATCATCACATTGACCAACTGAATTTGCCTGCACAATTTGGTGACAATACAGTAAACAGTCTAGGAGGAGTTTAGGGAAAATTATGAACACTCTTGTTTCTACCTTTGACCTTGACCTTTGACCTTAACTATTACAATATTTATATGAAACTTTATTGATAGATATGTCATTTTAGTAATAAGTAAAAAGCCAGATTTCCAAAATTTGAGTAATCTTTTTTATTAACAATAAAAGTTGAAATTTGACCTTGACCCGTGACTTTGACCATTATGTAATAGTTCATTATTTTTTTGCATTGACATTGCCCTGGAAAATCAAATAAACGTGCCGAGTATGATTATCACTCATCAGTTAGTTTCATTTATATTGATAGAATAGTTGACCTTGACCTTTGACCTTTATCTTGGCCTTTATGATACATGTCTCAAATTCTAAAATTTTCATTTTCATTTAATGTGCAACTATCCCAATTTTATGAAGTTTGCATGAAAAGTACAGAAATTCGCATATTGACCTAATATTTGACCTTGACCTTTCAAACGGAATTTTATATTTTCTTGTTTGATCTTGGCCTAGGTATTCCTAATATGCATGATATACTTAGTGAGAATCTAACAGTTAGTATAAGATATAATAACAATATACCTTATTTTGACCTTTGACCTTGACCTTACCCATTAGAATATTTATCTAAAATATGGTCAATAAAATATCAAGGCTAACTGTTACATGTATGGTGGAAATGAAGACATTTGAGTAAAAACTAAAAAAAGAAAAAATATTGACCATATTTTTAACCTTGACCTCTGACCTTAACCTTTATGTTCAATTTAAAATGTGTTTTTGACTGTCCTTTGCATTGACCAGATTGAGCCACAAATATCACATATTTATAGTTAACTAAATAATGTTCACCGTCCGGTTTTTATCAATAGAAGGTGTTTAACCCTCCGGGCCCGGGCTGGTCCGCCAAAGGACGGAGGTCGTATCCGGGCGATCTTGCTGAAAAATGTCTAGGCCTAGGCTACTGTATTTTTGTTTATTTTAACTGCTAGAAATTTCCCACGCATCTATAAACATAGTGCGGTTTTCAATCTGTAGGCTGGCGTTGAGTAGAGCTCTGTAAGTCAACTGGTTCAGTTGTGATGACGATTTCAGTGGAGCGAATTTTGCCGCGATGTTGACAATATCGGAGCTTTTCAGACACTAATTTCATCTTACGTCACAACAATAACATTGATCCGACGTCTCCTTCTTGTTTTCGGAGGAGCGGTGACGCAACGATCGGCTATGTTTACATGCGTCGGACGCACGGCATTCAGACCAAGCTGAATAGGCTTGAATGCTTGCTGCCTATTAACAGGACACCCAGGCTCCTGCCCTTCTTTTGTGGTGTCCTGTTAACAGGACACCCGGGCTGGAAGGGTTAAGTATTCCTGACCACGATTGTACACATTTTTTTAACAACCTCAATAGCGAACTGTGTAATCATTTGTGAAAAAAACAGTTGCCTAGGATCACCTATTTACTCGTTATTGTATGCACATTTTCAAAAAAATATGGATATCAACAAGTACCTCACAATTGATCATTCCAGTTACACTTGAGGATATGATTGCAATATATTTGGAAACATCTTTGCACAATATATATATATATATATATATATATATATATATATATATATGTATATATAATACAGTATATATATATATATGTTACGGCCTTTTTGAAAAAGTGGCCTTTTTGCGAAATGACCGGGAGCTTTGCAAAATGACCAAATACCTAGCCTTTTTGTAAAATGACACTTAATGTCTGGCCCATTTGCAAAATGTCCAGCATATTGGCCTTTTTGTAAAATTACCTGTGCCCTTTTGCGAAATGACACCAAACGTCTAACCTAACCTAACCTAACCTAACCTAAAATGTTAAAAAATAATATTGTTTCGATTAGGCCTACCCAATTTTTACAAATATATATGTTTACAGTTATTTAGAACTTTACAACAGGGCAATATGTTTTTTTTTTTGTAAATTGGCCAGACGTTTGGTGTCATTTTACAAAAAAGGCCAATATGCTGGACATTTTGCAAATGGGCCAGACATTAAGTGTCATTTTACAAAAAGGCTAGGTTTTTGGTCATTTTGCAAAGCTCCCGGTCATTTCGCAAGAAGGTCACTTTTTCAAAAAGACCGTAATATATATACACTATATATATATATATATATAATTAAATATAAATATATATATATATATATATATATATATATATATATATATATATATATATATATCAACTGAATCGTAACAAAAAGTATATTTATTTTATAAATGAGCCTTTAACTATTATAGAATTGACTTCCTACTAATGTCATTGGTTGCTGCACTGTCCAAACATTATATAAACACTGTGACGCACGTCAGCTCCCCAGCGACCACGATGGGGGTAGAGCGTGGCTCCCCATCCTCTTCTCCCCTCTCCCCAGGCAGTGTTATGGGCTGTAGGTTATTGATTAAGTTCTGGTTTCTTCCTAGTGCATCATAGTGTCACAGGTAGTCCAGAAATACTCTTTATTTTCACCTGTGACAATGCATTGTATTTTATTCCAGCTGTCATAGATTTAATGTATTAGATGACTCGTGGAAGTTGGAGAGTGTGAGTGAGTAAGAGAGAGAGAGAGAGAGAGAGAGAGAAACCCAGAGCGAGGTGGTATTGGCGGATTGATATCATGCAACTTGATTAGTTACGTCATCTCTCGGGTGCCTGATTCGTCGCCGGGCTCCTCCCTCCTGCTCCGTCACCGCTTTCCCGCCGCGTCGGGAATGGGTGCGCCTACACGCACGCACTCCCTTGTGACTTCCACGGGCAGAGCTCCTCTTAGTCCTGTACCGCTAACATCCCCTTGCAATCTATCAGCCCACCTCACCCCCCTATTGCGAACTTTCTCTACCACTGCTTACCTTCTTCTCTCTGTATATCCTACTATTAATTAACTGCCCTTCCCCTTGACGTTGATTTCATATATCCGTCACTGTATTATACAGCGAGCTCTCAGAGATATTATATGTACGTAGTTAGGCATTTTGGATCAGAGGGTTATCCATTTTGGCTTGGGGAGGTTTGACATACTCATTGTGTTGCCCCAACCTTATTTTCTTGGGTGTCTGCCAGGTTAGTCGATGCTAGACTGGGGAGAGGCTATCAGGTGGCAGTTTCCTATGAGCATAGACTTCGTTGAGCCTATGCAACTGTACCGGATACCTGCGGAGGCCTAGGCCATTTTCTTGTTTGTGTACCTTAGAGCCTAGCACTGTGTTGGCGTGAGGGCATTTGCCTAGTCCACTCAGCACTGTGCTAGCTCGTTAGCTTTTGACTTAGGAGGGTCGCCAGGAGAGAACCAGGTACACGAGACCTGGATCTCTCAAGAGAGCACCCCGTCATTTAATGTAACTAGGCGCACAGACTTGAGAACGACACTAGGCTACCAAGCAGGTGGCTCGGCCCAGGTAGCCTAGCCTACGACTCCCTTGCTAGACTTCGTCCACCTGGCAGACCCCCGATTAGGGCTTATAATCTCATTGTGTATATGTGTGCAGCATTATTGTTCCTTATGTTTATAGTAAGTCGTGATTGTTGCTGAGAGACCCAACCAGAGCAGGCTTGTGCTTGGTGGGAGAAAGCACATCTTTTTGTGGTTAGAGTTTAGAATGCCGACTGTTTTATAATTACAGCTGTGCCAGATAACACCGTATGTCCCTACACTATATATGTTCCCACAGTAATAATACACAGTTCAGAATCCGATACGTTCTTCTTAGTTGCATCTGACTTTTTCAGAATATTCCGGCATGATGCTTTAGGACTTTCTTTGTTTCACTTTCTTTCAGACAGGAGTGACAGTTTACTGATTATTTAACGTAACGTTAATTATCCTTCTTCTAGTTTGCTATTAAATCGTTGCTGCGATTTAATTGCGCTATCTATCTTTTTCCTTGTATACTTTAATAAAGTAATCGTATGTTGTATGAGTATAGGCTGCTTCAGTGATCATCAGCCTATAGTGTGCACCTTTTACCGAGTCATACCTCGTTGTCCAGGCACGACTCAGGGCGGTATAGGTGTTTTGTTCTCCAGTGGTTAAGGCAGGGGTTGGAACTAGTGTTACCGTTGTTGCATTTAGCCTTATCTAGTCCAATGATGAAGAGCCCTGTGTCTTTCAGAACCTGGATCGTAACAAATGGCGACTTTGCTTAGGATTTTGTGAACTTAAGAATTACTGTGGGAGTATAGTGGTAATTTTTTTTATTGAGGAATACAGTGGACACAGATTTTTTTTGGCAAGCAGTATAACACATAAAGAGGCTTCAGATAACTTTAAGTGAATAGGTGCTTGCATAAGAGATTATAGATTTTTGTTTTTGTATAAACTTGCACACTTCTCAGTATACACCATGTCTAGCAACAGCTCAGTTAACGGGGATAATCAGACAGTACAGCCTACGGGTGTTGAGCAGCAGCAGGAATTTAATGATGGCATCAGAGTTATTAATTGTGAGGCTGATGCGAGGAAGTTTGTGGATATACCAGTAACAGCGAGTCGGTTGGAGGGGATTGATTGCTATGGTCTGCGTTGTTTGGCCACGGTCCTGGGGCGTGTCGGCTTTGGCAGCATGTCTAAGAGTGACCTGGTGGCTTGTGTGTTGGGTGGTGGCAGTGGGTTGCAGGGTGGAGCGGGGGCTTGGGAGCCTTTATCCAAGCCTCCCTTCCACTCTACTCCTATCGCGCCCCCTCGGTTACCAGACCTTGGCAATCTGATAGTCGCTGGCAGACTGGTTTGCCCCTGGGTGAGCCACTGGGTGGGTCTCCTATAATTGCTTCTCCCCCTCAGGGTTTGACTGCTGATATGTTGTTGCAACTGGAGTTGGCTAAGATCCAGATCCAGCATGAAGTCGAGATGGCTAAGGTTCAGGCTGAGGAGAGGGCAGGGATGTCTAAGATTCAGGCTGAGGAGAGGACAGCATGCCGTGAGGCGGAGTTGCAGGTTGAAGCAACTAGGTACTGTGCTGAGATGGATGTTGAGAAGTCTAGGGTGGAGACAACAGGGCGGCATCTCGGTTCTGGGAATCGTGGGTCTGAGTCTTTATCGCACTTGCTTAAGTTAGTCCCTGTGTTCGATGAGTCTGGTGTGACTGAGTATTTTGCACGGTTTGAGAAGAAGTGTCGGGAGCATGAGTGGCCGGAGATTAAGTGGGCAGCCCTTGTATCATCAAAGCTTGTTGGGAAAGGTCTCAAGGCATATGACTCGCTGTCATTGGAGGACTGTACTAACTATGTGGTGTTAAAGGAGGCTGTACTCCGGGCCTATGAGTTGCAACCAGAAACCTACAGGTTGAAATTTCGGGGCATTGTAAAGAGCAAGGAGAGCTCTTTCCTTGAACATGCCCGGGAACTGACTGACACTATGGGGAACTGGCTCCGGTCTGAGAATGCGACAACAGTTGATCAGGTTAAGCAGTTATTTTTATTGGAGCAGTTCTTCCGGTGCACAGGCAGCGACCTGACATTAAACCTGAAGGAAAAATGCCCTAAGACCGTAGAGGAGGGAGCTAAGCTTGCTGACCTCCGGCTTTCTTTGATTCGTGGGTGCGGGTCTGCTCATTGTAGTGAGACAGGTAACAAGGGGCGTAACACTCGACCCCCCAAAGTCAATGAAGCACAAAATAACACTGTACAAAGTAAGGGCAATGATACCCATTATAACTACAAACACAAAACCGTCCCGTTTTCAAAAGGGCAGGGCCCTTCCCCACCACCTCAAGGGGGGCAGTCTAGTGGTGAAGTGAAATGTTTTAAATGTCAGGAGGTGGGTCACTTTGCACGTACATGTCCGAGTAATATTCCTGCTAAGCCTGTGTCTTTGGTTCGCAACATGGGGGTGTCTCTGAGCTCTTCTGCGTCTGCCAGGGGTAGGTCGTCAGTTGCGGGGACACAGCCTGTGAAGAAGGGTTTGGAGGGCTCGACACCTGTCTAAGACACTTTTTGCAGCCATCGAGGGTGCGGGCTTGTGAGCTGGAGGAATACTAAACATCAGGTCAAATTGTTGCGTGACACTGGGGCATCACAGACACTTCTTAAAAATTTCACAGGCAAACCTATAAACGCGGCTCGGGTTGTTGTGCTACAGGGGATCAATGCTACCAGGTCATACCCGTTGATTAGGTTGGAGCTGGAGGTGGATGGTGTGTGTCGTGAACTTGATGTTGGGATCGTAGAGAGCTTGCCAGTTGAGGGCATCGACCTCCTTCTGGGCAACGACTTTGCGGTGCTCACTTCGGAGGTTCCACCCTTAGTTGTTGCCGAGAGGGCGGCCGACGTTAATAGGGAGAATCGGGAGTGGGTCGAGAGGTGTCAGCTTAAACAGATGAGCTGTACAGTCACCCGTTCTCGCGCGTCAGTTCAGTCACAACCATTGTCTCAGTCTTCAGACCAGCGGAGGAACGGTCGGAAGGAGCAAGCTGAGGCTGGGAGTTTTGTGAGTTTTGCTCCAGCGGCTCTCCTTAGCGGCTTAGTACTTGACCCAGAGGTGAGCTCCGGAGTGGCCCTAGAACCTGTCACCCCTAGTGACATGGTTGGGTGTGATGGCACTCCGTGACTTAGTTGTTCCCAGTTGGAGGAGAGTTGTGGGAACGGGGCTATCAAACACGAGGACGGGGAAACATGTCATGTGAACCTGTTGGAGGAGTTTGTGAGGCAACCACCTGAGCAGCCTACTGTCCCTGTGTTGGTCTGCAGCGGCCAAGGTGGAGAAGGAGAGGGGGGCAGTAGGGCACAGGTGGAGGAGAGTAGGGATTTTCATGTCTCAGAGGAGCAGTGGGCGGGGGACACGATTCTGGTGGCTGTGGAAGCGCTAGAGCACCTGCCGGAGCAGCAGTGTGCAGCGCTCCAGCACCAGCTCGGTTCATACCCCACTGGTCGTGCCGAGCCCCTGAGCCTCACAACTCAGGCGGTGCAAGATGTTCCGCGGGCAGGTCACGTGAATGTTGGGAGACCGTTAGCCTCGTTGTTTCGGTGGTTCAAGGTGGGCGACGAGGCTTGGACATGGTTGTCAGGTCAAGGTCGACCCATGGCTGCCAAGGGTGGTGGTAAAAAGGAGGACTTTGAGCAGATTGGTGAGGTTGGCTGTGGCATAGAAGTGCCCGGTCATCGCATAGCCTCCCAATGCTGCTCTAGTCGAATGCAACAGCCCTACCATAGACCGACTGTATCTGGCCATGTCGCTAAAAGCGGTGATGCTGCGCAGGCAGATGTAGTCGTAAGGAATGCGGGGGTGCGCATGTACGGTATCGGCAGGGAAGCCTTAGCAATAATGAACTATGGGGGTGACTGCACAGGTGGTAGTGATTGTCCCTCTCATGACCTGGCTGTTCTAGGGACGAAGGTGGAGAAGGAGGGAGACTACAGGTTACAAGCTGCGGTCTCGGCTGGGTTGTGGGAGGGCATTAGGCATGTTGTTCTGCGAGATAAGTTGTGTACTAGGCTGTGGCAGTGCATCCGCATGTTTGTAGCTTCTCCAGGCCTGATGTACGGGGTAGAATCCGACATGGAGGCTGGAGACAGTGCGAGGCTCAGTTTAATTCCCTACCGTATAAATCCTGCTAAAAAGTCTGTCGTGAAAACATAGCTAGACGACATGTGGAAAAAGGGTCTGAGGGATAAAGGATATTGTGAGTGGTCGTTATCAGTGAGTTTGCAACCTGAGTTGAGTGGCAAGATCAGTGTGTGTGCATTATCCCTGACAGACACATATCCATTGCCCAAGGGTCTGAGGGATAAGGAATGTCGTGAGTGGTCGTTGCCTGTAACTTTGCAACCTGTGTTAAGTGGCAAGATCAGTGAGTGTGTTGATTGCGAGAGTGTGTGTGCATTATCCCTGACGGACGCCTATACCTTATCGGGAGTTGACGACACTATAGACCGCTTCGGGGCTGCATCGCCTATCACGAAGGTAGAACTAGTGAAAGGTTATTGGCAGGCCCCGTTGCCGGAGAGAGCGAAGAGAAGTGCCAGTCTTGTGATGAACTGGGCAGTTTATCAGTGCCAGGTGTTGTTTTGCTGCCGGGACACAAGTTGGATGTGTGGCATGCTAAGGGCACTGATAATGTTTTGGCTGATTGTTTGTCACGGGAGGGTTTGTTTGCAGGAGAACCCTCGCCGTTCAGTCAGGGTGTGTTGAGAGTGGAGGAAAATAGGCTACATATATTTAAAGCCGAACAAAAACAACAATAAAATTTAAAAATCAACATAAAAACTCTTTCTGTTATAGTAAATTTAAGTATGTTTTGTTATAGCTGAAGCACTAGCTATTAGTGGGCTGAGTTTCGTAGAACTCGCTTTCGGAGCGTAACAATTTTAAGTTTTGCTATTGTGTTGAGGGGGTAAATATGTAAGTTTGTTTCATTTTATAAGTAAGTTTTTGTGTGAAACCTATATGCTGTATTATTGTGCTGGGGTGGGGAGGTTAGGTGACGTGTGCCGATTTCCGATATCAGAACTTGCCTAATGTTAAGTGTCTAATATCTTGGGGGGGGGGTGACGCACGTCAGCTCCCCAGCGACCACGAGGGGGTAGCGTGGCTCCCCCTCCTCTTCTCCCCTCTCCCCAGGCAGTGTTATGGGCTGTAGGTTATTGATTAAGTTCTAGTTTCTTCCTAGTGCATCATAGTGTCACAGGTAGTCCAGAAATACTCTTTATTTTCACCTGTGACAATGCATTGTATTTTATTCCAGCTGTCATAAATTTAATGTATTAGATGACTCGTGGAAGTTGGAGAGTGTGAGTGAGTAAGAGAGAGAGAGAGATAGAGAGAGAAACCCAGAGCGAGGTGGTATTGGCGGATTGATATCATGCAACTTGATTAGTTACGTCATCTCTCGGGCGCCTGATTCGTCGCCGGGCTCCTCCCTCCTGCTCCGTCACCGCTTTCCCGCCGCGTCGGGAATGGCACCCATTCCCGACGCGGCTGGAAAGCCTACACGCACGCACTCCCTTGTGACTTCCACGGGCAGAGCTCCTCTTAGTTCTGTACCGCTAACATCCCCTTGCAATCTATCAGCCCACCTCACCCCCTTATTGCGAACTTTCTCTACCGCTGCTTACCTTCTTCTCTCTGTATATCCTACTATTAATTAACTGCCCTTCCCCTTGACGATGATTTCATATATCCGTCACTGTATTATACAGCGAGCTCTCAGAGATATTATATGTACGTAGTTAGGCATTTTGGATCAGAGGGTTATCCATTTTGGCTTGGGGAGGTTTGACATACTCATTGTGTTGCCCCAACCTTATTTTCTTGGGTGTCTGCCAGGTTAGTCGATGCTAGACTGGGGAGAGGCTATCAGGTGGCAGTTTCCTATGAGCATAGACTTCGTTGAGCCTATGCAACTGTACCGGATACCTGCGGAGGCCTAGGCCATTTTCTTGTCTGTGTACCTTAGAGCCTAGCACTGTGTTGGCGTGAGGGCGTTTGCCTAGTCCACTCAGCACTGTGCTAGCTCATTAGCTTTTGACTTAGGAGGGTCGCCAGGAGAGAACCAGGTACACGAGACCTGGATCTCTCAAGAGAGCACCCCATCATTTAATGTAACTAGGCGCACAGACTTGAGAACGACACTAGGCTACCGAGCAGGTGGCTCGGCCCAGGTCGCCTAGCCTACGACTCCCTTGCTGGACTTTGTCCACCTGGCAGACCCCCGATTAGAGCTTATAATCTCATTGTGTATATGTGTGCAGCATTATTGTTCCTTATGTTTATAGTAAGTCGTGATTGTTGCTGAGAGACCCAACCAGAGCAGGCTTGTGCTTGGTGGGAGAAAGCACATCTTTTTGTGGTTAGAGTTTAGACTGCCGACTGTTTTATAATTACACCTGAGCCAGATAACACCGTATGTCCTTACACTATATATGTTCCCACAGTAATAATACACAGTTCAGAATCCGATACGTACTTCTTAGTTGCATCTGACTTTTGCAGAAGATTCCGGCATGATGCTTTAGGACTTTCTTTGTTTCACTTTCTTTCAGACAGGAGTGACAGTTTACTGATTATTTAACGTAACGTTAATTATCCTTCTTCTAGTTTGCTATTAAATCGTTGCTGCGATTTAATTACGCTATCTATCTTTTTCCTTGTATACTTTAATAAAGTAATCGTATGTTGTATGAGTATAGGCTGCTTCAGTGATCATCAGCCTATAGTGTGCACCTTTTACCGAGTCATAGGATACCTCGTTGTCCAGGCACGACTCAGGGCGGTATAGGTGTTTTGTTCTCCAGTGGTTAAGGCAGGGGTTGGAACTAGTGTTACCGTTGTTGCATTTAGCCTTATCTAGTCCAATGATGAAGAGCCCCGTGTCTTGCAGAACCTGGATCGTAACAACACGCATAGACAAATATATCTCTCTCAACCATCACCTAAGGTCTTATACAAATAACGGGACCCATGTTCTCTATAGATAATTCGTGCTGGGTAAACAAATGGCTCTAATAAAATTGATAATGCATTTTGCATTTAAATAGAACATCACATCATGTGTTAATGTACTTGCTATTTTGCATTTTTGCATATTTCTCTTTCCGAAATGTATTTTAAAATCCAGGTCCATTTTTGTATTACACATATTCTGAAAATACTGTTTAAAACTTGATCTCACTCGCGTGGCTGACATTCATATTTAGCATTATTCAGTTGATATTTCCTGATATGTTTTTCAAGCTATCTACTTCTTTCAAGAATGTATCGATCTGAATATCTTTATATTTATTTTAAATAGCTCTACTATAATGTATCTCACCGTTATTTTACCCATATATGTTCTTAGTTTTCTTCTTTCAAAAAACACTTACCTGTACGACAGTACGTACACCTGTACACCTGTACAGTGTACGTGTTGTCTCTTCAAATTATCATATTAATCCTCACCTCCCAACCACTTAATTCCTTTCCATTTTCTCCTCTACTTATCACCTTTCCTTACAATTATCTCCTCAGCATATTGATGAGCATATATGAAACCATACATTCATCAAGCACACCTGATTCAACCTCGACTTCACCTTGACTCTTTAGCTCTCTTGGCTTCGCACACGCACATAAACATAACTCATCACTGCATCTTCTTTGTTGGATCTATTTGCAATAAATACAGTATATATTGTACATTTGGAGTGCTCACAAAATAGTTTTTTTCTCTACCGGTACTTGAATGCCATATGTTCAGACTCAGAAACGTGTCATATATTAAGATGGTGATATTGCTGGTGATCAGTATGGTATGGCCTGTAACAACCAATCGATCAATCAATCATGACAGCGCATAGCCGTACTCACCCTCCGACTCCAATCCGGGGGATCCTCCCCCCCCCAGCGAGAATCCAGGCATCTGCCTGGCCCATATCAAGTATCCTAACGCAAGATTGGTCGACTTGTCTCAGCCATGAGTTCCGTGGTCTTCCCCTAGGCTTCCTTTATTCAGGGTTGTCCTCTGTAGAAACCACCTGGTGAGCAGGGGAGGCGAACCACATGCCCATATAATCGAAGTTGGTCATTTAATAATGATGTTGAAACTTGCAGGTGCGAGTATGTGATTGTCATGCCATACTGCAAAACTCCACATATAATTTACCATAAGGAATATCATTTAGCGTCTGTAAACCCTTTCAACCAGATGACGCCACTTGCTGTTGAATTATAGTTACTTATAGACGATTTGATGAAATTTAGAAAGGACCTATCAAACAGAGGATTATTTGAGATACTTATTCAATCTTTTTTGTTATACTGGTCCTCGCTAAGATGAGGAAAATCAACTGAAAGTAGCCTTAAAGGGGACCACCTCGTTTTTTGTTTCTCTCTCTCTCTGAGTTTTATCCATTCGGCTCCATTCAGCCTTCTGTTTTAACCCTTGTCTAGCGGGGCCGGACTTAAGTCGGTCTAGAGAAGAAAGGACTATGTGGCGGGGACCGACTTAAGGCGGAGTGCAATTTTGAGCAATATTTGGCTCTGAGAGAGAGACGAGCGGTGGGAGGAGCATAGGTCGGCTCTGACCGTTCGGCATGGCTCACGCGCAACAACTGACGTCGCCTCAACACAAATCCACACTCACTGCCTCGCTACACAGGGAATTATGTAAGGAAATTACCGTATGTTAGCGATTTTGCCCTTCGGTTGCACGATCGTTGAAAGAGAACGCATGGTCGTAGAAGGATGGTTCTGGTGTCATTGGAAACCTCAATTATCGCCCTTTCAGGGATACATAATTGTATTATGCTCTGGCTCTTGTTTATGCATGAAAAAGAGCACGGAAACAAGGTCGTTTAGGGTAAAACCACCCGCTTGGAGTGTAGTAGAAGTTACTGACGGGCCCGCACATAAGGCGTTAAGACGTTTATCCCCATCCAGGTGTCGATTTTTTCCTGGCGAGCGGTAGCGAGCCAGCATATTTTTTTAAGTGTTATTGACAGCAGGCTAAATTTGTACATTTTTCGGTAGAAAAATGTCACCGCCGAAGCCAGATTTCTCCATACAATGCTGGCTCGCTATCGCTCGCCAGGAAGAAATCCACACCTGGATGGGGATAAACGTCACAGTAGGCTGAATGGGGCGGAATGAATACAATATATATTATATATATACATATATATACTGTATATATATACAGTATAGTATATACTGTATATATATATATATATAATATATATCCAGTGGACCCGGGTTCGAATCCCAACATGTCAATGGGAAGTTTTATTGGGATGAAATTTGTGCTGTACCTAGTTGCAGTGCATTACCACAGCACACCGAAATGCCAAAAAAATACCCTCATTGTTCTCTGATTCAATAGCATTGTATGAATTTTCCCATATTCAAAATATGTTACACGGGGGCAATGCATAGTGAGTTAATTGCTCAATAGGTGGCATTCTGAGAGTGAGGGTCCGATATATATATATATATATATATATATATAATACTGTATATATATATATATATATATATATATATATATATAGGCCTATATATATATATGTATATAATTATATATACGTATATATATATACATATACAGTATGTATTTATATATATATATATATATATATATATATACTGTATATATATATATATATATATATATATATATATATATACTGTATATATATATATATATATATATATATATATATATATAGTATATTTAGTATATTGAACAGAACATTAAAATAAATTCAAGGTTCCGTTATCGACGTGTCTACTGTAGATTATTATGTTCTATCCAACAACCAACTCTACTCCTAAAATCGATTAATGAAGTATTACAAACACATGTGGCAGTCCGTGGAATCAAACCCAGGACGCTCACACCGAATATGAACACCTTATGCATTACACCAGGAAGGCAGTATAAAGGTTGGTGGACACTGCCTACGATTTATTATGCAACTTCGAATCCTGCATAATAATCTAAGCATGTACACACATCCCAACTGCAACTCACGTAGGCTATGTATATGTGAATGGAAAGAGCAATTAATGGGGCCTTAACCACTATAAGTGTGTTGGAACACACACACACACACACACACACACACACACACACACACACACAGCCAAACAGGCAGCCACACACACGCAGCTTCACTCACCTGATAACTCCACTGCAGAGAACAACTTCCTCTACACGCCATTCGCTATTTCAAATTGAGGTTCCAGTTGAGTGCCCAGCTTATTTACCTTCATCACCCACTTCTTAATTTGTTACAGGATCAGGTAAGTACAATTAGTAATGTAAATTAGATACTGTAGGTATTCCTAAAATATGCCATCTATCTACAGTATACAACAATCTACCATCACACATCTAAAGAAAATGTGGCGCCTCGTGCTTGTATTACTTGCCAGACATGCATATGCACTGTGTTCATATGTATACTCTGATGCCATAGTCCACTATTAAGAAGTTATGGTTCCCCTATGTGTTTTATATAATTTTAACTATGTGGATTGATTTCTGGATATAACTTGCTTTTCAATAAATAGTATTGTAGTTGATGTATAGAAAATATATTATAGTTTCCAGAGATATAGTCTACTTCAAGAAATAGAAGTAGGTGCAGTCCACGAATATTTATAATTGAGCAAGAGACTATAGCATCTGAGTTGTATATACTGACTATTATTTCCAATATCATGACACCTTTGTCTCTTGTACTTGTTTGATAAATACAGTATATGTACATATTCAAATCAATCTCTTGCATGAGTTAGATAACGTTAGTGATGTCAATTAATGAGGAGTAGGACAGCAGAACAAATGAGTTATTCCAATGTACTATTTGATTGACTCGTGATTTAAGTGGCTATGCAGTCATTATCGAATAAACCTTGGCGAAAAATACAAGTTTGAACAAAATGTTAACTCTCTTCCACAACTCTGATTTGGAAGCTTCTGAAATGCACCTACTGTATACTATTATAATAATTATAGTCGAGTTGACAATATCAATGCAGAATAGTCTCAGAAAGTTGTCAGAATGAGGTTGGATACCAAAAGTTTACTATAAAAGCTCCCATGTGATACCTGCAGCAGTGAGTCAACCTGTTTTCCGCAGGTGATGGTGGACGCTGTGAGGACTGAGGGTGGTGGTGGTCAGGGTGGCCAGGTGAGGTGGGTCAGCGAGCAGGAGGTACAGGACACACTAACATGGGACCTTCTACTGCCTGTCATCAAAACGGCCCTCCAGGTATACTATTAGTTCATATAGCCACTAATCAGCGATATTATGTTTTTGTTTTTTTAAGGGTGGGGGGGGGGGACCTGTTTTTTGTTCTCTTCTTTTCTCTATTTCTCTGGCTTGTATTCATTCCGCCCCATTCAGCCTACTGTGACGTTTATCCCCATCCAGGTGTGGGTTTCTTCCTGGCGAGCGATAGCGAGCCAGTATTGTATGGAGAAATCTGGCTTCGGCGGTGACATTTTTCTAACGAAAAATGTACAAATTTAGCCTGCTGTCAATAACACTTACAAAAATATGCTGGCTCGCACCGCTCGCCAGGAAAAAATCGACACCTGGATGGGGATAAACGTCTTAACGCCTTACGAGCGGGCCCGTCAGTAACTTCTACTACACGCCAAGCGGGTGGTTTTACCCTAAACGACCTTGTTTCCGTGCTCTTTTTCATGCATAAACAAGAGCCAGAGCGTAATACAATTATGTATCCCTGAAAGGGCGATAATTGAGCTTTCCAATGACACCAGAACCATCCTTCTACGACCATCCGTTCTCTTTCAACGATCGTGCAACCGAAGGGCAAAATCGCTAAAATACGGTAATTTCCTTACATAAATCCCTGTGTAGCGAGGCAGTGAGTGTGGATGTGTGTGGAGGCGACGTCAGTTGTCGCGCGGGAGCCGTGCCGAACGGTCAGAGCAGACCTACGCTCCTCCCACCGCTCGTCTCTCTCTCTCAGAGCCAAATATTGCTCAAAATTGCACACCGCCTTAAGTCGGTCCCCGCCACATAGTCCTTTCTTCTCTAGACCGACTTAAGTCCAGCCCCGCTAGACAAGGGTTAAAACAGAAGGCTGAATGGAGCCGAATGGATAAAACTCAGAGAGAGAGAGAAACAAAAAACGAGGTGGTCCCCTTTAAGGCTACTTTCAGTTGATTTTCCTCATCTTAGCGAGGACCAGTATAACAAAAAAGATTGAATAAGTATCTCAAATAATCCTCTGTTTGATAGGTCCTTTCTAAATTTCATCAAATCGTCTATAAGTAACTATAATTCAACAGCAAGTGGCGTCATCTGGTTGAAAGGGTTTACAGACGCTAAATGATATTCCTTATGGTAAATTATATGTGGAGTTTTGCAGTATGGCATGACAATCACATACTCGCACCTGCAAGTTTCAACATCATTATTAAATGACCAACTTCGATTATATGGGCATGTGGTTCGCCTCCCCTGCTCACCAGGTGGTTTCTACAGAGGACAACCCTGAATGAAGGAAGCCTAGGGGAAGACCACGGAACTCATGGCTGAGACAAGTCGACCAATCTTGCAATAGGATACTTGATATGGGCCGGGCAGATGCCTGGATTCTCGCTGGGGGGGGAGGATCCTCCGGATTGGAGTCGGAGGGTGAGTACGGCTATGCGCTGTCATGATTGATTGATCGATTGGTTGTTACAGGCCATACCTTACTGATCACCAGCAATATCACCATCTTAATATATGACACGTTTCTGAGTCTGAACATATGGCATTCAAGTACCGGTAGAGAAAAAGACTATTTTGTGAGTATTCCAAATGTACAATATATACTGTATTTATTGCAAATAGATCCAACAAAGTGATGCAGTGATGAGTTATGTTTGTGTGCGTGTGCGAAGCCAAGAGAGCTAAAGAGTCAAGGTGAAGTCGAGGTTGAATCAAGTGTGCTTGATGAATGTATGGTTTCATATATGCTAATCAATATGCTGAGGAGATAATTGTAAGGAAAGGTGATAAGTAGAGGAGAACATGGAAAGGAATGAAGTGGTTGGGAGGTGAGGATTAATATGATAATTTGAAGAGACAACACGTACACTGTACAGGTGTACAGGTGTACGTACTGTCGTACAGGTAAGTGTTTTTTGAAAGAAGAAAACTAAGAACATATATGGGTAAAATAACGGTGAGATATATTATAGTAGAGCTATTTAAAATAAATATAAAGATATTCAGATCGATAAATTCTTGAAAGAAGTAGATAGCTTGAAAAACATATAAGGAAATATCAACTGAATAATGCTAAATATGAATGTCAGCCACGCGAGTGAGATCAAGTTTTAAACAGTATTTTCAGAATATGTGTAATACAAAAATGGACCTGGATTTTAAATTACATTTCGGAAAGAGAAATATGCAAAAATGCAAAATAGCAAGTACATTAACACATGATGTGATGTTCTATTTAAATGCAAAATGCATTATCAATTTTATTAGAGCCATTTGTTTACCCAGCATGAATTATCTGTAGAGAACATGGGTGCCGTTATTTGTATGAGAACTTAGGTGATGGTTGAGAGAGATATATTTGTCTATGCGTATTTATATAATGTTTGGACAGTGCAGCAACCAATGACATTAGTAGGAAGTAAATTTTATAATTGTTAAAGGCTCAGTTATAAAATAAATATACTTTTTGTTACGATTCAGTTGATATACAGTATATATATATATATATATATATATATATATATATATATATATATATATATATATATACTGTATTATATATACATACCGGTATATATATATATATATATATATATATATATATATATATATATTGTGCAAAGATGTTTCCAAATATATTGCAATCATATCCTCAAGTGTAACTGGAATGATCAATTGTGAGGTATTTGTTGATATCCATATTTTCTTTAAAATGTGCATACAATAACGAGTAAATAGGTGATCGTAGGCAACTGGTTTTTTTCACAAATGATTACACAGTTCACTATTGAGGTTGTTCAAAAATGTTGTACAATCGTGGTCAGGAATACTTAAACACCTATAGATAAAAACAGGACGGTGAACATTCATTAGTTAACTATAAATATGTGATCTTTGTGGCTCAATCTGGGCAATGGAAAGGACAGTCAAAAACACATTTTAAATTGAACATAAAGGTTAAGGTCAGAGGTCAAGGTTAAAAATATGGTCAATATTTTTTCTTTTTTTAGTTTTTACTCAAATGTCTTCATTTCCACCATACATGTTACAGTTAGCCATGATATTTTATTGACCATATTTTAGATAAATATTCTAATGGGTAAGGTCAAGGTCAAAGGTCAAAATAAGGTATATTGTAGTATTTCTTATAATAACTGTTAGATTCTCACTAAGTATATCATGCATATTAGGAATACCTAGGCCAAGATCAAACAAGAAAATATAAAATTATGTTTGAAAGGTCAAGGTCAAATATTAGGTCAATATGCGAATTTCTGTACTTTTCATGCAAACTTCACAAAATTGGGATAGTTGCACATTAAATGAAAATGAAATTTTAGAATTTGAGACAAGTATCATAAAGGCCAAGATAAAGGTCAAAGGTCAAGGTCAACTATTCTATTAATATAAATGAAACTAACTGATGACTGATAATCATACTCGGCACGTTTATTTGATTTTCCAGGGCAATGTCAATGCAAAAAAATAATGAACTATTACATAAAGGTCAAAGTCACGGGTCAAGGTCAAATTTTAACTTTTATTGTTAATAAAAACTATTACTCAAATTTTGGATTCTGTCTTTTTACTTATTACTAAAATGATATATCTATCAATAAAGTTTCATATAAATATTGTAATAGTTAAGGTCAAACGTCAAGGTCAAAGGTAGAAACAAGAGTGTTCATAATTGTCCCTAAACTCCTCCTAGACTGTTTACTGTATTGTCACCAAATTGTGCAGGCAAATTCAGTTGGTCAATGTGATGATTAATCAAATATTTTTTTTTTATTTTTAGTCAAAGGTCAAAGGTCAAAATCACAGTATATAGTCTCTATTTCTTATCTATAAGTTGTTATACAAATTACACCGTCTTCATAAAGCTAGTTAATACTATCATTGGTGTTAAGCTGACTAAAGTTTCGGTAAGAATTCTAGTTTCTTAGGTCAAAATAAGATTTTTAATAGTATTTTATACTAACTGTAAGATTCTCATTAGGCATATTATGTATAATCCGAATACCCAGGCCAAGGTCAAACAAGAATAAATATAATTCCATTTGATAGGTCAAGGTCACAGGCAAGGTCAAATATAAGGTCAATATGCTCATTTCTTTACTATTATTGCAAAATTGAAAAAGTTCACTGAAACAGTTGTACTTTAAATGAAAATTAAAATATTGTTCATACAAGAAGGTCAAGATGAAGGCCAAAGGTCAAGGTCAACTAATCCTTTAATACCTCTGAAACTAAATGATGAGCTTTAATGAATTTAAGATGTTTATATTAATTACCAAGGCTATATCAATGCAAACAAAAAATAAAGGTCACAGGTCAAGGCCAAAAATCAACATTCATAATTAAGAAAATTTGCTCAAATTTTGGTAATATGACTGTGTTAGTTGAATTTTACTTAAATTACATATTTATCAATTTAATTCAAATATTCTGATAGTTAACGTCAAAGATCAAAACAAGAGTGTTAAAAATGTTCCCTTAACTTTTCCTAGAATGTTTAACCCCTTTTGTACCGGTGATGTCTTTTTTATCTTATATATAATTCAACGTGTTTGTGCAGCTTAAGAAGGATCTGTCGTAATAAATAGGGTTAATTAAGATAGTTCGAAACCTGCTAATTGCTGGAGGCCCTTCTTAAACTCATGTCAGTATAAAATGAAAAGGACAGAACTGGTACTGAACGGGTTAATGTATGGTCACCAAATCTTGCAGGCAAATTCGGTTGGTAAATGCTAGTTAAAATATTGTTTTTTTGTTAGTCAAAGATCGAGGTGTAAGGTGAAGGTGACAGATTATGGTCACTATTTCTTTTCTTTTTTGAAATGTTCAATTCAAATCCACCATATTTATAACCCTAGAATCAAAATAATGCTAAAATTGGTGTTACGCTGACCACATTTTAGGATAAATATTCCAATTGTTAAGGTCAAAGGTGAATATAGAGTCTGGCATAAGTCTTTAATTTCCAAACTACCCTCCTTCGGTTTCTATCCCTCTATCCGTGCATGTGCCTCTAATTTCCTTTTGGACCGCTCCATAGCTGCAGTTGTGGACGGCCATCGTTCAATTCCTCAACCTATCAACTCCGGTGTTCCTCAGGGTTCTGTATTGTCTCCAATTATCTTTCTAATATTTATCAATGATCTCCTCAACTGTATCTCCATTCCCATCCACTCATATGCTGTTGACTGTACCTTACACTATTCACCTAGTTTTTCACATCAACCCAGCATGCAAGCACTCCAAAACAAACGTGGCGAGGCCATAGAATGACTGTCTTCGGATCTTTCAATAATCTCTGATTGGGGCAGAGAAAATCTTGTTACTTTCAACGCCTCCAAGACCCAGTTTCTCCCTCTATCTCTCCATTATAATCTTCCACAAGACTATCAACTATTCTTCAACAATACACAACTCAACACTTCATCTTCTCTCAACATTTTAGGTGTATCTTTTTCATCTAACCTTTCTTGGAAAGATCATATTACCACTCTTGCTAAAACAGCTTCCCAAAAGTTGGATGTGGTCAACCGTCTCCGTGGGTTCATCACCCCAGCACACCTTCTTGCTCTGTATTAGTGCACAGTACGCCCCTGTATTGAGTTTTGTTCGCATGAGTAGGGAGGTTCCACCCATACCGCACTTCTCGAACGAGTAGAATCAAAAGCATTTTGCCTCATCAACTCGCTTTCTCTTACTGATTCCCTACAATCTCTTTCTACACGCTACAATGTTGCATCTCTTTCACTCTTCTATCGATATTACAACAACAAACGTTCTTCAGAGCTCTCACAATGTATACCCCTCCCTTGCGGCGAGTGCGAGGCAGCCGCCTTACAACACAGTCACACTCCTATTCGGTCCAGCTATCCAACCCAAGAAAAACTCAACAAGTAAACTCTGGAACTCTCTCCCTCAATCAGTCTTTCCTTCATCCAATGACTTGGACTGCTCTAAACTTCGTGTGTCCAGGCATTTTGACTCCAACGTCCCTTGAATTTGGCTCTGTCACTCTTTTAAATTTGGGGGGAGACACTCGTTACAGGCAGCCTGCCTTTTGAGTCCTCCATGCACATAGAAAAAGGAAAAAAAAAAAATATATATATATATATATATATATATATATTAATGATGATATCAGTGAGTTGTCCTCCAAGATAACGTATTTTCAAAAGGAAAAGGGTAGCCAAAACAAGGAAGATCCCCATCTTCATATTTATTGCAATATTTCGGACTCTGCGTCCATCATCAGGTCAGTACACGATCCTATAAAATGAAATTATCTTACATAAAATTTCGTAAATAGAAGGACCCGTAAAATAGTTTAAATACAAAGTAAATAAGGGTATAAAATACCTAAATGAAATTAATTCGTTAACAAAACACCAGTACCGCATGAATAAAAGGAAAACTAATGCGATATGACTAAATAATAAAGACCAATCCCTACCCACCTAGATCCAACCCCAAGCCCACCTCGAGTACAACTGAAGACCATTATTTGATCATTTAACACTAACACCGACAACCCCAAAGACACAAAACAAAAGAACATCTGAAAATGATATATTCTGACTGGGCGTACAATGTGAAATACTCCTAACGAATTTGAAATTAAACAAAACAAATATGAAACAATTAAAACTAAACTATTTGAAAACTGACTAAACAATTGAATCAGTTCATAGTATTTAGTTCCGGCTTGAGTTGTTGAATTAATATCTTGCATTGTGCCACAATGAAGCAACTTGGCTCAATAATTGTCCTAAAGATTTCAAACCCTTTTTTTATAGACGATATGAAGATGACTGCTTTTTGATTTTCAATATAAAGGAGGATATACATTTGTTTTTGGAGTATTTGAATAAACAACATCCCAATATTAATTTCACAAAGGAGGTTGAAGATAGCAATACATTAGCTTTTTTGGATGTTAAAATAACCAAAACCGGAAACGGATTGATCACTGATGTTTTTAGGAAACGAACCTTTACTGGTGTAGGTCTCAATTGGCTTAGTTTCTGCCCAGATATTTTCAAAATAAACTCTATTAAAACTCTTTTAAATCGTGCCTACAATGTGTGTTCTAATTTTAATGTTATGCATCTAGAATTCGAGTTTTTGAAGCAGTATTTTATATCCAACAATTATACTATGAATGTATTTAATAAAGTACTTAAAAGATTTCTATACACGAAGCATAATTTAGAGGTCACAGTTTCGGAAGTACCTAAACTTATCAAATGTGTTAAATTGCCTTTCTATGGAGAATCAAGTTTCTTGTTCAGGAAGAAGTTGCTAGCCTTTCTCAAAATTGAATTTCCTGCCGTCAACTTTCGAATAATATTCAAGAATGATTTCACTATAGGTTCATTTTTCAATTAATAGACCGTACTCCTAACCTGATGTGTTCAAATATTTTATATAAATTTTCGTGTCCCAGCTGTAATGCTAGGTATGTCGGATGTACTTCCAGACATTTCAAAATTAGAATATCTGAACATTTGGGTAGGAGCTATAGAACGGGTCAATATCTTAATAAAATGCCCTTTTCGGCCATAAGAAATCATTCACATGAGAATGACCATCTTTTCTCAGAGAATGATTTTGAAATAATAGGTAAATTCAATAATGAACAAGATACTTTTTTAGGGGAAAAGATATTAATTCAACAACTCAAGCCGGAACTAAATACTATGAACTGATTCAATTGTTTAGTCAGTTTTCAAATAGTTTAGTTTTAATTGTTTCATATTTGTTTTGTTTAATTTCAAATTCGTTAGGAGTATTTCACATTGTACGCCCAGTCAGAATATATCATTTTCAGATGTTCTTTTGTTTTGTGTCTTTGGGGTTGTCGGTGTTAGTGTTAAATGATCAAATAATGGTCTTCAGTTGTACTCGAGGTGGGCTTGGGGTTGGATCTAGGTGGGTAGGGATTGGTCTTTATTATTTAGTCATATCGCATTAGTTTTCCTTTTATTCATGCGGTACTGGTGTTTTGTTAACGAATTAATTTCATTTAGGTATTTTATACCCTTATTTACTTTGTATTTAAACTATTTTACGGGTCCTTCTATTTACGAAATTTTATGTATGATAATTTCATTTTATAGGATCGTGTACTGACCTGATGATGGACGCAGAGTCCGAAATATTGCAATAAATATGAAGATGGGGATCTTCCTTGTTTTGGCTACCCTTTTTCCTTTTGAAAATATATATATATATAGTATATACTGTATATATATATATATATATATATATATATATATATATACAGTATATATATATTACTTTTTGCAAATACGAAAACTGCAGATCTTCATTATCAAAATGGTTCACCAGTTTATCGTAATAAGGCCTAACAATATAGTCCATCATTTCCTGACTACGACTGAACATTCCTGTATGCCCAAGGACTTTCACAACATTACAAAAAAAAGTATACATAGTCTTCACGAAAGTGTCGTAATCAACGTCTGCAAAGTATGAATATATATATATATATATATATATATATATATATATATATATATATACTGATAGTATGACTCCAGCTTAATCCATAGGAAGAGTCATATTTTTACAATCGTGGATAGGATTTTTTTAAGTTTTCGGAGGCACAATATTATGATATACTGACGAACTATTTTGATAAACTGCTCGACTCAATAAAATCAAACTACTTTGCTGCACTAGTTATTGATCAAATCCATGTTATAATTATCTATAATGTCCAGTATTTAGCGGTCATTAGCAATCTTATAATGAACAACTGATGGCGGACAGAGGTCGGAGGTGGCGTGTTGAAGCTATACTTTGTTGCCGAAAATTGAAGTGCTGCAATAGATTGAGTGACACCAAAACGTGTGTGAATGTGTGGAGAATAACATTATGTATCCTGGCATAGCCGAAATAGTAAATTAATTAGTTAAGTGAAGATAAACCTATTGCAGTGATACCGACCTAGTGAAGGAAAAGCTAACATATGAAGCATACAGTGAAACAGTGACACTCAGGGGTATGTACACTTGGCCGCAATTCCGCGTGGGCCACCTAGTCGTAGGGTTTGGGTAAATCCGTTGTGTAGTTTGTTCGCTCTGAATATAGTAAGATCTCACACTCCCCTCCCTGAATCAATCGAAGATTTTGCCCCATAGATGGCGGAGCTTGATGGGAAGGGAGGGAGCTTGTCGTAGTGTTAAAAGGGTAGGACACAATGGGAGGAGGTGACGTTTTATAACATGCAGTGACGAATGTTAAACTTATTTACTTTTACTTGTTCATACAATATTGTTCCCGAAACTAATTCGTAATGAACAGTAGATTCCCTCTTTCAGTAACTGAAACGTCACTCTCTCTCTCTCTCTCTCTCTCCACCCACTTTATTGGTATGAATAAAATAATAGTACAGGTCATACTATATAATATATAACATACACCTTTTGTTAGCAAACTACAAACTAGCGACAAATTAGATTAACAGAAGTAGTAAACTATTATTATTTAGATGAGTTACCTTTGTAGTGTCAAAATATGTCGATCTGTGGATGACTTACCTCAAGCATGAGAGTCACAGTTAATACTGAGTCGGTGGGCTATTGATTACATTGATCAGGATTCATTAAGATTGGTAATATCATTATCAAGATTCTAAATTACCTGTGGCCAGAAAGAAAACATTACATATGATCACATTGATACATTAAGCCAAATGGTAGAGGTATGACATGTCTGATTTATATATTTAACAATTATTTTACATCGAGGCAAATTTGTTGATAAAGCATTTCCCTCAGGAATATCAGTATATTTAGAATAGCTGGCAACAGTGTTTAAACTTAGATACAAAATTCCTCTCTGTTTATGGCGATTTAAAGTCGATTTTCCTGTGCATCAAGGTAAACTACCCCTTCCCTCCCCCAAATGGATAGTTTGAGTCTCGTTTCACCTTTATTGCTCTCTGACATTAGGTTGAAATTAGTATGGATCTTCATAAAGAGCTCCTTACCAAAACTTCTGCTGAAAATACACACTTCCTACTCGACAGGCTTATCAACATTTATCAGGGTAAATTCTATGACCTTAACTATTCAGCTATAGTATACCAATCTAATTCTTTCTGATTAACTTGCTCTATAGACGAATGCTAATAATTGATGTGTGCTAACCTAGAAACAATAAATAAAATAATTACTAAAGTATATGAAAAATCTGTTGGTATCACGGAAGAGCCAAGTATGGTTTCTCAGAGAGAGAGAGAGAGAGAGAGAGAGAGAGAAGTTGCACTGTGTTAATCGATTTATGTAGTAAATATGGTATTGATAAATAATTTGTGCATTACCTTGGTAACAGTGAGACTATGAGTAACTACATGTTAACTCAGGTTATTAGATATCACAAATAGACCAGGGTATACACAGATAATATTATTCCACACATATAGTTATTTATATTGATATGTTATACTCTTTGCATGTGGTTTGTTACATATTGCCAAGTCTGATAATATAAGATAATGTGATACAGGGGGAAATATTTACCTAGAGTAAATTACCCTCGAGAATTGCAATCCACTTTTTCCCCAACACATTATTCCCTTGATCTATTTACTTTACTATGACTGTCTAATATATATCAATTAAATCAATATAATTACTGAAGTTAATTGAGTATACCTTTATCAATTGTTCATATTACCGCAAACATAATGTTTAGCAACAGGACAAATCATATTTGTCATTGGTATATTGCATTGCGCAATAATCTTGTATGATCAAGCTACACATTTATTTTGAAATTAATTGAAAAAAGCTAGATAATCTAATGAGTTACCTCGGCATATACTGTAGAAGCTTATGAAGGTGATACTTTCACGTCCACCTCCTCTCGGGAGATAAGGTTCTCTGGCAATAGATGGATATATAGATAGATAGATAGATAGATAAATCAGATTAGCGAGTTCACGAAATATGATATGACATAAAGATTTGTGTGCAATGATTAACCAAAGTTGTAAGATGAAGCATAAACAAGCGAACAGTGGATCGTCCAAAGGGATCCTAATGCATCATTCATATAAACATAACTATATTTAAGCCAATTAGTGAAATATGCTGAAAATGTGTGCAAAACTAATACAGAGTAAAGAGTAAGTAAGGCCATGCCAGTATGAAAAGAGATACAATATATAGTATATAAATAAATTTAGCTTTATAATTTTCCACCCGTCCACGAACACAAAACCTATATGCATTCGTGTCCCGATCGCCCTTTAAGCACACACACACACACACACACACTGAAATATCCTAAATTTAGTTATTATACATTCATCCACCAGTCTAAACAATCCCACCACAACTCCTCCACCTCCACCCACCTTGTTAGTCACCTCGCCACCCTTACCTCCCTCCATCCCTTAGTGACAACTATACTCTATTTTTTCCAGCTGATCGTAAATTGAATCTCTTATTAGCTGATTTCTCGATACTTAATGGAAATATATGAAATTACTATGGCTGTGTGTCATATTAATGCCAAGTTTTCAGAATAAACATCATCTTTCGCTACAAAATCTACCTTATAGCCGAGTAACAAAGATAGAAACATGACAATTTACCCTCAGCTGGGAAAAAATAGACTAGAGGATAGAAAAAAGTCCGAGCTCGGAGAGGGAGAGGAAGGTGGATAATTATACATGGCCGCGTCAGTATAATGTTACTTCGTGGTGCTACTTCAAAATATATTCTTCTCAAGTTCATATCATAGCATATTGCTGAATAAATTTCATAATGTGATTCATTAAAGGTGTAAATGGATATATATAATAGTGTTACTTTCAACATTCTGTATACCTCTTATAACCTAGAGAGAGAGAGAGAGAGAGACGTTTCAGTTACTGAAAGAGGGAATCTACTGTTCATTACGAATTAGTTTCGGGAACATTATTGTATGAACAAGTAGAAGTAAATAAGTTTAACATTAATCACTGTATGTTATAGAACGTCACCTCCTCCCATTGTGTCCTACCCTTTTAACACTACGACAAACTCCCTCCCTTCCCATCAAGCTGCGCCATCTATGGGGCAAAATCTTCGATTGATTCAGGGAGGGGAGTGTGAGATCTTACTATATTCAGAGCGAACAAACTACACAACGGATTTACCCAAACCCTATGACTAGGTGGCCCACGCGGAATTGCGGCCGAGTGTACATATCCTATCGTATTATATTGTGTGCTACCTTACATATATGTGGTTTCGTAATTTGTCTGGCAAGATGGGACTCGAGCAAGAAAATGTTATGAAGGCGTTCATAATCGCTTTACGGGACCAGAGAGTTATTAAGACACTTGAATCGTCAATATGTAGCCAACTGTCCAAGGAGGTGGGTGAACTTCGGAAAGTGGTTCAAGAACGAGATCAGAAAATCGTAGAATTGCAGGAGGAAGTGAATAAGTTAAAAGAGTCGGTAGATATACAGGAACAATATTCAAGAAGAAACAACCTTAGCATTTCTGGCATTCCTGAAGATGAGCATGAAGATGTAATAAAAGTAACACTGAACATGATAAACAGTTAAATGTGTGTTTCCCAATCCATCTCAGTGAATGACGTAGACCGGGTTCATTGAATTGGGAAGCCGCAGGGTGACGGTACACCTCGGCCTGTTATGGTTCGGTTCGCTACCTACAGGGTTCGCCACCTGGTGTATCGTAACCGTGTCTACCTTAACCCTTTATAGGGCAAGTGACCAAATTTGATCATGCGAGGGATCAAGCAAATTGGGACCTATGAGCGTGCGAATTTACACTATCTCCAAAAACACTCTGCCCCACAAAGGTTTAACCACAAGAGAGACAGGAGGATGCCGGACAATCCTTGGGCGACACCTGAGGGAGCGGGGGGAGGAACAAAGGACCGATATGGCGATTGTAAACTCAGTAATACCCCACTGTGCAAGATATTTAATATCTAATATCTAACGTTACCTAATACTATACACGTGGAAAATCGCAGAGGGTTTAGTACCAAACCTACATACTCCGATAGTCATGAAATTCAGTGATAGGAGAGGCTGGGAATGCGAAATCCCCCGGATGAATAACAGGGGTGCTATGGGCTCTCTGCGAGAGGGCTGGTTATCACACAGAGGCCCACGTCTCTTCAACAAACTCCCACGGCGAGTAAGAGACATGAGGGACGTCTCGTTAGACAACTTCAAGAGAGCCCTCGATGTCGAACTGCAAAAAGTGCCAGACGAGCCACTCCTCCCAAGGGAGCGAGCTGTTGATTCAAACCGTCTACTGCACCAAATCACCACCCATAACGAGGGGCGTCGCGCTCCTTGGTGCCGCTAGAAGAGTGGCGAACACATCAAAAGGTAAAGGTATCTAGTTGTGGTAAAACTGGCCCTGAGTCATCGACATCACGAAAGTGGGTTGCGACTGCGGATTGTGGTAGGATCACGAAAGTGGGTTACGACTGTAGATTATGGGAAGGTTTAGGAAGCTGATATGAACAAAGCAATGTTTTATTCATAATGGAACTCGCGTTGCTTATCTCTCTCTCTCTCTCTCTCTCTCTCTCTCTGTAAATTCAATAAATATTCATTAGTTTGTTATTGGATGTAAGATATGCGTAATATATTTGCTTATCATATATATCAAAAAGATCAGGCAATTATATAAGAGATATTATATCCGAGTGTGACACCACTGAGAGGAGATAGTAATCTATTAACAATTCGTATTGCTCTATTTTGAATTTTGCCCAATTACCTTAACACCTCTCCACAACCACTCCATAGAGGTGAGCAATATTCCATATGATATTGCACATTACTTTAATTGATTACATCTAACTGCTCGTCAGTAAAGAAATCACCAACTCTGAAAGGACGTCCTTCCCAGCTTCTTTGAGTTATTTTTGAAAATAGATATGACATAGGACGTCCAACTGGGATACCATTACTAGGAAAAATTGCAATACTTGTATTATTGAAAGTTATGTAGAGTTCAAGTAGGATATGTCAATTAGAGAACATTTATAAATCTCTCTCTCTCTATATATATATATATATATACAGTATATATACAGGGTGTATTGAAATAGCTGTTACAGACTATGACGAACACATTGTAAAATGAAAAAAAACATATATTGTCGTATCACATTTTCCCCAAAAAAACGTGTTATTAATGAGATATATGCTTATTTAGAAATCTAGCAAAACAGGGTTACAAATAAAGCACTAAATAATTGATACATGATTAACATGTTTACTATGGACTTAACTAAAGGGAAAGTATAGGTTTACTTATTCACACATTAGAAATTACGAAATAATTAAATCTATTTCAATTAATCTCCTCTTAATACACTGTAATGACCATGTACAGTCGGTCACCTTTCCGACTGGACCACCTAATGGTATTTTCGCTGGAAGTCTTTCGCTCTGATATTAGTAAGATCGCTCACTCCCTCCACCCAGAATCTGTTGCATATTATGTCCCATAGATGGCGTAGTTAGATTTACTGGGAAGGAGAGGGAGGGGCTATAGGGAGTAAGGGGGGGGGGGGGGGGGGGGGGCGTATTATTGTGTAGGAAAGGTTCGAGGTGTGCTGGGTGGGGATGTTAAGTGAATTATTTCACCAGGTATATGGTTACCGTTTTATCTCATGATATTAATTACAATTATTGAACAGCTATTTTTAGTGAAATCTACCTTTAAGAAATATTAGAATATGTATTATTAATTTTTGCAATCATAGCAACAGTTCCGTTCTCCGCTTAAGCTGTTGCTTAACCCACTGCTCTAAACACGTGTTAGATAATATATATGGAGAGCTTAAGTCTAGTGTTAATAACGTTAATATTAGCACTCCCATATGTATAATTTATCTTCATATATCAATATTATGTTTCAGGTATAGATGACTGTCAACATGGTTTCCATGGAAACCCGAGCTTGTTGGTAATTTGGGAATATAATCACAGTAAAGGTCACACTACCATTACACCAAAAGTCGAACACAATGTGCTCAACAATGTTATACAAAACAAACAAACAAACAAACAATAATAGTTTATTAGCCTTTTGTGCAATTTGATCATGGGCGATTTACATATTAATCTTATTTGATATACAGTATTTTACTATCATTTAACTTTTTACAAAGCAGTTTACAAACATTTACTGGCCATGAACTTATTTTTATTTGGCCTATGCCTATAATCGTATTCCGAAAGTAAATTAGTTGATGAACTACCGTAGGTATATATAATAATACAAATGTCTATGTATTTTATGACATCCAGGAAAATTGGTATGTAAAAAATTAAAATGTAGCTGGCAACCGTATTTTATGATGGATTGTATTAACGATCTATTGCACAGCTAGATAAGGACTGAAATACTCTGCATCATCAAACCTCCATTACCTCACTGTAGACGTTTATTCTATTTTGACCTCTATTGTCTCATGACAGAAAGTTGAAAATGGTATGGTTCAATTCCTCGCCAACCTAACACCTCTGAAAATGCCACTCTTACAGCTGTTCAGGCATTCCAACATGTGTCACGATATCAATATATACCCTCTATCTTTACTGTCCTTAACAGTACAATAGTTTTGACCCACTTGCGTTATCTTGCAATGCTAAAAAATAACAGGTGCTTGATCTGCTTCCTGTGAAGTTGTTTTGATTGTAAAAATGTGCAGAATATAACTGTTGGTATGCCTGGCGACAATATATCCTCGTGACTTGCATTGGAAACTATTATTATAGTTATACTAATTAAAATACAAAGGATTACTGTGGTAATTTGATTTGACAATTAATATACGAAAAATATCACTGTAGAGAACAATGTGTTTGTAGACGTTTACTTTTGGTGTAATGGTAGTTTGACCTTTACTGTGATTATATTCCCAAACTACCAACAAGCTTTCGTATCCATGGAAACCATGTTGACAGTCATCTATACATGAAACAAAATATTGATATATAAAGGTAAATTATACATATGGGTGTGCTAATATTAACGTTATTAACATTAGACTTAAGCTCTCCATATATATTATCTTACACGTGTTTAGAGCAGTGGGTTAAGAAACAGTTTAAGCGGAGAACGGAACAGCAGCAATGATAATATAGGAGTTTTGTTTTGCATTAGTAATGTCTATGATTCATTACAATGAATATATTGTTATTCAGACTTGTCCAATGCATGGGTGAATACATGAGAAATCATTTGGATCACATCAGTCCCTTCCGGTGATTGCCAGGCACCCGATTTGCAACATAGTCCCAAACTCTTATTCTGTCCAGCTCTCAAAGCCAAGAATTGGCATTCTCAGTCTTTCTTCTACTCAACAGGTGAACTCTGGAACTTCTCCCTTAATCAATTATTCATTTATCCTATGACTTAAGCTATTTTAAACTTTGTGTGTCCTGGCATTCCTTTTACCACAACGTCTGTTGAATTTGGCTCTGTCACTCTTTTGGCTTTTCAGGAGACACTCGTTAAAGGCAACCTGCCTTTTGTCTCTCTCATACACATAGACAAAAAATATAACGCATACAGCATTTGTTAAATGCCATGTTGCTTAATATTCTGTATAATTATACAGTGTAATGTATAATTGTTAAATATAGAACTTGAATAAATACTATAATCAAAGAAATATACCTTAAAGACTTATGTTTCTGTTCTTACAACATATACTTATATGTATATATTTCTGAACAATAATTACTACACTATAACACGCCACAAGCATATGCAAACAAACAGGCATGCACACACACACGCATACGCAAACGCACATAATGGCTATTATTATTACCACTCACTATTACATGAGGTGTCACAAAATATTTGATTATGATATATGTATCAATTGCGTAGCATACATTTAGTACTGTTGCTAAATAATGACTTTGCTAAGTGTTCAATGTTGCAACCGAAAATAATTATCTATAAAAAGCATATTCACTCCGATAATCCTTATTGAGGCACACAATACTCTGAGTGTGTGTGTGTGTGATTACCGATTATGCCAAGAGTAATGCTTAGTTGACGTAGTTTGTGTTTCCGAGGTTAGAGAGTGATGGTCGACCAATGACAATCACTGTTGTCAATTGCGTGAGAATATGTTATTAGTTGCTTGAGATTGCACTGCATATAAAACAACAGACAATACTGTATTAGTTTAAAGAAATAGTACATTTAAAAAAATAACAAATGTAAGGTAGCTTTCTGAAGTCATAAGAGTAGGCGAAAATCTATACTATATCATTAATTATAGCATATTTATCCCCACGACTTATGTGACACCAAATGATAATATGGATTTTAAACAGGTTATGTATAGGCCAATAGTAGATGCAAGTTATCAAATATGACAACATTCGATGGCGGGTCACGCAAGTATAATGTGTCTAACACAGAAATAAACAATGCCTTATATGGTGATAATGACGTTATATGTGGACTTATTTTACTCCATATCATTATATGTGTATCTGCCCTTTTGCAATCATATTTACAAGCAGCCTCGTAAGCATCAGTAGATTTGTTGTTGCTTGTTTTCCTTTTTACTTATATGTTAAACGTGACATGCTGGGTAGACTTATAAAAATTGTGTCACAATCATATGATAATAATCAGATTATTTCCTTGCTCTACCATGGGTCACACCTATCGATTACTTTACATAATCCGTGCCCGATCTATATTTATAAAAATGGACTGAAACTTGTATTTTGGCTAATTATTTTGCATTATGCTTATAATCCTGTTAACAATATATTTGTGTCGGCATAACTTCACATTTTAGCATGATTCGTTGACATTCCTAATCTGTCGCACAAATATATATGAAGCAAATCGAAATCGCTAGGCTCCACATTGGTGAAATAAGGTTGGCTAATTTATGATGGCTACTGTCTGCATAACATGTAATGCTAAATTTTTAAATATTCTTCTGAAGTTATATACTTTTAACTATTTTGTATTGGCATATACAATAGATTTAATGATTATGGTAACGATGCATACAATAATTTAATTGTATTAAAGGCTGTACTACAAACTATTAATACATCTAGCAAACTCAAAATGACCACTTACATCCCTCTTTACAGAACGAAGACCCATTTATTTATACAGACTTACACTAATATTCTCTAACGTTTCGGATGTATTACCCATCTTCAGAGAGACGTTGTCTCTCTGAAGATGGGTAATACATAGCCCGAAAAGTTAGAGAATAAAGAATCATAGCTCTTTCCTGTGTTTTCCCCCACCCAATCCACACACACTTGTGGTTCGATAAACACTAATGGTTCACTATATGCACGCGCATATCAGTGTATCTTATGGCTATTGCCATCTCTCTCTCTCTCTCTCTCTCTCTCTCTCTCTCTCTCTCTCTCTCTCTCTCTCTCTCTCTGCGTAGAGGTTTGGCAGAAGAGTCACAGGGACCGCACTTTCTACTTATTAAATGCCGATATAACTATGGTAATGTTTAATATTAGATGATTAAATCTATGCAAGGGTAATTATATATAATGTACAGTAAAGTGTATAAGTTTGATGTGAGACTGTCACCTTATAAATTATTTACAACTATATGCGTATTCATAAACCAAGTGCACTGTGAGTGATGGCAGATAATATCTGGAGGACCATTAGTTTGTCAAACTCAGTTGGGTATTGTTAATGTGTCCATTATGTGGGCTGCTGGATCACTATACTCTGTTTCGGCGACGCTGAGGTAGGAACGGCTCGCCTAGATGTCAATAATTCTAGCAGATTGGCTCATGCGACCGTGTTCAATGTCTCGTCTTTTAGTAATTATATATTTTTAAAAGTTAACTAATCACGGTCGCACAAGTCAATCAGCTGGAACTATTGACATCTACGTGGGCCATTATCACCCCAGAGTCGCTGAAACAGTATACTGTAGATATTAGTATATAACAGACAGCACTACTGGTTATCTAATGCTACCACAGAAAGTGTAATAGGCAGTCAGACAATCAGTAGCCAACCCTTCCATCCCGTTAAATAGGTAGGGAGGATTAGCAAGGGACATTAGACAGGGAACATTGTTGACAGGGAGAGAATTAATATAATAAACGCCTGCCAAAAGCAAGCACTCTAACATTCAGAACAACATTCACCAGGCCTCAATATCATTGGCTTCACCTCAGATGATATACACTTCCACAACAAAGTCTCTTCACAACATCGGGGATGATAACCTTCCAGGTGTGTCAATTAATTAAAAGGTTTCAAATACATTCATATGTTTTTCCTAACAAAGGTCCTCCATTCATTCCTGAAACAACAATCGAATATAATATCCGTGTTAATAGCTCATGCATCGACCATGAACCTCCCGACCTTGGTTCACGCATATTGTTTTGGCTACAATCATACATATTATTGAGGCTAGTGCTTGATAATTGCATTCAGAACTGGAGAGAAGTCCGGGTGGTCACCGCGTAATATATATTATTATCTCGTTATATTACAGCTGTAATCATTTATACAACTGAAACCCCATCTAGCGCTAATGTAAATATATAGTATAAATGAAGATAGTTTCACTTTAAACTTCGCACTAGCTAAAGGTCTAATACAAATGGAAGTGTTAGTCATCAGCGAGGTGCAGAACAAGCTTCTGAAAATATACGCGTTTGAAAATGTCAGAGTTCCTACAAGGAAATTGACAGGTAGGAGGGTGAGAATATTAATTGACTCACAACAGAACATTATGATCATCATGTCTCAAAGTCGGACTAATTTGGTAAAGACCCGAGGTGCCAGGTTCAGACCGAAAGGCATTCTTTGAAAAAAGAAAGTATGATGCCTGATCCTCAGAGCGAGGAAAGTTTGGAACCGTTTGTTTACTGGGACATGCCAATAGGCTTCTGTCAGGTATAAAGAACACATCCAACCTTGCGGCGGCAGTGTTAACCTGATCTGATTCACAGTGAGCACCCTGAACGATGGATTGTGAATGTGCGGTTCAGCTGGGACAAGTCTAAGACCGGCATCATTTGAACACTGTCCCTTTTTGGCACTAGGAATAATCTGGACGTGTAAACTGGGCGAGTTGGACTGACCGGGATAATGATATGCTTGGTGATTATTTCCTTGACTAGTGACTCAACCTCTAATGAAACATTGTTTATATCTGAAGGTAGACGTAAACGAGGCCACCGGAGTCGCTGCTAAGTTATGGCCTTGCGTACCACTGTCCTGGCCCAAGTTTGCCGGGGCCATGCCCGGTAGCAAGTCCGGAATTCCCCAGTCACGCAACTGGACATGTCCGGCAAAGCAACACTCGTGTCCAACTCACCCGTCATGGGAGTGAGAGAGCTGTCTGATCCCTCAGTTTTTTTACTGGGGAGTGGTGTTTCTGAAGACTGGCTAGAGGGAGGGGGCCACGCTTCCTGACCTGACTTCCCCTTAGAATAACCTTTTTACCACTTCCTTTGTCCCTTACTCTGACCTTTGCACTGTGCCGAGCCACTGCTGCCAGGTTTGGATGGAGTCTTGAATGACTGAACAAACTTGGGGACACTATGGTGACTCTGACTATGTTTAACTTTGGGAGTAGACTCCTTCCTGGAAGTGGAGGCAGTCGCACTGGCAGAGTCTAACAAACTACATACTGACCACCACACTTTCTGTGAAACCAAGGTAGTGGTCAGTACGGGGGACAGAATTAGCCTACGACCAATCTCATCCGGAAGCTTCTTCACCAAGAACACCCTGAGATCTTGGCATGCCCGAATGGCTTCCAAGAAAGCCACCTGGATATCACCTAGAATCTGCATAGAGTTTTGGAGCATAAGTTGCCGGGTCAGAGAAAGAGCCTTGGTCACCTGGGGATCGGTTACTGCCTCAGTCGTTCGCACTAGTGATTCAGATAGTTGATGACTGACGAGGAACTGAGACAACAGGCGCCAGGCTTTCTGTCTTAATTTAAAGTCCTTATCTATCTGAGTAGGTGTAGGGCTAGAAAAAGGGTCCGCCAACAGACATAATGAAAGTTTGGGTAAACTCAAACAGTCTAACACGGGTTTGGACACACCTCCCGCCTGAGCCACCGGTAATGAGAACCAACAAATATTTTCCTGAGGTATTTGGTGGGTAGACTTACTGGTGATGGTGCTGGCAAAGTTCTGGGTCTCAGATTCCCAATCGAGCCACGGACCTGAGCCGACGGCCTAAATCTTTAAAACGAGATTACCTGGCTGGTCCCGAATGGGTTGTGTATCCAACTCCAATGTTAGGCTAAATAAAGACTTCATGTCATTAAAACCATCAAGTTTGGACCAGTCCGAATACAGGCGAACAGATGAGGCCGGTGACGGAGCATACACAAAATAGTCCGGCATATAGACGTTATGAATAGACTTCACCACTACATCTAACACCTCACCTGACACATTCTTAGCTCGCAATTTCTTCGACTCACTTAGTTCCACACACCAGTGTTTTGGGACAGGAGTCTTTCCCGACACTGTCGATTGCGCGGCCTGCGGGTTCATTGGAGCAATAGGAGCCCAGGATCGATCTGGACCATATAGTAAGGGCATAGGACCTTTCTTAAGGGGAGTTTTATCAAGTGGAGGAGGAATGATATCTGCCAACAATCTGACATTGGACGTAACTAGCGTCGGAGTAACATTACTAACACTGAGAGTGACAATGGAGGGAGTAGTGACTTGTTTGGGTGTAACATGAAGTGAATCGAAAGGCCTCGCGACGGGCGGTGGTTCAGGGGTGACTGGCACAGATCTATCCCTGCCCAATCTACTCAACACAATATCCATAAATGCCTGTAGGTTTTCCTTCGTCACAAAATCCCTATTTTGGTCTCTAGACATAGACTGAGTGTCTACGTCTGAATGCCCCGTAGAAGCCACTTGTTGCCCTGATTCAAAATTTTCTGACTCCTCATCCCGTTCATGCTGAAAATCCATTTATCCCGGCGACCGGGCTGAGGGGAATCGTACCTCCTCAGACCGGACGGCTGGTTCTAGAACGTCATGTTCAAATTGAGACCACTTCAAGTTCAGAATAGGGGATAACACAATAGGGACTCCACTAGGTGCACTAGGAGTACCCCTATACTCAGAAGCCATCCCTTGGACTGGCACTTGTTGCTTAGGTGTGTGGAGACGGGGAATGATATGATTAGGCCGCGGCCGCACCAGCGGTGAGACGTGACCTACTACAGGATGGCTAATAATCCCACTAAATAATTCCCTCGGAGGAGTCACCCTGCGGACCGGCACTGACTGGCCGGATTGGACTTTCGACCCAGCCAAGGATGGCCTCGCAAGTTCTGGTGCTGGCGAACGAGACGTGCTAGACTTTGAAGTCGTCACAGCAGCTGACCTACGGGAATGGGAACGGGAGGCACTGGAGTCGGACCGTGTCACATCCTCCGGCGCCCCTGTCCCTTTCTTCTTCGCCGCCTGCTTGATTGGAGATGAAGAGTGTGAGCGTCGACGTGACTGCGTAGATTGGATCGACGAATCGGGCGAATCGTGTAAGAGGTAGAACAACGAATCCGACGAGTTACTCTTACCTCTAGGAAGATCAAGCTCACTCCATCCAACTCAAAGACAGGAACGTAGGGACGACGCAGTAACCAAAAGAAAAACTATTTACTAAGTAAAGCAGTTCTATAGTAGAGGTCTTCACGACCACGGGACGCCACCTCACAAAGCACCTTTAAAACACAACTCCTGCGGGTCAAGCTAATCAGCATGCCCGACCTAACTAATCTAACCCTACTCTAGCACATCTCAGATTAGTACAAATGAGCAAAAGACTCCCCATCCGGACGGAAGAGTGACGAATGAAGAGAGGTCGGGACCACACGTCTGCTCGGCGTGACGCCCCGGAGGAGAAGAGCGAGTGTGCGCAGCATCTCTAGAAACCCACGCTGGAAATTATCTGAACTACAGAAAGCATAGAACAGATAAGAGTTTAAAACAAAAATATATATATATATATATATTTATTAATTAGTTTTTTCGTAGTGGCATCCGCATCATAAGGACGAGTCCGTAAGTTATTATGAGCGTAAGCTTACGATAATTGGTCTCTATACTCTGGTGCGGGTGTCTTAAACAGCTGACTTGGAGTTAAAAGAGTGCCATTACTGTACAAGGCATGTCGTCAATGATGGAGGGGCCACTAATAAATAATATATTTCTTCTCTTCTGTGTTTAGCCACAGCCGTTGCGCAACCTTGGCCTTGTTAAGGTAGCCAGTATACTTCGGTATTGGTGGAGGGGTAAGATAATTATTCCTCGCTGTCATAATAGCTAGAATTAGTACTCTTTAGCATTTTATTTTATTCCTGCAGTGGCATGTGTTAATTCCCAGCTGATCATTATTTCTTTTATGTGCATTATTTTAGCTAGGGGTCCAGTCTATTGGGGATGCTTGGTTCGAAGTAGAGGGTGGAGGATTTCAATAGTCTTTCAGTTACAGGGAGGATTACTTCGGCCCAGGCCAACTGAAAGACTGGACAAAATAGACTTTGGCGTTTTATATTTGTGTTACAGTGCGTCCAGGTAGGCTGTTTTTGCCTACCTGGGTATTATTTCTCCGCTTAGCACGAGCACTAGTACAAATATAAAAACCTGTTGAGTTGAAGTCGGCTTAGGATAATCTTAGGTGGGTGGTGGCTGATAGGTGTTTATTTTATCCTTGATTCATTCACTTATGCTTGATACTTACTTCATTATTTTGGCATTCATTGTTGGCATGTAATTACCGTAATGTTATTAACGTAAATTAAATCATGGCTTTCTCTTCTTTGTGCAGCTTAGAAAGGATCCTCTTCAGTATTGCCATTCGGTACTGAGTTTTGATGATTGTTTGTGGCTCAAGATATCTTTTCACCACAACTAAGGGTTCCAGTTATTTGCATTGTTTGTATAACGGAACCAGTTGGGGGATTGTCTGCATCTTTGGTCCCCATAGAGCCTGAAAGTTGCGTATTAGCTCTGTTCTGTTGCCATAGGCTGTGTTACGAGTTGAGGCTATGGAGGTGCTGAGTATTTAATTGTATCTCGTCCAAGGACTAGAAGCCTCCTCTATCAGTCGTAATAATATATATGTATATATATATATATATATATATATATACAATATATACAGTATATCTGAAACTCAGGTGTCTGAAGCAACTGCCAGCAGCCCCTTCTCTGTATCCTCCTACTTTCTCTATCCTAGTTTCAAAGCCAAAGGCGGATAGTGTGCCTACATGCACAACAAACTCAATTGCTCTTGTGTTCTTGATTTTCAACTTTATGGTTCAAACTATCCTGTCATTCTCATACTAAATATGTCTGTGCTGTCTATCTTTCCCGTAACTCTACTGACTTTCCCAAATTCATTGACTATCATAATTCTAAAGTGGAACACATTTTATCCATCTCTCCTTTCTCAGAAATCTCCATCTTAGGATATTTCAACGTTCACCACCGCCAATGGCTCTCCTCTCATTCCACTGATCAACCTGGTGAACAAGCCTACATTTTTTCTATCCTAAATGTCCGAGAGTATTTGGTTCAGCAACCCAACCGTATCCCGGATCGCTTCGGAGATCGGCCCAACATTCTTGACTCATTTCTAACCTCTAATCCTTCCTCTTATGCTGTTAATCTTTCTCTCCTTTGGGTTCCTCCGACCATAAATTTATCTCTGTCACCTGTCCTATCTCTCCCAGACGGCGGCGCTTGTGGCACTTTAGCGCTGCTGACTGGGAGACTCTCCTAGCAGTATTTCTTTGATTTCCCATGGAATGACTTCTGCTTCCGTGGCCAAGGACCCTCGAAGAGTGCTGAATGCATTACCGAGGTAATCCTCTCCGGCATGGAGGCACACATTCCATTTTCTTTCTCTCAGTCTAATGCAAACAAATCTTGTTTTACTCACGCTTGTTCTACTGCTGTCCGCAATAAGAAGGAAGCATTCAAACGGTACCGTCACCTTAAAACTCAAGAATCTCATTCTGTTTCTGCCCGGAATCAAGCAAAATCTGTTCTTCGACTCGCCAAGCACTCTTTCATCAATAATAAATGCACTGAACTATCCAACTCTACCTCTTTCCAAGCTTTCTGGCGAGCCAAAAACCTCTCCAACAATTTTTCTACCTCGTCTTTTCCTCCACTTTTCCACTCTGATGGCAAAACAATCACTTCTTCCTCTGACAAAGCTGAACTCTTTCCTCACAATTTTGCTAGAAACTCCACCTTAGATGATTCCGGTGCTATTCCTCAATCTCCACATCCTCTCTCCTACTTATGCCTAATATCCTAATCTCTTCTAAAGATGCATGTTCTACCTTCTCTGGGCTTAATACTAAGAAGGCATACGGTCCGGATGGTGTTCCTCCTGTTGTACTCAAAAACTGTGCTTCCGTGCTGACTTCCTGCTTAGGCAAACTCTTTCGTCTCTGTCTCTCCTCTAACGTCTTGCCATCTTGCTGGAAGTTTGCTCTCTTTCAACCTGTCCCAAATACCTATCGTTCGCCAGGGAAAAAATTGACACCTAAATAGCACGATGGTCTAAATATTGACAAAGAAAAGGGGCGAAGGGTCATAAAATTGACTAACTAATGGGGCAAACATCTTAACATCTGAAAACTAATAGGGCTAAACATGAGGGAGAAAGTGGTCCAGAAAACCGGCCCATTCCCCCTTAATACTGTAGACGTAAGGTTATCCGTTATTGGAAAACAAATTCTAACCAGAAGTTGAATAATCTCGATGGGTATGCACAGGTAGAACAATTTAGGAAAGACAAGTGTGGTGGTGGAGTATCTGCTTATATTAGAACTAATATTCTATTTAAGGAGAGATGTGATCTTAATACATTGAATGAATGTGTAGATTCTGTGTTCGTAGAAATAGATGGCAGGATATTAAATAATATTAAAAAACCTAATTATACTATAGGAGTGCTATACCAACCACCTGGTGGTACACACGTCAACGAATTTGTACATTATATGTCAGAATTTTAAATGATGTTACTCGTGAACACAAAATTATATATTTAATGGGTGATTTCAATCTAAATGTATTAAATGTTGACAAGCATAAACCAACGTCTGAATTTATCGAATTTATGTTTTTTTCACTACTTCTTACCACCTATAAATAAACCAACATGAGTGACTGAAAAATCTACTACCCTAATAAATAATGTATTTTGTAATGACGTTTATGATAACAAAATTATCACTGGGATACTAACTAAGGACATATCAGATAATTTTCCAGTATTTAGTATATTTATATATGATAAATTGCAAGAACATTATAATTTAATTAAAAGCAGACTTTATAATAAACAAAACATGAACAGCTTTCATACAATGCTGCAGGCTAAAGAATGGTCCGATATTTTTGTTATTGATCACTGTCTAATTGCGTTTTCAAAATGTCATCAATTTTATTCATTTTGTTTTGATAAATGTTTTCCACATGTAACAATAAAATGTAATTATAAGAACAGAAAGCCATGGCTAACTGATTTCTAAAGGAAATCAATTAAAATTAAGAATAAATTATATGTTATATCGATTAAATTGCCATATTTGCATAACAACAATAATTACAAAAATTATAAGAAAACCTTGCAAAGAGTGATGCGGAAAGCTGAACGTGATCACAATGACGAACTTCTTAGGGAAAGTAGCCGTAACATAAACACATGTTTGGGGCATAATAAAGGAGGTGATAAATGGAAGACAAATATTAAAGAAAACAAACACATTCCAAATTAATGGTGAACATGTAAATGATGGTAGAACCATAGCAGATAATTTTAATAATTTCTTTGTTAATATTGGACATAAACTAAGTGAACAAATTCCGCCAAATAATAAACATAATCAACAATATTTATCTGACCAGACCAGATGCCTGGAGTAAAGTAAGAGAGAAGAGTAATTGGACAGAGGAAGAACAAGCGGAGAAGTGAGAAGTACAGTAGAAGACTGAAAGTTCTCGGGCTCAACCAAGAACTATGGTTCTATATTTTTGTCCCCTGCGTTACCTCAGGAAGCTAACACTATACTTATGGGACTGCAAAATAAATGCCCTGGTCGGAGTTTCATTACAGCAAAAGTGGTGAAGGAAACACATTTATCGATAAGTCAGGTATTAACACCTAACGAGCGGCCTAGGCGGTGAATAATATGTAGCCACCAGCGGGGTGTTTTTACCCAAAATAGGACTGTTTACGTGGTCATTTTCATGCCTAAATAAGACCCAGAGCGTAAAACAAGTATCTATACCTGAAAGGGCATAAATAGAGCTTTCCAATGACACCACAACGATCCTTGTATGACCGCTAGTTTTCTTGCAACAACCGCGCAACACGAATGCAAAAACCATGTAATTCGGTACTTTCCCCATACAATTCACTATGTAGCGAGTGTGAGAGGGTGGAGAAGGGTGGGATTCATGTCAGTTGGTCCACCGCGGTGGTCTGGAGCAGTCATACGCTCGCTACTCTCCTGCCACCACTTGTCTCTCTCTCTCAGCAACATTACGTGCTGAAATTGCCACACGACTTATGTTGTGAGCCGCCACATAGTCCAAATTTCTTTCACTCGATATATGATGCGCGCCACCAGTTAAAGGTTAACACATATAATAAGCTTGTAATTTTCTCAAGGTATTTTTCCTAATTAATTAAAACATGCAATAGTTAGTCCTATTTATAAAACAGGTAATGATATACTTCTTAACAATTATAGACCTGTGTCTGTTTTGCCTGTGGTTTCTAAAATATTTGAAAGGATCATGCATACCCGATTGGTTTCTTTTCTCAATAAGCATAGTGTTTTATATAATTTTCAGTTTGGGTTCAGATCAGGATATGGCACAAATTTAGCACTAATTACCTTAATTGATAAAATAACCAAAGCCTTGGATAATAACCAAAGGCTTGGATAATACAAATTTTGTAGTGGGATTATTTTTAGACTTCAGTAAGGCGTTTGATTCTGTAAATCATTCAATTTTATTGGGGAAGTTATATTCGTATGGGTTACGTGGGGTTACACATCGATGGTTTGAAAGTTATCTTTCTAATAGATCTCAACAGGTGAAAAATACTGATGCTACATTATCATGTAAATGTATTAAATGCGGTGTACCACAGGGTTCCATTTTGGGTCCTCTATTATTTCTTCTGTATGTTAACAACATTATTAATGCCTCACCCTTCATTGTTACCTATTCGTTTTGCTGATGATACAAGTTTATTTTTAAGAGGGTAAAGATGTAACAGTTAGCAATGTCAATGTGCGTATAAGAAACAAGGATATTAACCTAACAAGTGCGCATGGGGGTAATTGGAAACGTCCCCCTGTGCTGACGTATTTGAGGTGTTTCCGTCACTAAAATATTCATTGTGCCATTAATAGCATTAATATTTATCCATATGCGCCTATTATGGGTTGATTATAAAGGTATTAACCTGAAACAACAATAAAACGAGTGAAAACAGCGTTTGGATGGTCAAAATCGGAGATATAGCCCGCGAGTTGTATAATCTATGGGTGAGGCAAGCTGCTTTCCCGCCAATTTCCCCCAAGGCCACTGAGACACAGTCGATCGATACTCTCTCTCTCTCTCTTGCACTCGCTTGCCATCAGTGATGACAACACCCTGCTTGCAACTCGCTAATGTTAGCACGAAAATATACCTCAGAATAAGGGAATAACAGGGAAAATAGGTGATAACTGAAGGAGAGGAGGAAAGTGGGGAAGGAGGGGAGGTAGAGGACTGAGATTTTGCATGGCCCATGGGCCATAAAAAAAAAGAAAAAAAGAAAAAAAACAAAAAACAAAAAAAATCAATGTCAAAAGTTGATTTTTTTTTTCACTCACTCTTAAGAGTCTCCCCGCAGTCCACCGGGGGAACTCTTAAGAGTCTCCCCGCAGTTCCCGGGTTAAGAGAGTGAAGAAAGCTAATTTTGGGGGAGTGACTATAGATTCAAAACTTAATTGGTCATAACATATAAATTATATTCAAAATAAAATTGCAAAGGGAGTGGGTATCATTTGTAAGGCTAGAAAACTGCTGAATACATCTACGCTTGTAACGCTTTATTACAATTGTATATATCCCTATCTTACATACGGAATAAAGGTGTAGGGAGCGTGTTGTGAGTATTTGAAGGAATCAGTATATAAACTGCAAGAAAAGGATAATTTGAATTGTATCAGGTGCTGCATATAGACTCTAGAGCTCACACACAACCTTTATATAAATCGCTAAACATTCTTCCACTCGACAGTCTCTTTGTTTTTTGTACTATTAAGATTATGTTTAAATGTATTAACAATTTACTTCCGTCAATAATTAGAGATATGTTTACAAGAAATGAGGATGTCCATACATATCCAACAAGAAACCGTTATAAACTCATCTTACCAAAAAGTAGGACAACATTATTCCAAAAGACCTTTAGATGCATAGGCGCCTTGACTTGGAACTTTGTGGTGGACCAAATTGTAGATGTTTATTAATTTAATGCTTACAGGCATAAACTAAGGTTTTTCTTGCTGAAAAATAGTCCATCAATATTATAGTAATTGATATACAATTAATATTATATTAGCCCGTTCTTTGCCGGTGACGTCGTTTTCATTGTATTTTGGCATCATTTAGAAGTTTTATTCAGCTCGAGAGGGGACGACGTCTACTAATTAAAAGGCTACATAGTATATCAATTGATCATTTACCTACCACGCATTCTTCGAAACTTTCAAACGTCGTCTTATACAGCTGAAATCAAGTACAGTATATATTATACAGTATGCGTCGCCGGTGCTGGATGGGTTAAACAAATATTTAAGTAATCTTTCTAACCGTTCTGTAACTTAAATTGATGTATGAGTATGTGTGTGTGTGTATAGCCGTTAATTGATATAGGTGTTTTTGCATAATTGAGTTTAAAATCTATATATTTATTTGTAACATTAGTATGTGTTTTGTGTTTTGTGTTTACATGTATGTATCTCCATATGAAATTGTGTATAATTACATTTGTACAATACATTTGTATTAGTGCCTTGATATACATGAACGCTTGTCTATATGAATAAATACTGTATGTGTAACCTACTTACAAGACTAGTGCATGTGCGGGTGCATGTATCTTGATATGCATGTCGAAGGGTGACAAACAATGATTGACCCCCCTGCCCAGGAAAACTGGTTATACCCTGAACAAATATGACTCTATAACTCGAAAATACATCGAATTCTTTATCTTTTCAAGTATCAACATGGCTTCTGCAGCATTGAATGACTCTGAGAAAATGCGATTCATAGACCGCATCAGATTGGTCACGGTTTGTGAAGCTTGAGACGCTGGTGCGGCGTTTATTACTCGAGCAGAGTCGCCATTTGCCTTAGCAGGTCTGAGGAGTTCATCAAAAAGGATTGGAAGAAATCCCTCGCAGACTGTGAGAATAATTTTTAAGGAGGACGACCCGAAGAAAAGCTATCCCAAAAGACTAAGGAAATCATCATGGAAGGGACACGGTGTTGCCGCAAAAGCTGTGGCCAACTCGCTCATGAGATCCAACTTCTGCGAGGGAAGTGATACTCCTTTAAAACGTCATATCCTTTCTACGAAACCCCCAAAATGTCCTGGATGTTGAGGAAGTGACCTTCATGAAGACGCAACAGCTCCTGAGGGAAAACAATGTTGATTTATTTGGCAATGTGGAGTGCCCCGGAAACTCAAATGATCTAAATGAGTGCGAACACATGGGATCCATCCTAAAGGACCATGTGGAAACCCTCATGCTCCAGGAACCTCCTGCCACTCGATTCTCTTGTCAGAAGTTGGAGAAACATGTTGAGACGGTGCTCTGAAGTCTTGAATACGACACCGCTCTTTTCGAGTTCCTCCTCATCTCCTACCCACGTTGACGTCAGGGAGTTCTTCAGGCGGGCAGAATCAACACTGAATTTTTATTATTTATTTTTTTTTATTTTTTTTTGTTTTTCTATGTGATTGAGGGAGGCAAAAGGCAGAACTGCCTATAGCGAGTGCCTCCCCCATAGTTGAAAGAGTGACAGGGCCAAAATCAAGGGACGTTCGAGCCAAAATGCCTGGACACACAGAGTTTGAAGCAATTTAAGTCGTAGGAAGAGGGAAAGACTGATTCTGGGAGAGAGTTCCAGAGCTCAGCTGTTGAGTAAAAGAAAAAATGAGAGTAACGTTTCACTCTCGGGTTGGAGAGTTGCACAGAGTAGGGGTGGGATTGAGTTGCAAGACGGGTACCACGTGCCCTACGTAAAGGAGGTGGTATACACTGGGAAAGCTCTGAGGAACACTGATTATTATAGTAGCGATAGAATAGCGAGAGAGATGCAACATTGCGGCGGAGAGAGAGAGATTGCAGAGAGTTGATGAGTGGACGGGAGTTAATGATACGAAAGTCCTTCCTTTCAACTTTGTCTAGGAGAGCAGTGTGAGAGGAACCTTCCCACACATGTGAACAATACTCTATACAAGGACGCACTATGCCCCTGTACAGAGCAAGAAGCTGTGCAGGGGAAAAGAACCCCCTAAGGCGGTTGAGCACACCCAGCTTCTGGGAGGCTGCCTTAGCAAGACTGGTAATATGGTCCTTCCAACTGAGAGCAGAAGAAAAAGAGACACCACGAATATTGAGAGAAGATGAAGGATTGATTTTTGTATTGTTGAAGAATAAGGGATAGTCCGCTGGGAGTTCCTTACGGGTAGATAGATGGAGAAATTGGGTTTTGGAAGCATTAAAGGTAACAAGGTTTTCTCTGCCCCAATTGGAGATAGTATTTAGATCAGAATTTAAGAGTTCTATTGCTTCATTACATTTGTCGTTGAGGGATTGCTGGCTGAGGCGTTCTGAAAAACTAGTGGAGTAGTGTAAGGTTGAGTCGTCTGCGTATGAATGGATGGGAATTGAGGTACTGTTGAGGAGATCATTTATAAAAATTAGAAAGAGAATAGGAGATAGAACAGAGCCCTGAGGAACACCAGAGTTTATAGGGTGAGGAAGTGAACAATGGCCGTCCACAACCGCGGCTATGGAACGGCCGGAAAGGAAATTAGAGACAAAGGCACAGATGGAGGGATAGAAACCGAAGGAGGGTAGTTTAGAAATTAAAGATTTGTGCCAGACTCTATCGAAGGCTTTCGATATGTCTAGTGCAATAGAAAAAGTCTCACCGAAGTCCCGAAAGGAGGATGACCAAGAGTTAGTAAGATATGAAAGAAGATCACTAGTAGAGCGACCCTTAAGGAAGCCATACTGGCGATCTGAGAGCAGATTATGAGAAGAGAAATGCTTAAGAAATTTGGAAGCAAGAATAGTTTCAAAATCTTTAGAAAGACATGTGATGAGAGCAATTGGATGATAGTTGGAGGGTTGAGAGCAGTCACCCTTCTTTGGGACAGGTTGAATGTGAGCAAACTTCCAGCATGAAGGGAAGACATTAGAGGATAGACAGAGACGAAAGAGTTTGCCTAGGCAGGGAGTCAGCACGGAAGCACAGTTTTTGAGAACAACAGGAGGAACACCGTCCGGACCGTACGCCCTATTAGTATTAAGCCCAGAGAGGGTAGAAAGTACATCTTTAGAAGAAATTAGGATATTAGGCATAAGTAAGAGAGAGGAGGGTGGAGAGGGAGGAATAGCACCGGAATCATCCAAGGTGGAGTTTCTAGCAAAAGTTTGAGCGAAGACTTCTTTGACTTCTCTGACTTCTTTGTCAGAGGAAGAAGTGATGGTTGTGCCATCAGAATGGGAATGGGGAGGGAAAGACGAGGAAGAGAAATTGTTGGAGAGGTTTTTGGCTAGATGCCAGAAAGCTTGGGAAGAGCTAGAGTTGGATAGTTCAGTGCATTTATTATTGATGAAAGAGTGTTTGGCAAGTCGAAGAACAGATTTGGCTTGATTCCGGGCAGAAATATAGGAAGAATGAGAGTCTTGAGTTTTAAGGCGTCGGTACCGTTTGAATGCTTCCTCCTTATTGCGAACAGCAGTAGAACAGGCGTGAGTAAACCAAGATTTTTTAGCATTAGTCTGAGAGAAAGAGAATGGAATGTATGCTTGCATGCCTGATAGGATTACCTCGGTAATACGTTCAGCACTCTCCGAAGGTCCCCGGCCACGGAAGCAGAAATCATTCCATGGGAAATCAAAGAAGTACTGCCGGAGAGCCTCCCAGTCGGCAGCGCCAAAGTGCCACAAGCACCGCCGGCTAGGAGGATCAGGTGGCCGTACTGGATAGATAGGACAGATGACAGAGATAAGTTTATGGTCGGAGGAGCCCAAAGGAGAGAAAAGATCGACAGTATAAGAAGAAGGGTTAGAAGTTAGAAACAAGTCATGAATGTTGGGCCGATCTCCGATGCGATCCAGGATACGGGTGGGTTGCTGAACTAACTGCTCTAGGTCATTTATGATAGAAAAGACGTAGGCTTGTTCACTAGGTGGGTCAGTAGTGTGAGAGGAGAGCCATTGGCGGTGGTGAACGTTGAAATCTCCTAAGATGGAGATTTCTGAGAAAGGAGAAATGGATAGAATGTGTTCCACTGTAGAGTTTAGATAGTCAAAGAATTTGGAAAAATTGGTAGAGTTAGCGGAAAGATAGACAGCACAGAAATATTTTAGTAAGAGAATGACAGGAAAGTTTGAGCCATAAAGTAGAGAATTCAGAGGAGTCGAAATCGGGAACACGAGAGCAAGTGAGTTTGTTGTGCACATATGCACAACATCCGCCATTGGCTTTGAAACTAGGATAGAGAAAGTAGGAGGATACAGAGAAGGGGTTGCTGGATGTTGCTACAGACACCTGAGTTTCGGTGAGGAAGAGAAGATCAGGTTTGTAGGAGGAGAGAGGGTGTTCAACAGAGTGAAAGTTAGAGGAAAGTCTGCGAATGTTTCAGAAATCAATAGAAAGAGTAACAGGCCGAGGTCCAGGTAATTTTGTGGGGTCGTCAGGCGATGGTCGGTCGGGTGTGGGGGCATTTATGGTCAAAGATGTAGTATTAAATTGCCTACAAACCAGTGTTTTCAATTTCTTTGTGTCATTTTTAGTTGAGGGGGGGGGGGGGGGGTTCAATCATTGTGTGGCACCCTTTATGCCTTTCAATATAAGTATGTTTAAATGTATAAAGTATTTGTGTTTCTTTATAATGATATTAAGTGTGTGTATTAATTTTGTGTTAATGTGTAAGGTTGGTTATACATGCAATTAGTTTTTTACACATATATTGTATAACTGTATCTTCATATTTATGTGTGTAAGTATGTACAGTTGGTCAATGATGAAAGTATACAGTTGTTCGTCTGCTATACCCACACATAGTTTGTCATGTTGGCAGCCCTGGTAGCCATATTTCGGAGCCCGCCCACCTTATACAGGGTGTTAAAAAACGTGTTCCTGGACTTAGATGTCATCCGGAAATATGAATATATTGCTCTATAATCTTTGACGTGAATATCACTTCGGAGATATTAAACACTTAATGTTATTGATAGATATACAAGAAATGCGAGAGTGAAAACGAAAATCAAAACGTCTACCTATATACGATATTTCAGTGGAATACAGGTCCATTTTCACACGTGATAATATGTGGCTAATAATGTAGGGTATGGTGATATCAATGTTGCAATTGGTTTGCAGGTGTTCTGCTGATAAAAATAAAAATAATAATAATAAATAAATAAATAAATAAAAATCACAAGTAAAGCCTCATTATGCTTCGAGGACTGACTCATAAAACAATGGCGCTCGCAAGATGAGTAAAATTGCGGGGTCATTACCTTATTGAACACACAGGCTTCCTTACGTCCTCGTTTAGGAATTAGATTTTTGTGTATCTAAAGTAGACGAATATGGAGTGGCTATAAAATATATTACGATATACACTTAACATTATAACATTCATAATAAATAATGAGTAGAAAGAGGAATCTAATAATACATTGTTAATGAATAAGTAGGTAAATATTGATATTTCACTTTCATCCCCAAGACTGGATTATATGTGATCCAAAGGGCAATGAAACGGAGGCGAGCGCCGGTTTGGGCTAGTGGAAAGGCAGTCATGGCTGCCAACATGACAAATCATGTGTGGCTATAGCAGACGAAAAACTGTACACTTTCATCCTTGACCAACTGTACACTCGGCCGCAATTCCGCGTGGGCCACCTAGTCGTAGGGTTTGGGTAAATCCGTTGTGTAGTTTCTTCGCTCTGAATATAGTAAGATCTCACACTCCCCTCCCTGAATCAATCGAAGATTTTGCCCCATAGATGGCGCAGCTTGATGGGAAGGGAGGGAGCTTGTCGTAGTGTTAAAAGGGTAGGACACAATGGGAGGAGGTGACGTTCTATAACATACAGTAACGAATGTTAAACTTATTTACTTTTACTTGTTCATACAATAATGCTCCCGAAACTAATTCGTAATGAACAGTAGATTCCCTCTTTCAGTAACTGAAACGTCACTCTCTCTCTCTCTCTCTCTCTCTCTCTCTCTCTCTCTCTCTCTCTCTCTCTCTCTCTCTCTCTCTCTCTCTCTCTCTCTCTCTCTCTCTCTCTCTCTCTCTCCACCCACTTTATTGGTATGAATAAAATGATAGTACAGGTCATACTATATAATATATAACATACACCTTTTGTTAGCAAACTTCAAACTAGCGACAAATTAGATTAACAGCAGTAGTAAACTATTATTATTTAGATGAGTTACCTTTGTAGTGTCAAAATATGTCGATCTGTGGATGACTTACCTCAAGCATGAGAGTCACAGTTAATACTGAGTCGGTGGGATATTGATTACATTGATCAGGATTCATTAAGATTGGTAATATCATTATCAAGATTCTAAATTACCTGTGGCCAGAAAGAAAACATTGCATATGATCACATTGATACATTAAGCCAAATGGTAGAGGTATGGCATGTCTGATTTATATATTTAACAATTAATTTACATCGAGGCAAATTTGTTGATAAAGCATTTCCCTCAGGAATATCAGTATATTTAGAGTAGCTGGCAACAGTGTTTAAACTTAGATACAAAATTCCTCTCTGTTTATGGCGATTTAAAGTCGATTTTCCTGTGCATCAGGGTAAACTACCCCTTCCCTCCCCCAAATGGATAGTTTGAGTCTCGTTTCACCTTTATTGCTCTCTGACATTAGGTTGAAATTAGTATGGATCTTCATAAAGAGCTCTTTACCAAATCTTCTGCTGAAAATACACACTTCCTACTCGACAGGCTTATCAACATTTATCAGGGTAAATTCTATGACCTTAACTATTCAGCTATAGTATACCAATCTAATTCTTTCTGATTAACTTGCTCTATAGACGAATGCTAATAATTGATGTGTGCTAACCTAGAAACAATAAATAAAATAATTACTAAAGTATATGAAAAATCTGTTGGTATCACGGAAGAGCCAAGTCTGGTTTCTCAGAGAGAGAGAGAGAGAGAGAGAGAGAGAGAGAGAGAGAAGTTGCACTGTGTTAATTGATTTATGTAGTAAATATGGTATTGATAAATAATTTGTGCATTACCTTGGTAACAGTGAGACTATGAGTAACTACATGTAAACTCAGGTTATTAGATATCACAAATAGACCAGGGTATACACAGATAATATTATTCCACACATATAGTTATTTATATTGATATGTTATACTCTTTGCATGTGGTTTGTTACATATTGCCAAGTCTGATAATATAAGATAATGTGATACAGGGGGAAATATTTACCTAGAGTAAATTACCCTCGAGAATTGCAATCCATTTTTTCCCCAACACATTATTTCCTTGACCTATTTACTTTACTATGACTGTCTAATAAATATCAATTAAATAAATATAATTACTGAAGTTAATTGAGTATACCTTTATCAATTGTTCATATTACCGCAAACATAATGTTTATCAACAGGACAATTAATATTTGTCATTGTTATATTGCATTGCGCAATAATCTTGTAAGATCAAGCTACACATTTATTTTGAAATTAATTTAAAAAAGCTAGATAATCGAATGAGTTACCTCGGCATATAGAAGCTTATGAAGGTGATACTTTCACGTCCACCTCCTCTCGGGAGATAAGGTTGTCTGGCAATAGATGGATATATAGATAGATAGATAGATAGATAATATTATTTTTATTAATCTCACCAGCACACCCCCAATGAAATTAATTAAAGTATATATGATCCACCGGGATTCGAACCCGGGTTATCACACACATATTTTTGCCACCTTAACCATTACACCACCAGGACGGTTAAAGGTTTATGCACACGCCTACGACTTATTATCCATTCTCGAATACTGGATATTAGTCTAATCATGTTCATATTCCCAACCGCACTATGGTAGCCTACTGTTTAAGTGAGAGGAAAGAATATTCATGGGGCACAGATCATATAGACCGGCCTCTCGAAGAAATATCCCTAAACCTACTAATAATATTATTTTTATTAATCTCAACACCACACCCCCAATGAAATTAATTAAAGTATATATGATCCACCGGGATTCGAACCCGGGTTATCACGCCTACGACTTATTATCCATTCTCGAATACTGGATATTAGTCTAATCATGTTCATATTCCCAACCGCACTATGGTAGCCTACTGTTTAAGTGAGAGGAAAGAATATTCATGGGGCACAGATCATATAGACCGGCCTCTCGAAGAAATATCCCTAAACCTACTAATAATATTATTTTTATTAATCTCACCACCACACCCCCAATGAAATTAATTAAAGTATATATGATCCACCGGGATTCGAACCCGGGTTATCACACACATATTTTTGCCACCTTAACCATTACACCAAAATCAGATTAGCGAGTTCACGAAATATGATATGACATCAAGATTTGTGTGCAATGATTAACCGAAGTTGTAAGATGAAGCATAAACAAGCGAACAGTGGATCGTCCAAAGGGATCCTAATGCATCATTCATATAAACATAACTATATTTAACCCGTACAGCCCCAGCGACGCGCCTGACGCGTCGGCGATGTATGTAACGCACAGCCCCAGAGACGCGCCTGGCGCGTCGCCCCAATTGCGCCGACCGTGACCTCAGGTGTAGCCACTCAAGAGGGCTCAGATTTGTATGGGAACTGTGTACGTATCCCACGCACCCGTGCCGATGGTTGAAAACTCTCAAAGTCCACGTGCGTGCGCGCGAGCGCGCAATAACCTGGTTTTTTGGGATAATTGCCTTCAATTTTTTACTCTTATAAAATCCGTTTTCGGGGGCTCTGTAGGACCATTTTTTAAGCTTTTTGAGCGGTTTTTCGTGGTTTTTCCTTCATTCCTAACCCATTCGCTATTGTTTCTGGAATAAAACCATTTTTTGAAAACCGGCCGGGTTCTGGTGCGCAAACATTACAAAACTAGCCGGGGCTCCACGGGTTAAGCCAATTAGTGAAATATGCTGAAAATGTGTGCAAAACTAATACAGAGTAAAGAGTAAGTAAGGCCATGCCAGTATAAAAAGAGATACAATATATAGTATATAAATAAATTTAGCTTTATCATTTTCCACCCGTCCACGAACACAAAACCTATATGCATTCGTGTCCCGATCGCCCTTTATGCACACACGCACACACACACACACACACACACACACACTGAAATATCCTAAATTTAGTTATTATACATTCATCCACCAGTCTAAACAATCCCACCACAACTCCTCCACCTCCACCCACCTTGTTAGTCACCTCGCCACCCTTACCTCCCTCCATCCCTTAGTGACAACTATACTCTATTTTTTTCCAGCTGATCGTAAATTGAATCTCTTATTAGCTGATTTCTCGATACTTAATGGAAATATATGAAATTACTATGGCTGTGTGTCATATTAATGCCAAGTTTTCAGAATAAACATCATCTTTCGCTACAAAATCTACCTTATAGCCGAGTAACAAAGATAGAAACATGACAATTTACCCTCAGCTGAGAAAAAATAGACTAGAGGATAGAAAAAAGTCCGAGCTCGGAGAGGGAGAGGAAGGTGGATAATTATACATGGCCGCGTCAGTATACTGTTACTTCGTGGTGCTACTTCAAAATATATTCTTCTCAAGTTCATATCATAGCATATTGCTGAATAAATTTCATAATGTGATTCATTAAAGGTGTAAATGGATATACAGTATATAATAGTGTTACTTTCAACATTCTGTATACCTCTTATAACCTAGAGAGAGAGAGAGAGAGAGAGAGACGTTTCAGTTACTGAAAGAGGGAATCTACTGTTCATTACGAATTAGTTTCGGGAACATTATTGTATGAACAAGTAGAAGTAAATAAGTTAAACATTCGTCACTGTATGTTATAGAACGTCACCTCCTCCCATTGTGTCCTACCCTTTTAACACTACGACAAGCTCCCTCCCTTCCCATCAAGCTGCGCCATCTATGGGGCAAAATCTTCGATTGATTCAGGGAGGGGAGTGTGAGATCTTACTATATTCAGAGCGAACAAACTACACAACGGATTTACCCAAACCCTACGACTAGGTGGCCCACGCGGAATTGCGGCCGAGTGTACGTGCATGTGTAATGTGCATAATATGTGATATGTAATGTGCACTCTATAAGCACGATAAGGTGATTATATGTAGGATTATTTGTATGATATTTTCTGCAGTTTACTGTCAAACGTTTATTCTATGTGGTGCACTTCTGTTTATCATTGCACGATTATTTCTGCCTCTAGTTCACCATTATTATTTATAGTGTATACAAAAGAGTATTTAAGGACATAAATTATATACCTGTGGGTATCTCGTCCTCTTTGTTATATGATAAATCTCCTATCATAAGTGTATGTAAACATAATGTATGTATGTATAATATTATCATATAACAATAAACTTATTTGAATTTGAATATGAATTTGAATTATAATGCAGGGATTATAATTATAAAGAGAGGAGTTTCAACTCTACTGGAGGTACTTAGATATTAAAACAATTATAGTTTATATCTATATAATATTTTCGGTTGTCTGTGTGTGTGTGTATTCTTAATAGGCGGCCGCAGTTTTGGACCAGGGGAGCTGAAACTTTGCATGTGGGTGTCAATTGACCTGCGTCAGGTCATAGAGGGGGCGAGTCCACGATCAGAGGTCGTTTCGAGGCCGAAATTGAAAAAATATTGAAAACAATTGAAAAAAATTGCCGTTTGGGGCAGGAGGCCTCCGATCGAAAAGATGTATGGAACGAAAATTGTTCGCAACCCCCCAAAATGGGGTTACGGATGAGGTCAGATCCAAAATCGGAGGTCATTTAGCGGCCGAAATCGAGGTCGCCGTTTTTGTCGAGGCCGGTGATTATGGTAGTAGTAGTATTGTGATGATTGTGGTAGTAGTGATTGATGATGGTGATTATGGTAGTAGTAGTGGTGGTAGTAGTGATGGTGATTATGGTGATTACCCGGGCAACGCCGGGTACCCCTGCTAGTGAGTTTATAAATTAGACAAAGTAATCATAGGGCAAATATACATAGCAATACAATAAGATGGCAATGGTGTAACGTTAAAATAAGCATACAATCTCTAGAATCAACAGAACTTGATAGAGACAGGGAATATCTCGGGGAGTGACTTGAGTTAAATGAGTGTTTGATTTTTGTGTGTTTTGAAGAAGCAATGTTACGGGAATTGACTATACTTTTACCTCTGTAGGCACTGGCTGAATCAGCCAGTGGAAATCTGAGATATAAGTATTTCAAGCAAGAGGCAAGACAGAGTGTGCATTGTTTTATCTTTTATGTTAAGTAGTGATCACGACCAAGGGGAACAACGAAACACTATGGTAACTCTTAATTCAAAACTCCAGTGTAGCAGGTAAAGGACTTTAATAGGGGAGCACAAGGTTGACTTAAAAGGAAGCTTTCTGGCATATTTGTCCGTCTTCTCATTGCTGGCTGGCTCAAGAGGGTGTTTCATTGAGCTTAACTCGAGAGACTGTCTCGTCGAGTTAGCCTCAAGAGAGTCTCATTGAGGATGAGTCGAGGGAGTGTCCCGTCAAGCTGAGTTTGACACAAGGGAGTATCTCGTTGGGCTCAACACAACAGAGTTGCTTGTCAAGTCTAGGTGGGATGTAGCTGCCCACCTCTTCAAAATATGGGTTTGATCCCAAGTTAATCTGGCAAATACCTTCATTCCTGAGTATGTCGTTCAATGTTGAACCTTCCTCGCCAGTGGTGGAAATGAGGGGAAAAGGGTTTTGTTTGACATTTAGAGTGTGGTTGGTTTGGCACTTGGCGGAGTTACCAGCACACTCTCGGTGATCGTACTTCCCACGCCATTGGACAAAATAGGTGCGCCCCTGATGTCACAGGAAACAGCTCCAGGGAAACAAATCCAGAGTTTCCTTGGTGGTAGCAAGTATTACGACTGAAGCAGTTTCTCTGGGCGGCATAGCACTACCTTTTGGGGTAAATAAATTACGACCCCGTGGCTGGAGGGTGAATTCCTTAAGTGTGCTGTCTCTGTGGGTAAGGTGTCAGGTGTTGTAGGGTGTTGTACCATAATTTGATTAACTCGTTATGTGTTCCTGCATTTCTGACTTGGACCAGGATAATAGTTTCCGTTATATGATGAGAATGGACCCATGACACTTAATGCTAATAGTTGCCATGTTTTTTTCTGTTGTAACAGTGCCAGAGGGGGCTGGAGTCCTAGTGACATCTTTTCCTTGTGCACACGCTGGAGTGGGGAGTCTAATAGGCAAGGTTACAAACTTGAAGCAGTTTCTTATATCCTAGAGGACCTAGATGGATGCCGTTTCCGGTGTGGAGGAAAGACATGATGTTGTTTACCTCGAGTGGGACTATTATAACATGACTTGAATCTGTACCGATGTTGCCTCCAATTCAATGCACAGAGTCGAATATATGTTGGGGTTCTGTTTGAGATTCCCATGCTTCAAGGAGCGTTTTCTCTATCGCATCGCTATAGGGAAGGGTGACTGGCGACAATTGGTGGAGTTAGTTTTTGTCTGGATGTAAGCTTGCTACCATGTATTTTTTTGTTTTTTATATTTAAACTACTCCCTCTTGGGCATAGGCTGAGAACCTGTACAACCAACCGCTAATCATTGAATGGTGAAGCCCGAGAGGTCTCGTTCCAGTCTAGGGGGTGAGACATGTGAAGCACTTTTAGCTGCAACTAACTCTTGCCTTTGCAGGATGCATGGGGCTTAGTTGCCCAGTCGAAGCAGCCCCATCTCTGTAGCTGCCTCGCTCCAGTGCTTCACTGTATCACCTCCTAGACTCGGACCCTCACTCTCAGAACGCCCCCTATTGAGCAAAGAACTCACTAGGCATTGTCCCCCTGTAGCATATTTTAAATACGGGAATATTCATACAGTGCTATTTAATCAGGGAAAAATGAGGGTATTTATTTGGCGTTTCGGTGGTTTTTGTGGTAATGCACTGATATTAAGTACAGCAAAAATTCCATTCCAATAATATATTCCCATTGACATATTGGGATTCAAAATGTCAAAATTCAATTCCTCAACGATTTCTCGCCAACGGGTGAAGAGGGCTGTAGATGTTTGAGTCTTCCTGAACCAATGCAAGGAATGATAATCTGTGATAATCACGGAGAGTTTGGCGCTTAAGAGGTACGACCAAAAATATTTAGGGCCCAGACTAGCCATAGGCATTCTTGTTTGGTGGCTGCGTAGTTTTTTTAGCTTTCTGCTGGCGCAAGCGATGATGTATTCTCTACCATCGTAGACTTTTGCTAAGACTGTAACGATGATGACTAACGAAACATCTGTGTAAATCCTGAAAGGTTTATCATAGTCAGAAAAAGCTACTATCGGGGCAGAGGTCAAGATATCCTTAAGGTGATAAACAGCGTCCAAACGTTATTGTTGCCAAGCAAAAGTTTTGTTTTTCTTGGTGAGATTATGCAGAGGTTTATCGATGGTGGAAAACACTTTCATGAACCCCTCATAGTAGAAGGCGAACCCGAGAAATGCGCAGACTCCTATGACGTTGGTAGGCGGCTCTATATTTCTGATGGAGTCTGGTTTGCACAGGTCTTCTGATATATCATGGCACAGATAATCAACTGACGTCTGGGCCAATTTGCATTTCACGGGCTTTAGTTATCACCCAACATCACTGATTTCTGTTAGTACCTCCGCCAGACAATTTAGGTGCTCTTCACATGAACGTTTAGAAACAATGCTGTCATCTAGATAGACTAAACATGTTTACTAAGTGAGGCTCTGTAGTACCAGATCCATGAGTTTGGAGGAGGCGGCCAGCCCAATGAACACCCTGAAATGAAGTACATTGCACTCGTAATGCCTCCTGTTGCTGGCAAAGAACACAGTTTTACATTTGTGAGGGTCGTGTATGGGGACTTGCCAACATCTAGATTGCTGGTCAAGGGTGAAAAAGCATTTGGCACCATGTAAAGAGTCATCATTTTGCAGAAGCGGGGTAGCATTTGTTATAGTTACATTATTCAGTTGGCGGTAATCGACACAGATTCTGAGGGAGTCGTCTTTCTTCTTAACTAAGACTATGGTTGACAACCATGGGCTAGTTGAGGGTGACACGAAACTGACATCTAACATTTCTTTTGCCTGTTTGTCTTATTCCCACTTCTGGATAGGGATTTTCCTTCATGAGGGCTGGCAAGTGGGGGGGGGGGGTCCTTGAGCGTGAATGTAATACTTAATGACCGGGGTATGACCTATATTGTCTGGGGACTGCACAAATAAATCCTTGAAGGACAGGAAGAGTGACTTCAGCTCTACCTTTTGTTGAGCCATCAGTTGGTTAGGTATCTCTGGGATTTGTGGGGTTGGTCAACATTTTTGAGATCCCTCATTATCAACTCTTTCGAAAGTATCAGAGGGTGATCAGATATGAGCAAAGAGTTGACTGTGGCAGGTAGTATAGCAGGTAAGAGTAAACAATCTTGGATTACAGTTGGGTGTGCTCGGGGAAAACACTAGGGATACATTTGAAGCACTGGATGGGTATCCATTTTTGGTGGTAAGGGGGAATGATGGGTGATTTTGTAGTAACTACTTGAGCAATGAGGAGGCGTCTATGAGAGCAGGCTTCTGAGTTAAAATGTTAATTTATGTTGTTCGCAGTCTATGTTTGACCCCAAGAGCTGCAATAAATCTAGACCTAGAGACCGTTATAGTGCTAACTGGCATGGTCCATAACCACAAAATTGTGTCGGGTTGGTTCCCCATCAGGAATGGTGACAGTTAATGGCAGAGTGTCACTCCGAGCGGTCACTGGGTTGTACCCTGCGGCTATCCGGGTCGTTGCATGAGGAATGAGTTTCCGGAAGTGCCACCCCTGTGTCTACCAACAGCTTAGTTTTGATGCAGTTCAGTTTGATTTTCATAACTCATAAACTGCGAACCTATGGTAGTTCAAACCCTCCCGCCAAGCGAAAGTATTTGGTTATATTCTGACGAAAATCGTCATTTGTAACATATATAATCATTTCTTAACCATATGTGCCTATTTTGCTTTCAATATGAATATATGAACATTTAAGAGCAATAAAAGAAGGGGGAATAGCATTTGGAGGGTGAAAAAGATGTATTATTGCCGCAAGGTCGTATCATGAGGCGAAAGTTGGGGGGGACGTATAACCACCCTTTCTGAGCTATAGAACGGCACGTACTGACGGGTCTGAGTAGAAGTCTCTGTGTTGCAAGGATCTCTAGCTGACTCACCCGTAAGAGACCGGGAGGGGTCAATTTGCGCAAACAACTACCAGATAAAAGAGGGAATAAGAGGAAAAATAAATGATAATTGAGGAGGGGGGAAAATGGGAGGGACATATATGTAGGAGTGGTTGCAAGTAATGGAGGGGAATTATCTCACCTAATCACAAATTGCTTTGTATTCAGTGCCACTGGGGTGTTTTCTATTTTATTTTATTTTTATTCGCTGGATCTATTGAGGACGGTTGAAGTGCACCAGAAAAACTTCTATTGAGGACGGTCACCGTTTTTGGGTTACGCTGTATGTACGCTGCAATACCCCTGCAAGTCGTGGTGACAGGAAGTCTGGTTTCTGTTGACCGACTGGGTTCTGCTCTGACCGAGTATGGCCGACTCAGTGTGCCGGAGGGCCAGCTTATTGGTTAATCTATCTCTGTAATCATTGACAGGACAAGAGAAAGTAAATGGCAGAAATTTAAATGTATTCATGGGGATCGTGCGCGCGCCCTGTTCCTTTGCCATATTTTGTCATGAGTTGTGCGGAACTGATTGTTATTGCCTTCACTTACCATTATTTACGTTACATTTCCCACTGCCAGGGGTTCTGGTGTTGACCCTGTCCATGGCACAAACTTTAGTTCAATTTTTGTGTATGGAATGTGAATTCACCACAAGTAAACTTCAGAAGATGGCTATGTCTTTTTGGGGCTATGTGGGGTCGTGAATCGAGAAGTGTTGGGTGACATGATCTGGCAGTAAGCACATCAACTGATCGAAAGGGGTATTGTCAGTGTCAGCTCGGGTGGCTTAGGGGTATGTGGCACTTGCATGTTTTATTCTTTGACTCGTGGTTTCATCTAGCTCTCCAGAGAACAAGATTGTATTCGATTTCTTAAAGGCTACTACCAAGCCTAGCGGATATTGAAGGAAATTTGAGAGTAGAACCTTGGTTCCATACCAATCGAGATCATGAGGTACTTTACCCTCAATAAGTAAAAACACTTTCGAGCCTATGACTGCAATTAATGCTGCGACACTTTACTTTTCATCTGTATAAACTACTTTTACTACAGGTTCTATTCTTCAAATAAATCGTACATGTCGTCAATTTCCGGATTGAAAGCGTGTATAGGAATCCTACTGGTCATTTTGAAGTGTTACGTTACGTTACTTGTATCGACTATACTGTTTTTCTTGGGCCTGTTCTGAATAGTCTAGGTACCTCGAAAACAGGCCACCTACTGTCACCAGTATAATGCGTTGCACTTAATGGTCTTTAGCGCTCTTATAGAACAGGGTTAACAATTGTAAAGAGAGGGGTTTCAGCTCTACTGGAGGTACTTAGATAATAGATGAGAAACACATATACAGTTTATATGAGTTTATCAATAAGACAATGTAATCATAGGACAAGTAAACATAATAAATACAATAAGATGGCAATGACAGAACGTTACAATACGAATACAATCTCTGAAACAGTTAGAATAGAACAGAACCTGCTAGAGACAGTGAATGTCTCGAGGAGTGAATTGAGTTGGATGAGTGTTTGTTATATTTGAGAGCGGGTGTTGTGAGGAGGTCATGTTACGGTAACTGAAGTATAAATATACCTCGATAGGCACTAGGTGAATTGGCCAGTGGAAATCTTAGATAAAGGTATATCACGCGAGAGGCAAGACAGGGTGTGCATTGTTCTTTTACGTTAAGTAGGGACTCCAACTAAGGGAATAACCAAGGAGTACAAAGGAAATCAAGAAACAACAAGTCTAGTGACCCCTCTAGGCTGCTTGTCCTCCAAAACACTGAGGATCAAGTGACCAAACAGTGGTTTAGAGTGGGTAAGGGAAAATTTAAAAGGGAACTACTGCCCTGACCCTAATGTCCGTGGCAGGATTAGAATGTTAGTAGAGGACAGATGGGTTAGTAACATAACACAGTTATACGTGATCTTTCGTATATCTGGGAATAAAAGAGTAACGTCTTAGTAATATACAGTGTAGACGCAATAATCCTTGATGAATCTGAAGGGGGAATAAAATATAGTTATTCATTTACAAACGCAGTCAGTCGCGGGTTAGAGGCAAGATATTTGTCTAGGCGAAGTTTAAAACAATAAACAGTGCTGCAGTCTATAACGTCTCGGGGAAGCCCATTCCGCAAGTTAACAACTCAATTGAAAAATAATTGTTTAGATTCGTGTGAGTTAAAAGATTTACCAATAATTTTGCACCCGTTTCCCCGCGTGTAATTAGATCGGTCGATAGTGAAGTACTTACTACTGTTCATAATGTCGATGCCTTTGATGATTCTAAACACTGAATTAAGTCGCCTCTTAATCTGCGCTGGGTTAAAGGAAATAATTTTAATTCCCTATAACGCTCCTCGTATGGTTTGTTCTTTAGGCTTGATATCATTTTGGTAACTCTAAGTTGAATTCGTTCTAGCTTGTCTATATCTTTTTGGTAATAAGGGCACCCGGATTGAACGCAGTATTCCAGAAGAGGGTGGACTAAGAAATTGTAAAGAATTAGGATAACTTCTTTGGATTTATGCTCAAACGACCTGCCTATAAAGCCAATTATTTTGTTTGCTTTGTTAACAACTTCTGAACATTGTTGACTCGATATTGTTACTCCCAAATCAGTGTATCTGTCTACACTCTTAAGCTGAGTGCCATTCATTGAATAGTTTGCTTTCTTAATTCGGTTTCCGATATGTAGTACTTTGCATTTATCCGCATTGCATATCCGCAAATTTGGGCCCAACATGACAACTTATCTAGATTGTGTTGCATAATAATCGTCAACTTGTTCTTTTGAGAGTATGCTATTTGCAATTTTTGTATCGTCAGCAAACTTTGAGATTATTCAGGTGAGACCCTCATCTATGTCGTTCATGTAAATTAGAAAGATAATTGGATCTAGTACCGTCCCTGGGGTACCCAACTACTTACACTGGTCCATTTAGATGCCTTACCGTCATGACTACTCATTGCTTTCTGTCGCTGAGCCAATTTTCTATCCATTTCAACACACCACCTTTTATTCCATGAGCTTTTAGTTTTAGTAGTAAACGTTTGTGGGGAACTTTGAAAATCAAGGTATATATTATCTACAGCTTTACTCTCATTATAGAGGTTGAGGATATCGTGGAAGAAGTCTAAGAGGTTTAACTTGTTAAGCAGGAACGTTTGTTACAAAAGCCGTGTTGAGTATCTTTAAGTATTTTAAATTATTTACGAATCTGTCTCTTTCGAGTGTTTCTAGCATTTTACATGCAACTGAGGTTAAGCTAATTGGACAATAGTTACTGGGTAAGGATTTGCTGCCTTTTTTAATATCGGTGTTACGTTGGCGAGATTCCACTGATTAAGCATAGTTCCAGACTTCAAGGATTTATTGAATAGCAATGTCAGTGGTTTGGAGAGGTCATCCTTTGCTTCCTTTAGAACTCTGGGTGAGATTGTATCAAGTCCAAGCGATTTATTTACCTTGAGTTTATCTAAACATTTCAATACTTCTCTCTCTGTAATAGTGATATTGCTTAGAACATCAGAATTATCAATCTGAATCGGCGATGCTGTAGGGATATTATTAAAGGGAAGCTCTCTGGTTCTTTTTTTTCCCGTCTTGTCTTTGCTGGCTGGCTCAAAAAGGTGTCTTGTTAAGCTTAGCTCGAGAGAGAGTCTCTTGAATTAGCCTCAATGTGGTTTACCGCTAAGTATGACCCAAGAGAGTGTCTCAATGAGCTTGCCTCGAGAGGGTTTCCCATCAAAAATGACTCATGGGAGTGTCCTGTCAAGTCTGCCTCAAAATAGTATACTGCTGAGCGTGACCCAAGAGTGTCTCATTGGGCTCGACTCCAGAGAGTGTTTCGTCAAGTCTAGCTGGGGTGTAGCTACTCTTTGGTTGGGTCCCAAGTTGGTGATCTTCCAAATATCTTGACTGAGTATTTTGTCCGATAACTGCCTTCCTCGCTGGTGGTTGAAGTGAGGGAAATAAGGGCTTCTTCGTCATCAACTGTGAGGTTTGAAGTCTGGGCTGTGCCAGCCATCATGGATGGCTCTCTCAGGGATCATACTTCTGCGCCTTTGAACAAAATGGTTGGGTCCCTGATGTCACAGAAAATGGCTTAATGGATAACTCATCTAGAGTTTCCTTGGGTGGGCAAGTACTGCTACTGAAGCAAGTTCTCTGGGTGGCATAACAATATAATTAAAAAAAAATCTGGTATTCATGGCCACGGGTGAACACTTAAGGACATGTGTTGTAGCCTTAATTTATTTAAACGATCCCAAATAGAATCGGATTTCTCCATTAATTATTTACTTTGTGTAGGCATTCCGTTGTTTCATTTAAACAGTGCAAGAAAAGATCATAACTTATATCCTAGAGTGTACCTGTGTTTTATATTTTTGTCCATGTGTATGAAGCGGAGAAAAGGCAGGCTGCCTGTATCGAGTGTCTCCCCCAAAGCCAAAGGAATGACAGAGCCAAATTCAAGGGCGGTTGGGGTTTTGACCCCATCACGAAGCTTAAAGTTAACCTTTGATCAGTAACCTTACTCTGGAAACATTTCGAAGTTGTTTTGTATTGGCATTAGCAAGTAAACTGAAGGAAGATTATCTTAGGTGATTGAATTTAAAAATTTAAATCACTTGTTACCAGATTAAAGTTGCCAAAACAGGTACTGGGAGAAGCATGGGGATATTCAGCCTAATGTACAAACTCAATAATTCGTCAAAATCCTAATACATTCCCTTGACAGTCCTTGTGTGTTTATAATAATTTGTGTATTTGTTTTACATAGTAGAGTGTCAACCTAGTGTCCCTTGCTCTACATTCAGTACAGTGTATGTTATCAAGGCGTTCGTAGAACTATTGATCTTGACTATAAACTTTTTATGACTCCAGGCTTTTTCTCGAGGTCCCGACCACCATCTGGGAGCAGTCCAACCACTACGCTCCAGGATCCCCGTAGCTCAGCACCAGGGGTAAGTCCTTCCACAGTTAAAATAGGAGAAACTAAGATATCGTAAAGCTAATTTTGACATAAATACCTGTCATTATTTAGTCCTAATTGGTATCAATTTTTATGATATATATATATATATATATATTCATAAATAAAGATTAGTAAGTGAAATCGTGCTGCCATGCCCATTTCAGCAAGGTTGTATCAGCCAACTGGCAGCTTTCTTTTGATCACCTCTAGGCCTCCTATATCTTGGGTATGGGAACGGACTATAACACTAGGCTTAACAAAAAGTAGCTCATGACAGTTATGTTAGGCACAGTCGTGGACAGTAATATTTGGAAAATTTTGGAAGAGCAAATATGATACGGTGCGAAGTATTTTGAAAACTTGACTGATCCGAGTCTAACAACTGGTTTTCTCTAATTAATGCTCACCATCACTGTTGAATTTTGACCTCATCCTGCGACCTGACCCTTCATGTTAAATCACATTTCTTGTTTGTATGACCATTTCACTTGATAATCAATATTTGTGGTTAATTTGAATAAACAAAAATAGTTAGTTTCGGAGACATTGAAGGAATAGTTGACCTTGATCTTTATATTGACCTTTATGATATAAGCCAATCTTTGATTTCTTATAAATTGCAACAATATCAGCAAATTATGTGAAACCTGTAGTCTATAATTACACCAAATACGGCATTGGCATAAACTGAGGGTTTGAGAACTGAATTGGATTATTTGGTTGTAAATATTATCCTAACCTAACCTAACCTAAATACGATACATGATGGTAAGCAATAATGCAAAATTCCTTGGGAAGCATATTGACTCTTATGGTGCGGGGATTTTGGCCTAAATCGACATTCATTCCCTGAAGATTTTCATGCATAAGCAAGAGCCAGAACATAATTAAATGATAAATCCGTGAAAGCACATTAATAGAGCTTTCCAATGACACCTGAATCATCTCTGTACGACAGCTGGTTGTCTTGCAACGATTTTGCATATGTCGGCCAAAATTGCTAAAAATTAGCGTTTTTGAGCTGTTTTCACTATGTGTAACACTGCGAGAGAAGACTCTCTCTCACGTCAGTGCACGCCCAGACTTGCTGTGCGGCAGATGAAGCCCTCCCGCGCTGCATGCAACATCTTGCCTCGCTCCCAGGCTACATAATAGGTGGATTTTGGTGTTCATCCATCTTCGATAGAAGCAATATAAACAAACAGCGCTCACAGCTATAATCGTAGAGGGTTTCATAAGAAAAAAAAAATTGTAAACATTCATCCATATATCTAAAATTAGTGTACTAAAGTTGACAACATGATCGTGTACCAGCCAAATCAGTAAATGGTACGAATAAAGACAAAACTGTGTTCATTATCTATTGCTGCACTCCTGCTATACACAAATACTCAATTATTTGTCAAAATCATATTTTGACCTTTGACCTTAACCTTTGAAATATTTATCCAAAATTTGGTCAACATATTTTCAATACAAACAGTAACGCATATGGTGAATTGTGGTAATGTTTGTATATATTGGCAAAATGGTTGACCTTCACTTTTGACCTTGAAATTTCATCAATATATATATATATGATCTTCATGACTGACCATCGCATTGATGAAGTGGTTGTGCCTATGAAATTTGGTGAATATCCATTCAACGGTGTTTTGAGGAACCTATAATTATTCTTCCTCCCTCCCCTGGACAGACAGATATTGGTGATGCCTGGGTTAGTGAAGACGATTCTCTGGCTGTAAAGGTCCATTATGCTAAGTTTTAAGGGGGCACTCCTTAATTTGTTTTTCTCTCTCTCTCCCTCTCTCTCTGGGTTGTATCCATTCGTCCCCATTTAGCCTACTGTTTTAAGATGTTTATCTCCATCCAGGTGTCGATTTTTTCCTGGCGAGCGGTAGCGAGCCAGCATACTTTTAAATATGTTTTTGACAGCATGCTAAATTTGTAAACAAAATTATAGAAAAACGTCTCAGGTGGAGCTGGATTTCTCTATACAATGTTGGCGAGCAATAAATCGATACCTGGATGGGAATACACATCTAAAAACAGTAGGCTGAATGGATACAAGCCAGAGAAAGAGAGGAAAGGAGATATAAATAGCAGGTGACCCCCCTTAATCATATGGGCGTTTATGAGGAACTTATACTCTTCCTCCCTCCCCTGGACAGACTGATATTGGTGATGCCTGGGTTAGTGAAGACCGACTCCTTGGCTGTAAAGGTCCACTCCCGGTACTACGACAAGGGTGACCAGCAGCGACCATCCCGCACCGCTGTTATCCTACTCCTGCACCTCCACACCGGGATCCCTGCTGCGGTTAGCTCTAAATACCGAACCTATAATATACTATAATGTACTATCAATGACAAAAGTTTGTTTCCCTCCAGTAGCCACTGACAAAGGACTTGGGTTCTCGAAAAGGGGTTCCAGTCCTGAAAATGTACTTGACTTGCAGTGTGCTGGCTTAATAATCCGGAAGGGTTGATAGCCTCTGTAGGCCTATCTTAACTAACTAACAGCCACTGTGTGAATCTAAAACAACTGGGGGTCGAATTCGAAGCATCTGAAAGAAGTGTAATTTACACCCAAAAAATGCTGCATTTTTTCTATTCCCAGGTTTTTCGGATTCACACAGTGGCTTAATAGGGGAACAAACTGTTGCCGTTGATAGTACAGTCACGGTTGCGATTTTGTTTGCATTTCCAAGCCTCGAATTGATTAAACGGACCTCCGAATTACAAATACCAGGTAAAACATGAATGAGGAAATTAAGTTCAGCACGAGACAGCTTCAAATATGCATGTATTAGAATTTAAGTGTGCGACTGTACCACCAGCCACTAAATCAAAGTGAGAAAAAGCACCTGTGTTCTAAACTAGCAATGAAAGGCTTTGAAATGTAATTCTTTACTGTCTGCCTGCTTCTTGTTAAGTTGTGCACAAACGGACCAACTATAACATTTTCTCTTACGTGTAATAATAGTACGTCTTCAGCTAGACTGTGAACTGGTTAGTAATATTAACCAAAAAACGGCGACCGTCCTCAATAGAGATTTTTCTGGTGCACTGCGACCGTCCTCAATAGATCCAGAGCATACATAAAAAACTTAGAAAACCCCCCAGTGGCCCTCAAAACAAAACAATTTGTGATTAGGTGAGAAAATTCCCCTCCATTACTTGCTATCACTCCTACCCATGTGTCCCCCACCCTCCTTCCCCTCCTCCTCCCCCCCCCTTTCCCCCCTCCTCAATTATACGGTATTTCCATATTATTCCCAATATTTATCAAGTATTTTCGAGCGAGGACGGGTGGAAAAGAGGGAGGAGGGTGGAGGAGTGTATCTCCGACCCTCAAAGCCAGTCTGAGAGCTCTCCTGGTCTCTCAGTATCATGCTAGACACCAGAGAGGGAGGATGTCCTACTCTCGCCGGTCAGAGACAGATTAAGAACGTGGGGCTAAAATATACAATTTTCACCAGCCAATTGATGTTACCACTTGTTTTATTGCTTTTCAACTCAGTCCCACCCCTGCTCTGTGCAGCTCTCCAACCCGAGAGTGAACCGTTACTCTTAGTCTTTCTTCTACTCAACAGCTGAGCTCTGGAACTTTCTCCCAGAATCAGTCTTTCCCTCTTCCTATGACTTTAATTGCTTCAAACTCTGTGTGTCCAGGCATTTTGCCTCGAACGTCCCTTGATTTTGACCCTGTCACTCTTTCAACTATGGGGGAGGCACTCGCTATAGGCAGTTCTGCCTTTTGCCTCCCTCAATCACATAGAAAAAAACCAGAATGTGTTCATATTAAAAGCAAAATAGGCGCATATGGATAATTAATATATATATATATATATATATTATATATGACGATTTCCATCAGAATAGAACCAAATTCCTTCGCTTGGCGGGAGGGTTTGAACTACCATGGCTTCGCAGTTTATTAGTTAAGGACTTAAACATTATATATGATGATACACGTTTAAATAAGAGTTGCTCTGACGAAAATATATGATGCTGACTAGAAAATGCACTAGTTTCATGCAAGGTCAAAATATTGTCTAATTTTTTTATTTATAAGGAAATTCGACAGTATAATGCTTCTAAAAATCTTTGTTGATGCTTTGTCTATGTCGTGTAGTGCATATAGCTCGCAATTGGTGGTCCATAAAATAATTTAGCATGCATGGTATGGAAAAAATTGTATATAATAGTATATCAAGTTTTATACAATATAAAATTAGCGATATATAATATATATATATATATATATATATATATATATATATATATATATATATTCTTTAATACATACGAGGTTGAAAGAAATGGCAATTTCTGCGTTGGAAATTTTATTATTCAAAGTTTCCAGGTCTCTGATGAGTTTTCGCTGGGTGGCAGGAAGTAGATGAAGGAGATGAGCAAAATTCATGGTGGTACAGGGTTACATAAATGTACATGATGATACAGGATATACGACGCATTTCACTGGACAACCAGCATTATCAAGTAAGGAAGGAATGATATAAAAGGTAAACAGGAAGGGTATATATAGAGGGTGGAGGATCAGAGGAGGCGGAAAACAGGGGGCAAAAGTCTGCTATTGGTGGAAGCGTAAACTAGGAGAGAGAAAGGGGTTAACCGCTTCACGCATGCGCACTGGATGCGGGATGGTGGTCAGTAGGTTGGGTCGAAGCTGATTGGCTGCGTGTCGAGGGGCGTGGCCTAAGTTGTGTGGCGCCTGCAGAAGACGAAGCTGAAGGAGGTAGCGCGGGGGGCTGCGTCAAGGGCACCGGGGGGCGAGGAGGGGTGTTAGGTCCTGTAGGGTAGTGCCTTTTGGCAGAAGGAAGGATCTGAAGGTCCAGAGTTTGGTTGTTGATGTTGGGATGTAAGGCTTGGATATATAAAGCTTCGAGTATAGGTAATCTCCTTGGGTCACTTTCTTTATCGAGTATGGTGGTGTGTTTCTCTAACTCGTTGCGTGTGAGGTGAGGGTGGTTAGGGGTGAGATAGTGGTCTTTGATGGCTCCAGCCTGAAGGTGAAGAGTTAACCGACGTGAAAGACGAGTCTGCGTCATACCAATATAGGAATGAGGTCCACAGTCCTCATAATTACAGGTATGTTGGTAAATGACGTGATCGTCGGTCATCGGGCTCTTTATCTTGGTGGAGGCTGGTTTGTTGCGGAGAACGAGGTTGGAGGTCTTGGGGGATTTGTAATAAATTATTAATTTGATTTTGTTTTCCGGGTTGGTTGGGTGGACATGCTTGGAGATTATTTCTTTTAAGACGGCCTCGTCATTTTTGTGTTCAGAGGACATGTAATTGCGGTAGAAGATCTTAATTTCATTGGGGGGGTCAATGTTGGGAGGGCTTTGGGTGTACCATTTTTCAAGATGGTGGTTGATGGTGCTGGAGATGTCGGAGTTGGAGTATCCGTTATTTACTAAAACTTGGGATAGTCTTTCTAGTTCCTGGTGGGTGTCGGCCCAGGTAGAGCAGTGCGTGAGGGCTCTCCTAACATAGGCGGAGATGGAGGATAGAAGATAACGGCGGGGGCATTCACTATCGCCGTTGAGGCATTGTCCTGTGTTAGTAGGTTTAATGTAGACGGTGGTTTTGAACCCATGGTCGTTCAGAGCTACGAGGATGTCGAGGAAGGGGAGTTGTCCATTGTTAGATTTTTCAAAGGTGAAGTTAAGTCCGGAGGAGGTCATGAAGCGACGCTGGAGTTCCTGTAGTTCGTGGAGGTCCTTGATTTGCACGAAGATGTCATCCAAACATGTTTTACATCCAATTACATCCAAACATCCAATTACATGTCCTCTGAACACAAAAATGACGAGGCCGTCTTAAAAGAAATAATCTCCAAGCATGTCCACCCAACCAACCCGGAAAACAAAATCAAATTAATAATTTATTACAAATCCCCCAAGACCTCCAACCTCGTTCTCCGCAACAAACCAGCCTCCACCAAGATAAAGAGCCCGATGACCGACGATCACGTCATTTACCAACATACCTGTAATTATGAGGACTGTGGACCTCATTCCTATATTGGTATGACGCAGACTCGTCTTTCACGTCGGTTAACTCTTCACCTTCAGGCTGGAGCCATCAAAGACCACTATCTCACCCCTAACCACCCTCACCTCACACGCAACGAGTTAGAGAAACACACCACCATACTCGATAAAGAAAGTGACCCAAGGAGATTACCTATACTCGAAGCTTTATATATCCAAGCCTTACATCCCAACATCAACAACCAAACTCTGGACCTTCAGATCCTTCCTTCTGCCAAAAGGCACTACCCTACAGGACCTAACACCCCTCCTCGCCCCCCGGTGCCCTTGACGCAGCCCCCCGCGCTACCTCCTTCAGCTTCGTCTTCTGCAGGCGCCACACAACTTAGGCCACGCCCCTCGACACGCAGCCAATCAGCTTCGACCCCACCTACTGACCACCATCCCGCATGCGTGAAGCGGTTAACCCCTTTCTCTCTCCTAGTTTACGCTTCCACCAATAGCAGACTTTTGCCCCCTGTTTTCTGCCTCCTCTGATCCTCCACCCTCTATATATACCCTTCCTGTTTACCTTTTATATCATTCCTTCCTTACTTGATAATGCTGGTTGTCCAGTGAAACGCGTCGTATATCCTGTATCATCATGTACATTTATGTAACCCTGTACCACCATGAATTTTGCTCATCTCCTTCATCTACTTCCTGCCACCCAGCGAAAACTCATCAGAGACCTGGAAACTTTGAATAATAAAATTTCCAACGCAGAAATTGCCATTTCTTTCAACCTCGTATGTATTAAAGAAAATGTATTACCTGGCTTTACTAACATATATATATATATATATATATATATATATATATATATATATATAATAGTATTTTGTGATGCATATGTCATAATTATGTGGTTACATTGAGGCAGTTGGACAAAATTCAAAATAAAGCTATTAGATTAATCAATAACCCTGCAATCACACAGGACCGTCCTACATTATCCATACGAAGAAACGTTGCATCCCTTGCATTATTCTACAGATATTTTCACAGCAATTGTTCCGAGGAACTTGCTTCAATTGTGCCGCCTCTCCACATCTTTCCCCATAGAACTAGGGCAGCTGAGAGCGCCCATGAATTTACACTTTCTCCTCCACAATGCAGAACTTCTGCTTATCAGAATTAATTTATCCCCAGAGCTACTACTCTTTGGAATTCACTTCCCTCGAATTGCTTTCCACAAACTTACAATTTACAAATGTTTAAATCCAGTTGTTACAAACATTTTATGAATGGAGGATGCCTTTAGGCACATGGACCTTTTTGTTTTATCTGTGTTTTTCCTTCCTCCGTTCATTGTCTCAAAAAAAAAATAAAAAAAAAAAAATCCGGGTGGACGGGACTCGTTAGCCTTGGTCGGCAACACATCGAGGGGAGACAACCTTACAAAAATCCGGGTGGATGGGACTCGTCAGCCTTGGTCGGCAACCTGCTTAGGGGAGTAAACCTTATACAAATCGGTACTGCTACCTTAGGGTGAAGCAGGTTAGTAGATGGATTAGCCGCACACCACTGTAGAAAAATACATAAAAGGCCTCGGAGTTGGACGGACCCTAAATTGAGTGGTCAGTCCTTCAGTAAACTGTTATGGGTTGTCCCTCTTACAGTGGATAGTTCCGCTTTGGGGCATTTTGTGTCTGGCCACCCCCATTAAGGGGAGTAAGGCGTCCGGGAATAGATAGATAGATAGTGATGCATATAAGCTTTGTCTATCTCAATATATATCATAGACAAAACATTAATATGAATGGATAAGGCTATTTCTTTTACCAAATTTCCTTATACGTTTTTCTCATAGACAATATTTTGAACTTGGGTGAAACTAATAGCTGTTGCGTAGAATTGCTACAATAATAGATAATAATTAGAGACGCAGCAGCCAGTAAATATTGCGGTGCTCTAACATTTGTATTACTATTTTATACGACAATGGGTGTTTCTCTGTCTTTGACTCAAAGACCTATGGATATAATTATCCAATACCAATAACATACCGATTATATACTACAGGATCAATAGGTTACATTTTTATATAAGTTTTTCACAAAGTTTATATCCACCACCTGGGAATTCAACCCTTATTTAACTCGGACTCATTGAATTAACTCAGTTCATTTAATTGAGTTCCTGTTAGTTGGACTCCCTGAAAAGTCAACTTGCAATTGCATGTATTCCCTTGCATTGCAGTCCCTGGCCAATTCAATTACCAATCACTTTCAACTCCTTGTCAATTCAGTTCCCGATCAATACAATCCAGAATCCATTCAATCTTCAATCATTTGATCTATTGAACTCTGTGTAAACTTTGTGCACTTTCAATTCAGTCTCAGATCAATTCAACCACTGGTCAATTTAAAAACCTGTTCAAATCAACTTAAAACAAACCAAACCGCATTCAAGTCCGCCACCGATATATCGACCACATCCAAATTAATCCCCGTCAATTCAAGCCATAGTCCAGTCAATCACTTGTAAATTAAGCTTTACTCAATTCAACCCACACTCAATTCAAGCTCTAGTCAATCCATTCCCCATTGAAATAAACTCAAGATCACTTTAACTCACCCAACATCTTTGGAGTACCGTGTACACGGCAAAATACAGAACCTTGAACGTCCACTGCCTACTGCAGTGCTGTACATTTTACATTAAGGGGGCCCACCTCGTTTTATTTTCTGTCTCTCTCTCCCTCTCTCTCTGGGTTGTATCCATTCGGGGCCCATTCAGCCTACTGTATTAAAACGTTTATCCCCATTTAGGTGTCGATTTTTCCCGGCGAGCGTTAGCGAGCCAGCATCTATTTTAATGTTTTTGACGGCAGGCTAAATTTGTACATTTTTCGATAGGAAATAGTCTCTGGCGAAGCCGGATAAAATGCTGGCTCGCTTTCGCTTGCCAGAAAGAAGTCTCGACACCTGGATGGGGATAAACATCTTAAAACGTCTTAAAACAGTAGGTTGAATGGGGCCGAATGGATACAAGCCAAAGAAAGAGAGAAAAGGAGAGAAAAAAGCAGGTCATCCCCCTTAAGTAATAGAACCCAAGCCCTCCCCAAAACCCTCCCTATATATCTCCAACCCTTCCACACTCCATCTCTCTTTCCCCCTCACACTTACCATCCCCTATACAACATTTGCCTATAATCCAGCCTTCCAGGCTTAGTACAAGAAAATATTTAACCATTTTCCATGGACTTGTGACTACATTGTTCATATTTCACTCCTTGGTATTATACAAAATAGAACTTTTTGTTATAGATAAACACAAAAGTCGATAATTTCCCTACATGGGGGGGGGGGGGAATGGCATCTCCTGACGAAGTACAAAGTACAAAGGAGTACAAAGAAAATCAAGCAACAACAGTTCCAGCGATCCCCCAAGGCTGCTTGCTCTCCAAAATACTGATGGTCAACTGTCTAAACAGTAGTTTAGAGTGGGTAAGGGAAAAATGGAAAGGGAAAACTGCCCTGGGACAAATGTCCGTGGCAAGATTAGGAGATGTTAGTAGGGGATAGTTGTTAGTAATATAATAGAGGGAAAACAATATTTTATTCATTTTATAATGCAGTCAGTAATGGATTTAAGGCACGGACGAGTTTGTCTCTAGGCGAAGTTTAAAAGAATCAATCGTGCAGCAGTCTCTGACATCTCGGGGAAGCCCATTCCACAAGTTGACAACTCGATTGAAGAAGACATTCTTAGAATCGTGTGAGTTAAAAGATTTACCAATCATTTTGCAACCGTTCCCCAGCGTGTAATTTTGATGGGTCGATAGCGAAATATGTATTACAGTTCATATTGTCGATGCCTTTGATGATTTTGAACACTTGAATTAGGTTGCCTCTTAATCTGCGCGGGGTTCAAGGAAATACATTTAATTCTCTAAGACGCTCCTCGTATGGTTTGTTCTTTAGGCAAGGTATCAGTTTGGTAACTCTTTGGTAAGCCTTTAATATCTTTACTCTATTAGCATGTATTATGATTTAAGCCACTTTGTGTGTGCATTTGTGTCTATACAGTTGTTGTTACCTTATAAGGCAAACACCAGATTTGTTTTCAATATACCTATATGTATCTATTTATGTAAATGTATATGTAAATGTGTATTGATGTAAATATCTATGTATGTAAATATCTATTTATCTACCTGTTTACCTATCTATTCCTCACTACACTAAGAAGCCTCATTTATATACTAAACTCTCTCAGAATCACCACACATGTAAAATTGTATAACATGAAGGTAATGTTTTAGTTTTCTTGTTTCAGGTTTTACAGGGTGAGACCATAACTTCCATGAGGACCGCTGCTGCCTCGGCCGTGGCAACACTAGAGATAATCAAGTACAAGAACGGTAACAGAATTATAACTTTTTTTATCATAATTGTATGATTACATCTGCGAAAACAAAGTTGTAAATTCGTTTTGGCCCCGCTTATTTTAATGTTGATAGTGTTGGTCTGGATTCGGGTCAAATATTTGTTGATGAGAAAAATGGTTGGAAGGAGAAGGATGGGCATTACAACTGTTATGGAGAAGTGATATGGGGGCTAAAGGAAGATTGCCATCTTCCACCTTGTGCAATTCCCCCGTTGCATCTCAATAGATGAACTTTACCAACTCCACTTCATTCCTCACACTTCATAATATTGTATCTCCTTCATCCATCACATTTCACCTGTCACACTTCCCCTCACTTAATTCACCTACACCTATTCACCTAATCAAGAGCACCTCACCCACGGAACCTCACCTGCTTCATTTCAGAGTATTTTAACTGATGAACCTCACCTGCTACACTTCTAATCCTGCACCTCACTAGATAAAATACACCAGCCGCACTTCTGCCAGCACACCTCGCATATTGTACCTCACCCAATAGAATGTGTTATGGGTAAAGCAAGAGTGAGAGGAGTAACTTGAATATATACCTTAGTATGAGCACCGACATAGGAAGTGTTAAATGAATGTGATGGTAGACAACTTGATGTGTCAAGTATTTGCAAAGGAAGAGTGAGTATAAGAATTGATCTTTAAATATGAGTAATTAATGTGTCTGTGTGCAGATATACATACACGTTATTTCTGGTACCTATTCATCAGTTATTTTGTTCTAAAACAATCTGGGATTATTTTGCACAAGTATCGGCGACTACTTTGAAATAAGGTCGATAATATTTTGTGTTTGAATCCTTAACAGAGTTTAACTCGGAATGTTGCAGATTATGTTTAGTGAAAATAGTTGGAAGAAAGAGTACATATGTAAAATGATTTTAGTTTAAAGGCCAAGCGACAACGATCATGGGATTTAACAAGTTCTACTTTCTTCCAGTATCATATTATTGATGTGCAATTTACTCAGCTAACCTCAAGTTGTATTACTTGATAAAATTGGGCACAAATTGTGCACAGTACATAGCTGGTTTGACAATACTCTAATGTCATCATCCATGGCTATGTAATATTTATGGGATTATAACCTTAAACCAAAAATAGAATTAACTCATTCTTTACAGGCGACGTCTTTATAATTTTCTTCTAGCTATATTTAGAAGATTTTTTGCAGTGTAAGAAGGATCTGTGATAGTAAAAATAGATAAGTGAGATTGTTCGAAGCCTGTTAATTGCTGGAGACCCATTTTAAACTGAATAAAATCGTCTAATAGTAGCCAGAGTAAAGTTTAAAAGACGTCACCGGTACAGAAGGGGTTAAAGGTCGTCTGAGATTGAAGCTCTTAAAAACTAATGCATCTACCAAGCCACACATTTTTCCGCATAAAACTGACACGGTTTTGTTATTTGACTACCGGGATGTCACAGGATTCCCATCTTGGGGCTACAACAACAAGTTTATGTGATGTCAGTGCAATTTGTTTCTCCTTATTTCAAATTCTGAATTATTTATGCAACATTATAGAAGTGCATATAAAATATAGTATGCCTTGTATGTATTGAACCCCATAGATACACAAATGTGAATGCAAACAATGGCAAAACAAAAGTTTGTAAATTAGAAACTAATTATTTTAGATTTGTAGAGAATGATACTGCACATTTTGAAATGCCAAAATTAAATAGATAGTGAAACAACCCTCTGAACTGACAATATATTATATAATTATTATGATATATATATATAATTATAATATGAGTTTTGAGTCATGTACAGTAGATACTGTGGCATCAAATGTGTTCTAGATCTGACTGTCTTGTCTTGACAGCATAACTACCGCAGTGGGATGGATCTATCCCACTCGTCCTGCAGGGAGAAATTAACACTAAGAACAGCCCCCAACAATTTAATGTTTACAGTATTAAACTTAATTGAGATTTTGGATTATTTGTTATAACAATATTATATGCCTTGTATCAAAGTATCATTAAACTGTTTGAATCATAGAAGAAACTGTTAGTGGCAGCATAGCATTATATGGAATGTTATTTGATATCATTGGTTAAAATAGTGACTTCTTTTTCTGTTTTCTTCTGTTTTCAGATACAAGGCCAATGAAGGAAGGTTTGGTGGTGTCCATACTAGGTGCAGGAGTACAGGCGTATCGTCATGCACAGGTCATGGCACACATCCTCAACATCAAGAAGGTCAGTTACTATCACTATGATCAATCACATATATTTTGGAGAGGCATACCAGATTAATTCATAGTTCTCTACTTGTAAGAATTAATTCACATTCATATTTTCAATCCATTTCATAATCAATAGGCTTGGAATATATATTGATAAGAACTTGGAATGTGACATTATGTGTGGTATTGCACTTCATCATAAGTCATGGTGGTAAAAACAGCAGTATTGCACCATCTATTGGTCGCCCTTCAGACTTTGTTGCCCACCAGGCATCAAATTCAAAGGCCCTTGTGCCTGTAGGGTTAAAATACAAAAACGGGCATGTGTCTGGAATCAGGTGGGTGTGTATAGGCACTGCATCACCTGCTGATGTCAAACAAGTTCTCTATAGTTGGTGCATTTGATGTCAGGTGGTGGTGTGGGCACGGAAGGGTGAGGCAGCTAAGGCACTGTGTCAGATGCTGGTGTCAGAGAAAATCCCGGCAACAGCAGCAGCCACGGTGCAAGAAGCTGTAGCAGAAGCTGATGTCATCAACTGCTGCACCTCCTCCAGTACACCCGTGCTGTATGCTGCTTGGGTCCAGCATACAGCTCACATCAACAGTTAGTAGTGCACTATGATACAATAGCTGGCTGCAGCCTATTCATTCCTTCAGTATAAGATGGCCCCCTTTTAATTCTGTTCATATTATCAATAAACGACTTTACACCATTTAACAAGGACCTCTAAAATGTAAATGGTATAAAACTCAATCTCAATTAACTTATTAACTCACACATATCCATCTTTCAATGCATAATACATAATTATATTAATAGCCAAAACAGAAGGAGAAAGGCATCACTAGTTTTTCCTATGTACAGTATATGAAGGAGACAATAGGCAAAGCTGCCCGTAACAAGTATTGAACCAAATTCAAGGTATGTTAGAGTCAGAATGGGTGGACACACGAAGTTAGAAGCAGTTATAGTCATAGATTGAGGAAGAGAGTTCCACAGTTTGGGCTACATATTGAGTGGAAGAAAAACTGGGAAAATCAGTTAAACACTTGGGTTAGAGAATTGGACAGAGAAGGGGGGGGGGGGGATGTGATAAAGATGGATGCCTCCTACACTCAATAAGGGAGGTGGTATACACTGAGAAAGCTCTGAAGAACACTGATTGTTGTATTAGTGATAGAAGATAAAGATAGATGCAACATTGCGTTGTGTAGAGAGAGATTGTAGGGAATTAGTGAGAGGAGGTGAGTTGATGAGACAAAATGCTTTTGACTTAACCCTTTCGAGAAGTGCGATATTGGTGGAACCTCTCCACACATGCAAACTATACTGATACATGGACGCACAGTGCGAGCAAGAAGCTTCGTGGGAGTAAAGAACCCACAGAGACAGTTGAGCACACCTAACTTCTTGGAAGGTGTTATAGCGGGTGTGATATTATTGTCTTTCCAAGAAATGTCATAAGAACAAATGACGACAATACTATTGAGAAAAGACGAAGGGTTAATTTGTGCGTGGTTGGAGGATAAGGGATAGTCGTATGGAAGAATGTGGTGGGTAAATAGAAGGAGAAGTTGGATTTTGGAAGCATTGAAGGTAACAAGGTTCTCTCTGCCCCAATGGGAAATAGTCAATAGATCAGAAGATATGTGTGGTATGGCATCATTCAGTGAGTTTTGAAGTAACTGCATGGTGGGTCATTGTGGAAGACTAGTTGAATAGTATAAGGCAGAGTCATCAGCATATGAGTAGATAGGACTTGAAGTACAGTTGAGAAGATCCTTAATAAATATTTTAAATAAAACTGGATATAGGACAAGACCCTGACGATAACTGGAGTCGATAGGTTTAGGAAGTAAGCGATGGCCGTCCACAACTGCAGCTATGAACCGGTCTGATGGTCACACGAATCCTTCAAATAGCAGCATAAGTACTAACAGGACAACATTTCTTAAATGTGTTCTTCTTATCTTTCTTCATGTCAATATATTGGCTATACTTTTCAGATAAAATATGTATAATACAAATAATCTAATTTACTTTAGATGTGTAATGAAGGTTATTAGTAATGCATAGTACATGATTGTAGGGTATCCTAAAATAAGTGTTAAAAACTTCAAAATATGTTTAATTATTGAATTATGAATTGAAAATGATATATAACTTAAGTTCTGAATGTTAGTTGTTACAGATATGTTGAGATTTTTATTGGGTTTTCACTATTTTACTTTCGTTTTCAATCTGTATTTAATAATGCCTTTTATTTCATAGTATTATTGACTGATATATAGTTCACACAAACAATCATTAGTTTATGTTGGAATCAGTCCTACACAGTTTACTCCTCCAGGAGATATAATAATAAATACAACAGTTTAACCTTCTCAGTATATCATGACGTTTTCTTATCTCTTATGCTGGCTATCAGTAGATGATTTTATGCAGCTTAGGATAATATTTTTTGGAAGTCAATGGGTTATTTGAGATATAAAAAGCCTTCCAAGATTGAATAGAATCGCCGAATAATAGCCAGAATAAATATAAAGGAAGCGTTAAGGTATACTGAAAAGATTAAGGGGAGATTTCCACTCGAGGGATTTTTTCTGAACCCCTTTCTCCCTCATGCTTAGCCCCATTGCTTTTGAGGTTATAAGTGATTCGCCCCATTAGTTTGGCGAGCTTAAGAACTTTCGCCACATTTCTGTCAGTTTTAAGACCTTTTGTGCCATTTAGGTGTTATTTTTTTCCTGGCAAGCGATAGCGAGCCTGTAATTCAAGAGGAACCGGCCTTTGGCCGGGAAATTTGTCTACAATGTACAAACAACATCTTGAAAGGGGGTTTAGGGGGTGAAATTATATGCTTGATGGAGATCTAGGGAACAATCTAAATACCTCTCTACTGTACTTTATTATGCTGTCAACAGGTATTGGCGCAGTCCACCCAAGCATGAGAGAGCTGGAGAAGGAGCTGGTGAGAGAGGCAATCATTTACACCGACAGCTATGAAGCCGCGACAAAGGAATCCGGTAATTAACCCAAGAACGGCGAGCGTCCTCATATGAGTCTGAACCCTATGAGGGCGAGCATCCTCATATGAGCCAAGGCCTAAAAAAAGCCTTTCAAAACATCCCACTGGCACTCAAAACAAAGGAATGTGTGATTAAGTGAGATAATTCCCCTCCATACCTACTATCACTCCTCCACATGTGTCAAACCCTCCCCCCTCCAATTATCACCAATGTTTCCTCTTATTCCCTTGTTTATCAGTTTATTTTCTGCGGCAATATCTCCCACCCGGTTTGAAGGTCATCTGGGACGCATATAGAGATCGTGCCAAGAGAGAGACAGCACTAGCGAGACAACAGTCCTGGCTTCAGGCCTCGAAGGGGGACGGTGTATGTCTCGTGCGTCTCTCAACTCATGACTGGACGGTCGGCAATAATTCGTCTTTTTCACCCCCCAAATACTATTCACACTTGTTTTATTGTTATTTTTTATTTTTATTTTTTACATGTTAATATCTTCATATTAAACGTAAAATAGGCGCATATGAATAAGTAATAACGATATTTATCGTAAAATTACGAAATTCGTCGGAATTTACCCACAATACCTTCACCCGGCGGGAAGTTTTAAATACCATAGGCTCACCGTGCTCAGGTTAACATCCTTCAGACCTTTGGAGTGTGCAACACCTATTTCAGGCTTTCTACCTGCAATATTTGTGTTTCGCAGTTGAATATTAAGGGGAGATAGGTAGTTTTTCTGGTCCCCTTCTTCCTCATGTTTAGCCCCATTATTTTTCAGATTTTAAGACGTTCAGCCCATTAGTTTGGCGATTTCAGACCTTTCACCCCATTTATTTGTCAATATTAAGACTTTTCGTGCTATTAAGTTGTCTATTTTTTTCATGGCGATCGATAGTGAGCCTGTAATTTTGAAAGAACCGGCCTTTGGCCGAACAGTTTTCTACCGAAAAATTTACAAATTATTCTAGAAGGGGGATCTAATGGAGATTTATTTTCGGTTTGATGGAGGTCTAGTGAGGAAACTAGAAAAAAAATTATATATAGATAAATTAACAAATATATAAGCCCATCCACCCTTAATAAACCAAATAAAATTGATGCAACACTTACACTTAAATAATGGTGATGGCGTTTTGATTATAATATTCAACAATCTGCTATAACCCATTGTATTAAGGGGCCATAGTAGTACGATATATTTCTAACCCCATTTAAACCTAAATTATTTGATTTTATGGGAAATGATATTTGATATAATTCTAGGTTGATAAATACTAAATATAGGTCCAAAGTGTTCATAGCATTAGTATATATTGTAATTATTTTATAATATTGTCTTTCAAGAAACCTTGAATAGTTTCACTTATTTAATAGGAGAGTATTTCAGAATTTAGAACATTCATATCACAGCTTTGGATAATGCCAGCTTCAAATGCCTTACTATAGGATATGTTCTAATTAATTAAACTTAAGTATTATGCAGTATAATGACCACATACTGTATGTATTTCAGGAGACATCATTGATAGTGGAGCCACGGTGTATGCCGAGATTGGTGAAATACTACTGGGAGTGAAGCCTGTTCTAGCAAATAGGGTCACTATCTTCAAGTCTTTGGGTGAGCATATTTACAGTATATATTAGTTTTACAAGTCACATACACTGTAGTCGATTCGAACCTGTACTGTCAGGCCATATCACAGGATATTCTCAGTCCTATAACTGTTCAGCTACAACCGGGTTAAACACAGTGAAGGGGCTTGTAAGATTCACATGTATCATGTATATTGTATATATATATTGATTGTGGAAAAATTTCACAGGAAGCAAGTTTCATGCTGCCTTCATGAACTAATAGCCTATGACAGAGTTGACAGAGAAGGTTTATGGAAGGTTATGAGGATATACGGAAGTAGGTATATAGTTGCTGAATGTGGTGAAGAACATGTATGAGAGTGCCAGTGCAGCAGTGCATGTGGAGGATGAACATAGCAAAAATATTTACCTGAATTTTTGGTTGAAGCAAGAGTGTGATGTCCCCATGGTTGTTCAATATCTATGTATGGACTCATGAAGTAAATACAAGGAACAGCAGTGGATGTTGGAATCCCCTTGATAAGGAATGGGAGTGACTGGAAGTTGACTGTGCAACTGTTTGCTGATGATACAATTCTGATGAATGACAATGAGTGAGAGCTACAAGATTTGGTAAATATGTTGGAATTGTGTGCGTGAAACGGAACCTAAAAGCCAATGTGACCAATAGTATGGTTATGGTCTTTGAGAGGAATGCATTCACAGGGTGTGATCTTTGGTTAAATGGTCAGCAATGAAGAATGTCAGCTCATTTAAGTATTTGGGCAGTGTGATGAATTAAGATGGGAGTATAGAGGATCAAGTGTGAGAGAGTGTACAACATGGGAAGAGGATTGTAGGGACATTAACAGTAGTGACAAGGAATGGGGTGATGAACATGGAAGTGAAGAAGTTATTGCATACTTGAGTGGTAATCCCGACATTGACATACGGGAGTAAAACATAGACATTGTTGGAGAAACCTAAATCAAGAGTGAGAGGGGTGGAAATGAGTTACTTGAGAAGTGCTTGTGGAGTAACATAGAGAGATAAACAGACGAGTCAGGAATGATGTGGTGTTGTGATGTGGATGTGCTGGAGAGTGGTTCGGCTGAAATGTATGGTGACTGAAGGAATGATTAAAAGAGTGTATGAGAGCGAAGTGGAAGGACAAAAAGGGAGGGGCAGACCGAGAGGGAGCTGGTGGAATGGAGTTGAGAGATATAGTATATGAGTGAAAGAAGTGTTGGGTGGAAGGAGGGGCTTGCATTTGACAAAAGTGGAGGCAATTCATTTGTGGCCACCGTCTTGGGGATCAAGGCGTCCGGCATTAGATATACAGTACGTACAGGAAAATAATAATAATAATAATAATAATAATAATAATAATAATAATACAAACATTGTTGGTTTATTGTTCCTTGCAGCCGTGAGGTTGAAAATCTACATATTTTTTTTTAAAACCTAGGTTTAGTACAATACCTATCCTACCATAACTACGCAGTCACATGCGATTTTTTTTTTTTTTTTTTTTTTTTTTTTTTTCTATATTCCAACTTATTTCCTCTCGGGCATAGGCCGAGAGCCTTAACATTCACCGCTTTACAATGAACAGTGAAGCCCGTGAGGTCTTGTTCCAGTCTAGGAAGTGAGACATGTGAAGCACGTAGAGTACAACGAGCACCTGCCATCTTGCCTTCACATGAGGCACGGTGCTCACTCATGGCCCGAAACGACCCCATCTCTGAAGCCACCTCGTTCCCGTGCTTCACTGTCTCACCCCCTACACTCGGACTCTCACACTTACACACACACAACGCCACCTGTTGAGCAGATAACTCACCAGGCATTGCACCCCTATAGCATATTTTGAATATGGAAATATCCATACAGTGCTATTTAATCAGGGAACAATGAGGGTATTTTATTGACGTTTCGGTGGGCTTGTGGTAATGCACTGATACCAGGTACAGCACAAATTCCATCCCAATAATATCTTCCCATTGATACATCGGGATTTGAACCCGGGACCTTTGGATTACCAGGCCAGTGGCAAGACCACTCCACCACACCTCCCCTAAAACTGATATATTGGCGACCATGGCGTATTTGGCGACCATGAGGTGCCTGGACTCCCATTAACCCTCTCCGACATATGACGCGATTTTGAGTCTTTTAGGGATACTTTAAAGCCTTTGTTACCATCAGGGGTATTTAGAAACCTTTAGTTTAGTTACTTCAACCTCTGCAGTTGTCTTTGAGTTAGCTGTGGGCAGAAAACTAATTTTGGAGAGGTAATTACAAGAGTGAGAGAACTCTATTTCTTATTGTTAATCTGGCAACCTCTGCGTCATATGTGCGTGAAAGGGTTAAAGTACATACGTAGATGCATATTGTATTGTTGAGAAGGTGTGCAGGCTAGCACAGCGTGATAGCATCTTGGTTAGAGAAGAACCACGATGCAATTCTCTCCGTCGCTATGGCCGAAATAACTTTTGAGATTCTGATAGAGATTCGAACCCTCGGATAGTGCGAGACCAAAGTACAGCGCCTTAGACCACGGGACCACAGCGTGGTGTCTGGGAGTGTGTGTGTTCTACCCAAGTAAGGACTCAAACATTCAATCATACGTAATAAACCAGACTTAGGAACTACCTGATGGTTCAAATAATAACCCCCTGAAGGGTAAACTATGATTATGTATTATGTACTAAATAACGGTTACTAAAATCCTAATCAGTCATAGCATAGTGGGTAAGGTGTCTAGGACCGTAGGTTCGAGCCTCGGCCAAGGTAATGCGCACAATATATATACAAAGAGAAAGAGAGAGTTAAATTAATGACCTAATATGTAAAACGTATATTCCCTCAGTTTTATAATTATTCACGTAGTATAATATATAACTCCACCCTCAGGTCTGGCGGTGGAGGACACAGTGGCAGCTCAGCTTGTGTACGACCTCCTTACTAACGACAAGCAACAACCAATTAAGCAAGAGGGGAAGCTTGGCAAAGGGGATATCGCACTGGACAAATAACTACAAGAATTTAATATGTGTCAAGTCGAGGTTAACCCCTTCTGTACCGAAGCCGTCCTTATAACTTTAATCTGACTGCTATTAGACGATGTTATTCAATTTAAAAAGGGCCTCCAGCAATTAAAAGCCTTTGAACTATCTCACTTAACCCTTTTTACTACCACAGATCCTTCTTAAACTGCACACAATCATCTAAATATAGTTAGACTAATTTTCAAAAACCATCCCCGGTACAGAAGGGTTAAAAAGATACTATATTATTATTATCTTAGTGCTTCATAAGCAACACATTTTCATATCAAGAAGGTAATGATAAAATAATAATAATAATAATAATTAAAGTTGCAAGCAACGTTGTGCGGGGTTCGTGCGGGGTTGCACGCAGGGTATTGTGTTGGATACAAGGGCTGTGCCACATATATCAAAATATCATGTATCTCATCGGGCATGGAGAAAGTACAGAAGGAATATAGTGTAGCCATTTTGGCTATGGCCACTTAGACCATTAAGGAGTGTGACCATTTTGGTTAAAGCTATTAATCCTGTACGAGTTGTTGTTGTTGTTGTTCCCTAAGCTGCCTGGTCGAACAGCCCTGAGTCCCTGAGGAAGGCCATGGCCATGATCGGGCTTTCCCACAGAGCTCTCATTGAGTGTAGATTGTGTTGTTGGCGTAAGTGGTTGTGTGAAATGCAGTCTTCTATTATGTGTTTAATGGTATGGGGTGCTGTGTTACATCCCGGGCAGGCATCGACAACGGAGTCATCCAGTCTCTTCTGATAGCTCAGGAGAGCTGGATGGTGTCCGCATCTCAGCCTGGCCAGGTGGACTCTGTCCTCGCGAGGAAGGGAGGATTCGGAAGGATGGATTTCGGGAGGTCGTGCTTGCAGCTGCGTGTTGTCTGTGAGTGAGTGGATGGATCGGCGAGAGATATGAGTATGGATGTGCTTCTGGACGGTGGTTCGGGATGGGAGAGAGGACAGTAATTGTGTGTGATACCGTGTGCTGGGTGTTGTTTTGATATTTCTTGGTGTCTGTGGGTGTGTTGCCATGTAGTTTAGTGGGTGGTCTTGGTTCGTGGAGGCTACTGCCAGGAATTGAGTGCCTCTCATGATCACTGATCTTATGTATTGTTTATATACTGTGGTGGTAGTTTCTTTGTTGTGTCCAAATTTTGTGTGAGCAAGTGACCTGAGGGCGTTAATTCTGGGTGTCATTTCTTTTTAATGTTTGTGGTGTGCTGTTTGAATGTCATATGAGTATCATATGTTACTCCTAGGATTTTGTGTGTGTGTGTATGTGTTAGGGGTGTGTTGTTTATGGTGAGTTGAGGGATGTATTTGTGTTCTCCTGTCCAGCTTGTGAGCAGGGTTGCGGTGGATTTGGCTGGGGGTAGATTAAGTCTGTTTGTAGTGCACCAGCCATGTAGTGTGTTGAGATGGGGTTGAAGGAGATCTGTTGCTCTTTTTGGGTCATGGTGTGTGCATGTGAGTGTTATGTCATCTGCATAGGAGGCTAAGTTTATTTGGGGCGTATTGGGTGTAGTTATATCGTGCATGTACAGATTGAAGAGTGCGGGCGATAGGACGGATCCTTGTGGGACTCCGTTTGGAAAGTTTCTGATTTTAGATGACTGACCGGCAAAAGATACGTGTGCACATCTGCCTGCTAGGAAGTTGGCCAGCCACCTTTTTGTGTTGTTGTGCATGTTTGTGTTGTAGATTTTTTTTGTTAGGTTGTGGCGGGGGATGGCATCGAAGGCTTTACTAATGTAGAGTGTGGCTAATAGTGATCTGTGTGGTGGTCTAGCTGAGTTGATGCTGTCAAAAGCTCTTTGTGTAAGGTCTGTGAGAAGAGTGTTTGTGGAGTGCAGTGGCCTAAAGCCATGTTGTGTTGGAGCTAGGGGTAGGTCGGGTTTAATTAGTTGTAACACTAGGCATTCCATGACTTTGGAGGGGGAGCAAAGGAGTGTGATGGGGCGGTGCGAGGAGGGTAGCGTGGGGTCTTTGTTGGGTTTGGGGAATGTGGTGATGAGACCATGCTTTAAATGTCTGGTATTGTATTGTGTGAATAACTGTAGTTTGATATGTTAGTGAGTGCTTGTATGCCTTGTGGTCCCAGGTGTCTGAGGTGTATGTTGCTTATGTTGTCTAGGCCACAAGCGGGTGAGTGCTTGAGATTGTTGATGATATGCTTTGTCTGGTGATTGGTGAAGGGTGTATAGTCAGGGTCTGTGGGAAATTGTCTCTTACGTCGGATGACACGTCGGTCGTCTTTGTGAGGTTTTAGGTGACTGACATGTGAGAAGTGATTGATGAGAGTGTTTGCTTGTTGTTTACATGAAGGAGTAGAGTCTGTTGTTGTGATTGCAGCATGTGATTGTGTTGTGTTGCTGTTGGAAAGTGTGATGCTGTTTAGTGTGTTGTAGAGTTTTTTGGGGCTTGTTTTGTGATCAAGTGTTTGTAGGAAGTTATTCCAATTTAGTTTTTGTTGTTCTTGTATTTTGTTGTTAGTTTGGGTGTTGAGTGCTTGGATTTGTTGTATGATGTCTTGTGTGTGGGGTGCTGGGGAGTGTTTCAGTATGTTGCGTTGTCTGATGAGGTTTTGAATTTCTGGTGTGAAGTTGGCGTTGTGTCTTTTTCTGTTATCTCTTGGAATGTGTTTCTTGTCAGTGTTTTGGATAGTTTTATTGAGTATGTGTACAGCATTGTTGATGTTAGTGATGGGTGTACTGTTTAGAGTTGTGAAGTGTTGTTCTGTCTCATTTGTGAATGCTTCCCAGTTAGCTCTTTTATAATTGGTGTATGTGTGTTTGTGGCTAGCTGGGGTGAGTCTGGTTTTGGTGGTGATAATGATCGGGAGGTGGTCAGAGCCTAAGGTTCTGACCACCCTCCAGGATGTTGTGGGGGCGAGTTCTGGGGAGCAAAAGGTGATGTCTGGAGATGATGGGTTATAGAGGGTTTGGTGAGGAATATGGGTATGTTGATGGATGTCGTTAAGGATGATGAGGTTAACAGTTTGGTTTTGTAGTACCAGCCATCTGTCTGTGTCGGGGTTGTCGACAAACCAGGCCGACGTCTTGGCGTTGAAGTCACCACCCAGGATGATGTGTGGGGTGTTTGTGATGTATTGTAAGTGTGGTCTGTATTCATTTGGTACTGTAGGGGATGTATGTGTTTATGATGGTTATGTTGGAGTTGTTGCCAGTGCGTATTTTAATTTATTGTATTTCTGTTGAGTTATCATTTGGGGGGAGGAGGGATTTGGTTTGTACACTGGTAACTATGTATGATATTTCTTTGTGTACCAGGGTGATGAGTCCACCGCCTCCGCCGACAGCCCGGTCTTGTCTGATGGTGGTGAAATCATGAAATGTGGGTGTTTTTTGTGTTGTGCGGAGTTTTGTTTCTTGTAAGATGGCAATATGTATGTTGTGTTGTTTGATGAAGTGTGAGAGTTTCTTTGTGTTGATGCCATCTATGTTCAATTGGAGAATGTTAATGTTATGTGCACGATGTATGTTGGGTGCTGCTGCACGAGAATGGGGTGGGGGTGAGGGAGGGGGTGGGGGTGGGGGTCAGGGAGGGGCTGGGGGTTGGGATGGGTGAGGTGGGGGTGGGGATTGGGGAGCAGATGGGGGTTGGAATGGATTAGGATGGGGTGTGGTATGTTGAGTTGGGATGTGGATGGTATGGGAATGTTAGGTGGGTAAGGGAGGAGAGGTGGACAGGTTTTAGGGGGGGAGTGGATGATATGAGAAGGTTAGGTGGGTTGGGGAGGAGAGGTGGACGGGTTTTAGGCGAGGGATTTGACTGGGAGGGGGAGGGGCATGAGGAACAGGTCCAGGTGTTCGTGTAGTGTTTCTTGGAGGCAAGTGTTGTGCAGGTGAAGTGGGTCCAGTTCCTGCATGAATTGCAGAGAACTGAACCATTAGTGTGGCGACTCGAAGCGATGTGTTTTGAGCAAGTTGGACATATGTATGTGTAGGGGGGTCCTGGGTTGCTCTCAATGTCTCCGGCTAGAAGAAGTCTTCGAGAAATGACAGCCGGAGAGTCATTTCTCGGTGTAGGAAAAACTGTGTGATGTGTGTGTGTGGTGTGAGGTGTGGAAATTCCCGGCGCGACCGAAGCCGCTCCAAGGACTCCTGTACGAGTAGGCATAATTGCCCGAAATTGCCTTCATTCCCTGCTCATTTTCATGCATAAGCAAAAGCCAGATCGTAATACAATTATGTATTCGTGAAAGTACGGTAATAGCTTTCAAATTACTCCTGAATCATCCCTGTACGACGTCTGGTTTTCTTGTAAGGATCTTGCAAACGAAGGGCAAAATTGCTAAAAATTACCAAATCTGATAGGCCTAGGCGAAATCGCTAATAATTACCAATTATTTTCTGTTTTCGCTATGTGTGACGCTGCACATAAGTGAACTCTCTCTCACACAAACTTCAGTGTCGTGGCGGGGCCTGTAGGCTCCGGCTGACGTCCATCCGTGCTGCTTGCAAAAGCTGGCCTGGCTCACAGGCTACAAAATAGCCGGAAAATCGTCTCCGTCATATGAGGGGCCCCGCGGGAATTGGGTTAAGAAGTGTGGTTCTTTTGATTATTTGATAGGGTCACCATAAGGGTAATGGTGTGGCATTTGTTCTGTACAGAAGCTTGGCCTTTTTGGTTGGGGCTTCTTAGGAATGTGACAGTTTTCGTTAGCCATGGAGAAACTGCAGAGGTACAAATTATTATAAGCAACCTCATGTTAAAAATATTGCATTGATTGTATGCGTGTATGCCCCGACAGAGGATATACTTGAAAGAAAGAAAGAGGAGTTCTGGATGAATGTGGAGGCGTGCCTGGAGAAGTTTGACAAGAACGAAAGAATATTTCTGATTGGGGATATGAATGGTAAGGTGGGTGATAGGAAAGTTGAGGGAGTGGTGGGAGGGTGGGGGGTACCATCAGAGGTGAATGGGAATGGTAGTGTACTTTTGGACGTATGTATGGGGAGGAGGCTGTGGATAGCCAACACCTTCTTCCGACACAGAATGATCCACAGGTACACGTGGAAACGGATGTTGACGATGAAGGATAAGACAGTGGTGGAAGGAAAGTCATTGATGATTATGTATGTGTGGATGAACGAATGAAGAAATCTGTGATGGATGCTAGGGTGTATAGGGGTATTGGAGGGGGTCTGTCTGATCAGTATGTAGTGGTAGCTAAGGTTAGGATACAAAAGAAGTGGGTGAGGAGAGCTGGAGGGAGGCGAGAGGAGGGTGGAATGGTGAGGAGGGTGGAGATGTTGCAGGAGGAGGAAGTCAGGGAGGAGTACAGGAGAGCAGTGGAAAGACGACTAGGTGGGTTCGACCTGGAAGTTATGGAGGAAGTGGAGGAGATGAGCAAGGTGTTTAAGGATGAGATCTGTGCAGCATGTGAGGAGGTGTGTGGAGTGAGGAGAAGAGGGAGGGGAGTGAAAGGTACAACATGGTGGACAGAAGAGGTAAGAATAGCTGTGGAAGAAAAGAACAAAGCATATAGAGAGTGGTTGGGTAGTAGAGGGAATGAAGATTCCGAGAGACAGAAACGAGCACCTGAGTGTAAAATGGAGGGAGAGTAAGAAACTGTTCTGGGAAGAAGTCAAGAAAGTTAGGGAAGGTAGCAAGGGAAACAGTAAGGGTGTGAAAGATAAGAATGGGAGAATGCTAGCCGAGAAGCAAGAGAGAGAGTCGAAAGATGGAGGGAGTACTTCAGTGAGTTGCTAAATGTAAGGAATGAAGAGCCAGAAAACATAGCTGGATATGGTATGGGAGGGAGAAGAAGAGAAGTAGTGGAGGAGGAGGTGGGGATCAGGAGGTCAGAAGTGTGGGAAGCCATGAAAAGAGAGAAGTTGGGGAAAGCACCAGGAACAGATGGAGTGTGTGGGGAAATGTTGAGGTATGGTGGTGAGATAGTGATAGAATGGGTATGGAAAATGTGCAAACTAGCATGGGAGAAGGGGAGTGCACCCGATGACTGGAAGACTGGCATAATAGTCCCCCTATATAAGGGCAAAGGGGAAAGAGGAGTGTGTGGTAACCACAGAGGAATATGTCTTCTAAGCGTAGTAGGGAAGGTATACAGTAGGGTACCGGTAGTGATTGAGAGAGTGAGAGTGAGAACGGAGAGAAATGGATAGGCGACGAGCAGGGAGGTTTTTAGGAAGGGAAGAGGATGTGTAGATCAGATTTTTACCCTGAATTGTGTTGTGGAGAAGTATCTGGAGAAGAAACAAAAGGTGTATGTTGCCTTTATGGACTTGGAGAAGGCCTATGACAGAGTGGATAGAGAAGGTTTGTGGAAAGTACTTAGAATATACGGAGTAGAGGGCAAGTTGCTGAAAGCAGTGAAGAGCATGTATGAGGGTGTAAAGGCGGCAGTACGTGTGGAGAGTGAGCAGAGCGAGTTCTTTGACCTGAATGTTGGTTTGAAACAGGGGTGTGTGATGTCCCCGTGGTTGTTTACTGTATATATGGATGGAGTCATAAAAGAAATACTATCAAGAGCAGTGGATGTTGGTGTATCTCTGAAAAGGGAGGGAATTGAGTGGAAGCTACCTATACTGCTGTTTGCGGATGATACAGTTCTGATGAGTGATAATGAATGGGAGTTGCAGGGTCTGGTAAATGAGTTTGGAACAGTGTGCGAAAAACGGAATTTGAAGGTAAATGCGGGGAAGAGCAAGGTTATGGTCTTCGAAATGGGTGAAGTCACAGAGTGTGAGGTGAAGCTGAACGGTCAGGCTATGGAGATCGTCAACTCTTTTAAGTATCTGGGCAGTGTGTTGAGTAAAGATGGGATTATGGATGAAGAAGTGCGGGAGAGAGTACAACAGGGGAAGAGGGTTGTAGGAATGCTAAAAGCAGTAACAAGAAATAGGGTGGTCAGTATGGAAGTGAAGAAGTCCTTGCATGACAGTGTGGTAATCCCGACACTGACTTACGGAAGCGAAGCATGGACGTTGGTTGAGAGACTCAGACCAAGAGTGAGAGCAGTGGAAATGAATTACTTAAGGAGTGCGTGCGGAGTTACATGGAGGGATAGACAGACTAATGAGGAAGTAAGAAGGAGGTTAGGTGTGGAGGTAGATGTGCTGGAAAGTGTGAAAAGGAACAACTTGAGATGGTTTGGCCATATGGAACGTATGGAAAGCGAGAGAATGACTAAGAGGGTGTATGAGAGCGAGGTGTGGAGGGACAGAGAGGGAGAGATAGACCGAATGAGAGGTGCAAGGATGGAGTGAGGAAGTACATGAACGAAGGCGGTGCTGGTTGGGGGGAGGGGC